>CM035784.1:28464600-28597100 GCA_020466265.1 Siphamia tubifer
ACCATTGACAGCCTGACCTCTGGAAAAGCCCCGGGCAGCGATGGTATTCCCCCTGAACTGGTCAAGCACTGCAAGGCCACCCTCCTGCCCTTACTACATGAAGTCTTATGCCAGTGCTGGAAAGAAGGGGCTGTACCACAAGACATGAGAGACGTCAAGATGATCACACTTTACAAGAACAAGGGTGAGCGAAGCGACTGCAACAACTACAGAGGCATCTCGTTACTCAGCATTGTAGGCAAAGTCTTTGCTCGTGTCATCCTAGTCCACCTGCAGAAACTTGCCGAGCGTGTATATCCAGAGTCACAGTGTGGATTCCGAGCTGGAAGATCAACGGTAGACATGGTCTTCTCCCTCCGCCAACTCCAGGAGAAGTGCAGAGAACAGCGGATGCCCTTGCACGTCTCTTTCATAGACCTCACCAAGGCGTTCGACCTCGTCAGTAGAGAAGGACTCTTCAGGATCCTGCCAAAGGTTGGCTGCCCACCAAAACTCCAGAGCATGATTGAGTCTTTCCACACCAACATGCAAGGCACGGTGCAGTTCGACGGCAGCACCTATGAGCCCTTCAACATCTGCAGTGCAGTCAAGCAAGGTTGCGTCCTTGCCCCCACACTTTTCGGAGTCTTCTTTGCACTGCTGCTGAAACATGCCTTTGGTACCTCAACAGAAGGCATCTACCTGCACACATGATCAGACGACAAGACCAAAGTACGCAAGACGCTTATCAGAGACATGCTGTTTGCTGACGATGCAGCAGTGACGACCCACACGCAGCATGAACTCCAGTCACTGATTCACCAATTCTCCCAGGCCTGCAAAGATTTTGGGCTGACAATCAGCCTAAAGAAGACCAATGTCCTTGTGCATAATGCTGACGCACCACCAGTCATTACCATCGATGACTATGAGCTTGATGTGGTCCATCACTTTACATATCTCGGCTCAACAATCAGTGACAACCTCTCCCTGGACGCTGAAATCGACAAGAGGATTGGGAAGGCAGCCACAAGTCTTGCTCGCCTCACATCCCGAGTGTGGTCAAATCCCAAGCTGACGGTGAAGACCAGGAGTACCATGCTTGTGTCATCACTACACTGCTGTATGGCAGCGAGACATGGACAACATATGCTGGGCAAGAGAGGCGCCTGAACACCTTCCACCTGCGAAGCCTCCGCCGCTACCTAGGAATATCCTGGCAGGATAAAGTGACCAATGTGGAAGTTCTGTCTCGAGCCAGCCTCCCCAGCATGTTCACTCTGCTCAGACAGCATCGCCTACGTTGGCTAGGCCATGTCCACCGCATGCAGAATGGCCGTATCCCCAAGGACCTCCTATATGGAGAGTTGGCCTCTGGGAAGAGAGCCACTGGATGGCCTCAACTGCATTACCGTGACGTGGTAAAGAGAGACCTGAAGGCCATCAACATGAACACAGAGATGTGGGAGAGCCTGGACGACGATCGCTCAAAGTGGGGAGGGGCTCTGACTCAGCATCTCAAAGCAGGGGAGGAAAAATTGATGAACACTGCCGCAGAGAAACGAGCCCGCAGAAAGGACCACAGCAATTTAAACAGACCAGCAACAGCACAGAGATGTGATCTATGCAACAGAGACTGTCACTCCCGCATAGGTCTCCACAGCCACAGGAGACACTGCTTCACAGACAATTAGGATGCTACCCATGGTCTAACCTGATCGACGGAGGCCTATAATAATAATTATATTATATACATTGATATACTTTCCACATTATTAGTCTTTACACCACGGGTAATTATACTGTTATTGTCCCCCCATCATTATTATTTTTCATATTTTATTGTTATTGTCCCCCCATCATTATTATTTTTATATTAAATTGTTATTGTCCCCCCATCATTATTATTTTTCATATTTTATTGTTATTGTCCCCCCATCATTATTATTTTTATATTAAATTGTTATTGTCCCCCCATCATTATTATTTTTCATATTTTATTGTTATTGTCCCCCCATCATTATTATTTTTATATTAAATTGTTATTGTCCCCCCATCATTATTATTTTTATATTAAATTGTTATTGTCCCCCCATCATTATTATTTTTATATTAAATTGTTATTGTCCCCCCATCATTATTATTTTTATATTAAATTGTTATTGTCCCCCCATCATTATTATTTTTATATTAAATTGTTATTGTCCCCCCATCATTATTATTTTTATATTAAATTGTTATTGTCCCCCCATCATTATTATTTTTCATATTTTATTGTTATTGCCCCCCATCATTATTATTTTTATATTAAATTGTTATTGTCCCCCCATCATTATTATTTTTCATATTTTATTGTTATTGCCCCCCATCATTATTATTTTTATATTAAATTGTTATTGCCCCCCAATATTATTAATTGTCATATTATATTTTTTTCCGTTCAGGTTTAAAACAATGTTTCAACCAAAACATTATAAATATTTTTAAACACATTTTAACATTTTATTGTTTTTTTTTTTTTACACATTTTGACATTTGTGTGTTTTTAATGTTATTTATTTCACATTTTAGCATATTTAAATGTGTTTTAATGTCTCTGTTAAGACCAAACCACTGAACTACTACTACATGTTTAGTCTGATTTAATTCATCTGTAAATATTTCTATTCTGTCTGGTTGATTTAATTAATCTGTTAAGAATTATTATTGTCCAGTTGTCTAATATTAGTAGCTATATTGATTAATTCATTGTATTTATTTATTGTATACGTTTTATTTTATTATATTAACTATATTATTTTATAGACTTTGATATATTGTTTAAGAATAGAATACAAAATAGAATACAATAAAATAGAATAGACATTTTGTGCCATCTACTCTTCTGTATTATATTTTTCCTTTGTTGTCAGTGTTGTATGTAATGTACTGTTAAATAAAGTTATGTCCCTCTTAAATAAAGTTATGCCCTTCTTAAATAAAGTTATGTACTGTTAAATAAAGTTATGTCCCTGTTAAATAAAGTTATGTCCCTGTTAAATAAAGTTATGTCCTGTTAAATAAAGTTATGTCCCTGTTAAATAAAGTTATGTCCCTGTTAAATAAAGTTATGTCCTGTTAAATAAAGTTATGTCCTGTTAAATAAAGTTATGTCCCTGTTAAATAAAGTTATGTCCCTGTTAAATAAAGTTAAACATATCAGTAGGTTATGGCAGTGGCTTTGGGTTAGTTGCTAGGATGGGTCGTCCAATGACCAAAAAATTGGCAGTTTGAGTCCTAGCTGTGACTGTCCACATGTTGAAGTACCCTTGAGCAAAAACAGTTTCGGGCAGCAGAACCTGCTGGTGTGTGAGTGAATGGGTGAATGTTAGGACCTGCTGGTGTGAGAGTGAGTGGGTGAAGGTTAGGACCTGCTGGTTTGTGAGTGAATGGGTGAATTTTAGGGCCTGCTGGTGTGAGAGTGAATGGGTGAATGTTAGAACCTGCTGGTGTGAGAGTAAATGGGTGAATGTTCGGACCTGCTGGTGTGAGAGTGAGTGGGTGAAGGTTAGGACCTGCTGGTTTGTGAGTGAATGGGTGAATTTTAGGGCCTGCTGGTGTGAGAGTGAATGGGTGAATGTTAGGACTTGCTGGTGTGAGAGTGAATGGGTGAATGTTAGGACTTGCTGGTGTGAGAGTGAATGGGTGAATGTTAGGACCTGCTGGTGTGAGAGTGAATGGGTGAATGTTAGGACTTGCTGGTGTGAGAGTGAATGGGTGAAGGTTAGAACCTGCTGGTTTCTGAGTGAATGGGTGAATTTTAGGGCCTGCTGGTGTGAGAGTTAATGGGTGAATGTTAGGACCTGCTGGTGTGAGAGTAAATGGGTGAATGTTCGGACCTGCTGGTGTGAGAGTGAATGGGTGAATGTTGGGACCTGCTGGTGTGAGAGTGAATGGGTGAATGTTAGGACCTGCTGGTGTGAGAGTGAGTGGGTGAAGGTTAGGACCTGCTGGTGTGAGAGTGAATGGGTGAATGTTAGGACTTGCTGGTGTGAGAGTGAATGGGTGAATGTTGGGACCTGCTGGTGTGAGAGTGAATGGGTGAATGTTAGGACTTGCTGGTGTGAGAGTGAATGGGTGAATGTTAGGACTTGCTGGTGTGAGAGTGAATGGGTGAATGTTAGGACCTGCTGGTGTGAGAGTGAATGGGTGAATGTTAGGACTTGCTGGTGTGAGAGTGAATGGGTGAATGTTAGAACCTGCTGGTTTCTGAGTGAATGGGTGAATTTTAGGGCCTGCTGGTGTGAGAGTTAATGGGTGAATGTTAGGACCTGCTGGTGTGAGAGTAAATGGGTGAATGTTCGGACCTGCTGGTGTGAGAGTGAATGGGTGAATGTTAGAACCTGCTGGTGTGAGAGTGAGTGGGTGAAGGTTAGGACCTGCTGGTGTGAGAGTGAATGGGTGAATGTTAGGACTTGCTGGTGTGAGAGTGAATGGGTGAATGTTAGGACCTGCTGGTGTGAGAGTGAGTGGGTGAAGGTTAGGACCTGCTGGTGTGAGAGTGAATGGGTGAATGTTAGGACTTGCTGGTGTGAGAGTGAATGGGTGAATGTTAGGACCTGCTGGTGTGAGAGTGAATGGGTGAATGTTAGGATGGGTAGAGTGTACCTGCTATCTCCTCCAGTGAGTTTGCTCTCATGTCCAGCATCACGGTTCCGTTCATGATGCAGCTGCGCAGTTCAAACAGACTGTGTAAAGACAGAGTGGCCACGTAGGGTTTACTCCAGCGCTCACCACCATCCTCCACATCTTCTTCAAACTTCAACCACCTAAAAACAACAACAACAACTTTGTAAATACATGACATCAAACATACAGTATGTGTGGGAGCAAATAAAAACTATTCTAAAGATAATATTTTTAATGTTCATACAACAGAATGTTTTTAAAAACTATTATTTTTTATTTTTATACATTTTATATTTTCTTCAATTTTGTTTGTGTCTTCCTTTGTTCATGTTAATGATTATTTTATTGGTTTCTTACCACACCTCTCAGAGTGGAGAGGGGTATTGTATTTATATCTGTCTGTTTGTATGTCTGTCTGTTTGTATGTCTGTCTGTTTGTATGTCTGTCTGTTTGTATGTCTGTCTGTTTGTAAGCAGATTTTCACAAAAAGTACTTGACCAATTTCCATGAAATTTTCAGGAAAGGTGGTCCAGAAAACATATGATTACATTTTAGTGAATGTAGGTCAAAGGTCAAAGTCACCAAAAATGGGTTTTCACGTGGCAAGAGAGAGCACAAATCAGGTCAAATGTGTGCAAGGGGGGGAGGGGTTTGTTGTGCCGGGAACCACTTGTTTTTCATTTTTGTTTTTTGATTGATGACTTTGGGTGTTTTTGTTTAGTTTTTATCCAACTGTAGAACTTGTATTGCAGTATTTTTAATGTAGGAAGGGTACTTTTCCCTTTATTTTTATTGTAGTATGGGTACGTTCCTTTTATGTTTATTGTAGTATAGGTACTTTCCCTTTATGTTTAATGTAGAATGGGTACTTTTCTTTCCATTAAACCTTGTGGTTCAGTGCAGTGAGGTACAGTACCTGGCCGTCTCTTTCCATTCTGCATCCTCTCCTTCCCTCAGGCAGATTTCATCCAGTTCTGTAAACAGGGCATGAGGGATGTGTTCTTCATCCCCATCCTCTGTCCCCAACAAAAACTGCACCCTCTGAGCTGGTGTGTCTGCTGCAGCAAATGGGTGGAGGAGTAGAAGATGGGCAGAGGAGTAGAAGATGAGCAAAGGAGTAGAAGATGGGCGGAGGAGTAGAAGGAGTAGAAGATGGGCAAAGGAGTAGAAGATGGGCAGAGGAGTAGAAGATGGGCAGAGGAGTAGAAGATGAGCAAAGGAGTAGAAGATGGGCAGAGGAGTAGAAGATGGGCAGAGGAGTAGAAGATGGGCAGAGGAGTAGAAGATGAGCAGAGGAGTAGAAGATGGGTGGAGGAGTAGAAGATGGGTGGAGGAGTAGAAGATGGGCGGAGGAGTAGAAGATGGGCGGAGGAGTAGAAGGAGTAGAAGATGGGCAAAGGAGTAGAGGATGGGCAGAGGAGTAGAAGATGGGCAGAGGAGTAGAAGATGGGCAGAGGAGTAGAAGGAGTAGAAGATGGGCAAAGGAGTAGAGGATGGGCAGAGGAGTAGAAGATGGGCGGAGGAGTAGAAGATGAGCAAAGGAGTAGAAGGAGTAGAAGATGGGCAGAGGAGTAGAAGATGAGCAAAGGAGTAGAAGATGGGTGGAGGAGTAGACGATGAACGGAGGAGTAGAAGATGAACGGAAGAGTAGAAGATGAACGGAGGAGTAGAAGATGAACGGAAGAGTAGAAGACGAACATCCAGATAAAAAGGTGAAAAAAGAGAAGAATTAACATAAGGAAATAAAAACTGTATTCAGTGTAACGTCACTACATTTACTCGCATTCACATTTTTTACGAGCTAAGGACAGACAGACCAGAAGTAGAAGGATGTGACTTAACCTCTTTATTCTGTCTGCTTCAAAATTACCGCTTTTGTTTAGTTATTTATCTTCTTCTATGGTGCCAACCGGAAGCATGCTAATGTGAAAGGATGTGTAGTGCCACGTAGTGTCTGGGAAACTCCAGTTACGTACTTCATCGGAGTATGACGTATGAGTATGACAATAAAGTACTATTTATCTATAATCTAATCTATCCATCTCTAATTCATGTAAACGTACTGTGGCTTGGTCTCCCTAACCCTAACCCTAACCCTAACCCTTACCCTAACCCTAACCCTAACCCTAACCCTAACCCTAACCCTTACCCTAACCCTAACCCTAACCCTAACCCTTACCCGTACCCTAACCCGGGCTGGAATACCTCCAAACCTCACAGTAGCTGAGCTCGATGGGTGCAAAGTGGAGCCGTGTACTGCGTAGTGTGTGTAGTGTGTAGTGCGTAGTGTGTGTAGTGTGTAGTCCGTAGTGTGTGTAGTATGTAGTGTGTGTAGTATGTAGTGTGTGTAGTGCGTAGTGTGTGTAGTATGTAGTGTGTGTAGTGTGTAGTGCGTAGTGTGTGTAGTGTGTGTAGTGCGTAGTGTGTGTAGTGTGTAGTCCATAGTGTGTGTAGTATGTAGTGTGTGTAGTATGTAGTGTGTGTAGTGCGTAGTGTGTGTAGTATGTAGTGTGTGTAGTGTGTAGTGCGTAGTGTGTGTAGTGTGTGTAGTGCGTAGTGTGTGTAGTGTGTGTAGTGTGTGTAGTGTGTGTAGTGTGTAGTGTGTGTAGTGTGTAGTGCGTAGTGTGTAGTGTGTGTAGTGTGTAGTGTGTGTAGTGTGTAGTGTGTGTAGTGTGTAGTGTGTGTAGTGTGTAGTGTGTGTAGTGTGTAGTGTTGTAGTGTGTAGTGTGTGTAGTGTGTGTAGTGTTGTAGTGTGTAGTGTGTGTAGTGTGTAGTGTTGTAGTGTGTAGTGTGTAGTGTGTAGTGTTGTAGTGTGTAGTGTGTGTAGTGTTGTAGTGTGTAGTGTGTAGTGTTGTAGTGTGTAGTGTGTGTAGTGTGTGTAGTGTGTAGTGTTGTAGTGTGTAGTGTGTAGTGTGTGTAGTGTGTGTAGTGTGTGTAGTGTGTACTGTGTGTAGTTTGTAGTGTGTAGTGTGTGTAGTGTGTAGTGTGTAGTGTGTAGTGTGTAGTGTGTAGTGTGTAGTGTGTAGTGTGTGTAGTGTGTAGTGTGTGTAGTGTGTAGTGTGTAGTGTGTGTAGTGTGTAGTGTGTGTAGTGTGTAGTGTGTGTAGTGTGTGTAGTGTGTACTGTGTGTAGTTTGTAGTGTGTAGTGTGTGTAGTGTGTAGTGTGTGTAGTGTGTAGTGTGTAGTGTGTAGTGTGTGTAGTGTGTAGTGTGTAGTGTGTGTAGTGTGTAGTGTTTAGTGTGTAGTGTGTGTAGTGTGTAGTGTGTGTAGTGTGTAGTGTTTAGTGTGTAGTGTGTGTAGTGTGTAGTGTGTAGTGTGTGTAGTGTGTAGTGTGTGAAGTGTGTAGTGTTTAGTGTGTAGTGTGTGTAGTGTGTGTAGTGTGTAGTGTGTAGTGTTTAGTGTGTAGTGTGTGTAGTGTGTGTAGTGTGTAGTGTGTAGTGTGTAGTGTGTGTAGTGTGTGTAGTGTGTAGTGTGTAGTGTGTGTAGTGTGTAGTGTGTGTAGTGTGTAGTGTTTAGTGTGTAGTGTGTGTAGTGTGTAGTGTGTAGTGTGTGTAGTGTGTAGTGTGTGTAGTGTGTAGTGTGTAGTGTGTGTAGTGTGTAGTGTGTGTAGTGTGTGTAGTGTGTAGTGTGTAGTGTTTAGTGTGTAGTGTGTGTAGTGTGTGTAGTGTGTAGTGTGTAGTGTGTAGTGTGTGTAGTGTGTGTAGTGTGTAGTGTGTAGTGTGTGTAGTGTGTAGTGTGTAGTGTGTGTAGTGTGTGTAGTGTGTAGTGTGTAGTGTGTAGTGTGTGTAGTGTGTGTAGTGTGTAGTGTGTAGTGTGTGTAGTGTGTAGTGTGTAGTGTGTAGGACTGTCAAGGACTGCAGATGCAAAATAACCAGTGGCTACAATCTGGTACAATGTTCACATCATTGTACATGTTCCTCTAATAAAGTAAGATCAAATATAATTTAATTGAATGTACTATAAGTAAAATAAGAGAAACAACAAAACTAAGTAAAGTAAACATGGAAGTGTAAGATGAGGAACAACAATTGAAGGCTAAATAAAGGCTGTTTCATTGATCTGAGTGTTTTTAACACTTACTATGTGAGGGGGATTCTCTGCCATCATCAGCAGTGGAGTCCCTTTCCTTAGACCTCTTCCTGTGTCTGTGTCCATGGTGACGGTGACGGCGGTGTGACCTTCTGCCCAGGGGAACGTGAACTCCAATGTAGAGAGTGCGGTGACCTTAAGAAAGAACACAGTAGAATATGTTCAGCCCTAAACTACTTCATGTTTGTCATAATACAAATGTAATCTATTACTTTGACGTGTACAGCATTGGAAATATCCATCTACATTCTGCAATAGGTTGATTCCATGTGACGTCACATTGTTATAGTTAAGTGTTTATCTGTTTCTTCTGCTCTACTCCCTGAACTTCTGTTCTGGCTCCTCCAGTTTGTTTTTCTAGTTAACTCTGATATAAACGCAGTGATTCAGTGAGAAAAAGGATGGAGAACTTCAACAGGAAAAGTAGTTCAGGAACTACGTGTGCTGTTGTTGGTTGTAAAAAGTGAAGAAAACACCTGAATGAGTGTTTAGATAGAGAGTGTTTGGACCACAAACCTGACATGAAGAGACAATGTTCATGTCCTCTGTTGTTTTAGTTTCTGGATGAAGGCACTGAATTTGAAGAGTCCACCCTGAAATGGTTTTGAGTGTTCCCATCACTTTATGGACAAAAGACCAACCAATCATAACCTGTTTCCAGAGTTGTTTTTAGGATCCACTGACAATACTGTTAGCTGTGAAGAAGTTATCATACGCTAACATTGCTACTAAAACAGCTGATTGGAGATGGAACAAATATGTTCACCATATAAACTAATGTTCATAGACAGTTGAGCATTATGCCACGCACTATTCAAACATTGACTACACTCTACATTTGCTTTCAGATTCACAAAACGACGGGGTTTGTACGACATAACACAACCGACTTTGTCTCTATGCAGATACTGATGCACCTCAAAGGGTTTAGATTGTCCACAACTTTCCTGTCTATTGCGATGGAGTCCACGAAATAAGCACAAATCTTGTTGTTTGTTACATTGGTCCACGTCATCATCGTCCTCCAGGTTTGCACTACATTGGGGTGGGGGATAATAACTCCATCTCCAGACTAAGTATTTAAACAATGTTCCCAGCACATTACAGCTCACAAAAAGCTAGCAATCAAAGTCTGTTTACATTAGCAAACACGTCAAAACTTACTTCCGGTGTAAATTAAATGCCTATGTGGACGGTAATGGCGCCGCCCAGGGTTTGTAGTGTAAACTAATCAACGTGCAATTTTCAGATGGAGGGCAAAAAGTGAAGTAGCTTGAAGAAAATGCCCATGCTTTGTGTAGGTTACAGGTGCAACAATTGTTCTAACCCAGAGATGGAAAAATGATTTTTTTTGGAGTACCAAAGTTTGTCATTCACAAATGTGAGAAATGGAAAAAAAGTCACAGATAAACACCATAAAAAGTGGATTTCAAATCTGTCTTTGTGGTCGGAAGGAGCAGAGTGACGGCTAATGCTAATGCTAATGCTTGTGTTTGCAGCATCCACTTGGTCAGAAGTATGTTCCAAAGCTACCTTTTTTTGTGGATGTGTTACATATCCTTAGGTTGGTGTTAAATGTTCATTTACACTGTTGTAATATGGGTTAACTATAGACACATCAAGGGTAAGGGTTAGTGTTAGTGTTAGTTAGGGTTAATATGGTTTACGTATACACGTAAACATGCACTAGCATGTTAGGTTATATTTGCTGCTACTGCTAGTGACAACTAATGTAAACCAACCATGTTAACATGTTAACATGTCATCTTTACAAATAAAACACTCACCTGGTGAAGAACAAACTATAATTATCACTGAACCTTTTGGTACCGAGGTTGTGGACCCACCCAGTGACCAAAAAGTTTTATGGATCCAAACGTTTATACACTTTCATCTGCTAGGTTTGGTGAAGGAACACTCCCCCCTGCCCCGGGCTCTCTGCGTGTTTAACATCCCAGAGTAACATCTAGCTAGGTTTGGTGCCGTTTTGAAAACGTGCAGTAAAAAAAATAGTCTTTATTTCCACAGAGACACTCTTGTAGATGCTAATGCTAATGCTACTTCAAATTGGCTGTAATGTGGGAGGGGCTTAACCCCAGGTGGGTGGGGCCAATGTCCTGGTGATGTATAGTGGACAGACTTTTACTGAGTGTCTGGTTTCTATGAATGATGGTAAATCCATCCAGTGGAGGGGACACCCTACACAGACAGTAGAGGGGACACACCACACATCCAGCAGAGGGGACACACCACACATCCAGCAGAGGGGACACACCACACATCCAGTAGAGGGGACACCCTACACAGACAGAGGGGACACACCACGCAGACGGTAGAGGGGACACACATACAGTACAGGGGACACACCACACAGACAGTACAGGGGACACACCACCACACAGACAGTACAGGGGACACACCACACAGACAGTAGAGTGGACGCACCACCACACAGACAGTAGAGTGGACACACAACACAGACAGTACAGGGGACACACCACACAGACAGTAGAGTGGACGCACCACACAGACAGTAGAGGGGACACACCACACAGACAGTAGAGTGGACACACCACACAGACAGTACAGGGGACACACCACACAGACAGTAGAATGGACACACCACACAGACAGTAGAGTGGACACACCACACAGACAGTAGAGTGGACGCACCATACAGACAGTAGAGGGAACATGCTACACAGACAGTAGAGTGGATACGCCACACAGACAGTACAGGGGACACACCACACAGACAGTACAGGGGACACACCACACAGACAGTACAGGGGACACACCGCACAGACAGTAGAATGGACGCACCACACAGACAGTAGAGGGGACACACCACACATCCAGTAGAGGGCACACGCCACACAGACAGTAGAGGGGACACGCCACACAGACAGTAGAGTGGACACACCACACAGACAGTAGAGGGGACACGCCACACATCCAGTAGAGGGGACACACCACACAGACAGTAGAGGGGACACACCACGCAGACAGTACAGGGGACACACCACACAGACAGGAGAGTGGACACACCACACAGATAGTAGAGTGGACACACCACACATCCAGTAGAGGGGACACACCACACAGACAGTACAGGGGACACACCACACATACAGTAGAGTGGACACACCACACAGACAGTACAGGGGACACACCACCCCACAGACAGTAGAGGGGACACACCACACAGACAGTAGAGGGGACACATCACACAGACAGTAGAGGGCACACACCACACAGATAGTAGAGGGCACACACCACACAGACAGTACAGGGGACACCCTACAAAGACAGAGGGGACACACCACGTAGACAGTAGAGGGGACACACATACAGTAGAGTGGACACACCACACAGACAGTACAGGGGACACACCACACAGACAGTAGAGGGGACACACCTCACAGACAGTAGAGTGGACATGCCACACAGACAGTACAGGGGACACACCACACAGACAGCACAGGGGACACACCACACAGACAGTACAGGGGACACACCACACAGACAGCACAGGGGACACACCACACACAGACAGTAGAGGGGACACACCACACACAAACAGTAGAGTGGACACGCCACACAGACAGTACAGGGGACACACCACACAGACAGCACAGGGGACACACCACACACAAACAGTACAGGGGACACACCACACACAAACAGTACAGGGGACACACCACACAGACAGCACAGGGGACACACCACACAGACAGTACAGGGGACACACCACACAACTACAACAGTGGTTTTCATTGGAATGATGTTTTAAATTAGAAGTCCAGTGAGACAATAAAGAATTCTATTAATGCCATGGATTGCGAAGCTTTATACAATGCGAGTATAGAAGGATGAATTATTTGGGTGAAAATGATGTAGAGTAGAGGCTTGGTCATTTGCAGAAAGCATTTCCAAATTTCAGAAGAAAATGTTGACAACTCGCAATATTGCAGAAAACTGGAAAAAAAAGTATTTCAACCACTGATTATTATATTCATGGAAAGTATTCACAAAAACAGGTTCAACAGTTCAAAGACAACTATAATTCTGGGGTGGACCTTTATAATTATGGTCATATTAATTGTAAATAAAGACATAATGAGAAGAGTGGGCTGGACATTTTATAATGAAAGCATAAGCCACTTTGCTTTGTGTGTTTGTGTGCACATGTGTGTACGTCCACAGGAACATACTGAACGGTTCCATCCTCAGGGTCACTTTGAAGAGAATATGAACTGACTCTCTCCTCTATTACAGCCTGGACGCTGCTTCCTTCCCGCCGGCGTTCAGCTCAGTGGTTGGACACAGACAGGACTATTGGACACCCTGTTCTCTTCATCTGGTTTTGCACCCTATGAGGTGCCACAGTTACTCAACTGATCCACACCCAGACAAGTGTAATGCTTGAAGTCTTTGTGGATTAAAACAATGGTTCAAAACAAAAAAAAAACAAAAAAAAACTCCAAACTTGAATGAATGTAAGTAGGAAACCATGGGGGATGTGCACAGACCATAATGTCACCCTAACCCCCTCCCCAGTTGAGAACCACTGGATTTGAGTAATGCAGACAAAATATGATCCACTTAAAATGACAAGTGGGAAATAAATATGTACAAGTACTTTGTTACTGTACTTCACATTTTTTTAGGTATCTGTATTTGACTATTTATTGTTCTGACAACTTTTTATTTTTACTGCCGATATTTTTGCATAAATGTGTACTTTAAACTCCTTACTTTCTCAGAATAATTACTTTTTCTAACTAAAAAGATGAGAGTCGCTTCAGATGGAAAATTGTGGAAAGTAGTTTTGACTTTCAATATAATTATGATTTTTGTCTCATGATTGTGAATTGTTTTATCTTAGAATTTTCACTTTTTCTCATAATTATGAATTTCTTATCTCATATTTATGACTTTATCTATTAATTTAGTTTTTTTTTTTTTTTCATCTCATAATTATGCTTTTTTTTTTTTTTAAATCTCATAATGATGACTATTTTAATTGTGACCAGCCCTCCCACCCCCCCATAATTTCCTGCCCATACCCACAAAACTGAGTACCATGACCCAATCAAATACATTTTCTACAAAGTAGCTCATTTGTAACGTCTTTATTTTTGGATATTGTCATGACTTTTCCCCCAGTTTTTCACCAGTTTCAGCTTGTCCACACTGTGCAGCTGCAAGTCATTGCTGATCTGCAGTTACTTAAACTGATAATTCACTATTTTTCACATGAATCTGTCTTTACTCTGGTGCACCCACAGTGACTTACCCCGACAGTGTCCTGTGAGCCCAGTTCTGGTCCGGTTTTGGTTAAAGCGAAAGTAGTCCCGGCAGGTTTCCTGGGGCAATGAGAGTAAAATGTGTTTCTTCCCAAAACAGCATGTGTTCGAATGAGTGATTTATTTGCATAACAAAACAGTCACTGAACACAATCTCACACCTCGTAATTGCTTGGAACTACTTTCTCAATACTTTTTTAATAGCGATCAACAGCTGTGCGTCTGCAGTCTGCACGGAGCAGCCGCAAAGTGAGTTAGCATCTCGGCTACCGGTTTCATTCACTTTACTGCTTGAGAAGTTAACGGCACCATGTGTGACTACAGCGACGATGACAGTATTGATGTCAGTAACAACCAAAGGGTTCTCTTTAGGAACCTTAAATTCATCAGATGGAAGTAGAACTGGCAAAGAGGCGGAAGTTGAACCTGACCCCAGGAGACAAATGGTGGTGTTTCATGTGCGAAGTAATCCAGAATGGAATGGAAACCTACTTATGCCAAGGATGCAAGACCTTTCAATTAACGAGGAGGCCGGGGCGTCAGTGTGCGTCTGCATCAGACGCATGGTTTACCTGCGCTCCTGAATGCGGTTGTCATGGAGACCTCCTTCAACGTCCCGAAAATAAAGTGGAAGAAGCATCCCAGACCAGCTGGACCTGTCGGGTAGTTGTCTGCAGAGTAATTACCTTATTACCCTATTGTACACGTGCTCAGTTAGGCGTATACAATGACTTATTGTGTAATATTTTTAGTCTGTCCTTTAATGGGCTAATGTAACCTACAGTCAACACACTAAACATTAACTGAATCTAAATAATAATGATAATTAACAAATAACATGTTATTGCTGATGCATAGCTTTATTGTGGTTGTGTATCCACGAGTCCTGAACAAACTTACTCATCTTGGCTGAAGTTAACTTCCAAAGCAGGAAAGTGAATGAAACGGGTAGCTGAGATGCTAACTCACTTTGTGGCTGCTACGTGCAGACACACAGCTCTTAGCGCTTTGATTGCTATTGAGAGAAAGTAGCTCCAAGTAATTACGAGGTGAGTTTTTGTTTAGTGACAGTTCTGTTATGAAAATAAATCACTCGTTCAAACAAGTTTTTATTTCATTGCCCCAGGTAACCTGCCGGGACTACTTTTGCTTTGACCAAAATCGGACCAGAACTGGGCTCACAGGACACTGTTGGGGGTAAGTCACTGTGGGTGCACCAGAGTAAAGATGCTGATTCTATACAGATACATGTGAAAAATTATGAACTATCCCTTTAAGCAGTGAAGCTGCAGTTACTGGTGCACAACCATTCCTTATAGTCTGGACCATTCCGTATAGTCTGGACCATCCCGATAGTCTGGACTGTTCCCTGTTTTTCATTAAATCTGTCCTTTCCACTTCACCCCTCATGACAGAACGGTCCTGGACCAGTAACTCCAGCTTCACTGCTTGAATAACTACAGATCAGCAACGACTTGCAGCTGGACAATGTGGCCCAGGTGAAACTGGGGGAAAGGATGTGACAGATATTTCTGAAACTTATCTGATTTTTTTCCGACTAAATAAGTATTATTTCATCCAGGGCAAAAACATGCAGTTTTGAATTTCACTTTTTAACTTTATTATAATTGAAAAGTTGTAAAAAAAAATATATATATATATATATATATATATATATATATATATATATATATATATATATATATATATTGCTTCAATAAAGCAGTTTAATCATTACTTCTACTTTTACCAGAGTATTTGAAGTTCAGAATGCCAGTACTTTTACCACCTCTGCTTAAAAACCACAACAGTATCACAGTATTTTCAGACTCCATTACGAAGAGGAATTCAACAAATAGATTCATTTAAGTTTCAGCTGATGACAAAACATACAATGTACCAAAATACATTTATAGTTGAGGTGTATGTGAACGGTTGAGGCATGAATTGTTGCAGAATCATCCATCCAGAGTGAAGTACTGTTAGTACTGTATAAATTATGTATGACAAAAATATAGAGGGCAGGTAATGGAATTCTGTTTCATGTGTGGTGAATTTTATCGAGAAAAAAAGAACTTAATGTGAATAAAAATGGTTCCAGAAAAACATAGGGAAAGTGCAGTAGAGCTTTAAAGTTCATTAGTCAGTAAGAGTGAAGGACTCAACAAAAATAGCTCTCTTCCTCCAGGCTTGAGTGACTGCTGATGTCACAGAATGACACTTTTCTTCTGTCATTCAAGGCTTGAATTCAAGCAGTGGTGTGTAACAGTGCTCCCAAACCTTTTACTTTACCATATATGAATGTGTGCAAGTCAATGTGTATTCATGTATGTGCTGCTTTATATGGCCAGTGACAAAGGTCAGTCAAAGGTCAATGCCAGGAGACACTGTAAAATCTTTTGATGGCACAGACTCCAGGCTCTATGTAGCATCACCTCACTCGTTGCTCATCATCTGAACCTGCTTTATCCTCACTGGGGTCGCAGGGGTCACTGGGGGTCTAATCCAGCTACAATGGGTGAAGTTGGGGACAGAGGTCACTTTGTATGAGTCTCCAGTTTATCTCAGGGCTGAACATATATAGGCAAACAATCACTGTCACATTCACACCTATGGACAATTTAATTAACCAATTAACCTATCACTGCATGTGTTTGGGGGAGGAAACCAGAGTTCCCGGAGAAAACCCACACAGTCACAGGGAGAACATGCAAACTCCACACAGAAAGGTCTGGTGTGGGATTTGAACCAGGCACCTTCTTGCTGTGAGGCACGAGTGCTAACCACTGCACCGCCCTGTTGCACCATTTCTATGAATGAATTCTGTTGAAAATATAAACTGTACATACTGGGCCAAACGGGGGCATTACTAGGATCTGTTGGGGCTCCAAACAAGACATTTCGAGATTAATGTACTCAGACAGGACCACGTCGAGCCACGAATGCTGAAGTGCTGATAGTAGCGTCACAGGATGTGACGGCTGTGGCTCAGTTGGTAGAGCGGGTCGTCCGATGATCGAAGGGTTGGCGGTTCGCTTCCCGGCTCTGGCTTTCCACATGTCAAAGTGTCCTTGGGCAAGACACTGAACCCTAAGTTGCTCCCAGTAGGGTCAGGCAGCGCCGGTGTCTTGGCAGCAGCCGTCTACTGGTGTATGAGTGTGTGAATGGGTTTCTGTGAAGCGCTTTGTGACCCATGTCTGTGAAAAGCGCTATACAAATAAAGATTACTTACTACTACGTACATTGATGTGACAGATGAAACTATGAAGGAGTAAAGGGAGGAAGGACTATCTGTCTGATGCTTTGAAGAGATAACCTTATCTTACTCATCCCCAGTGTGACGGCCCCGCCCCCTTTGGATGCTTTGGATCTCTCCCTCTACTCTGTTCCAGGTGATGAGCCAACGAGGGACACCTATGGTGGGAGTGCACACCTGTCTTAAGTGGCCTCCGGCAGTAATCCAGAGGGCTCGCTGGACTCCGGTGCTCGAGTCCTATGTGTGTCTGGTCTGCTCTGGTCTCGTCCTGGTCTTATCTCGGTCTGGTCTGGTCTCGTCCTGGTCTCGTCCTGGTCTTGTCCGGTCTGGTCTGGTCTCGTCCTGGTCTTATCCGGTCTGGTCTGGTCTCGTCCTGGTCTGGTCTGGTCTCTGGCCGGCCTGGAGTTGGCTCTGTCGTGTCCTGCTCTTCTTGTCAATGGCTTCTACTGTTGAGCACATTCCTGAGGGCTGCTGATGTGAATAAAGCCCTTTTATTTATATTCTGCCTTCTCTCTCTCCGTTTTTGTTGCGACCTTAGAGCCAGGTTGTGACACCAGGAATACAGAAGGTGTGTAATTGTACTGATTAGCTAACTCTAGTTGCCTATATTTTTTGTATAATAAATTATTAAACTTTGTTCTTTTGTTTTAATTGAGTCACCGTGATGGGGAAACCCACAACAATTCCCAGAATGCAGGTCTACTGGAAGTTCCCAGGGTTTGTAAAAGTACAGTAGGAGCTACAGCCTTTAGTTGCCATGGTTACTGTCTGATGGAGCTAGAGCCTTTAGTTACCATGGTTACTGTCTGATGGAGCTAGAGCCTTTAGTTACCATGGTTATTGTCTGATGGAATCATCTTCCATTTAATATTAAAGAGGTCGACACAGTCTCTACATTTAAAATTGGTTTGAAAACATTTGTGTTTGATAAAAACTATGGTCAGGTTAGTTAAAAACAGACTGAAGTCATAGTTCAGTCTAAGCTGCACTAGGAGATAGAATGATGGAGGAAGTACAGACACTGTGTCCTCTCTCATTTGTCTTAAGTCTCTTACATACCAAGTCTGTTCAAGGCTAGTCACCTGGTGTCCCATTTCCCCACTCCCCCCTCTGGGGGGAGGGTCAACTCTCTCGGCAGTATCTGCATAGGGAGCCATAGACAACAGGATTTGCAGTGACTCAATTGTGTCCTGTGTTGACCTGTGACCCCAGACCTCTTCCCTCACCGTCACTTGTCTGATGGATGGACCTGCCCCTCCCCTTCATCTACAAATGGACGTTCATCTATAGTCTGTCTGTCCATGGGAGTGGATCTGTCCTTCAGTGTGGTACTATCCAAGATTTCTTCTTTGCCACTGGGTTTTGGAGTTTTTTTTCTTGAGAAGGAGGGGCTAAGGCCAGGGGATGTTTGGGACGTCATCTATTTCTGTGGTTGATTGTTCTCATCATCTGAGAATGAGGATCCATGACATGAAAACACTACCCCCCCCCCCCCCCCCCCCCACACACACACACACACACACACACACAGACACACTGGAGTGTTCTAATCAAAGGGTGACATCTTTGTCACTGCTTTGGACAGTGTTGCCTGGCAACGGGAAAGTGCAGCAGATACTGACAAAAGAACAAACGGTACTTCAGGTCTGATTGTGATTCATCCAAAAAAAGAACAAACACTCACAAATATTGAACACCCCCCCCCCACACAAACACACACACACACACACAGACAGGCTCATCCCTTAAAAGCCCCTCCTCCTCCGCTGGCATTCTTTAACATTTATTTGTACATTTTCTATGTTTTTTTTTTGTTAAATAAATACACACATTTTTCCGACAATTCACTGCTGGCTGATTTTGTTGGGTTAGGACAAGGGTCCCCAAACTTTTTCCTGTGAGGGCCACATAACTTTTCCCTCGTCAGATGAGGGGCCGTGGTCACTTTGTAACAGAAAAAGTGTGACGAATGCAGGAGTGGCTAAATGTAAAAATGTATTGTTTTCCAGAAAGCCACAATCAAATAACCCTTTTTCACAGAACAAAAGTCAGAAAATAAATAATAACCCTATTTCTGAAATGAATAATAATCAAATAACCCTCTCTGAGTCCATTGAACATGAACTTCTTGGTCTTAACAGGTCCAGGTTCAGCTTAAGTTGTCAGAGCAGAATCTCTGACTTAAATGACTCATATGAGCATCTGTCAAAGTTCTTATTAAACTGAAAATAGTTCAAAACTGAGAAACATTTTATTGCAAAAGTCCAACTTTATTATCAAATACAAATACACATATGTGAAAAAAAATCTAAATGCTCTCTGGTATTGTTCAGGGGCCCGGACCAAATATGGAGACAGGCTGTTTCCGGCAGTGGGCCATAGTTTGGGGACCACTGGGTTAGGGTCTTGTAGCATTACATACAATCTAGAATGTTATGATTTACTATATTTTTTTATTCATCAATAATATCTGCTGTACTTTTACATGTTTTTTTATTCTGAATTATTTATTCAGAATAAAATAATTCAGGATTAAAGCTATTTTCTTCATGTTTACATGGACATGTTCATTCAAAATAAAGTTTACCATGGAAACGGGTGTATTCCACTTTAGTTATGGTGGAGGCACAGAGGGTCCTAATTGGACAAAACTACCGGATCTGGATGTCTACTGGGAAAAAATTATCATGTTCAATTCCTGTTTTGTGTTTGCTTCAACTATCAATATGTAGAAGTAGTTTATTCAACCATAACATCAAACACTGTACACAACAATGACATTTCACACAAAAACACCTAAAGTAACTAAATGGCTGTGTTGAATAATGACTGAAAAGGCAGAAGGGTCAGGGTTAGAAGGGTCAGAAGGGTTGAGCTACTTTTTTGTGTTTGTGTAGGTTTGTCATGTTACCACCAGTGCGGGGAATAACAGCGTTAGAGAATAACAGCGGTACTAACGCAGCCACATTTTGAGTAACGGAGTAATTACATAATTACTTTATCCATAACTATCATTGTTACCGTTACTCTGAAAATAATGTGACGCATTGCAGGCATGTTTCCACTATCGGTACTTCCAGGACTTTTTTGGGGGAACTACTTCTGACCGAGCCATAAGTTAGCCCGTCCTTTCAGGCGTGTGTCTCCACACAGAAATGGAACCTTTTGTTGACGTTAATATATTGCGTCAGTTTCTATGGTAACGTCACTAACAAAAAGCGCTAAAACAAAGGAGGAGGAAATGACAAGACTAGACGTGGAGTAGGGATGAAAAAATTGATTAAATCATCTTGACCAATCACTGAGCCTCATTATCTGTTTGAAGTTGGTCAGAAAAGAAAAGAGTTGTTTTGTTGGCTCACACACACACACACACACACACACACACACACACACACACCGTGGCACTTGAGTCACTTTTTAAACACGAGTCACACTGCAATGTTATGTTAAAGCTGATTTTAAACCGTATATTCAATATTCCAGTAAATTCTGCTGCTAAATATGGTATAAAACAACCTTAACGATGCCCACCAGCCTGCGTCATTTCTGCATAAAGTCCTTTAGTTGTAGTCAGTAGGTCTGTCAGATGATAACATAACTCATTCACTGCACTTTTGGGTTTCATGGTAAAAACTTCCTGTCCCAGTCTGTAGCTGCTATAGAAGTTCTAGCTTTGTGTTTTGTTTACATTTTGAGCAAACGTTCTAAAGTGGCGCAAGGTGAACCACATAGATTCATTGAGGAAGCAGCTTAAATCACATCCACAGCAACATCACAGAACAAGGATCAATACCCTGTTTAACTATTTTTTCATTTCTTTGACATTTTTAAGCAAAAAAAAAAAAGGAACGCAAAAATACTTTTCCTGGTAACTAGTGGAGTAACGCAGTTAGTAACGCAATTACTTTTTGGGGGAAGTAATTAGTACTTGTAATTAATTCCTTTTTCAAAGTAACTTACCCAGCACTGGTTACCACATTGGTATATTACTTTATTGTACCCATTACATTTGGTCCACACTACGTTGTGCTTTCTCTCTGGCTCTGCCATTGTGTCTGGCGGTTGTCTGACTCTCTGGCCTCTGGCAGAGAGCAGCTGGGGAGGAGCTAGATGTGCCTGACTGAGCACTGAGAGTCATAGACTGTATATAAAATATGGATGACGCATCCGTTCACATGACCACTTGGTTTCTAAAGAAGAGAAATGAAACAAAGTGAGCAGTTCCCATCATCGCCATCTTGGTAGCTTCACATGCGGTCACACATTTTTGACACTCCTGGAAATTCTAAAAATGGATGGTGGAGCTGAGTGTGGGGAAGATTGAATTGAAGATTGAAGTCTGCGCTGCCTTAGCTAATTGACCATTTGCAGACACGTGACTTGATGATGTCACGGTTCCATGACGGATGATGGAAGTAAGCACATAGTAAACTAACATTCATAGCAAAGTAGCGGAAAATTAACATTAACATAAATGTAATTTATTTAGTTTGCTTGAATTGCTAGATATGGCTACAAGTCAAACGCTGTCTGACGAGGTGGGACATCTTGTCGGTACCCACAAATAGCAGTATTTGGAGAAGTTGGCCTTGCAGACCGATCCTTACCTCCAGACATGCTCATTGAATTATCCAAAGACTTTCACTCAGCATGCCCTCCACCATTATGTCATACACGGTGTATCACCATATACAGGAACTAACTTAAAGATGTTACCCAGATGTTACCTTGTGATGGCAAAGGTAAGCCATTATCAACTTTCATTGAAGCAAATGTATCTGGTTTAACTTCCACACACTGACAGCTGGCTAAACTCATTTTTGTTGGGCTAGCAGGCTGGGCTAAAGCCTAGGCTAAAGTAAAGGGCTGTGCTCTGTCTCATGAAGTGCTAGTTTTTCTGACAGTATGTTGCTCTAGTAAGTAGACAGGCTAAAGATCAGAGCTAACCTGGAGCTAACAGGTAGACAGGCTAAAGCTAAGAGCTAACCTGGAGCTAATGGAGGTAGACAGGCTAAAACTGAGAGCTAACCTGGAGCTAACAGAGGTAGACAGGCTAAAGCTAAGAGCTAACCTGGAGCTAATGAAAGTCGACAGGCTAAAGCTAAGAGCTAACCTGGATCTAATGAAGGCAGACAGGCTAAAGATAAGAGCTAACCTGGAGCTAATGAAGGTAGACAGGCTAAAGCTAAGAGCTAACCTGGATCTAATGAAGGCAGACAGGCTAAAGATAAGAGCTAACCTGGAGCTAATGAAGGTAGACAGGCTAAAGCTAAGAGCTAACCTAGAGCTAATGAAGGTAAACAGGCTAAAGCTCAGAGCTAACCTGGAGCTAATGAACGTAGACAGGCTAAAGCTAAGAGCTTACTTAGATATAATGAAGGTAGACAGGCTAAAGCTAAGAGCTAACCTGGAGCTAATGAAGGTAGACAGGCTAAAGCTAAGAGCTTACCTAGAGATAATGAAGGTAGATAGTAGTGTTGCGTGGGCTACCCACTGGCCAGCGGATATCCGCGGGTGACCCGCAAGTCGGGCGGGCTGGGTCGCAGTATTAATACATATTGCGGATGCGGGCGGGGCGGGTCAGGGACGATCAATACCCGCTGAGCTGTGTGTGTGTGTGTGTGCTCGGCTCGCGCATGTGCAAGCCCGTCACTTCCTGTTTTGAATACTTTTTTATCCCACCTTTTTGTTATTTGTTATTAGCGCCAAATCTCCCTGAACACTCAGAGATAAGAGTGAAAATGTTGGACTTGATCAGGGAGAAGATTAAAACAGGCGATGCGAAGGTTGTACGGAAACGTTGTATGTGTTGGCTTTATAGAGTGATGATGTGGGTGGAGTCTATTTTATGTGCTGGAGTGCATATTGAGACGTTAGAAAGGAGGCAAAAATTATGCTTCATGACTTTTAACATTAGAAGCACAAGGTAAAGATGCTGCGAATGTACTATGTGAGTTTAGAGACAAATTTAAGCTCGCGGGTTGATAGCGGGCGGGTTGGGTCTATCGATACGTGATATCATGCGGGTTGGGCGGGGCGGGCCTAGCCACGTCTTGGGTTTGGGCGGGGCGGGTTTCTGTAAAACCCCCTAACCGCACATCACTAGTAGATAGGCTAAAGCTAAGAGCTTACCTAGAGCTAATGAAGGTAGACAGGCTAACCCTTAAAACCACAGCTGTCACTTTCCTGTCGCCTCAAAATGCCTCAAATCAACAAGAGACAAAAAACGCAATGAGCCATGAGGGAGACAAAGCCCAAGTGCTGTCTGGGTGCGGGAGTGCCGTTGAGCTGGAGTCCAGGCTTGGTCGGACTCTGACCCCGGAGGGCTCGGCTTGGGCTCGCTGTGCCCTCCAACCCTCATCGATCCAAAATGTTCTGTGGCGACACCTGGGGGCAGCAGGAGCCCCTAGCTGACCAACTGAAACACAGACTTCTAGGATGTTCTGTTATTGTAACCAATAGCAGAAAAGGTTCTATCTGTCCAATAAGTCCATGAAAAAGATCCCAACATGAAATGAACCAACAAGTGACAAGTGACAAGTAGTTTAACGTGAGGCTTAGGCCTTTCCAGGAGCTAACCCCTAGAACCCCAGCGCTAGTACTGGCAGTGCATCGGCACCTGTCAATCAAAAGGACACACCCATAATTATATATATTTTAAAAATTAAACTGCATCTACACTGATCACTTCTAAAAAAAAAACCCACCCTCCTCATGGTTGTCATGAAAGTCAACTTGAACGATTGAACCTAAAATGTTTTTTTAAATCAAGCTGTAAGTACATTTAACCCTAACCCTGAGGTTGATGCTTGGTTTCGAACCAGCACACACTCTCCCACACATGTATAATATATTTAAATGAATTCACATTGACACTCTTACCTTCTAACTCTTCCTTCTCAAAGTTGGTGTTGAGCATAGAGCGTGTTCCTCCACGGTCCACCACCGCCTCCTCATCAGTTCTCTACAAACAACAGGAATTATTCATGAAAAACATTACATATAGCTTGTTTTCTGAAGAGACGTATATTTTGCTTGTAAAATAAAAGCATGGCTTTTTCTAGAAAAATGTAGTATGAGGGAACATCACATGGTGAGGGAGCAGAGGACACGTCCCCCCCCACCTTTGAAAAATTGAAAGCACAATAGGGTATTCTGAGGCTACCTGGGAGGGGAATTGTCTATTCAGGTTGCTTTTGAACGTTCTGTTTGAAGGTGTATTTTTACTACAATTAGAATGTTGTTGGAGTAATAATGACGTTTTTGATGATGTGACGAAGGACATTTTCACACAGTTTAAAGTACCCCAGTTCACACCTGAGTACACTGTGTACCCAAGTCCACTTTATTGTCAATATGAACACCACTATTCCATGCTCCAGTACCATGGACGAGTCCAGAAGGTGGTCCAGGATCCAGACCACCTGAAATCTGGCATGTTATCATGACATGTGTGCAAACAGGTTAATTTACTAACAGAGAACACAAATATAAGAGCTATGTCTTTAAAAGGTCAAAGTTAATGTCTGCATCCACTTTTTCCACAGTGAAAATGTAATATTTACACACGTTGCACACGTGGCCAGAGGAGAATTCTGACTTTAAACTCAAAATAATTACTTTTTTCCCCAGAATTCCAACTATGTTTTCTCAGAATTATGACTTTCTTCATATTTACACTTTTTTTCCCTTCGGAATTTACCGTTTTTCACCTCAGAATTTTTTAATGAAGAGAAAAAACACCCAACCAGAAATAATCCATGTATAAAATGTTCTGGATTATAAAACACACTGACGTTTATGGAGAAAATTAAAGGCTTTTAAGTGCACCTTATAGTCCAGAAAAGATTATATATATATATATATATATATATATATATATATATATATATATAATTAAAGTGAAAAAGAAAACAAATATTATATTAGTAGTATTCAAAAGAATTACCATGTGACCCATGTGTGCTACCTACCAGGGAGGTCTGGTAGGTAGCCTTAGCCTACTATTTCAGATGGCTAGCGTGTCTAACACGCTTTTAACTTTTAACTTTTAACTAGACAAAACGTGCTCCCGGATGGAATGGTTAATTCACTTTGGTTTGCACCTTAAGTAACGTGCACTTTAGTATTTTTACCTCTGTTTTTTTTTTTTGTTTTTTTTTTTGTTTTTTTTTGTTCTTTGTTTGCTACCTTTTTTACTGTGTGTATATCCTGTTTTTTGTATGAATGAATGCCTACGATGCTGCATCCCAATTTGCCCCTTGGGGACACTAAATAAACCTTGAACCTTGAACTTGAACCTTGAGTCAAAATTATATTAAACTTGAAAAATATTTTTTTTTAATTTAAATATATTATTAGATTTTTCTAAATTTGAGACCAAAACCTACGCTTTCAGTTTCAAATGTTATTCTTTCATATACCAGACATTTGGTGCCATATAGTCCCTTTAATATAAGAGTCATACAACTGCTATGAAGACATTTTTATCTAAATGCTACAAGTTATTATATAATAAAATAATGTCCCCTGAGGAAAAGTCAGCATCTTAAGGCTAACTTCCAGTGACTGTCACCATGGCAACAGTGTGTGTGTGTGTGTGTGTGTGTGTGTGTGTGTGTGTGTGTGTGTGTGTGTGTCAACACACTACTTGTTATTACTGGATAAAAGTAGCAGTGACCTTGAAAAAAGTAAAAGAATAGTTATTTATCATGTGTTCAATCCTTACATCAAGCAGGAACCTTTAACTTTAATACTGAACTGGAAAAATGTCATGATGTCGACATGGAGACACTATTGCACAGTAATACTGTTAGTGTTTGACAAAATTAACACTATGTCTCTTATTCGAATCATTCAAGTCTTTGAACAAGTTATGAACAAATGCTCTAAAGACACGTCTACACACATCAACCAACAGTTAGGGTTAGTTAACTACATCTGTTAACTACACCTTTAGAGGACCAACAGTCTAGTCTCATCATCAGAACCCGCTTTATCTTCAATGGGGTCACAGAGGGTCTCATCCAGCTCCAGCACGTAAAGGTGGGTCACAGGTCACCCTGTGTGAGTCTGCCGTTCATATATAGACAAACACTGTGACATTAGGTTTAGGGTTGTTTTCACTATAACTTTCCAAACCATGAAACCATGACAGGAAAACACATTCCATTCTTTGGCTTTGATCGACCATGTCCAGTTTCCACACTCTAACACTCACACTCTGACACTCATGAAATAGATGTTACTGTGCCGCCTTGCAGTTACCATATTCTGACTTTGGGTTACACTACCGTTGTGTATTTGTGGTAAAAAATACAGAAGTTGTGAAAAGTTGTGTGACAAAAGTAAGCAGATGAAGACGCACCGTTAGCATGAACGGTTATTATGAGTTTGCTATTGTTGGAACTGAAGCTAATATTCAATCTGGATCTGAGGTAACAGTGATGACAGTTATTGTATGTCCAGCTGTTCCACAGTGTTCAGGTTAAAGGTTAGATGAGTGGAAATACAAGTGTCAATGACTCAATGGTTTTATGTCATTATTTAATTCCTAGATTTTAGAATGTTTGTCCTGTGATCCAGAGGAACAAAGCCCAACTCCCCACGACCATGCTGGACTCAACAGCAGGTGTTTCAGGCTGGACTCAACAGCAGGTGTTTCAGGCTGGACTCAACAGCAGGTGTTTCAGGCTGGACTCAACAGCAGGTGTTTCAGGCTGGACTCAACAGCAGGTGTTTCAGGCTGGACTCAACAGCAGGTGTTTCAGGGTGGACTCATCAGCAGGTGTTTCAGGGTAGATTCATCAGCAGGTGTTTCAGGCTGGACTCATCAGCAGGTGTTTCAGGGTAGATTCATCAGCAGGTGTTTCAGGCTGGACTCAACAGCAGGTGTTTCAGGCTGGACTCAACAGCAGGTGTTTCAGGCTGGACTCAACAGCAGGTGTTTCAGGGTGGACTCAACAGCAGGTGTTTCAGGCTGGACTCAACAGCAGGTGTTTCAGGCTGGACTCAGCAGCAGGTGTTTCAGGCTGGACTCAGCAGTAGGTGTTTCAAGGTGGACTCATCAGCAGGTGTTTCAGGCTGGACTCAGCAGTAGGTGTTTCAAGGTGGACTCAACAGCAGGTGTTTAAGGCTGGACTCAACAGCAGGTGTTTCAGGCTGGACTCAACAGCAGGTGTTTCAGGCTGGACTCAACAGCAGGTGTTTCAGGCTGGACTCAACAGCAGGTGTTTCAGGCTGGACTCAACAGCAGGTGTTTCAGGCTGGACTCAACAGCAGGTGTTTCAGGGTGGACTCAACAGCAGGTGTTTCAGGCTGGACTCAACAGCAGGTGTTTCAGGCTGGACTCAACAGCAGGTGTTTCAGGCTGGACTCAACAGCAGGTGTTTCAGGCTGGACTCAACAGCAGGTGTTTCAGGGTGGACTCAACAGCAGGTGTTTCAGGCTGGACTCAACAGCAGGTGTTTCAGGCTGGACTCAGCAGCAGGTGTTTCAGGCTGGACTCAGCAGCAGGTGTTTCAGGCTGGACTCAGCAGTAGGTGTTTCAAGGTGGACTCATCAGCAGGTGTTTCAGGCTGGACTCAACAGCAGGTGTTTCAGGCTGGACTCAACAGCAGGTGTTTCAGGCTGGAGTCAGCAGTAGGTGCTTCAGGCTGGACTCAACAGCAGGTGTTTCAGGCTGGACTCAACAGCAGGTGTTTCAGGCTGGACTCAACAGCAGGTGTTTCAGGGTGGACTCAACAGCAGGTGTTTCAGGGTGGATTCATCAGCATGGGTTTCAGGGTGGATTCATCAGCATGGGTTTCAGGGTGGACTCATCAGCAGGTGTTTCAGGGTAGATTCATCAGCAGGTGTTTCAGGCTGGACTCATCAGCAGGTGTTTCAGGGTAGATTCATCAGCAGGTGTTTCAGGGTGGACTCAACAGCAGGTATTTCAGGCTGGACTCAACAGCAGGTGTTTCAGGGTAGATTCATCAGCAGGTGTTTCAGGCTGGACTCAACAGCAGGTGTTTCAGGCTGGACTCAACAGCAGGTGTTTCAGGCTGGACTCAACAGCAGGTGTTTCAGGGTGGACTCAATAGCAGGTGTTTCAGGCTGGACTCAACAGCAGGTGTTTCAGGCTGGACTCAGCAGCAGGTGTTTCAGGCTGGACTCAGCAGTAGGTGTTTCAAGGTGGACTCATCAGCAGGTGTTTCAGGCTGGACTCAGCAGTAGGTGTTTCAAGGTGGACTCAGCAGCAGGTGTTTCAGGCTGGACTCAACAGCAGGTGTTTCAGGCTGGACTCAACAGCAGGTGTTTCAGGCTGGACTCAGCAGTAGGTGTTTCAAGGTGGACTCATCAGCAGGTGTTTCAGGCTGGACTCAGCAGTAGGTGTTTCAAGGTGGACTCAGCAGCAGGTGTTTCAGGCTGGACTCAACAGCAGGTGTTTCAGGCTGGACTCAACAGCAGGTGTTTCAGGGTGGATTCATCAGCATGGGTTTCAGGGTGGACTCATCAGCAGGTGTTTCAGGGTAGATTCATCAGCAGGTGTTTCAGGCTGGACTCAACAGCAGGTGTTTCAGGCTGGACTCAACAGCAGGTGTTTCAGGCTGGACTCAACAGCAGGTGTTTCAGGGTGGACTCAATAGCAGGTGTTTCAGGCTGGACTCAACAGCAGGTGTTTCAGGCTGGACTCAGCAGCAGGTGTTTCAGGCTGGACTCAGCAGTAGGTGTTTCAAGGTGGACTCATCAGCAGGTGTTTCAGGCTGGACTCAGCAGTAGGTGTTTCAAGGTGGACTCAGCAGCAGGTGTTTCAGGCTGGACTCAACAGCAGGTGTTTCAGGCTGGACTCAACAGCAGGTGTTTCAGGCTGGACTCAACAGCAGGTCTTTCAGGCTGGACTCAACAGCAGGTGTTTCAGGGTGGACTCAACAGCAGGTGTTTCAGGCTGGACTCAACAGCAGGTGTTTCAGGCTGGACTCAGCAGCAGGTGTTTCAGGCTGGACTCAGCAGCAGGTGTTTCAGGCTGGACTCAGCAGTAGGTGTTTCAAGGTGGACTCATCAGCAGGTGTTTCAGGCTGGACTCAACAGCAGGTGTTTCAGGCTGGACTCAACAGCAGGTGTTTCAGGCTGGAGTCAGCAGTAGGTGCTTCAGGCTGGACTCAACAGCAGGTGTTTCAGGCTGGACTCAACAGCAGGTGTTTCAGGCTGGACTCAACAGCAGGTGTTTCAGGGTGGACTCAACAGCAGGTGTTTCAGGGTGGATTCATCAGCATGGGTTTCAGGGTGGATTCATCAGCATGGGTTTCAGGGTGGACTCATCAGCAGGTGTTTCAGGGTAGATTCATCAGCAGGTGTTTCAGGCTGGACTCATCAGCAGGTGTTTCAGGGTAGATTCATCAGCAGGTGTTTCAGGGTGGACTCAACAGCAGGTGTTTCAGGCTGGACTCAACAGCAGGTGTTTCAGGCTGGACTCAACAGCAGGTGTTTCAGGGTGGACTCAACAGCAGGTGTTTCAGGCTGGACTCAGCAGCAGGTGTTTCAGGCTGGACTCAGCAGCAGGTGTTTCAAGGTGGACTCATCAGCAGGTGTTTCAGGCTGGACTCAGCAGTAGGTGTTTCAAGGTGGACTCAGTAGCAGGTGTTTCAGGCTGGACTCAACAGCAGGTGTTTCAGGCTGGACTCAACAGCAGGTGTTTCAGGGTGGATTCATCAGCATGGGTTTCAGGGTGGACTCATCAGCAGGTGTTTCAGGGTAGATTCATCAGCAGGTGTTTCAGGCTAGACTCATCAGCAGGTGTTTCAGGGTAGATTCATCAGCAGGTGTTTCAGGCTGGACTCAACAGCAGGTGTTTCAGGCTGGACTCAACAGCAGGTGTTTCAGGCTGGACTCAACAGCAGGTGTTTCAGGGTGGACTCAATAGCAGGTGTTTCAGGCTGGACTCAACAGCAGGTGTTTCAGGCTGGACTCAACAGCAGGTGTTTCAGGCTGGACTCAACAGCAGGTGTTTCAGGCTGGACTCAACAGCAGGTGTTTCAGGGTGGACTCAATAGCAGGTGTTTCAGGCTGGACTCAACAGCAGGTGTTTCAGGCTGGACTCAGCAGCAGGTGTTTCAGGCTGGACTCAGCAGTAGGTGTTTCAAGGTGGACTCATCAGCAGGTGTTTCAGGCTGGACTCAGCAGTAGGTGTTTCAAGGTGGACTCAGCAGCAGGTGTTTCAGGCTGGACTCAACAGCAGGTGTTTCAGGCTGGACTCAACAGCAGGTGTTTCAGGCTGGAGTCAGCAGTAGGTGCTTCAGGCTGGACTCAACAGCAGGTGTTTCAGGCTGGACTCAACAGCAGGTGTTTCAGGCTGGACTCAACAGCAGGTGTTTCAGGGTGGACTCAACAGCAGGTGTTTCAGGCTGGACTCAACAGCAGGTGTTTCAGGCTGGACTCAACAGCAGGTGTTTCAGGCTGGACTCAACAGCAGGTGTTTCAGGGTGGACTCAACAGCAGGTGTTTCAGGCTGGACTCAACAGCAGGTGTTTCAGGCTGGACTCAACAGCAGGTGTTTCAGGCTGGACTCAACAGCAGGTGTTTCAGGGTGGACTCAACAGCAGGTGTTTCAGGCTGGACTCAGCAGTAGGTGTTTCAAGGTGGACTCATCAGCAGGTGTTTCAGGGTGGACTCAACAGCAGGTGTTTCAGGGTGGATTCATCAGCATGGGTTTCAGGGTGGACTCATCAGCAGGTGTTTCAGGGTAGATTCATCAGCAGGTGTTTCAGGCTGGAGTCATCAGCAGGTGTTTCAGGGTAGATTCATCAGCAGGTGTTTCAGGCTGGACTCAACAGCAGGTGTTTCAGGCTGGACTCAACAGCAGGTGTTTCAGGCTGGACTCAACAGCAGGTGTTTCAGGGTGGACTCAACAGCAGGTGTTTCAGGCTGGACTCAACAGCAGGTGTTTCAGGCTGGACTCAGCAGCAGGTGTTTCAGGCTGGACTCAACAGCAGGTGTTTCAGGCTGGACTCAACAGCAGGTGTTTCAGGGTGGACTCAGCAGTAGGTGTTTCAAGGTGGACTCATCAGCAGGTGTTTCAGGGTGGACTCAACAGCAGGTGTTTCAGGGTGGACTCAACAGCAGGTGTTTGAGGCTGGACTCATCAGCAGGTGTTTCAGAGTAGATTCATCAGCAGGTGTTTCAGGGTGGACTCATCAGCAGGTGTTTCAGGGTAGATTCATCAGCAGGTGTTTCAGGCTGGACTCATCAGCAGGTGTTTCAGGCTGGACTCATCAGCAGGTGTTTCAGGCTGGACTCATCAGCAGGTGTTTCAGGCTGGACTCATCAGCAGGTGTTTCAGGCTGGACTCATCAGCAGGTGTTTCAGGGTGGACTCATCAGCAGGTGTTTCAGGGTGGACTCATCAGCAGGTGTTTCAGGGTAGAGTCATCAGCAGGTGTTTCAGGGTGGACTCATCAGCAGGTGTTTCAGGGTGGACTCATCAGCAGGTGTTTCAGGGTGGACTCATCAGCAGGTGTTTCAGGCTGGACTCATCAGCAGGTGTTTCAGGCTGGACTCATCAGCAGGTGTTTCAGGCTGGACTCATCAGCAGGTGTTTCAGGCTGGACTCATCAGCAGGTGTTTCAGGGTGGACTCATCAGCAGGTGTTTCAGGGTGGACTCATCAGCAGGTGTTTCAGGGTAGATTCATCAGCAGGTGTTTCAGGGTGGACTCATCAGCAGGTGTTTCAGGGTGGACTCATCAGCAGGTGTTTCAGGGTAGACTCATGAGCTGAACCGATTCGTTGCCCACTTTGAGGTGGAGGACACGACTTCTATCTGTCCAACCCCAGACACCAGCAGCCCAGCCATCGTCCACACACTCCCCAGGATTAAAACAAGGAAAGCAGCTGGCCCTGATGGTGTATTCACTAATATCTTCAACCTCTCTCTATCGCAGTGCACTGTCCCCACCTGCCTGAAGACATCCACCATAGTGCCAGTTCCTAAACAGACCACAATAACATCCTTCAATGATTACAAGCTTGTAGCTCTTACACCCATAATCATGAAGTGTTTTGAAAGTCTGGTCCTTCAAAACTGCCTAACCACCCACTCTGGATCCCCAAAAATTTGCATATAGAGCCAACAGGTCGAGGGATGATGCCATCTCCACAACTCTCCACTTTGTCCTGCACTGCCTGGAACTCCAGTGGACCTATACACAGCTACTATTTGTGGATTACAGCTCTGCATTTAACACTATCCTCCCAAACAGACCGTTTTCCAAGATGTCCACCCTGGGGATACAGCCCAACCTCTGCTTTTGGGCGAAGGACTTTTTAATACACAGAGCACAGGCAGTCAGAATGGGCCCACATGTCTGTCCCACTCTGACACTCAGCACAGGAGCCCCACAGGGCTGTGTCCTGAGTCCTTTCCTCTAGTCTCTGTACACACACCACTGCACTCCACATCTCACTCTACCAACAACATAGTGAAATTTGCAGATGATACAACTGTGGTGGGATTAATCACCGAAGGTGATGAGTGTGTCTACAGAGAGGAGGTTCTGAGGCTGACAGAGTGGTGCACGGAGAACAACCTGAGCCTCAACATCAAGAAAACACACACACACCACTACTCATCAACGGAGAGACGGTGGAGAGAGTATCCAGCCTCAAATTCCTAGGAATACACCTATCCGAGGACTTATCATGGACAATAAACACCACCGCAATTGTTAAGAAAGCACAGCAGCGGCGAGACTTTCTCCGTACACTCAGGAAAATCAACATCTCACAACAGCACCTGGGCGGCTGTGGTTCAGTTGGTAGAGTGGGTCGCCCAATGACCGAGAGGTTGGTGGTTTGCGTCCCAGCTCTGGCTGTCCACATGTCGAAGTGTCCTTGGGCAAGATATTGAACCCTGACTTAGGCCCCCAGTAGGACTGACCTTTGACCTTAGAAACCTACTGGTGTATGAGTCCGTGTGTGAATGGGTGAATGTGAGGCTAATGTAAAACGCTTTGATCACCATGAAGGTGGAAAAGAACTATATAAATGCAGAACATTTACCATTTACTCCTTCTATCGCTGCTCCATTGAAAGCATCCTCACTTATCCTGTCCTGGTATGGTAGCAGTTCTGCTGCAGACACAAACGAACTGCAAAGGACCATAAACACCACCCAGAACATCATTCATCAACAGCTACCTACCTCGGACACTATCTACAACTCCCGAAGCTGCAAAAATCGCACAACATGTTCCATCCTGCCAACCATCTGTTTGAACTGTTACCGTCAGGAAAACCTTACCACTCCATCAGAACACACACCACAAGATTCATGAAGAGTTTTTATCCCAAAGTCGTCACCATACTCCACTCTGATCTGAAGACGGAATCCATCAATCATATCTCATGCAATACTGCACTTTATCATCGTACCTCTTGCACCGTATGAATGAAAATAGAATGGATGTTTTTGTATTTGTTTGTGTATTTTAGTGTCTTTTAATGACTTTTTATTAATCATGCTGTCTTTTTATGATCCAGTATGCAAGTGCACCAAATATCGTTATGTACTGTACAATGACAATACATTTTCTTTTCTATTCTATTCAGGCTGGACTCATCAGCAGGTGTTTCAGGCTGGACTCATCAGCAGGTGTTTCAGGCTGGACTCACCTGGTGTCTAAATTGACTAAGTTTACAAAGTGAGAAAATAAAAGCCCAGATATAACATTAGTAAAAAAATAAAAGTACAGATATCAGATTATTAAAAAAATAAAAGCACAGATATCAGATTATTAAACAAATTAAAGCACAGATATAACAATAGCAAAAAATAAAAGCAAAGATATAATAGTAAAAAAATAAAATCACAGATATAACATTAGTAAAAAATAAAATCACAGATATAACATTAGTAAAAAACAAAATCACAGATATAACATTAGTAAAAAACAAAATCACAGATATAACAGTAAAAAATAAAAGTTATTTGTTTCCCATTAAACAAAGCCATTACTCAATTAAGGAAAATTATTTTTTTTTAACCAATGTTTGTGCCAACTTTATTATCTCGTGCTCACAAATTAATATCTCGTGTTCAAAGATGTCAAAGCATGGCACACACTTTTTTTTGTTTCTTTGTTCACCAGGCAGATTAATGACTATTATCATTTGTCAAATATTTTTGTTGTCAGGGGAAGATCCCAAATAAGCCATTAGATCTTTTTTTAATCTTCATCTGGCATATTTCCTTTTGTTGTATTTGTTCATTTTATTATATTTTGTTTGATTATATGTGAATAATCTGACTTTATTCTTTACTATAAAACACACATCTTCATCACAACAGTGTAGAAGTGCTGCCCTAAACAAACACAAAGTCATCAGTTCTGTTCAGTTTAGTTTGAATATGCAACAAGAAAAACAATCGCACTAGTGAAACAAACAAGACGGGAAAAAAAGTTCTATTGGAAGTACGGTTGTCAAGCTTAAGGATGCTGATCCGAGCTGTCAGTCAGGAAGTACCCTTGTGATATGACAGTGTGTGACACAGAGACAAACTACTACACACATGTACAAACATGTGCCAAACAATCCTGGAGCTGACACATGTTTACTGTTAGCTTTACTCACACATGTTTACTGGTAGCTTTACTCACACATATTTACTGTTAGCTTTACTCACACATGTTTACTGTTAGCTTTACTCACACATGTTTACTGTTAGCTTTACTCACACATGTTTACTGTTAGCTTTACTCACACATGTTTTTTGTTAGCTTTACTCACACATGTTTACTGTTAGCTTTACTCACACATGTTTACTGGTAGCTTTACTCACACATATTTACTGTTAGCTTTACTCACACATGTTTACTGTTAGCTTTACTCACACATGTTTACTGTTAGCTTTACTCACACATGTTTACTGTTAGCTTTACTCACACATGTTTACTGTTAGCTTTACTCACACATGTTTACTGTTAGCTTTACTCACACATGTTTACTGTTAGCTTTACTCACACATGTTTTTTGTTAGCTTTACTCACACATGTTTTTTGTTAGCTTTACTCACACATGTTTACTGTTAGCTTTACTCACACATGTTTACTGTTAGCTTTACTCACACATGTTTACTGTTAGCTTTACTCACACATGTTTACTGTTAGCTTGACTCACACATGTTTACTGGTAGCTTTACTCACACATATTTACTGTTAGCTTTACTCACACATGTTTACTGTTAGCTTTACTCACACATGTTTACTGTTAGCTTTACTCACACATGTTTACTGTTAGCTTTACTCACACATGTTTACTGTTAGCTTTACTCACACATGTTTACTGTTAGCTTTACTCACACATATTTACTGTTAGCTTTACTCACACATGTTTACTGTTAGCTTTACTCACACATGTTTACTGTTAGCTTTACTCACACATGTTTACTGTTAGCTTTACTCACACATGTTTACTGTTAGCTTTACTCACACATGTTTACTGTTAGCTTTACTCACACATGTTTACTGTTAGCTTTACTCACACATGTTTACTGTTAGCTTTACTCACACATGTTTACTGTTAGCTTTACTCACACATGTTTACTGTTAGCTTTACTCACACATGTTTACTGTTAGCTTTACTCACACATGTTTACTGTTAGCTTTACTCACACATATTTACTGTTAGCTTTACTCACACATATTTACTGTTAGCTTTACTCACACATGTTTACTGTTAGCTTTACTCACACATGTTTACTGTTAGCTTTACTCACACATGTTTACTGTTAGCTTTACTCACACATGTTTACTGTTAGCTTTACTCACACATGTTTACTGTTAGCTTTACTCAGACATGTTTACTGTTAGCTTTACTCACACATGTTTTTTGTTAGCTTTACTCACACATGTTTACTGTTAGCTTTACTCACACATGTTTACTGTTAGCTTTACTCACACATGTTTACTGTTAGCTTTACTCACACATGTTTTTTGTTAGCTTTACTCACACATGTTTACTGTTAGCTTTACTCACACATGTTTACTGTTAGCTTTACTCACACATGTTTACTGTTAGCTTTACTCACACATGTTTTTTGTTAGCTTTACTCACACATGTTTTTTGTTAGCTTTACTCACACATGTTTACTGTTAGCTTTACTCACACATGTTTACTGTTAGCTTTACTCACACATGTTTTTTGTTAGCTTTACTCACACATGTTTACTGTTAGCTTTACTCACACATATTTACTGTTAGCTTTACTCACACATGTTTACTGTTGGCTTTACTCACACAGTGTGTTCCACCAGGGGCACAGTGTGTTCCATGAGGTGCATGCTCAACCATAGAAAGAACCTGCACCGGGTGGTGAGGACAGCAAGAAAAATAATGGGGACCACACTGCCCCCCCCCCGCAGTAACTTTTACACCAGTCGACTTCACAAGAAGGCCAGGAACATCAGCACTGATCCCACACACCCTGTCCCCCCCCCCCTCCCCTCTGGAAAGAGGTACTGGTCCCTCAAACCACAAGACTGGCTAATGGTGTTTTCCATCAGGCTGTTAAAACCATCACCCCACGCCCCCTACTGACTTTTACACTCTGACATAACACACCACACTATACTATGTGCAATAACACGTACCCACCTACCTACCTACCTCCCTGACAGAGTGTGACTCCCTTCAACCTTTGACAATCATGCAAATAACAGTAGTGGTCAAAAGCCCCAGCAGCAGTAAAATCCACAAGCAAAAGGGTGAGTATCTGAAAAACCATGATCTAATCAGATGAACTACAACATTCATCTATACCAGGGGTTTTCAAATAGTGAGGCAGACGTCCCCTGGAGGACACCAGAGGACTGCAGGAGAGGGGTGGCATGAGAAAAAAATGTGAATAAGAGACAAAAGTGTAAATGTGATGAGTTAACTACAGTAAAATGGTAAATGTTCTACACTTATAGAGTTCTTTTCCACCTTCATGGTGCTCAAAGCGCTTTACATTAACCTCACATTCACCCATTCACACACTACAGTTAACAGGGTGGTGCAGTAGTTAACAGGGTGGTGCAGTAGTTAACAGGGTGATGCAGTGGTTAACAGGGTGGTGCAGTAGTTAACAGGGTGGTGCAGTAGTTAACAGGGTGGTGCAGTAGTTAACAGGGTGATGCAGTGGTCAACAGGGTGGTGCAGTAGTTAACAGGGTGGTGCAGTAGTTAACAGGGTGGTGCAGTAGTTAACAGGGTGGTGCAGTAGTTAACAGGGTGATGCAGTGGTTAACAGGGTGGTGCAGTAGTTAACAGGGTGATGCAGTAGTTAACAGGGTGGTGCAGTAGTTAACAGGGTGATGCAGTGGTTAACAGGGTGGTGCAGTAGTTAACAGGGTGGTGCAGTAGTTAACAGGGTGGTGCAGTAGTTAACAGGGTGGTGCAGTAGTTAACAGGGTGATGCAGTGGTCAACAGGGTGGTGCAGTAGTTAACAGGGTGGTGCAGTAGTTAACAGGGTGGTGCAGTAGTTAACAAGGTGATGCAGTAGTTAACAGGGTGATGCAGTAGTTAACAGGGTGGTGCAGTAGTTAACCGGGTGGTGCAGGAGTTAACAGGGTGGTGCAGTAGTTAACAGGGTGGTGCAGTAGTTAACAAGGTGATGCAGTAGTTAACAGGGTGATGCAGTAGTTAACAGGGTGGTGCAGTCGTTAACAGGGTGGTGCAGTAGTTAACAGGGTGGTGCAGTAGTTAACCGGGTGGTGCAGGAGTTTACAGGGTGATGCAGTAGTTAACAGGGTGGTGCAGTAGTTAACAGGGTGGTGCAGTAGTTAACAGGGTGGTGCAGTAGTTTACAGGGTGGTGCAGTAGTTAACAGGGTGGTGCAGTAGTTAACAGGGTGGTGCAGTAGTTTACAGGGTGGTGCAGTAGTTAACAAGGTGATGCAGTAGTTAACAGGGTGATGCAGTAGTTAACAGGGTGGTGCAGTAGTTAACAGGGTGGTGCAGTAGTTAACAGGGTGGTGCAGTAGTTTACAGGGTGGTGCAGTAGTTAACAAGGTGATGCAGTAGTTAACAGGGTGATGCAGTAGTTAACAGGGTGGTGCAGTAGTTAACAGGGTGGTGCAGTAGTTAACAGGGTGGTGCAGTAGTTAACAGGGTGATGCAGTAGTTAACAGGGTGGTGCAGTAGTTAACAGGGTGGTGCAGTAGTTAACAGGGTGGTTCAGTAGTTAACCGGGTGGTGCAGGAGTTAATAGGGTGGTGCAGTAGTTTACAGGGTGGTGCAGTAGTTAACAGGGTGGTGCAGTAGTTAACAGGGTGATGCAGTAGTTAACAGGGTGGTGCAGTAGTTAACAAGGTGATGCAGTAGTTAACAGGGTGATGCAGTAGTTAACAGGGTGGTGCAGTAGTTAACAGGGTGGTGCAGTAGTTAACAGGGTGGTGCAGTAGTTTACAGGGTGGTGCAGTAGTTAACAAGGTGGTGCAGTAGTTAACAAGGTGATGCAGTAGTTAACAGGGTGATGCAGTAGTTAACAGGGTGGTGCAGTAGTTAACAGGGTGGTGCAGTAGTTAACAAGGTGATGCAGTAGTTAACAGGGTGATGCAGTAGTTAACAGGGTGGTGCAGTAGTTAACAGGGTGGTGCAGTAGTTAACAGGGTGGTGCAGTAGTTTACAGGGTGGTGCAGTAGTTAACAAGGTGGTGCAGTAGTTAACAAGGTGATGCAGTAGTTAACAGGGTGATGCAGTAGTTAACAGGGTGGTGCAGTAGTTAACAGGGTGGTGCAGTAGTTAACAGGGTGGTGCAGTAGTTAACAGGGTGATGCAGTAGTTAACAGGGTGGTGCAGTAGTTAACAGGGTGGTGCAGTAGTTAACAGGGTGGTGCAGTAGTTAACAGGGTGGTGCAGTAGTTAACAGGGTGGTTCAGTAGTTACCCGGGTGGTGCAGGAGTTAATAGGGTGGTGCAGTAGTTTACAGGGTGGTGCAGTAGTTAACAGGGTGGTGCAGTAGTTAACACTGGTGCCTCACAGACAGAAGGTTGTTGGTTCTATTCCCACATCAGACCTTTCTGTGTGGAGTTTACATAGTTCTCTTCGTGTGTGGGTTTTCTCCAGGTACTCTGGCTCCTCCCACCATCCAAACACATGCACTGATAGGTTAACTGGTTAATCTAAGTCACCCATAGGTGTGAATGTGACAGTGATTGTTTGTCTATATATGTTCAACCCTGAGATGAACTGGCGACTCATACAGGGTGACCTCTGACCCCGCGTTCACCCATCGTAGCTGGATTAGGCCCCAGTGACCCCCGCGACCCTAGTGAGGATAAAGCGGGTTCAGATGACGAGATGTTTTCCCTTTTTCGTGTGTAGCAAGTTTGAATTGTTCTTCAATATTTATTATATATTAATATTGTACATATGCAAAGGGTTTGCAAAGTTTTCTGCCAATTCGTGCCTACACCCCCTCCCACCACCACTGAACAGAAGTACTTTGTTACAACTCAAAACCTAATAACTGCAATAACCTAATAATTTGAAACATAATAAAACCAATAACATAATTACATTATTGGTTTTATTATGTTTCAAATTGGCCCAAATTATGAGGTTATTGGCAGTTATTAGGTTTTGAGTTGTAACATGCCTGGCCCAAGAACATAATGGACAAAGTGGGATTTGAACCAGTGTTTTTCCTGCCACAATGACTTCTCGGAGCTGCATGGAGGAACCTCGCGAGCACTGCCCATGTACTGGTCGGCTCCTCCTGCAGGATTCAAACAGCAGGAGGATCAAATGTACTTGTTTTTATCTTTTAATTGTTTTTCTTGCATTTTTTTCCTTTTATCTGATTGTTGTCTCCTTTGGGTCCATGGTCGGTATGTGGCTCAGTTTGTAGAGTGGTTCGCCCAATGACCGAGAGGTTGTCCAAGTGTACTTGGGCTAAGACACTGAACCCTTAGTCTCCCAGTGGGACTAACAGAACCTTAGAACCTACTGGAATATGAGTGTGTGTGAATGGGTGAATGTGAGGCTAATGTAAAGAGGTTTGAACCATGAAGGTGGAACAACTATAGAAGTGAAGAACATTTACCATATAAATTCACCCAGTATGTCCTTATATGGACACGTATTGTCAGTTACAAAATATTGCCAGCTACGTGCCGTGCAGATTTGAGTGTTTGAGTAGTTTGCCAAATAGTGAACCACAGAATCCCAAGGCTGATTTCTTTTTTATTCTGCTAAATTGGAACTTTTTAAATTTTTTTGTTCTGCATTCTTGAACATATTTGTCCAAATTGCAGAATGCAGATGGGTATTTCCAGTGCTGCTGTTTACAGTAGGCATTCACATATTCAGTGGATCTCTGTGAGTTTCATATAGACACCAAGCGACAACATAGTTGACAGAAAATGAAAATTAGAAAGTCTATGGGTTCCTTATGCCTGTCACAGACTTTGAATATTTTAAAAGTATTTAAGACCTAAAATCCATTCAGTTAACATTAGTATAAGTATAATAACTATAATACAAATACAACAGAAATGGCTTAAATATATATAACATATAACACAGTGTGTACAGCTGCAACAGTCGGCATCAGTGTCAAATGAAAAAGCCAACCACATACAGTTTTACATAATATTTTATACTGTAAAATAAAAAAAAATAAAAAAAGGATCTGAAATAATGATATACTATTACTTTGTGTGTCTCTGTCCTGTACCAAACAAAGCTTTATCTCCTCACTATGACAGATGAGCCAGAATCTCCTGCCGGCAGGTCTTTGTTTCTATTTATAGAAACTGCTTCCTCTACCTCATGATGCTGACCCCAGATCAGCTGAGAGAGAGTCCCATCCCTTCTCACCAATCTGGATTCAGATTAATCTGCCAGCGTTTATGGGTAGGATAAAGCCTTGTCTCTGACCATGGGATCAGGGATGGAGGCCCTGCGTGATGGAAAGAATTAAATCAGCCGTTTCTCAGTTGGTGTGCTGGTTCGTGATGGAGGCTGCAGGGGAATGGGAGCGCAGACCACATGACCAAGACTCCAGGGGAGTCAGAATGGAAGAGGTGGAGGAGGGGTAGACATGACAAATCAGCACACGCAACATGACATGAATGTATATTATTTCTGCTTATGTCCTATTTAATACTTGGAAGAGTAAGCCTCTTTGTAAGCAGTTTGATTTGTGCCTGTGCCTACAGCTCTCTTCATGTATAGTAAACAACATTAAATGCCGTCGCATATGGTGTCCAATACATGCATATGATGCATAGGCCTGCTTATGCGACTGTAATAGCAAGTACTGGTCTGGATGAGTGAACAACATCCTGTAAAGAGGTGAAAGGTTTCAGGCATGGACATGAACAAGAACACCAGAGAATGTTCTAATGTCATACATTTGTGCAAAGACCACCATGACCTTCACAAGAAACACTTGACATTGAGCCTCATGTCATTGTGCTTCCCTGCACAGCAGGCAGTACAATCATGTATATATATGGCTATTTCCTTAAAATACTTTTTTAAAATTTTTTGTGAACAAAGCTACACACATCAGTTATTAGTTTAATTAAGAGTGATAATATAATATTCCGAATAAAAGGAACATTCATGTTGAGGATAAGTAACTAAAGATGAACAAGTAACTTAATGATAGATCTGAACATATATATGTAGATTTCATAGAGCAAGGTCGCAAATTAAGTCATGAGTAAAAACTCTTCAGTTAGATTTCCAAAAATATAAGTAAATTTTTCATACCTTACCTGATATCAGAAGAAACAAATGTAGGCAGATTTAACTGCTGTTTACACAGTGGTGTCATTTTTGGCTAGTATAGACACTTAGATTTTTCTGGAAAGAAAAGTGCTGAAAACCACTTTTCCACTTTTGTCCTTTTGGAATCTGATGGCTCACCCAGCGTTACCATGGTGATAGCTCACCCAGCGTTACCATGGTGATGGCTCACCCAGCGTTACCATGGTGATGGCTCACCCAGCGTTACCATGGTGATGGCTCACCAAGACTTCCCAACACATGCTTCTTTGACAGTGGTTAACCCTGACCAACAGCGACTAACCACCAGCAACTAACCACAGGGACTAACCACAGCGACTAACAGCGACTAACCACCAGCGACTAACCACAGGGACTAACCACAGCGACTAACTAACAGCGACTAACCACCAGCGACTAACCACCAGCGACTAACCACAGGGACTAACCACAGGGACTAACCACAGCGACTAACTAACAGCGACTAACCAACAGTGACTAACCACAGCGACTAACCACAATGATAATTTATTCTAACATCAGTTTGTATTCTGTAATGAATCCGTCGCCATGTTTTTAATTCCCACAGTTCTTCACATCACTTCAGTTATGTAGACAATATATAATACTTAAACAATATAGCAGCTGTTGAGTATGAAAAGTATGAAAAGTGTACAGTAACTCGATGTTTGAGAGTGTCATCCCGGTACTTGCAGTACAATGAACTTCACCTTGATTATAAATGGGACGACCTCTGTACCCAAAGGAACACAGGAACATAGTGGAAGTGTCTCCTATTGTCTGAGACTAAACCACAGCTGTTGAGTTTACTTTTAGTTTAGTTTACTTTACTTTAGTTTACTTTACTTTTGTTTTTGTTTACTTTACTATACTTTAGTTTAGTTTAGTTTTTGTTTAGTTTACTTTAGTTTTTGTTTACTTTACTTTACTTACTTTAGTTTAGTTTAGTTTTTGTTTAGTTTTGTTTTCTTTAGTTTAGTTTACTTTACTTTAGCTAAGCAGCCAGAGTGCAGTACGATCTTTAACCATTCTCCCAAATCAATTAATAATGAAAACCATCCTGCCAAAATGAAAACACAAAGTAAGAATCTATGCACAATTTACAATACATATATATATATATATATATATATATATATATATACCACTGACTTTGGTGCAGAAGGTTGCCGGTTCGAATCCCAGGTGTGCCCTTAGGCAAGGAACTTTACGCTATACATGCCTATACCTCTCGATGAGCGATACAATAAATAGAGTCGAACAGGCTCGGACAACAAGGTCCGCGTCAGGGGTTGAGGACCGAGAACACCCTGATGTTAAATTGACTACTAGAACAAGACATTCATGGAGCAGGGCAGAGAACATGGTACTGACTACGGGAGTTACCCCAGTGAGAGAGGGTACACGCAGAGGATGTGGGAGAAATGGTTGCTTCGAAACCCCAGATCCTCACTGACTAAGAAACAGCTAGCTCAGTGTTTGAATATCCGAAATAAGAGGTTGCTATCACAGCTAGAGATTGATGAGGTACAGCGTTGTACCTCATCCACGGTACAAATATGCTACGGCAAGGGGGAGCCAGGGCGGCAGGTCAGCTTGGGGGTGGTTTCACCATCACCCCCAAATATTGAGATTGGGTACCAAGCCCCAGAAAGACCTGCCAGGTCCTCGTCCAGTAGAGACTGCAGGACCTGAACACTGCACTGCAAACTGTCCCTACCACTACCATCACTGAGACCAATCAGCTGATGTACGCAGCAGAAATGCTTGGCTACAAGATGAACAGCCAGAGCAGCCAGAAGGTTGCCCCATGGAGGAGAAGACTAGAGGCAAAGATCATGGCAGCACGGAGAGAAGTCAGTGTTCTAACAGAACTAAGCAGAGGTGTGAATCTGCCCAAGAAATACAACAAACTGTCCACAGCTGAGGCACTGGAGACTGCTAAACAAAGGCTCACAGCACTAGCTACCCACCTAAAGAGATACACGAGAGAGGTAGAGGCCAGGAGAATAAACCAGGTGTTTTCCACCAACCCAGCTAAGGTCTACGCTCAATGGCAGGGGGACAAAGTCACAACGGACCCACCTAGGGCTGAGACTGAGCAATACTGGAAGAGCATCTGGGAGAAGGAGGTAACACATAACACCACTGCCCAATGGCTGACAGACTTACAGGCAGAGCACAGCCAACTCCCACAACAAGACCGACAACAAGACCCAGTAGTCATCACACTAGCAGACATCCAAACCAGAGTGTCTAAAATGAAGAGCTGGACAGCACCAGGGCCCGACATGATTCATACCTACTGGCCTAAGAAACTGACAGCACTCCATGAAGGCCTAGCAGCACAGATGAACCAGCTGCTGATATCGGGAAACCACCCAGAGTGGCTAACCCAGGGCCGGACAGTCCTCATAATGAAGGACCCCCAGAAGGGAACAATACCATCTAACTACCGGCCTATAACCTGCCTCAGCACCACATGGAAGCTTCTATCAGGTATCATAGCAACTAAGATGAGTAGGCACATGGAGCAATACATGAGCAGAGCACAGAAAGGAATAGGCAACAACACCAGGGGAGCCAAACACCAGCTACTGGTTGACAGGGCAATTGCCCAAGATTGCAAGATGAGGAACACCAACCTGTGCACTGCCTGGATTGATTACAAGAAAGCCTATGACTCAATGCCACATACATGGATACTGGAATGTTTAAAACTGTAGAACATCAACAGGACACTAAGAGAGTTCATCCAGAACTCAATGAGGCTGTGGAAGACAACTCTGGAGGCCAACTCAAAGCCAATTGCACAAGTGAGGATCAGATGCGGCATTTACCAAGGAGATGCTCTGTCCCCCCTGCTGTTCTGCATAGGCCTAAACCCCCTCAGCTAGATCATCTCAAAGACTGGCTTCGGATACCAGTTCCGAAGTGGAACATCCATCAACCACCTCCTCTACATGGATGACATCAAGCTGTATGCCAAGAATGAGCGTGACATTGATTCCCTAATTCACCTCACCCGGATCTACAGCAAAGACATTGGGATGTCATTGGGACTAGATAAATGTGGGCGGATGATATCTAGAAGAGGAAAGGTGATCACATACATATAAAATATAAACTACTGCTGAACTATACTGTTATAAAACAGACTACTACTGAACTATACTGTTATAAAATATAGACTACTACTGAACTATACTGTTATAAAATATAGACTACTACTGAACTATACTGTTTGAAAAAGACAATAGACATAGTCCTAACAGCCCAGGTATCTTCATTAGACCTAAAAACTAATCGGTGGATGGTGGGCGAGTTGGGTTCTGAAAATTGGGGCTAAAATGGTTCATGCAAATATATCGGGCTGGTGTTGTCACACCCCCTTTTCATTATGCCTCATGTGTCACACCTGTTTTGTGTCCTATTTAAGATCAAATTGCGACTTCGTCAGGACCAAACACAGTCCTATTGGTTTGTCTGGCTCTTTGTTTGGTCCAGTGGTTTTTGTGTGTTGTTTGATATGTGACCTTTGTTACCAGATCTGGAAACCACACCTGACCACGAGTTGGTCTTGCCCCTGCCAGACCCTGTTTGGACTATGGATGCCTGGTTTGACCCGCATCTGTACACCGGCAATGATATTTGGACTCATCCTGGACTTCGTCATTCGCTGTCTGGTTATGATTCTGGTTTGTGTTCTGACCACGGTTCTGCCTTGGTCCGAACTCATTCCACCAGATGGTCACCATTACAGCACCCCTTCAAACTACTTTTGCACATTTATTCAATAAACCTTGGGGTGGAGGGATCTGTCTTGTTCTAATGTTCCCCCCACACACAGGAGAGTCTCTGGTGGATGCTGCTGAGGACTTCACTATTCTGCCAAAGGAAGTTCTAATTCCATACTGTTCTCTCTCTCCAGCTGTGTGAGGTGGACTTTAAGCATAACCCCTACAACCATGACAAAAAAGACTGAGCTGTTGAGGAAGATGTTTGTGTTTTCTTCAACAATATCAGCTTTGTATCTAAACTAAACAGGCCGAGATTTCAAACTAATTAAATTGAGAATAGATTAACATTATATTTTCAATATGCTTTTTGTGGTTAGGGTTCCAAGGGGTGATAGTCACAACAATCCCCACCCCTCAAAAACATGTCACCTGATTTGCCTAATCTGCCATAATTGTGAAAACATAGTTTGATGACCTTAACCTTTCACCTACATTCACCAGAATGTAATGGGGTCTATTCTGGACCACCTCACGCCTTTCCTGAAAATGTTCCAGTAGTTTTTGCGCAAAGCTGCTGACAAACAAAAAAACAAACCAAACATAATACCCTCATATATGCAGTAGCTGAAAAAGGTTATCAAACAATGATCTACAGGGTGTTCTGAATCCCAAAAATCCTCCACTGGATTACCACACAGTTGTTGCTCTCTGAAAAACAGGTGTCCCTGGAAATGCCGGGTCTTGAGTTACAGTTTTCATTGCAGGTGAAGTTTCCCACAGGTTAATATTGTGTGTTGGTCAAGGAAAAATATAGAAAGGCTGTGAATTACACACACATGAAAATCTCTGTTCTGTAAAATTTTAGAATTAGTTTAAATGCATTTCTGATTGAAAAAAGTCAGAAAAAATATATACCTGTGGGGCCACCCATATTCAATAACTAGGATTAAACTGTGGGAAATTCTTGAAGCATTTGTATAAGTCAGGGCCTGATCCCACACCTCCGGCTGCTCCATGTGCAGCCCATGTCCTGACCACTTTTCCTAATGAGTTTCATGTTTGACATTGTTAAACTGAGCCTGCTGAGGGGCCAGGGATTCACCCAAAAGGGCCAACAAAGCCACTATGTCCTTGGGATGGCCTGCAGACAGTGTTTAAAGATGCTCTACAGAATTTTTTCATGACCTAGAAATATACATAGAATACATATATATAATGTATATGTATGCCTAACTGTCATCCACAATGTAAAATGACCTATCAGCACCATAGTACTGTATTTTCCACACTATAAGGCACACTCGACTATAAGCTGCACCCTGTCAATGAATGTTTTTTATTTTTTAATTTTTTTTTCATATATAAGTCACACTGGAGTATAAAGCACATTACATACAAAATCATGAGATAAAAAGTCCATATTATGAGATAAAAAAAGTCATATTTATCAGATAAAAAGTCAAATTTATGAGATAAAAAAATTTAATTCAAATGATAAAAAGTCAAAATTATGAGACAAAAAGTCAAAATAACAAGATAAATGTGAAAATTATGAGATAAAAAGGCAAAATTATAGGATAAAAAGTAAAAAATTATTAGTTAAAAACTCAACTTCACAAGATAAAAAGTCAAAGTTGGGAAATAAAAAGTCAAAATTATGAGATAAAAAGTCAAAAATCCAGGTCACTACGCATAACCAACATGAATCCATATATAAGGCGTACTGTGGGTTTTGGACAAAATTAAAGCCTTTTAAGTGTGCCTTATACTATGGAAAATATGGTAGTTTATTTCCAAATGCTACTGCTATCAGACAAAACTGGAATGATTTAGGGCAGACATAAATCACTATGACAACACCAAACCAAGCGGCAGTTTAGCATTGAGAAGTAAACTGAAGGAGTGAGGAGTAAGATCTGTCCTTATTCCTAAAAGAAGGAATTTCTTGAATTGATTTTGTTGTAATAGTGAACACTGGAACTTGAACTGGACTGGCACAAAAGATAAACAGAAGAGTGACAGACGGATTAAAACACTGGTAAATGTCAGCATTGAACCAATGAATAAAAGTAACATTTGTAGAATGGTCCCTCTTCCTCACGTACACAATCATTCTTTTGTATTGTATGTATTGGAATACTGCATTTGACTCTAGTGGCTGTCTGTAACTTAGTCAAACACGTAGTAAACATTTCTGCATTAGCCACAGGGCTAACTATGTGGTGTCATCAATCTGTATGTATATATGATATAAATGTAAACATTTGTGTCTGGTTTTAAGATAGCACATTGGAGTTAAGGCACAAAATGGTGGAAAATGTCAACTCTGTTATCGTCAACTCTGGTACATGTGCCAAGATGTTAATGATGACAGTTTGACAATGACTAACATGTCACATGTTTTCAATCACTTGTAACCATTTTGCTTTAGTTTATACATATATTGAGACTTCTGGGTATTTTTATTGTCAAGGTCAGATTTGTGAAAGAGTTGACAGAATGTACTCTTGGTTCACTGATTTTCAGTTAAAATATTCAAAATCGTGCATGTTTAATCTTGGCAAATATTAAGTATTCTCTCTGAGAATTTTTTTTTACAGAAAATAAACTTTTTTTTCTTTCTTTTTTTTTTTTTTACTTTTGTCTAAACTCAAAATGTACCTGTAATTCTGAAATGGCCCGGTTACTAGTCCTAAGTGGAAGGAGAGTCTTTGTCCCTTAAAAACGCCACCTCTTCTGGACAAAGGTGTTGCTAAAATCCAAGTTAAATAAAGTCTCTGTACAGGACCGTTGGATATCCAACTGAAAAATCTGACCTTTAGACAGAAAAAAAGAAAAAAACATCTGCGTACAAATGTACTGTATTAAAATCTTGACAGTCAATATAAATTATTGACTGTTAAATAATAAATTATATATTTTCTTATTTAACAAGTAAAGGGTGTCAAACTGCATGTGATTATTCTGTTTCAGAATAATTCAGTAGTGTTTGTGCATCTTTTGTATTTAATGTTACCATAAAAAAATAAACACAGACAGCAGAGAAAATAACCTGAAATATAAAATGTTTTCCACAAATCATTCTCTAAAAGTAGAGGTGAAACACCTATCATTTTGATATATCTAAATGATGTCTCGGACATAGTTATTTAGCTAGAGCATGTCTCAGTATTCCCCTGAGCCTGAGTCTAACCCCAACCCTAAAACTGACAGCAGACTACCTATCCACAACCTGAAATACACTCCAATTCAACTGTCTTCAACAGATTTTGAGATTCTTTATTGACAATAAATGTAGGGCTGACAACAATTTTTATTAATTTTATTTCATATTAACCTCAGTATTCCTTTGCTTTTCTTCTAATGGCACATGGGAATAAAAACACAAGACAGGCAGCAATGGAAAATGTATCCTCAAAAAAGACAAGTCTAGGATTATCTTTTGGGGATAATAAGTGTTAGCACAAGATATGTCTGAGACCATTTTCTCTTCCAGTATAAATCACACATCTATTGATTCTCACAAAGTCCTTTCCAGGAATCTGTGTGCATTATCACACAGCTCTGTGGGAGGCAGTGAGACTATATGACCTCATTTCTATGTTCTACATTGGATTCTCCTGAGGGTTTCACAACACTATGCATGATGGGTGTGTACATACTAAGATCTGGGCCAGGAGTGGTACACTAAAAATTTGATCTGATGCAAGTAAAACCTGTTGGGTTTGGACAATGATATTCATTCTTGTCATTAAACTCAGAAAGTCACATAGCCAAGGTGCCATTTCATGCAAACCCATGAGACCAGGGCTTAAAGCAAATCTGTTTACATTCAATCTGCTTTAGTTCACTTTCTATATCTACTAAGAGCCAAATGGTTCTATATTGTAGCTTCTCACTAGCTAAGAGGGGAGGAGACGGATTAACAGTGGCTGTACAAGCTCTATGATTGGCTGGCGGCTCCTGCTGTCATGTTCATTCCTACAGATGGTGATGGTTACCGTGGCAATGGCTACAAGATCAGCATCAGCAGTAGCACAGGAAGGACTATGTACAATATTCTACAGTTTTATATACAATATAATAAGTCCAATAAGAACATCTCAACATTGTCAGTTTGTATGACCTTGTTGCACATAAGAAGCCCCTGCAGTTACACAGACATCAATGTGAGCAAAAGGTTTTACAATTAGCTTTAGAAACATGATTAAATGGGTGAAAAGGAAAGCACAAAAAACAACAGCTTTCTAATACAGCTAAGGTAGACACAAATAAAGTCACTGTTTGTAGCTTTTGTTCCCATGCATCCCTCTGAGATCAGTAGTGTCAGTGCAGTGGGTATAAGCTCTTCTCTTAGCCCAGAATAACAGACCCATCTGTCAGCCAACCTCTCCGGGACCTTTTGCATGTGCATCAGCACAACTCTGCAGCACAGGGGGCAAGCTTCCTGCTGCTTATTAACTATACATGCATTATCCTTTTGCCGTTAGGAAAACAATATCATCCTGAGCAAGCGTATTTATTGTCAACAAGCAGCTATTTTTAACACAAAACAGTGCACCTATATCAGGCTTTAAAAAATTTACATTTTTGCATGCCAAGAGCAGCAAAACAAACTTTATTATGAGAAGAACAAAATCAAAGATCGTCTCACACCTGTCTTTGCATGAGCACTTCTGCACACACAATCAAGGTCAGAGTAACCTACCTGATAAATAAATCCTTTACTGAGGTCCAGTGAGAACATGGCGTGACTCCTTTAGGGCTGAGGCAGGCTGCCCGCTAACTCCCCTTGTGCTTGCAGCAAAGGTAAGATGAGAGGCGAAGGCTCAGGGCCCCTGCCCCGCTGTGGACTAAGAGTGAGTGTTTGTGATGGGATATGAGATTCAGAAAGAAAAAGAGAGAAAGAGAGTCAGCTTGTTTGCTGGCTCTCAAGCAAAGTAAAGTATCCACTCTTCAGCTGCTCTGTATAGCCACTCTTCCCAGGCTGAAATATGTTAAGCTCACTCCAAAAGCTCCATGAACAACATACAAAGCCCCAGAGCTTCCTCTTCTTCGACTCTTCCTCTGCCTCTGTTTCTCCCTCTGCCTCCAACAGCTTTTGTTCAGGGTAGCATCAAATGTTCCTGACAACCGTCCATCCGCCAATCTCCCAGGAGAGATTAGTGCTGTGACATCACTGATGCTGTTCACAGTTGTGTTCTGTCGCACCATTTACCAGAGAAGCCTTAGGTTGAGGTGACTCAGACAACAGCCTTGTATCAGGAGGTTCACATAGTCCAGGAAAAGCTCTTAACCACATGTGCCACGGTCATCAAACTGCGAGCACAGTTAGTGTTACAGTCCTAATGTATCCAGAAGTTCCATCTCTGAGTCCATGTGCCTCTGTGTCCGCATGCAACTGTCTACTCTATTCTGGGGCAAGAAGCAGCGATCTGACTGTAGTGAATTGTCAGCAAAATGTGTGATCAAGATAAGGTCTAGTAGAAACAGGTCCAGAAGAAAAAGCAGTTATTACTACAGTGCCTCCTTTGATGACTGCAACTGAAGTTGTACTACCTTTGTAAGTTCATATCATTTTTTTCAAGATTTTCTTTGCAAAGATAGATAAAGATTAGGAAGCTAAATTATACACAACAAAACATAATTTATTTATTTCTGACATGCCAGTTTCTTCCTTTCCATATTCTCCATCCTGCTCTGGCTCCTCTTATGTACCTTGACACCCTCTTCACTCTCACATGCACAACTACTATAATTAAACATCCAAAGGAGTACAACCAGTGTGGCGAAGAGGCTTCCTGCCAGCCCGCCTTCCAGCTAGTTTAGCACAGTTGCATCACCAAGTTGAACAGAGATTTCACACTGATCCAAGAACACAACACTCAAAAGAACAAAACCGACAATTCCAGCAGTCTCCTTCCATCTGTTCTCACTGATCTTCTCAAAGCCGTCCACTCAATCAGCTCTAACTGGACAACTGTTCTTATGCTAAGGTTGTAATGATGATCACGTTAACTGAGTTCAAGTCATATCTTAACTGACTACAGTTCAAGGTAGGGCTGTGCTATATGGCAAAAATATCACATCACTATTAAAAAAATAATAAAATAACGATTTTATTTTTGTCACAATCTTAAGTAAAAAGAAAAATAGACAATTAAAGCCAAATAATGTTTCTGAACATTTTAATTTAAATAGCATTGTCATGAAACTGTCATAAAGTGCATAAAATATCAATGTAGACATTGTTATTCAACAGAGTCATTTTAACAGGATTTAAGGTTATCAAAACACTAAATACCTTATGGAAAAGATTCAAATAAGATACAAACTACAGTAACTGTGGGTTTCTGTTTTGGTGCAAAAAATAATATATCAACCTGCTCTTTTTTGAAAAGTGACATGATGTGAAATTCACTTCAAAGACTTCTAACTAAAACCATTTTGTCGACCTGGTCTGGTTTGAAAGTCGCCCTTTTACAAGTTACTGTTTCCACTCATTCTGAGGGAGCGCTTGTTCTGAGGACTCGTTCTGAGGGAGCGCTTGTTCTGTAGACTCGTTCTGAGGGAGCCCTTGTTCTGAAGACTGGTTCTGAGGGAGCGCTTGTTCTGAAGACTCATTCTGAGGGAGCCCTTGTTCTGAAGACTCGTTCTGAGGGAGCCCTTGTTGTGAAGACTTGTTCTGAGGGAGCCCTTGTTCTGAAGACTCATTCTGAGGGAGCGCTTGTTCTGAAGACTCGTTCTGAGGGAGCCCTTGTTCTGAAGACTCGTTCTGAGGGAGCCCTTGTTCTGAAGACTCGTACTGAGGGAGCCCTTGTTCTGAAGACTCGTACTGAGGGAGTCCTTGTTCTGAAGACTCGTTCTGAGGGAGCGCTTGTTCTGTAGACTCGTTCTGAGGGAGCCCTTGTTCTGAAGACTCGTTCTGAGGGAGCCCTTGTTCTGAAGACTCGTTCTGAGGGAGCGCTTGTTCTGAAGACTCGTACTGAGGGAGCCCTTGTTCTGAAGACTCGTTCTGAGGGAGCGCTTGTTCTGAAGACTCGATCTGAGGGAGCCCTTGTTCTGAAGACTTGTTCTGAGGGAACCCTTGTTCTGAAGACTCATTCAGGCGGAGTGCTTGTTCTGAAGACTCGCACTGAGGGAGCCCTTGTTCTGAAGACTTGTTCTGAGGGAGCCCTTGTTCTGAAGACTCATTCAGGCGGAGTGCTTGTTCTGAAGACATGTTCTGAGGGAGCGCTTTTTCTGAAGACTTGTTCTGAGGGAGCCCTTTTTCTGTAGACTCGTTCTGAGGGAGCCCTTGTTCTGAAGACTTGTTTTGAGGGAGCCCTTGTTCTGAAGACTCATTCAGGCGGAGTGCTTGTTCTGAAGACATGTTCTGAGGGAGCGCTTGTTCTGAAGACTCATTCTGACGGAGCGCTTGTTCTGTAGACTCATTCTGAGGGAGCCCTTGTTCTGAAGACTCGTTCTGAGGGAGCCCTTGTTCTGAAGACTCGTTCTGAGGAAGCGCTTTTTCTGAAGACTCGTTCTGAGGGAGCCCTTGTTCTGAAGACTCGTTCTGAGGGAGCGCTTGTTCTGAAGACTCGATCTGAGGGAGCCCTTGTTCTGAAGACTCGTTCTGAGGGAGCCCTTGTTCTGAAGACTTGTTCTGAGGGAGCCCTTGTTCTGAAGACTCGATCTGAGGGAGCCCTTGTTCTGAAGACTCGTTCTGAGGGAGCGCTTTTTCTGAAGACTCGTTCTGAGGGAGCCCTTGTTCTGAAGACTCGTTCTGAGGGAGCGCTTGTTCTGAAGACTCGATCTGAGGGAGCCCTTGTTCTGAAGACTCGTTCTGAGGGAGCCCTTGTTCTGAAGACTTGTTCTGAGGGAGCCCTTGTTCTGAAGACTCGATCTGAGGGAGCCCTTGTTCTGAAGACTCGTTCTGAGGGAGCTCTTGTTCTGAAGACTTGTTCTGAGGGAGTCCTTGTTCTGAAGACATGTTCTGAGGGAGCGCTTTTTCTGAAGACTTGTTCTGAGGGAGCGCTTGTTCTGAAGACTCGATATGAGGGAGCCCTTGTTCTGAAGACTCGTTTTGAGGGAGTGCTTGTTCTGAATACCCATTCAGGAGGAGCACTTGTTCTGAAGACTCGTTCTGAGGGAGCACTTGTTCTGAAGAAACGCACAACATGAACGCACTGGACGTTCCAACGCACCGCGCCGAATGTGTACAATGCACCACCCAGGCGCAGTGTCTCTGCGTTGACTGTTTACGTAATCTCGATGCATGAATTTGTGGATTCGCATTCGGTGTGGCCACGACATAAGAAAACGTACCACTAACCATAATATTTGCTATAATTGGTTTGTCAGGTTGACAACATAACATGTGCTGCGTCAGCAGTGCATCAGTATAGAGCTACATGTTATAAAATGTACCAAAGGCGATCTCTCTTTGGCAGATCCTCTACATGTTCTTATTCTTCATGGTTTAATTTCGTGAGGTCGCACATGCTGACGCCTGGTCAAGCAGTTACAGACTTACAAAGTGTCTGTAATGAAAAAGAGACTCTTTCATCATCAAAAAAAATGGAGATCATTTAAAATCATTTAAAAATGGAGAAATAAAATGTCAGCAATGTAAATGACCTGACATAAAAAGTACTAATAATTCCATATCCAATGGACAACATTTAGGTCAAATGTAAGATATACTGTCCATCCATATAAATAAAATCACTTCATAAATATCCCTGTGGATCAACAGCATGTATTAAAAGGTGTTCTGAATGATTTAGATATAAAAGTTTGCTAACACACAGTCTGCTCTGTATGTGTTGTGACTGGTTACACAACTACAGAAGCTGTCAATGTAAAAAATATTTCCACTTATAAATGTCAAAAGTTTGTTAAATAATGAATCCTGCATCTAAACCTCATTATTTCTACCAAGTGTCGTTAAAAAACTGAATGGAAGTACTTAAATAAATTCATTCATTCATTCAAAAAATGTACAGATGCCAAAATCTGAAAATTTCAAGAGCCATAAAAAACTACTTTTACTTAAGGGTCTGGATAGAAACAGATATACAGATATACTGTCCATACATATATAGAAAAATGTTCACAATCAAAGGTATTAAATGAAGGAATCAGTAAATTTGCATAATTTTAGTGATAGAAATTAGTTTGTGAAAATTACTGAAAATGTGAGTATTAGTACTATTACTGAAACTGTGAGTATTAGTACTTATACTGAAACTGTGAGTATTAGTACTATTACTGAAACTGTGAGTATTAGTACTATTACTGAAACTGTGAGTATTAGTAATAATACTGAAACTGTGAGTATTATTAGTATTACTGAAACTGTATTAGTACTATCACTGAAATTGTGAGTATTAGTAGTATTACTGAAACTATGAGTATTAGGACTATTACTGAAACTGTGAGTATTAGTACTATTACTGAAAATGTGAGTATTATTACCATTACTGAAACTGTATTGGTACTATCACTGAAACTGTGAGTATTAGTAGTATTACTGAAACTGTGAGTATTAGTACTATTACTGAAACTGTGAGTATTAGTACTATTACTGAAACTGTGAGTATTAGTACTATTACTGAAACTGTGAGTATTAGTACTATTACTGAAACTGTGAGTATTAGTACTATTACTGAAACTGTGAGTATTAGTACTATTACTGAAACTGTATTAGTACTATCACTGAAATTGTGAGTATTAGTACTATTACTGAAACTGTGAGTATTAGTACTATTACTGTAACTGTGAGTATTAGTACTATTACTGAAACTGTATTAGTACTATCACTGAAATTGTGAGTATTAGTACTATTACTGAAACTGTGAGTATTCCCAACTGAATATATTTCATAATTCTGAACGTTCAGGTTTACAGTGTCAGTGGGTAATTATATTATATTATATTATATTATATTATATTATATTATATTATATTATATTATTATATTATATTATATTATATTATATTATATTATATTATATTATATTATATTATATTATATTATATTATTATATTATATTATATTATATTATATTATATTATATTATATTATATTATATTATATTATATTAAGGGGTGGGTCTACGCCAGTCTGTGGGGGGTCAAACTTACAGAAGTCGACTGGTCACACCCCGTTGGTACAGCACAGACCAGCTGCTCCCCACTTGCGCCCCGCTTGTGCCTGGGCCTAGAAACTAGAGCCCATTGACTTTAGTAGTAGTAGTTTCTGATTAGGAATTGTTAGTTTGATGGTTTTAATGAATAGTGAAGGATGTTCTGCTAAACTGATACGATCATTAGAATCAGAGGGCATTATATAAACCTAACAGGTGATTGCAGTTTTTGTGAATAATTCATTGTCTATAATCAGTACAATTTTGTCTTCAATTTAATCCAAACCGGTGGTGAAGTTGTTGTAATGTTCTGACATACTTCAGTTTTGTCATTAACATGTGTGGTTGTTTGATTTAAATGAATGTGTATATGCTGTAGAGCAGGGCTGGCAAAGTCATTTTAGTTCTGGGGCCACATTCAGTCTAATATGGTAATAATTGAGCCGCACCAGTAAAATAATATAATAATAGGATAAAAATTTATAAATAATGACAACAATTTTCTCTGTTTTTGAGCAAAAAAAATAATATTCCACAATGAAAATATTTATATCTACAAACTGTAGTTGAACACAACATGAACCAAAATATTAACAACCTGTAAATAAGATAAGTTTATCATTTACACATGTGCATCACAAGTTAAAAATAACAGTATATTTACAAATACACACATTTAGTAACATTCACAGTATTAGTAAAATTCCACATACTTTATATTTTTTAACACGATAGTACATTTATTTATTTATGCATTTCTTTGTACACTAAAACGAATAACATTTGTGTTCATGTCAAATGATTTTAACTTCCTTAATTATTATTATTATCTTCTGTGCAATTTATGCATTTCACAAATTCATCCTGGGGGCCAGATTGGACCCTGGGCCTTATGTTTGACACCGGTGCTGTAGCGATTATTTGGCACGGGCTGAGGTGGGAGTGGTGGGTGAGCATATGGTTCCTCAGACCTGATGGTTTGTATCAGACATTCACAGTTATTTTTTTCTGAAATACAGCTCTGGAAAAAAATTAAGAGACTGTTGCAATTCCCTCTGAATTAGGGTTAGGGGTCAGGGTTAGGGTTAGGCTGTTCAACCGACACACAACGTATTCTACTTAATAAACATCTGATCAATACTTTATTTAATAAACTATGGCAATAATTTCAATTCCTCCAAGTGCATGTAAATGTACTGAATGAGTGTTTTTCTATCAGGCCAAATCTCAGCTACATCACCAAAGGTGTGGCTGACAGAGCAGCAGATGTCCTGCACACCTGAACCCACTTTGAAAACTATGAAAATTATTGCTTCACTCAGTCTGATTAAAATTAATTTTTCAAAGTCAAGTTTACACCTTAGTTGGACTATAACTGAATCAATTTGGAGTCACCAAATCAGATAATGGGGTGTTAATGGAGCTTCTTGACACATGTAAATACTGCCAACTTTATAGCTCCACCTACTGGGTGGCTTGGACACGCCCCCTTCAGGAAGTGACTAGACTTGACCATGACAATACATTATGTGTAATAAATCAGAATGGACACATGAAATATACTGAGCTGGTGCATGTTTGTGGTCTATATCTTCATGTTTGTGGTCTATATCTTCATGTTTGTGGTCTATATCTTCATGTTTGTGGTCTATATCTTCATGTTTGTGGTCTATATCTTCATGTTTGTGGTCTATATCTTCATGTTTGTGGTCTATATCTTCATGTTTGTGGTCTATATCTTCATGTTTGTGGTCCATATCTTCGTGGTTGTGGTCCATATCTTCGTGGTTGTGGTCCATATCTTCATCGTTGTGTTTCATATCTTCATCGTTGTAGTCTATATTTTTATGGTTGTGGTCTATATCTTCATCATTGTGGTCTATATCTTCATGGTTGTGTTTCATATCTTCGTCGTTGTGGTCTATATCTTCATGGTTGTGGTCCATATCTTCATGGTTGTGGTCCATATCTTCATGGTTGTAGTCTATATCTTCATGTTTATGGTCTATATCTTTATGGTTGTGTTTCATATCTTCATGGTTGTAGTCTATATCTTCATGGTTGTGTTTGACATCTTCATGGTTGTGGTCCATATCTTCATGGTTGTGTTTCATGTTTTCGTGGTTCTAGTCTATATCTTCACATTTGCGGTCCATATCTTCATGGCTGTGGTCTATATCTTCATGGTTGTGTTTCATATCTTCGTCGTTGTGGTCTATATCTTCATGGTTGTGGTCCATATCTTCATGGTTGTGGTCCATATCTTCATGGTTGTGGTCCATATCTTCATGGTTGTAGTCTATATCTTCATGTTTATGGTCTATATCTTCATGGTTGTGTTTCATATCTTCATGGTTGTAGTCTATATCTTCATGGTTGTGTTTGACATCTTCATGGTTGTGGTCCATATCTTCATGGTTGTGTTTCATGTTTTCATGGTTCTAGTCTATATCTTCACGTTTGCGGTCCATATCTTCATGGCTGTGGTCTATATCTTCATGGTTGTGGTCCATATCTTCATGGTTGTGGTCTATATCTTCATGGTTGTGGTCTATATCTTCATGGTTATGTTATTAAGAGAGAGAAATAGAGAGAGAGTGTGTGTGTGTGTTTGTTGTCCTGCAAATATTTTGACCAGACAATACTTATTTGATGTCATTTTAATATTCGTCATGCCTTTCTCATTTCTGCATGCGCATGGTCTGAGCTACTTCTAAATTTGTTTACAGAGTAAGAACAATGTCATAGCAGGGAGCTTCGCCGCTTCCTGGGTTTTGGCAACTTCTACCGCCGCTTCATTCGTGGGTATAGCTCGGTTGCTGCCCCGCTATTCCAGTTGACGTCTGGGAAGACTCGGTTTGGGTGGACCCCTTCGGGCCAATGATGCCTTCACCCGGCTTAAGACCTTGTTCACCTCCGCGCCAGTACTTACCTTACCCGACCCTCACCTCCAGTTCATTGTGGAGGTGGATGCCTCTGAGGTGGGGGTTGAGGCAATTCTGTACCAAGGACAACCGTATTCACCCTTGCGCTTTTTTTTTTTTTTTTTTTTCACCGTCTCACCCTCGCTGAACAAAATTATAATGTAGGGAATAGGGAATTGTTGGCGGTAAAAGAGGCCCTGGGAGAGTGGAGGCACTGGTTGGAGGGTGCAGAACAACCTTTCTTGGTGGGGAGAGACCACCGTAACCTGGAGTATATCCAAGGGGCCAAGCGGCTGAATATCCGGCAGGTTAGGTGGGCACTGTTCTTCAGCTGATTAAATTTTAGCCTCTCCTATCGACCTGGGTAGAAGAACAGAAAGGCCGATGCTCTATCCCGCCAGTTCTCCCCTTCTCCACAGAAGGAACCGGAGAACGTCCTGCCCCAGTCTCTGGTGATTAGGGGTCTTACATGGGAGATAGAGGACCAGGTACGGTTGGCCGGTCCGGGTCAGGCTGTTCCTCCAGCCTGCCCCAAGGGACTCCTTCATGTTCCTCCTGCCTTGAGGCCCCAGGTCATTCACTGGGGGCACACCTGTCGGCTGGCCTGTCACCCCGGGGTCAGGAGAATCCTAGCGTTCATCCGACAGAGGTTCTGGTGGGAGGGAATTGAACAAGAGGTGAGGAGGTATGTCTTTTCTTGTCCAGTTTGTGCTCAGGTGAAGCCTTCCCATCAGCACCCCGCTGGTTTGTTCCAGCACTTGCCTATCCCAACACGTCCCTGGAGTCATATCTCCTTGGATTTCGTGACCTTGCTGCCTCCTTCAGATGGTAAGACGGTGGTGCTCACGGCGGCGACAGATTTTCGAAGATGGCCCGTTTTATACCTCGGCCGAAGCTTCCCTCAGCAGAAGAGACGTCAGAGATTCTGTTGAATCAGGTTTGTAAGTGTGCATGGGTTCCTCAGGGATATTGTGTCAGACCGGGGGCCCCAATTTATTTCAAAGTTTTGGACATAGTTCTGTGGCCTTATTGAAGTCAACCCTAGTATCTCCTCAGGTTATCACCCCCAGTCCAATGGGCAGGCAGAGAGGACCAACCAGGCTTTAGAGACGGGATTGCGCCTGCTCACCTCTACAAATCCCTCCATCTGGAGTCGGCAGGTCATCTGGGTGGAGTTTGCGCACAACACTGTGCCCTCTGCATCCACCAGTTTCTCCCTGTTTCAGTGTGTGTTTGGGCACCAACCTCCACTGTTCGGAGATCAGGAGGGGGACATCAGAGTTCTGGCCGCCTCTGCACTCATCAGACGGTGCAGGAAGGTCTGGGACCATGCCAGGCGGTCCCTTCTCAGGTCGTCGACTACTGCCAAGAGGGCGGCTGATAGGCAGCGCTCAGATCCTCCTCCATACCAGGTGGGGAAGAGGGGTGGCTCTCCACTCGGGACCTGCCGCTCCAGATGGAAAACCGTAAGTTGGCCCCCAGATTTGTTGGCCCTTTTCCCATAATTAAAATGATTAATCCTGTTTCTGTCAGGCTTCGTCTACCCAGGTCAATGCGCATACACCCCACCTAACCCTTGAGTGAAGCTGTTGGCGCCCGCATTTGGGTCCTTTCCACTACACATCATAACAGAGTGAACTGACCAATAATGGACCCCACAGACACGAACCAGATGGGAGCCGCCATCCATAATCAGGCACTCCATCTCCAAGCCCAGGAGGAGCAGCTCACACAGCTCCAGCAGGCTCTCCAGGAGTCAACCGATCAGCATGAGCAGATCCTTCTCTCCCTCGGGGAACAGATGAGGGAATTGACAGAGTCCCTGTCAGCAAGCCCTCATTCAGCTGGTGCTGCCGCTCCGGCCACTGCCTCGTCCCTCCTGTCTTGCCCGGAGAAGTTCTCGGGGGACTCCAGTTTCTGTGAATCCTTTTTCACACAGTGCAACATCCACTTTGAACAGTCACCTTCCAGTTACCCTTCCGATCGGGCTAAGATCGCTTTCATTATAACTCATCTAACAGGACGAGCCGAGACCTGGGCCACTGCTGAGTGGGGGAAGGATTCCCCCTGCTGCCGGTCTCTCCCAGTTTTCATCAAATCCTTCAAGAGGATCTTTCAGCAGGCTTTGCATGGGCGGGAGGCGGCGCAGAACCTCACCACTCTCCACCAGGGTTAGGGTTACACTCTCATCACGCTCGTCATCCGGGTGGACCAGCAACTCCGGGATCGGCGGAGAGAGAGGGAGGAGGATCTGACCGTGTCGCCCGTAGTCCGGAGGCGGGTGCTCACGGCCCCACCCATGTCTCATCCCCACTAGCCTTTTCTGGTTTCCGGGAGGAGCCAATGGAGTTGGGAAGGGCTCATTTGAACCGTGCTGAGAAGCGACAACGTTTGGAGTAGGGGTTGTGCCTGTATTACAGGGGCGAGGGTCACCTCGTAGACACCTGTCCCTCCTGTCCATCCAACCCGGTGTGTTCCCAACTGCCAAGGTCAGGTGAGTTCTGCCCGTGCCGGTGAGTTCTGCCCATGCCGGTGAGTTCTGCCCGTGCCTGTTTCACTCTCTCACTTTCCTTCCAATCTGACACAGTTTCATCTTCTGTCCTACTTGATTCTGGCACTGACGCCAATCTGAATAGTGTTGAGTTAGTTCGCAAATTACACCTTCCTGTTCACCCCCTCTCAGCACCATGCTCCACCACGGCTCTGGACGGGAGGCCGCTGAGTAGAATTTCTCATCAGACCTCCCCGGTCAGGCTAACTTTCCCTAATGGCCACTCTGAATTAATCACCTTTTTTTCTTTTAAATTCTCTTGCTCACCCTGTGGTGTTGGGTTTTCCATGACTTTCAGCACATAACCCTCACATAGACTGGAGGAGAGCTAGAGTTTTGTCTTGGTCTGACACATGCAGTAACACCTGCTTATCCCTCGGGGTGGGGGAGCATTTATCCGCTCAATCTAACCTGTCTTGTTTTTCTGCCACTGTTCCTGAGCTCTCCGTTTTCCCCAGATCTGGTGGGGGTTCCAGCCTGTTACCATGATCTGCTGGAGGTATTCATGTTCTCTACCTCCTCAGCGAGCGTATGATTGCGCTATTGATCTCTTACCAGGCACATTCCCTCCTCGAGGAAGGATATACTCCCTCTCTGGTCCAGAGACACAGGCGATGTCAGAGTAGATCGGTTCTTCTCTCCAGGCGGGTCTTATCTGACCCTCCTCATCTCCCGCAGGGGCTGGGTTCTTCTTTGTGGAGAAGAAGGATCGCACCCTCCGACCATGTGTTGACTACCGGGGTCTCAATAACATTACCGTCCGCAACAGGTACCCACTTCCACTTGTCTCCACAGATTTTGAACAGCTTCAGGGTGCCTGTGTCTTCACCAAGTTGGATCTGCGCAATGCGTACCACTTGGTGAGGATATGGGAGGGGGACAAGTGGAAAACAGCTTTCAACACCCCATCTGGTCACTATGAGTACCTGGTCATGTCTTTTGGTCTCACCAATGTACCCGCGGTGCATTGGTGCAAAATTTCGTGAATGACATCCTTGGGGAATTGCTGAATCGGTCTGTGTTTGTCCATTTAGATGACATCCTTATTTTCTCCCCTGATCTGTCTACTCACATCCAGCATGTCTGTACCATGCTCACCCGTATCTTAGAGCACCAGTTGTTTGTAAAGGCTGAGAAGTGCGTGTTTAACTCACCTTTCTGGGTTTCGTTGTATCTGAGGGCCAGGTAGCGGTCTGTGACTGGGGAGGAGCCCAGTCACCAGTCAGAATAAAGAGCTTGAGTGAAGCTGTTGGCATCCACATTTGGGTCCTTTCCACTACACATCATAACAAACAAATTTGGGTAAGAAAATATTGATGGATCCTAGATTTGTGCATCAAGCGATCATAAGCAGAGTTCAGGCACAGATTTATCCTCACACACCATTTGTGAATGAGGCCCATTGAGTTCACCCAGTTTTTGCTCTGGAACTTCCCTTCCACCTCATAACATGTATAAAGGATTTGTGCTGACGAGAGGGAACCATAAGTTCTTGCTTCCTCTGACCATTTACTCGTACATGTACTACTTAGAATATCCTGAAAAAGTGTATGCATGTCTGTAACTCAACTTTAAAAATGAAATGTACATATTATAGAGACAAACAGTATGCAAATCAATATATTTCAAGCTTTTATTAGAGTGCAAAGCCCAGAGTGCAGCAGTGCTGTTAGGGTTAGGGTTAGGGTTCGGGTTAGGGTGGTGCTGTGGAACCCTATTGACCCGCTCTAACTACGTCATCCTAAAGATTATGCTGATTGATTGTAGTGCCGTCCTATTGCATACAGACAACCTTTTTGCCCTGCCTCCTCTGACTTATGAAGCACTAATAGACCCATATGTGGAATGAATGGGGATAGTGCAGCTCGGCCTGGCTAGGCTAGGCTATGTATGGAGGTGTTAAGGGACAAACAGTATATGAAGTATTTACATCATTATTTGATAAGTGTTAGACACTTTATGGTCAGTCTTGTCTTCAGTCTGGCTCTGTTGCCATTGTTACATAAGCAATATTTTGTCAGAAGAGATGACATGCATGAATCAAAAGTCATCTCTGTCTCTGGCTGATTTGTGTGCATGCACTCCAACCCTGCAAGCTTTCATTTCACATCTTGAAAGGTATTATTCCTATCTATTATTATTTATTTACACAGCATGTTCTCAGTCTTTTGTGAATGCCAAATGCATAGTGACATGTGTGAACATTGTGAACTAAAAATACACAGCATCTGTTAAATAAGCAGGATAATTAAACATACGATCCAAATACAACTGTGCTATAAAGTAAATTACAGATGAAGGGAGGAAAATGAGCAGACTTTTCACTGTCATGTTTTTTATCCTTAGTAGTTTTTCAAAGCTCAATTGAACTGGTTTTGTTCTCGAAAACCTTTCAAAATGACATATTCCAGTCAGTTTCCTTATTTTTCATCAGTGAATTGATACAATGTTTCTTGAATGAGAGAGAAAATGTTTTGAAGAATAAAACAGTCCAGTTTGAAAACTCTACTAAGGATAAATGTTGATCTGGTCCAAACCATAAAACGCCCCATTATCACAGAACATCGAAACTATATATGAAGTTACAAAGAGATAGAAAGGTAAGAGAGACGGTATTAATTATTCTCTATCTAAAACATATAGCACACAGATGTCAAACATAAGGCCCGGGGACAAATTCTGGCCCACCAAAGACTCCAATTTGGCTTCATTAGAACGCTGCTCAAAGCCATAAAAATCTCCCATCAGTTTCTCACCAACGACGGTCTGCTGCTTTAAGCTCTGCCCACATCCACCCCTCCCCCTCAGTCAATGCAGCCTTCTACCCTAATGTGTTATAGAATAGAAAGTACAGCTAAAAGACATTTGGATTTTCAACATAACACAGTGGATGTAAAAATGTGTCACCGGTGACACATTCATGTTAAAAGAGTTAAGAATGACTTCATATTAATTGTATATCAGTGAAACGTTAACATTATCACTGAGTAAATATTTTTGGGTTTTTTGTGCTAACACCTCAGTTTTACACACTGCATATAGTTGCAAAAAAAATTAATCAATTAACTATTACATTATGAAGTATGGAGTGACGAATAATCTACACAAAACAAGAGCCATTTCCATTAGATGTAAATATGTCAAATACTTTGACATTTGGAACTGGAATGGAAGATCTCCCTCATTTACAGTATCCTTGTGTAATTTTGGAAATTGTGGGAAAAAAGATGAGTAAAGCTGATATATTAGACACATCTATTTCTCAATCCTTGGTTTTTAAATGTCTTTTATCCTTAATCCATTTTTGATTTTTCAGTTTGACTTCTCTTTATTTCATGTTCATATTTGATCACTATCATATCATTTCCAACACTGATATTAGATTTTTATGTTGAATTGTTGTGAACAAACCCTGTCTTATTTTATATACTTTAAATAAAGTTAAAGACAAATTTTAAAAAAGGGCCTTCCTGTTTAGACAATCTTCCATTTAGATGGATACTCTTATGTGTGCAACAACAACAACCCTAACCTACTTGTAAACTTAAAATGCATAAGTCATGCAATAGCTTCGATGACAAAACTCATCCAACGTTACATTTCCATGCATGTGGATCATTCAGCGCAGATCCCAGAGCACTTAAAAACATGCAAAATCATCATTCAAATACCTTTTGACGTTTGCACAAGCAATTAAATTAAATCAGCTGCAAACTACACACAAATGAATGGACACAAACTACGATCTGACTTTAACTGGTAATTTTATAGTTTTGCTCATGTGTGAAATATTGTTTTGATGACTGCATAAAGATATATTAGACTGATCATTCTTATTATTCAGCCAATCGACTTATTTTTTTATAGATTTGATTGTAGAATAGAAAAGTACTCACCACATCTTTATTTTCTTGAGGACTTTGCTCCTGCAAGTCAAAATATTAAGAGATTAATCTGCAGAATATTGTCACTAAACATGCACACACGCACCCATGTACAATACTTAGTTTAATTTATTTAGTTCATTTGAAAGGGGACAATGCAATTTCATAAAACACATGATTACACATGTATAAAAAGCTATAATTAACCAGAAGGCTAGATTTCATCTGTACGATGTTTGTGATAAACTCAAGGATGACTTGGGCTAAATCTCATTCCACCCCTTACCCCTTCCCCTCAGTTTTGTGCATCCATGTGGGGTAGGGGTGTGTCAGTTCAGATGAAGGCAGAGGGGTTAGGGTAGGGGGAAGGGGAAGGGCTTTATACTCCTTCAAACTGATTTTCTAGAGCACATGAAAAAAAGTCTATTTCCATAAAGGTGTAGCAATGGGTGGAGGGTTAGGGTTAAAGGTCATATCCAGCAGCAGACATGTTAGTTTAGTTGCGGTTAAAGCTGTGGTTTTTGGTTACGTAACAACTGGTGGAGTAAACTGATGATGAAGCTGAGTGTTGAAGGGGTGTCCAAATTCAAACTCTACCCCTTATAGAGACATTTGAAGGATTAAGGCAGACATGTCCAAACCATTCCCAAAGGGCCGGTGTGGCTGCAGGTCTTTGTTCCAACCAAACAGCACCACACCAGACTGGACTCAATTAATCAACTGATCTCAGTCTTCGGAGAGTTGATTGGTCAAACTGTTTACTCTTGGTTGGTTGGAACAAAAACCTGCAGCCACACCGGCCCTTTGTGGAATAGTTTGGACATGCCTGGATTAAGGGATAGGGGTAGGGGTGAAATGGGATTAGTGTTGGCAGCTATAGATGTTGAAGAGCCACATTTTCTTTTCTTTTTTTGTGAAAGCCTTGTATATTGTAGCGTTAGGGTTAACCTAACGCTACCTGATTCTTTTAATTTACACTAAACAGTTTAATATGCATTAGATTCAAGTGTCACATCTTAAATGGCAACTTTTGAAACACACAAAGGTGTTGTAAAATGAGGGGAAAATGTACAAATAATAATAATAATAATAATAATAATAATAATAATAATAATAATAATATGTATTCAAATGTGATTTAAAATGTTAACACACACATGTCAAACTGTGTAAATAAAAACAAATTAAAAATATATACAGATGTTAAAAATGTGTTTAAAGAAATAAAGATGTTTATGAAATGTATTTTAAAACCTTTTTTAAGCCTGCATGGAACATACAAAGCAGCAACAATAATAATGTGAAAAATAATAATGTGGGAATGGGGGGGGGGCTCAGTATCCCTCACTTTGAAAACCCATGCTGTAAAACACTGACAGTAAGAAGAGTGACCTTCCAACTGGAAGTTTGGTGTACTCTCTACTCTCTCTCTCTCTCTACTCTCTCTCTCTCTACTCTCTCTCTCTCTCTCTCTCTCTCTCTCTCTCTCTCTCTCTCTCTCTCCTCTCTCTCTCTCTCTCTCTCTCTCTCTCTCTCTCTCTCTCTCTACTCTCTCTCTACTCTCTCTCTCTCTCTCTACTCTCTCTCTCTCTCTCTCTCTCTCTCTCGCTTGACCTTGGGAACCTTATAACCTTCCAGAATTAAGGGCAATGGAATATTTTGTTCTGGTTCCAGTGTGGTGTCATTGTCATTATACGAACACCTCAAATACCCATACACATCCTGCTGAAACCATGACAACGCATTTAGTTTGCTGCGTCAGTGGAAGGACAGAGGAAGCAACAATGAGTTAGAATGACAACTATACTGCATTGACACTGCAGGAGAAAGAACAGCAATAACCATCCCACACTGTATCCTATGGAAAACTAAAAGTCCTCATGTAACGTATCCACAAATAGAACAAACAGCCTGAATATTGATTTGGCTTCAGAGCAGTTGTTGCTGTTAAATATGTTGAGCACAGGGTGAATATGTTTCCTCTATCCTTCCTCTTGCACCAACGGTGCATCCAGAGGAGCGGACATTTTTTTCCCTCCTCCCAGCAGTCTCACCTGAATCCTAATGAGGGGATGATGCCCGTAGAAGACAGCACTGCTGAGGTCCACACACATCAGGCTGTGGGTGTTTATTGATGTGTATGTGTGAATCACCAGACATGACTATTATATTACAATGAAGGATTTTTTCCCAGAATCTAATAAATAACATTATTTTTTGAAATATCAGGACAAATGAGGGATAATCAATGATCTAATCAAGTGATGTTCACCACAGAAAGATTTAAACAATGATTAAATCCATCTGGTGATGAAGCAATCACCTCCTTCTGCTTCTTCACTCCTTAGAAAATCATTGGAACAGAATATATGAGAGTTGACAGCAGGGTATACAGCAACAGCTTCTTTCCAAAATTGGTTCAACCACAACCATATGATTTGTATGAACCTCTTGAAATACTGTAGGAAACAAAAATGACTTTCAACTGTAGATGGTGTGGAACATTTTCTTCACCTGTACAGTGTCATACCCACTGGTGCAGGTGTGTTACAACACTGCATCACACGTAGCCTATATAGTATTTTTGTTCCAATGTGACACTGATGTCAGGAGAATGTATCTCTGTCGTTGATTTCTAATGCGCAGTGTGCGCTGGTCATGACGATAAAACAATAAAACTGAGTGATTGGACAAAGGCCTGCACTAAATGATGGGGTATCATACCCTAACGTGGGATATTTTAAAGAGAAAGCTCACCAAATGCAGACCAACAGTCATTCAGAGGTAGGTTTACGCGTTTATTTGGTCTTACCGTCGGTAATAACGGCTCCATTTGAGCTCCTTGATCCGTGATGTCCATCTTTTATTCTCCTTGTCTGAGTCGTGGTGCGCGTGTCTCCTTCTGCCAAACGATGGGTGAAGACGAGGGTAGCTCTCAGTGATTTCTATTCCACACATTCACGGGCTGGGTTTTCTCAAATGGAGGTAACAAAAGCATTCCCGTCCTGCCCTACATAATTTACGCATGGAGGAGGGAGGCAGTGCTTCCCATTACACACGTACAAGCCTGGACAGTGATGCGGCGAACGAATGACACGCCGAGCTGTTGTGCGCATATTTTGAAACAGAAATACATTTATTCATGCCATTCATGAAACATATTCTTCAAGCTTAAATTGCATCACCACGACCTTAATGTAGTGTTTATTTATTTGTAAAAAAAATAAATAAAAAAATGTCATGTTCACATGACTTTGTGGTGACATGACGCCTCCATGATATGATATGATATGATATGATATGATATGATATGATATGATATGATATGATATGATATGATATGATATACCGCCGGTTTAGTTTATATTTCATACATGTGATCAAGTGTTGGTTCAGATTTGTGTGCCATTTCAGTGTTTTAGTATTTACGATATAGTAAATTTTACCCTTCAATGGTGAAGGACTGGAGTTACCATGTGGATTTTCACAACCTGTACCCATAAGGCCTCTGACAGAACAAGGGGATCCCAAAGCCCCCAGTTGAATCAAGTCGTTGTTATTTCAAAGTTAATAATAATAATAATAATAATAATAATAATAATAATAATAATAATAATAATAATAATAATAATAATAATAATAATAATAATAATAATTGTCAATGATCCGCCTCAGTTGAAGTTGTCCCATCACGATGTCGGGATGCAGCAGCATCAGCACCACAACTGCCCGAGGACACGTAAGGATAAAACTTAAACATTAGCGTCATCCTGTGGTCAAATATAAAAATGACTACCACACTGGTCTACAAGAAAATGCCTACAGAAAAAACTGGCTGAACATTAGCGAATTTGAGTCACTAATAAAGAAAACAATACACAAAAAATATTGTTGGCTGTTGTTTCCAGGATAAAATATTGTGTCAAAATTCTGAGAAATACTAACAGAATGAGTATTTTAGTCTCAGAACTTCCAGATCTACTTGATGAACATTTCTGTAAATGCACCCAAAAGGCTATTTTTGGTTAACAGTCCTCATGTGATAAAAAAAACAACAACAACAAAGAATCACAAACAAGAATTAATTAATTAATCAAGTTAATTAAAGTAATTAACTGCACATCACAATACATTCACTACGTTTCAGGCTCTTTCTAGTGTAAGATAGTGTAGATTTATAAATATATGAAATAAATGTACATAAATAAACCAAGCTATAGCCCATGTATAATTACACTTTATTATGCATTGAAAATGTCAGGTAATACCAGAAGTTTTGTTTTGTGTTTTATAAATTAATTAAAAAATATGCAAGAATTGGCGAATGTAATATCTGATGCAGATCATTACTATAAAAACAAAAACCAGTGTAAATGAAAGTAATGAAGTACTAAAATCAATTGTGAGTTCTTGACTTTGTAATGATTCATTATTTGTTCATACTTCTCTCTCTCTTATGTCCTAATTGGTCTTATCATGTTTCACTCATTTGTAATATTTGTATATTATGTTGCATGGTTGTGTTATTTGTTGATGTGGATGTTATAAACTACCTGTATTACAAATTTTACCTATAGGTAGAAATGAAGTGATTTGATTTGTTTCATATGTAACATTAAATAACTGCAGATGTCTGATTGTGAAATAATTTAGACAACTATATTATCCACTATTGGTTCGTTTAATCCACAGAAATACATCATGTTCAATAAAATGTGATTCTAAACTTTCTGCTCTGCTGCTGTTCTGTGACCATGTATCTCTGTTTTTTGTAATTAAAGAAAAACATTTATGTTTTCATCTTTGTGACAATCATTTCCCTGTCAATCCCACAGAGATTATTTGTTATTGAGCAGAAGATTTTCAAACCCACCCATAAATTAATGGGTTTAGTATTCATGAGATGCATGGTTTTCAGTGAAAAGACAAGCAATTAATCTGAAAATAACAAAAATTGTCACAGAAATAAGATTAACTAGAAAAGCACTCAGAGAGCGCAGACCTCCGCCAAGCGCAACAGTCCCCCTGATACTGTTTCCCATTGTCCATTTCTGAGTCAAATTTCATGAGGTTTGTTCAATAATTAACCAAAATATTGAGAAACAAATTTTTTTGCCCCATTTACCACCATGTTAATGAAAATTTCAAAGTGATCCAGAATTCAGGATTTCTTCCCGATCACCCCCAAAATGAAATAACTTCTTCCTGTTTACATTTCCAACATATCCTGAAGATTTCATCAAAATCCATCCATAAGTTTTCGAGTTATCTTGACCACAGACAAACAGACAAATAAACGCCGGCAAAAACATAACCTCCTTGGCGAAGGTAACAATATTCTAAATGCAATATTGTAACAGTATAAAGTAAGTTATATATAAGACATGTCATACAATACAGTAAAGTGCAAGTATTTCAAATTCTTTAGGGCTGTGACTAGCTACATTTAGCACTCAATATGCAATATGCAATATGCAATAAACTATACATGCTAAAATAAAATTCTGAATTTGCCATATTAGGCCGAAATGAAAACCTGAAGAAAATCTTTGTGCATATGTAAGAATATTATTTGTGAGCTCTGACTGAACCAGGTTAACTTTACAGGAGACGTCAGTGTGCATAACCATAAAAAACAGTGTGAAATATGGGCCTCTTAATATGTTATTCTTTATTTTCTCAACCTACAGTTTGGTCCATTCAGGTAACACTTGTGATTGGAAAAAAAAATACATTTCATTTCCGCTTCTGCCTAAAGTAAAAGAGATCAACTTCAAAATGTTAAATGAAATGAATTAATGAAAATCAATGAATTAATTTTTAAGATTAAGGTTCAACTTTGATTTGAATAATTAGGTTTTTTGTGAGGGGGAAATTGAAAGTTTGGATCATGTTTTCTTTTACTGTGATTCAGTGCAGTCTTTCTGGTGTGAGATGCAGAGCTGGCCACAGTCCAAGGAAATTAGGTTAGTTGTGACTGTAACAATTATATAATATGACATATTTGTTGAAAATAAAGATGAAGACTTTGTTCTTAACATTTTGATGTGATTTGGAAAATCACTTGGAAACTCAAACCAAGTTTGAGTTTCCAAGTGTCCACATGTCCAAGTGTCCACATGTCCAAGTGTCCACATGTCCAAGTCTCCACATGTCCAAGTGCCCTTGGACACTGAACCCTGAATTAGGCTTCCAGTAGGACTGCGTGACAACTTGCACGACAGCAACTGACTACTGGTGTGTGAATGGGTAAATGTGAGGCTAATGTAAAGTGTGTGAATGGGTAAATGTGAGGCTAATGTAAAGTGTGTGAATGGGTGAATGTGAGGCTAATGTAAAGTGTGTGAATGGGTGAACATGAGGCTAATGTAAAGTGTGTGAATGGGTGAACATGAGGCTAATGTAAAGTGTGTGAATGGGTGAATGTGAGGCTAATGTAAAGTGTGTGAATGGGTGAATGTGAGGCTAATGTAAAGTGTGTGAATGGGTGAACGTGAGGCTAATGTAAAGTGTGTGAATGGGTAAATGTGAGGCTAATGTAAAGTGTGTGAATGGGTGAATGTGAGGCTAATGTAAAGTGTGTGAATGGGTGAACATGAGGCTAATGTAAAGTGTGTGAATGGGTGAACATGAGGCTAATGTAAAGTGTGTGAATGGGTGAATGTGAGGCTAATGTAAAGTGTGTGAATGGGTGAATGTGAGGCTAATGTAAAGTGTGTGAATGGGTGAACATGAGGCTAATGTAAAGTGTGTGAATGGGTGAATGTGAGGCTAATGTAAAGTGTGTGAATGGGTGAATGTGAGGCTAATGTAAAGTGTGTGAATGGTGAATGTGAGGCTAATGTAAAGTGTGTGAATGGGTGAATGTGAGGCTAATGTAAAGTGTGTGAATGGGTGAACATGAGGCTAATGTAAAGCACTTTGAGCAGCAGTGTAGGTCTTCATTCACAAAGGCAGATATTTTCAATTTAAACCATGTTTGACTGATTGGAGGAATAAACTACAAAGTTCTATGAAAATCCCTCAGAAAAGAAAACTGTTTATTAGAAACATTTAAGTTAATATGAGATGGCCCCTGTGTTGTTTCTTTTAATTATTTTTGTTGTTTGGTTCAGTTTTCATATTGTATTTTGTAATGTAATGTATGATTTATTTTGAGCCTTGTATTTTTGTCATTTTCAGTAAATGGGTTCAAAAACCAACCAACCAAACAAAAACACCTGTGATGGAGAAGTCAGGATGTTGTTAATGATCCGGATCCGCCCATCCTGACGTCACAGCACCGACAAGATGGCCGACAGTATGGAACGAAAGTGAGGGAGGAAACAAAAACACAGGCGAGCTATCCTTGCTGCAGATGTCAGACATAGACCTGGAGGAGAAGTTAGTGCAGATATACAAACTGGGTAATCGGTTTGTGAAGGCTCGTTTCTGTGAGTCACATTTACGGTATGCAGAATAACTGTGCTCTGAGCCAGCCCGTTGACAGAACGTTTTGTCAGGTCGTGAATGTTGGCTAGCTAGCAAGCTAACCATGTTAGCTAGCTGACAACACTGTCAGCGACATAAAACGCTTTCAGTAAGTGACAGTAAGGTAACTGAAAAATATAAAGCTGTTGCTACTCCTTCGTGTCTTAGAACTGCAAATTATTGCAGCAGCACAACTTTACAGAGTGGGAAGCTGGGATTCACGCACTAGTTAACGCATCGGTAGTTGGTTAGCAAGCTAACATTGCGGATTTCTTCTGAATTAGCATTAGCAGACGGCTGTTGGCTTGCTCAGCTGTTTTGGGTTACTTGGTGTGGTTAGATAGAGGAAGGGCTACAGTTGCTGGTGTGGTACGTAAAAGTACCTGGGACAACAATAGCGTCCTGCAGACCTGGGTTCTGCAGACCTAAGGTGTCCCAGCTGAGCCCTAAACACAAGTCAAACCGAGGAGGTCTTCACCCCCAGGAGGATATCTAGGCAGCATCGCCATGGCTCACTCTCCTGTCCAGGGTAACCTGCCGGGGATGCAGGTATGAGTGTCATGAAAGTTTTTTCGTTTGTTTCAACATGGACACTTTATGACTCCGTGGTGTGATTGGGTTTACACATTACCTAACACATTTGTTTCAAATCATGCTCTACTATAGTATGGAATAAATTACGGGGTAAATATAGCAGGTATTCCTTGCTTCTTGCTTTAGAGATATGGCAAGAAAATAGATGGACAGATCTACTTGTATAGATCCAAGCAGGTCTGAACTAATTTGTGCTTTAATGTGTGAAAGGTTGATTTCATTGTCGCAGTTACGGTGTCAAAAGTGTATCATGTTAAATGGCAATTATAACAATGCAATCCTTTCTCAACAATTCTTTAGACAATGATTTCACATACCTCTATCCCTATAGACCACCTGATTTTCAGTTTGACAACACTTAAATATTTTTAACCCAGTGTAGCCATCCATATTTTTGTTACTTCAATATTCCTCCTTATAGCTGGCAGTCCATTAGTCTAAATGCTACACATTTCAAGTGCGTCTTCACGTGAGATATGTATGTTATAAGTCATATTTCTAATGTTTCTGTGAAGACTCAAAGGCAGTGATTCTGTCTTGCTCTACTGCTCAAAGAAACGATCATGCAAACACACCCTTGTCTGTCTTTGCTGCTATCTTTAGGTTTGTGCCTATAGGGGATAATTGTGTTTGGTAGATAACTGTTCCTAATGCAAACTGCCTCATGCACCAGATTGTATTCTCCGTGTAGGTTTGTTGGTAGATTTGGGGGCGGCTGTGGATCAGTTGGTAGAGTAGGTCGCCCAATGACCGAGTGGTTGGTGGTTCGCGTCCCAGCTCTGACATGTCAAAGTGTCCTTGGGCAAGACACTGAACCCTGACTTAGGCTCCCAGTAGGACTGACCTTAGAAAGCTACTGGTGTATGAGTGTGTGTGTAAATGGGTGAATGTGAAGCTACTGTAAAGCGTTTTGAGCACCATGAAGGTGGAAAAGCGCTATATAAATGCAGACCATTTAGATTTCCCTTCTTTAAAGCAAATGAGTATAGAACATGGGGGAGGATGCATCACAGATAGATAACCTGCTGGTGTGTTGTGGAAGCTTCAGTTCACTTAAAATAAATTGTAAGGAAATTCTTAATCATTCAGAGATGGTGGTGCTACTTTAATAAACAACAAAGACACTTGAAATGATAGTTCTGGCATGTTTTGGTATTTGTGGAGCAGTGTTGTTAAAAGCTTTGTGGGTTGTAAATGTAGCAGGAACATTGAAGCTCTACACTGCATTTTATTCAGAGGCGTTTGTTCCACTTTGAAACTCTGTTCCAAAACAAAGTATCTCAGTGTTTTAATAACATACAACTCGTCGTTTTCTGATTTTCTGAGGTGTTCTGTAGTACATTGTCTATTAGTGGGATCATTGTTTATTTTTCCATAAATCTTCCTGTAGTATCCAAAATGATCTACATGGGTGACATAAAGATCACTTCTTGTGTAACACAGCGGTTTTATTTTTAGCCATCTCCAAACAGTCATATTGACCCTTTTTCTGCTCAGAGCAGGTCATAAAAACACATTTTTGTCAGTGCCTGCTCTTGTTTCCCACATAACAGCCTCTAGAGAGTTAAGTTGTTTTGTTTTGGTTTACATGTACACCTTTGTTGCTGACTCCAATGTCTAAATCACAGAAAAGAGGACATGATGCCTATCAAACCACAATTCTTGCATTTGCAGCAGATTTCTGAGTGAGAAGTAAATACATTTTTATCCCTATTTGTGTTATTTAGATGTTTTAAATGTGCCTGTTGTCTAACTGTTGCACTCTATTAATTTTGTATCTTTCAAAAACATAAGCTGTTGCAGTGACTGCATTCATCCTGTAAAAGTGGCCCCTGCTGTTGTTTCCTATTTCTTCTTTTCAATAATCTTTTTTTTCCTTTTTCATCTCGGACTCTCCTTTACCTTCGTTTTTTATTGTGTGTGTTGGTGTTTTTTTAAAATACCTTTTTCCTCTCCTCCCTTCTAAGAATGCCAAAGTGGACCCGGAGGAGTTGTTCACCAAGCTGGAGCGGATTGGCAAAGGGTCCTTTGGCGAGGTGTTCAAAGGCATCGACAATCGGACACAGAAGGTAGTGGCCATCAAGATCATAGACCTGGAGGAGGCAGAGGATGAGATTGAAGACATTCAGCAGGAGATCACAGTGCTGAGTCAGTGTGACAGCCCATTTGTCACAAAGTACTATGGCTCTTACTTAAAGGTGAAATGCATTTATGCTTTTGTTTTTCTCATCCATGTTCCTTAACCTTCAAGTTAGAAAAGAGGAAGACACTTAAAATAATTGCTTTTCTCTGCTCACTTTTTCCTCAATAATACAAAATTAAAAAGGGATTAGACTGAGACAGCTTCAGACAGCCACCAAACCCTTATCATGATGTTTAGAAATGCATCAGGCTCTTCACATTTGACTTGGTGATGTGTATCCAGTTTGCAGGCATATATGTGGAACATATTTGATTAACCAAGGTTTTGCATTGTGAACATCTTCAAATATGTGTTAAACACAAAATCGGCATTATTTTTAGTGTAATATTTGAAATATGAATGTGTTCTTCCATTCAAAAACTCCAAATGAGCGTGGAACAAAACTAAAATGACACATAAAACTAAATATTGACTGCTTTTGTTGCCACTGCCTGGCCAAAAAAGTCACACATGTAATATTTCACTGCATCATCTTTGGTTTTGGTTACAGACAGTAGACTTACATGGATTTAATTAAGCAAATAATTCAGATCCTTCCAGGAGTAAGTACTCCAGTGGTTATTTAAGTTATTTAACTCTTAACTGATGCATTAAGTGTCCTCTCACATCTCCAATGTCTCAAAGATTGGACATCACCACGATTGATCAGGGTCATCGGGCTTGTGACAGAATACTTCAAGGAACAAAAAGTCCGGACTCTAATTTGAGATGATGAAGAATTGATGCAGTGGTCTGATTTTCTATTGTCAATAATCAAAAATGAATGCAACTATGGATGGAAAAAATATGATGAATCTTATTGTGATACTACATAAGCTCTATATGACAAAAATATGTCAAAGTAAATGTCTCCTTCAATGGTGGTACAGTGAAAATCTGTTTTGCATAGTTTTACATTCTTCACATAGGCTCCACATATTCATTCGGTACACCTCTGTCTTATACCATAACTGTTCTCACACTACTTTTCAATGACCCGGTCACCTGAGTTGTCGGTCACATTTTCTTCAGAGAGAACAGTCATTATGTCCCACTGCAGCCCAAACATTAGTGTCTATGCTCTTACACAGTGTGTTGTGTGTGTGTGTCAACCTAAACTGCCATGGCTCCAGTGCACATAAATATAGAAAGGGGTAGATGCTGCGCGTTATATCCCTTAACATGATGAATGTGTGTGGCTGTCCACTGAATTGGAGTGGTACTTGTCATCCTGGTTACGTATGTAAACAAAGCAAGATGTTGCTTTTATCTTGCTTGATATTAATGATTTCTGTATAAAGGGAATGTGTATGTTGGAAATAAATCAAGCTTCTAGCATTTCTATGCAAGATTCTTTGGAGTATGAAAAAAAAATATATATAATTACTTATGAAAAGTGATTACTTCCGCCCTTGACTCGACTGCACTTGTTGCCCAAGGTGTACAAAACTGGGGTGTATTGCATTTTGTCTGAACAGAACACTGAAACAGTGGAAATGCCTTCGCAAGTGAACTGGCTGACATGTTTGACATATCTGGCTACCGGAAGCATCTACCTTTCCTGTATGGTAGATGCCAGATTGGATCAGACGGACGGGGCAGGGCGGGGTGGTGCTCAGGACGTTCAATGTGATTTCAACACTCTGAGATAGTTCAGAGATGGTAACAATGTAAATTGTTGAAGTTATTTCACAATTTAGAAAGATGACGGCACTGTTGAAAGAAGATCTGGCAAAATCTATCCAGACCACGCGGACGACTCTAGGTCTAAGTTTATTATTTTTTTCACTAGACTGTATGGCAAGGGTAAAGATGAATGAAATGAACAAATATTATTTGTGCAATGTTCATGGAATCAAAAGCATTTACCATTCATTTATTAGTGTATAAATGATTGCATAAAATAATTCAACAGAGGTTCTTAAATATAACTGACTGAACATTATCAAACATAACTGACTTCTTAAAAATAAACCTGCTACAAGTCATTGAGGCCTTATTTCATGATCATTTTATTATTTTAATGTCACTTTGCATCACCATGGCCTTCCTCTCTGTCTAATTTCAGTGGTGTACAGTAAACTTTGAGTAAAAAAAACAGTCTTGCATGAGTCTGTAAGATCAGACGAATATAATAAATAAAAAAAAAAAAAAAAAAAAAATCCATCCTAGTGGTGCTTAGATTTGCCAAAACACTCTACATGAAAGAAAAAAAAAAGAATAAAAAGTACACAAGATTGCACGTTACTGTTCTATGTGAGGTTCAGATATATAATCATCTACAAAATGTTGCTGTTTGCAAATTAGCGGAAAACTGAATAAAAACGAATCAAACAACAGATTTCCTTGGTTCCAGGCCATAGCAATGCAATCAGCAGCTGCACAGCACAACTGGACTCTAGTCCACCCCCCCCCCCCGTTCCATCTGGCTGATCCAATCTAGCATCTACCTTCCTATATCTATGCTAGTGTTACTAGTTATATGTGGCACTACTTAATTATGATTGGCTCTTCTAATAATAACAAGGCAGTCAGAGACAGCAGACCTCCACCAAGGCTTGATATGATGTCACATGACATCAAAACATGATGTGATTGAGCCATAGGTGTTGACCCATCTGATGTCTGAAGATGAGACTGTGTGAATGAAAATACCCACCACATTCTATCTTGTCTGAATCCTGAGCTATTACCACTGACATGTTTTAGCTGTTGACCTTTACTGTGACATCAACCTTTGACCTTCATTGCTCATAATTTAATGGCTTCTTCCTTGACCGATTATCATTCCTGAAAGTTTAATCAAAATCCGTCCAGAACTTTTTGCCTAATCCTGCTGACAGACAAATCGACCCAAATTTAATACCTCCATGGTGGCGGTAATAATAATACATTTCATTTATAAGTGCCTTTGAAGTCACTCAAGGACACTACAACAAAGAGTAAAAGACAATTTATAAAAACAGAATAAGTAAGAGAGCAGATTTAAAAACATGTAAAAAGTGCAGTAAAGACAGGAAGGAAGGAATTTTATTTAATATTTGAATTTCTTTTATAGTAGAAAAGCTGCCCTGAAGAGATGATGTTTTAGTTTTAATTTAAATGTAGAGAGTGTCACAGTTTTGAATGGATGATTAAAGGGAGTTCCAAAGCTGGGGAACGGCATGGCTGAAGGCTCAACCTCCCCATTAGGGTTAGGAGGACCTGGGGGTTAAGGGTTAGGGTTAGGAGGAGGAGGACCTGGGGGTTAAGGGTTAGGGTTAGGAGGAGGAGGACCTCAGGGTTAAGGTTAGGATGAGGAGGACCTGAGGGTTAAGGTTAGGATGAGGAGGACCTGAGGGTTAAGGTTAGGATGAGGAGGACCTGAGGGTTAAGGTTAGGATGAGGAGGACCTGAGGGTTAAGGTTAGGAGGAGGAGGACCTGAGGGTTAAGGTTAGGAGGAGGAGGACCTGGGGGTTAAGGGTTAGGGTTAGGAGGAGGAAGACCTGAGGGTTAAGGGTTAGGGTTAGGAGGAGAAGGACCTGAGGGTTAAGGGTTAGGGTTAGGAGGAGGAAGACCTGAGGGTTAAGGGTTAGGGTTAGGAGGAGGAGGACCTCAGGGTTAGGGTTAGAATGAGGAGGACCTGAGGGTTAAGGTTAGGATGAGGAGGACCTGAGGGTTAAGGTTAGGATGAGGAGGACCTGAGGGTTAAGGTTAGGATGAGGAAGACCTGAGGGTTAAGGGTTAGGGTTAGGAGGAGAAGGACCTGAGGGTTAAGGGTTAGGGTTAGGAGGAGGAAGACCTGAGGGTTAAGGGTTAGGGTTAGGAGGAGGAGGACCTCAGGGTTAGGGTTAGAATGAGGAGGACCTGAGGGTTAAGGTTAGGATGAGGAGGACCTGAGGGTTAAGGTTAGGAGGAGGAGGACCTGAGGGTTAAGGTTAGGAGGAGGAGGACCTGGGGGTTAAGGGTTAGGGTTAGGAGGAGGAAGACCTGAGGGTTAAGGATTAGGGTTAGGAGGAGGAAGACCTGAGGGTTAAGGGTTAGGGTTAGGAGGAGGAGGACCTGAGGGTTAAGGGTTAGAGTTAGGAGCAGGAGGACCTGAGGGTGATGGAGGATGTCAGACAGAACTGAGGGACAAGATTGTGTATGGATTGAAAAGTGTACAGAAGGAGTTTGATTAGAAGCCAGTGGAGTTGTTGGAGGATGGGGGTGATAGTGGTGGTGGTGGTCGGGGGTGGGTGTTCTGGTGATTATGCAGGCAGCAGATTTATGAACCAATTGAAGCTTATGGAGGGACTTTTGGCGTAAACTGAATAAGAGGGTGTTGCAATAGTCAATGCGGAGGTTATGAGGCTGTGAACAAGAATGGAAGTGGTATGAGGGGTGGGGGCGGTTGATGTTACGTAAATGGAGTGCAGTCTTTGACACCATTGACCACAGTATCTTAGTGCAGAGATTAGAATGTGATATAGGTGTTAGAGGAGCAGCCCTCTGCTGGTTTAAATCATATTTATCTAATCAGTACCAATTTGTTAACGTTAATCAACAATCATGAGTTAGTTATGGTGTGCCTCAAGGGTCAGTCCTTGGGCCTATTTTGTCTATTTTGTTTATATATATATATATAAAAAAAAAAATGTTCCTCTCGCCCCACGTGGGCGGTGTCTCCTTCAGGCTCGGGTCCTCTACCAGAGGCCTGGGAGCCTGAGGGTTCTGCGCAGGATCTTAGCTGTTCCTAGCAATGCGCTCTTTTGTACAGAGATCTCTGATGTTGTTCCTGGTATCTGCTGGAGCCATTCTCCCAGCTTGGGGGTCACTGCCCCTAATGCTCCGATCACTACTGGTACCACTGTTGCCTTCACACTCCACATTTTCTCTAACTCCTCTTTCAGCCCTTGGTATTTCTCAAGCTTCTCATGTTCTTTCTTTCTGATGTTGCTATCACTGGGGACTGCTACATCTATCACCACCACTGTCTTCTCATGTTTATCCACCACCACTATGTCAGGCTGATTGGCCATCACCATCTTGTCAGTCTGGATCTGGAAGTCCCACAGGATCTTGGCCTGTTTGTTCTCTGTCACCTTTGGGGGGTTCTCCCATCTTGACCCTGGGACCTCCAGTCCATACTCTTTACAGATGTTCCTGTACAGTATGCCCGCTATATATATATATATATATATATATATATATATATATATATATATCCTTTAGGTAACATCATTAGAAATCATGGCATTAACTTTCATTGTTACGCGGATGACACACAACTATATTTATCGATTAAACGTGATCAGACCAGGCAAATAGATAAACTAAGTACATGTGTCCAAGACATAAAGACTTGGATGAGTGACAATTATCTCCTATTGAATCCTGAAAAAACTGAAGTTATTATAGTAGGCCCAAAAAATGCCACAGACTCCCTAACTGACCAGATAGTTACTGTAGACAACTTTAAGTGGAACATCCAGTGACACAGTTAAACATTTAGGAGTTTTATTTGATCCACATCTTTCATTCAAAGGGTCAGAGGTCAGGGCACATTAACCAAACATGCAGAACAGCCTTTTTTCACCTGGGCAAAATTAGGAATATTCTGTCAAAAAATGATGCAGATGATGCATTATTACATCTAGATTAGATTATTGTAACTCCTTACCTGTAGCGTGTCTTAAATATTCCTTAAAATGCTTCAATTGGTTCAAAATACAGCAGCAAGATTATTAACAGGATCAAACAGAAGAGAACACATCACCCCAGTGCTCTAAACCCCGACCCCTAACTCTATCACCCCTGTGCTCCAAACCCTGACCCCTAACCCTATCACCCCTGTGCTCCAAACCCTTCACTGGCTACCAGTTGAGTTCAGAATTAAATTTAACATCCTCCTTCTTGCATATAAAACCATTAATGGTATGGGTTAGGGCTTCTCTCTCTCTCTCTCTCTCTCCTTGTTTCTCTATCTATCTATCTATCTATCTATCTATCTATCTATCTATCTATCTATCTATCTATCTATCTATCTGTCTATCTGTCTATCTGTCTGTCTGTCTGTCTGTCTGTCTGTCTGTACGTACGTACAGACTGTCTGTCTGTCTGTACGTACGTACAGACTGTCTGTCGGTCTGTACGTACGTACAGACTGTCTGTCGGTCTGTACGTACGTACAGACTGTCTGTCGGTCTGTACGTCCGGGTTATCCGTTAGGGTTAGGGTTAGGGTTAGTTATCCGTACACACACACACAAATGGACGGTCATCTCTTGTCTCTCCGTCCATGGGAGTGGATCTGTCGTTCAGTGTTGTTCTCCTCAAGACTTCTTCTTTTTCCCACTGGGTTTGTAAGTTTTCTCTTGCCGAGAAGACAAGACAGAAGGTCTAAGGACAGGGGATGCTTGGGACTTTTCAGATATTTCTGTAGTTGATTATGTTTCTGTGAAGCCATGTAAGATGACTTTGTTGAGATTTGGGGCTTTATAAATACAATTTAAACACTGAAGTGGAAATATACAGACTGGGTGACATTATTGATGTGGGCTTGGAATGATAGTTGACCATCCAGGATATGTCTGTCATGATTATGCCTGTCAAAACACGGACAAACAAATTCTATTGAAATTGTATCGACCATATCTCATATTTCAATTCAATTAAATTCAATTTTATTTATAAAGCCCTAAATCACAACAAAGTCGTCTCAGAGGGCTTTACAAAAACACAATCAACTACAGAAATACATGAAAAGTCCCAGGCATCCCCTGTCCTTAGACCCTCCTTCTCGGCAAGAAAAAACTTCCAAACCCAGTGGGAAAAAGAAGAAATCTTGAGGAGAACCACATTGAAGGACAGATCCACTCCCATGGACGGACAGGCTATAGATGAACGTCCATATATAAATGCAGGAAGGGGGGTTGGTCCAGACAGGCAGGGGCGGTGGTCCGGGGTCACAGGTCGGCACAGGCGAGATACTGCAGATCCTGTCGTCCATGGCTCCCGTGCAGACACTGTCAGGAGAGCCACCACTCCCCCCAGGGGGGGGGGGGGGGGGGAGGGGACACCAGGTGACTAGTCATGAACAGACTTGGTATGAAAGATAGGTTATAAAAATTACACAAACAGGTGTGAGAGAGAGAAAGAGAAGAAAGAACTCAGTGTCTGTACTTCCCCCAGCATTCTAACTCCTCGGGCAGCCTAGACTGAACTGTGACTCATACATCATGTATACATGATATATGAGTCACATAATTTTTAACTAACCTGACCATAGGTATACCTGACCATATGGGGCGGCTGTGGCTCAGTTGGTAGAGTGGGTCGCCCAATGACCGGGAGGTTGGCGGTTCGCGTCCCAGCTCTGGCTGTCCACATGTCGAAGTGTCCTTGGGCAAGATACTGAACCCTGACTTAGGCCCCCAGTAGGACTGACCTTAGACCATAGAAACCTACTGGTGTGTGAGTGTGTGTGTGAATGGGTGAATGAGAGGCTAATGTAAAGCGCTTTGAGCACCATGAAGGTGGAAAAGCGCTATATAAAATGCAGTCCATTTACCATTTACCATAGGCTTTCTCAAACAGGAATGTTTTAAGCCTAATCTGTGTCTGCGTCTTTAATATTAAAGGGAAGATGATTCCATAAGACAGGGGCCTGATAACTAAAGGCTCTAGCTCCTACTGTACTTTTAGAAACCCTAGGAACTTTCAATAAACCTGCATTCTGAGAACGAAGGGTTCTATTGGGTTGGTACGGAACCAGATCATCTTTAAGATAAGAGGGGCCCATACCATTAATGGTTTTATATGTAAGGAGGAGGATTTTAAATTTAATTCTAGACTCAACTAGTAGCCAATGAAGGGTTTGGAGCACAGGGGTGATAGGGTCAGGGGTCAGGGTTTGGAGCACAGGGGTGATAGGGTTAGGGGTCAGGGTTTGGAGCACAGGGGTGATAGGGTCAGGGGTCAGGGTTTGGAGCACAGGGGTGATGTGTTCTCTTCTATTTGATCCTGTTAATAATCTTGCTGCTGCATTTTGAACCAGTTGAAGCTTTTTAGGGAATATTTAGGACACGCTACAAGTAAGGAGTTACAATAATCTAATCGTGATGTAACAAATGCATGAATTAATTTTTCTGCAGTCGTTTTAGACAGAATATTCCTAATTTTGGCTAATGTTGCGCAGGTGAAAGAAGGCTGTTCTGCATGTTTGGTTAATGTGCATTTTGAATGAAAGATCTGGATCAAATAAAACTCCTAAATTTTTAACTGTGGCACTGGGTGTTACACTTAAGTTGTCCAGAGTAACTATGTGGTCAGGTAGGGAGTCTCTCGCATTTTTAGGACCAATTATAACGACTTCAGTTTTTTCAGGGTTCAATAAAAGATAATTGTCACTCATCCAAGTCTTTATGTCTTGGACACATGTACTTAGTTTATCTATTTGTCTGGTCTGATCAGGTTTAATCGATAAATATAGTTGTGTGTCATCCGCATAACAATGAAAATTAATGCCATGATTTGTAATGATGTTACCTAAAGGGAGCATATATAGTGTAAACAAAATAGGCCCAAGGACTGACCCTTGAGGAACACCATAATTAACTCTGGAGGACTGCGATGATTGTTGGTTGATGTGAACAAATTGGTAGCGATCAGATAAATATGATTTAAAGCAGCAGAGGGCTGCTCCTCTAATACCTATATCACATTCTAATCTGTGCACTAAGATACTGTGGTCAATGGTGTCAAAGGCTGCACTAAGGTCTAATAACACCAGGACCCATATTAATCCCATGTCAGCGGCTAATAATAAGTCATTAGTAACTTTAACTAACGCTGTTTCAGTGCTATGATGGGCACGAAAGCCAGACTGAAACTGTTCAAATAAACTTCTATTGAGGGAATTTTTTTACACAATATAGTTGTTTTATTGCCTGACCCTAATTGTCTTCATGTAATTTTATTCTCAACATATGATGTGAAAAGAACTTGAATTTGCTCCACAGTTAAATGAATGATAGCATATGACCTAAGTTTTTTTTCTGTGGTTATAGAGTATATTTCTACCTGTGCAGCTTGATCCACAATGAACCAAAGTTCATCATCCTTTTTCCTTTTTACTGACAGCTCATTCTCTTTTTGTCGCCACTCTTCCAGGACACAAAGTTATGGATCATTATGGAGTATTTAGGAGGAGGCTCAGCATTGGATTTGGTAAGTCATTGTTGTGAATACCAGAGTCCTATAGAAATATATCATTATTAAATATAGCTATTATTAGAAAAAATAATGAATCAATTAAGCAAAAGTATGTACATTGAAATTTGCAATATTATGCACATGGGGAAAATAACAACACCTGGTACACTTTGCTTACATTCCACACTCTAATACAATTTATTACCAAATGGAACCTAGTTGTCATCATCATTGGTCGGCTGTGATGCAGTTGATCACAAGTCTGGTCCATGACCAGGAACTTGGTGGTATTCCCCATCAATTTATAGTATAATGATATTATTTGAAATTGACAATGACATTTCCATAAAATAACAATTCAAGTGTGCATAGGTTAAAAAGAAATTACATTAAATTAAAACTTGTTCTGTTTCTCTGTAAGGAAAGAGTCATTGTCAACCAGGGAGACTTTAATTTGATTATTTTGGCTCTAATTTGCTTAATTATTTTGTCATTATAATAGGTATATTTTATAATGATAAATCTCTACAGGATTCTGATCTCAGTTGGCCCACATCATAATTCCAATTTGGGCCATTTTGACTTAGGATTCCAATCTGGGCTGGCTAGAATCATAAATCCAACACGGGCCAGCCAAATTCCAACCCCCCCCCTTTTCACATATAGAGTGCACTGGACTATAATGAACATTAAATGAAACAAAACTGTCAGATAAGTCAGTCAGTCAAACTTTATTAAATACCTTCACAATAACTTTCACCTTTGTTGAAACCTAATGTGTGTATTCACAATAACTGGCCATTTTGTTGAGTTGTATCATTCAGAATAATAGCATTATTCCGACATCCTGGTGTTCCGACGGTACGCTCCAGCATCGTTTTAAGTCCCAGAGGGACGCTGCTGCATTTGCGTCAGGACCCCCAGGGGGATTCTTTTCCCTAACTCCACATGCCTCGCACCAGCTGTCGCCAAGTAGGGTTGGTTGGCCGGTCACACCGGTCACACCGGCCACCCTGGTTGCGGGGACCAGGGGTGGGATGCTCCCGGCTGGTGGGTGAATGTAATAAAAGAGATGAGTTCCTTCAGTTAAATGCCCTTCTTTAGGTCGTTCAAGTAGTGGGAGCAGAATATTTAAGTTTTCTTTCCCACTTCAGCCTTTGAACCGTAAGCCTAACTGATCTTGGGATTGAAGACTGTTATTATTCATGTCATTTCAACAGATGTAGACCACCAATTAGGATGGAAGCAGATCCTGGATACATTCATAAATAAATGAACACCAATGTTTCAATCTACACGTGACAAAATCTGTAACACTGTTACAACCATATTTCATGTATTTTCCCTCTTTTTCTCTCTTTCTTTAAAAGATGGAGCCCGGTGCTCTGGATGAAACCCAGATTGCCACAATCTTGAGAGAGATCCTGAAGGGCTTGGAGTATTTGCATTCTGAGAAGAAGATCCACAGGGATATCAAGGGTGAGCCCACTATTTGGCACTGCTGTCATCAGAGGACATAGGTTTCACTTACCTAAAGCTGCCAGTAAATACTAATATCACATTTATGTTATTGACTTCCACTTACAGTTTCATTCATTATACAGTATGCATGTCCCTGGACAGTTGCAGTGTTCACTGCAGTATTTCACTAAGGGCCTTCTGACAGTAGTTCCCTCTTTAGGACAATGAATTAGTGGCGCAGATAAATGGGTTTGACAGAAGTGCTAAAACATGGCATGGTTTCTCAGTCAGCCTCATACTGACTTAACATCTTGTTTTCTTCACAGCTGCCAATGTGCTTTTATCTGAGCAAGGAGAGGTGAAGCTGGCTGACTTTGGTGTAGCTGGGCAGCTCACAGACACTCAGATTAAACGCAACACCTTTGTCGGCACGCCATTCTGGATGGCGCCTGAAGTCATCAAGCAGTCAGCCTACGACTCTAAGGTGAGGCCAGAGAGGAGTGAGAATAGTTAGAATTAGTTCAGTTACACCGCAACAACGTTTATTCAATTTCAGAATTCTCAACATTTAATTTCTCCATCACTTCCTTTGGGGTGTGTGGGGGGTGCTGCGCTAGTGCCAAACAATGCCACTTGGTCTGTGGGAAACACTGATATATCTGCTGGCTGTTGATTGGTGTGGCCTCCGCATGACACAAACTACTACAGTGGTAGACTGTCTGTCCCACCTGGAACTGGGTTTTTGCTAATTCCACCAGCAGTAACAACTGACACCATTAGCATTACTAGCATTAGCATTTTATTATCCTTACCATTAGTCTACCATTGAGTCTAGAATTGAATTTAAAATCCTCCTCCTTACATATAAAGCCATTAATGGTATGGGCCCCTCTTATCTTAAAGATGATCTGGTTCCGTACCAACCCAATAGAACCCTTCGTTCTCAGAATGCAGGTTTATTGAAAGTTCCTAAGGTTTCTAAAAGTACAGTAGGAGCTAGAGCCTTCAGTTATCAGGCCCCTGTCTTATGGAATCATCTTCCCTTTAATATTAAAGATGCCGACACAGTCTCTACATTTAAAATTAGGCATTAGACATTCCTGTTCGAGAAAGCCTATGATCAGGTTAGTTAAAAAATTATGTGGTGTATGAGTCACAGTTCAGTCTAGGCTGCCCTAGGAGTTAGAATGCTGGGGGAAGTACAGACACTGAGTTCCTTCTTTTTTCTCTTTCTCTCCCTCACACCTGTTTCTGTAACTTTTACAACCTATCTTTCATACCAAGTCTGTTCATGACTAGTCACCTGGTGTCCCCTTTCCCCCTCCCCCCCCTGGGGGGAGTGGTGGTTTTCCTGACAGTATCTGCACGGGAGCCATGGACGACAGGATCTGCAGTTTTTCGCCTGTGCCAACCTGTGACCCCGGACCACTGCCCCTGCCTGTCTGGACCAGCCCCCCTTCCTGCATCTATACATGGACGTTCATCTATAGTCTGTCCGTCCATGGGAGTGGATCTCTCCTTCAATGTGGTTCTCCTCAAGATTTCTTCTTTTTCCCACTGGGTTTGGAAGTTTTTTCTTGCCGAGAAGGAGGGTCTAAGGACAGGGGATGCTTGGGACTTTTTCATGTATCTCTGTAGTTGATTGTGTTTTTGTAAAGCCCTTTGAGACGACTTTGTTGTGATTTGGGGCTTTATAAATAAAATTGAATTGAATTGAATTGAATTGAATTGAACCATTAGCATTATCATACTCTCAGATTCCTGTACACACTTTCAAAACAGCCCCAACTAATTATTATAGTCTTTATTTCAGCTCATTTCAACTCATTTCATCCACTTCCACAACACAGTAGAAAACTATCTCACATTTTCTACAAGCTCTGCACTTGTACAAATATTTGCAGGACCTGCGATGTGACTATTGCCCACACATACATTGTGATGTCAATGCTCAAACAATATATTGTGCAGCTCTACTACCTCCAGAGTGAAAATGTGAGAGTTGGCGAGAAATGGGTCACTAATGTACAATGTTTGGGTGCTTAGAAAAGCACCAAATACAAGTACTACTTGGAAAATATGTGTATAATATAGTCAGGATATATATAATATATTTCCTGAAAAAGTACATGCATTTCTGTAACTCGACTTTAAAAGTTAAATGTTATCTCTGTACACATTATATAGACAAAAACTGTGAATTAATATATTTCAAGCATCTCTTTGTTTTGATTTTGATTTATTTGGTTTGATTTTTGGAAACTCACTTTCAAACAATATTCCCACTTTCAGTTTGAGGTTTTAATAAGCTGTAAATCATAATAAGCAAAGTTACAAGAAATTAACGAAATGCTATAGATATCCAACTGTGTATGAGTCTATAAATTTTATGCTGAATTACCTAAATAAAAGTACTTTTACACCATATTCTAATTTTCCAAGTAGTATCTGTAAATCCAATCTATTCTTCTTATTATTACTTCTAAATGCTCCTGCATACTTAAGGAGACCACACTCATGCAGAAGAGGATGTTTCATCCTAAATAAGTCTGCAATTATCAGAAATGATCAACTTTGTACTGCTAAAATTATGTGTACGGTTTGAACTTTTTTTCCTCTTCTTACATCAGAAAACACAAATATCACTGTTTGCTGACGTCCCAGTTCAACCTGAGTGGTTTGTTTATCTGCAGTTATTGCTGTGTCTCTTTACGTTTCAGGCTGATATCTGGTCTTTGGGCATCACGGCCATCGAGCTAGCCAAAGGTGAACCCCCCCACTCAGAGCTCCATCCCATGAAAGTGTTATTCCTTATTCCAAAGAACAATCCACCCACACTGGAGGGCAATTACAGCAAACCGCTCAAGGAGTTTGTTGAGGCTTGTCTCAACAAAGAGCCCAGTTTTGTGAGTAACTGTCTTTGTCATTTAACAGCTGTGATTGTAATATTTACTGCATATGTCCATGCCGCAGGAAAGACTGCTGTATTTTGTTGTTTCTCCTTACTGTCATGTGTAGAGGTCGACTGATCGATCGGCCAGACCATTTAGTCGCCGATTTTAGCAATTTTTTAATTAATTGGCTGATTTTCTTATTTAGTCGTGCCTATTTTAAATCAAGCGTAAAACGTTGTTATGCTAGTGTTGTAGAACTCTTCTGGAAATAAAACGTTGTTATGCTAGTGTTGTAGAACTCTTCTGGAAATAAAACGTTGTTATGCTAGTGTTGTAGAACTCCTCTGGAAATAAAACGTTGTTATGCTAGTGTTGTAGAACTCTTCTGGAAATAAAACATTGTGATGCTAGTGTTGTAGAACTCCTCTGGAAATAAAACGTTGTTATGCTAGTGTTGTAGAACTCCTCTGGAAATAAAACGTTGTTATGCTAGTGTTGTAGAACTCCTCTGGAAATAAAACGTTGTTATGCTAGTGTTGTAGAACTCTTCTGGAAATAAAACATTGTTATGCTAGTGTTGTAGAACTCTTCTGGAAATAAAACATTGTTATGCTAGTGTTGTAGAACTCCTCTGGAAATAAAACGTTGTTATGCTAGTGTTGCAGAACTCTTCTGGAAATAAAACGTTGTTATGCTAGTGTTGTAGAACTCCTCTGGAAATAAAACGTTGTTATGCTAGTGTTGTAGAACTCCTCTGGAAATAAAACGTTGTTATGCTAGTGTTGTAGAACTCCTCTGGAAATAAAACGTTGTTATGCTAGTGTTGTAGAACTCTTCTGGAAATAAAACATTGTTATGCTAGTGTTGTAGAACTCTTCTGGAAATAAAACATTGTTATGCTAGTGTTGTAGAACTCCTCTGGAAATAAAACGTTGTTATGCTAGTGTTGTAGAACTCTTCTGGAAATAAAACGTTGTTATGCTAGTGTTGTAGAACTCTTCTGGAAATAAAACGTTGTTATGCTAGTGTTGTAGAACTCCTCTGGAAATAAAACGTTGTTATGCTAGTGTTGTAGAACTCCTCTGGAAATAAAACGTTGTTATGCTAGTGTTGTAGAACTCCTCTGGAAATAAAACGTTGTTATGCTAGTGTTGTAGAACTCTTCTGGAAATAAAACGTTGTTATGCTAGTGTTGTGGCCATGAGTGCGTTGGGAATGTGTCGATTATGCAAGCTCCCTCAAGGCTGATGATCGCCATGTTACAATCTAAACTATAGCAACGGACAATCTTAGTAAAAAGTTAACAAAAAGAACTACCATGTGAACATTTTATAACATTGTCATCCAATGTCCATTGGTCTTGGTGATGTTTCCATGTTTTATTTGATTGTGAACCAAAGATGGATCACACAGAAACTCTCTAGTTCCTATTTCCTTTTTCCTGCACAGCATGCTGGGAGACAGTTTTATTTATGAAACGGTAACATGCGAAAGTTTAAGGCATGGAAGTTTGACAGTGAAACTGTACAGGTCTAACCTGAACATGTGTTTAGCCATTTTGAATTAACTATCTGAAGTTTTCACATCATTGCAGTCTTCTTGCACTCTGGTAGGCTGTTAATTATTCATTTTAATAAATCAATTTGTTCAAATTTGTAATTTGTTAATTTTTATTGTTGAGGACTAGGTCCCTACAGTCATTTTATACAGGACGAAAACACAGTATTATACTAACTAATGTTATGGATAATAAAATCTAAATGAAATTAATAATTTCTTTCATTAACATATAGTGGCATAGTAACATTGAAGGTAATGTTAAATGCTAACCTTGAATGTTTGAAATTATATTTAAACATGCCAATTAAGGACAATACCATAGCATATCGGCCCTAAAAAGTCAGCTGCTCATATCGGCCGACTCTGACCTCTAAAGATTGGTATTGGCATCGGCTTTCGAAAAACTCATATCAGTCGACCTCTAGTCATGTGGTTATCTTATTTGTTTTGCCTCATTTTCTTCAGAGGCCCACTGCCAAAGAGCTGCTGAAGCATAAGCTGATTGTTCGTCATGCGAAAAAGACGTCATACCTGACTGAGCTGGTGGACAAGTACAAGAGGTGGAAGGCAGAGCAGTCCAGAACCACAGAGTCTAGTTCTGATGAGTCTGACTCGTACGTACATCAACATTCTTCTCATAATGTAGATTTTGCTGTATTTAAGCTTGAGCTGAGTAACATCGGAGAAAGGGCCTATTTCTGGATTGTAACGCGTATAAGCACAGGTACCTTTTAACATTTTCACTGAGACACTTTACATTTCATTCTTAGAACTAGATGGCACACAGAACTTTAAACGGCATATTTGACCTGGAATAATTGCACACAATTGGTTTTAGAAGTATTTTATTGATTATTGTCTTTTTTATGTTCCTTCATGCAGGTGATTGGTGGCTGCTTAGCTCTAGGGAAAAGGAGACATTGACCCTAGGGAAAGGGAACATGGATTGAATTAAACCTATGTGTGCAATACAAATGTGCAGTATTTGTAACTGGCTTTGTTTGTGTGTTAGTGGATTTTAAAGTGTTTCAGTGAATGTTTTAAGTGTTTTTACTTACCCTTTCCTTGTGTCCAGGTCCATCAGTTAAAAGACTCCTGAAGGGAAACATCAGCCTTAAGAAGGTTCCAGATTGGACCAAGAAAGGGGAATGTTTTATGGGTTTTTAGATTTCAATGATGTTTAGTTGAGAGTTTAGATGACATAATTTAGATTTTATATGGTTTATGGGGGTGGGTTTAAAGGACAATGCCATTTTTTCCACACATGGAGCCTTAATTATGATGTCATTTGAATTGTCCTACTCACCCATGTTATTTTTTTTACAATTTTGGTTCCTCTGAAAGAAATATCCACAAAAATGGCATACAACAAGAGTCAGCAGGGTATAGACACTAAATCACTTATTTTTTTCATATCAGTTAATATGTCCTTTGTGATACAGTAGTACTAATTTTGTTACAGTCTGACAGACTGCTTCCAAATAAATAAAATGAATAAAAAATGTCACCCGAGACACACAAGTAACATCTGCGTGAGCTGAATCAAGAGGCTTTAGCTCTTTGCTTTAGCTTAGCTACTTGGCACTCAGCAGTTGATAGTGAAAAGTCATGTCGGAGCTCTGGTTTTTCATTATTACTACAATGGTTTGAATGTGTTCATATCCTGGATGCGAAAAACAAAATGACAAGCTGGACAAACGTGTTTTCACCAGCTTCCTCTTCAAAATGTTGACGTTTTGAAACTGGCTTCTTACGTTAAAGATGGACAAATACAGCAGACTAGAACCTAGAGAATCTTTGGAGTTATGACGCATGGATTATTGTGTGTGTGTAGTGCCCATTTTGCCCCAGATGACTTTTTCCCCCTTAAAGGCAAATAAAGCGAGTCAGAAATTGAACAAGAATGCTGTTCCAATAGTTGCAGAAGAGTGCAGAGACAATAGAGGTAAGGAAATATCTGCCAACAAATGAGCTCATGTGCTGAAGGAATTTGACTTCCATGTGTGTTATAGTTATAAAATGCAACTAATAACGCAGGCTACAGCAGAATTCAGTGTGCAAGAACATCACAATCATGCTAACCACTACACTAAACCATAAAGAAAGTACAATTCGACTTGACTCATATTGCTACTGGTAACAATAACATAAATAGGTTATAAACAAGGCTCGAAACACCAGTCAACCAGCCAAATGCATGTGAAAATTCATTTTGGCTGGTTGCAAAGAAAGCTTACTTGCTACTTTGACTGATAATGACTATGTTTGGCTAGCACAATTGTGTATGGTGTGCTGCATCTGCCGGTGTGTTCTGTAGTAAACAAGCAACAGCTCATAATTGAATAAAAGAATGGGTGCACACACAGATGACGCCACTTGTGTGTCTCAGGTAACATTATTTGATTTATTTGGAAGCAGTCCCATTTCACAGTTGAAATGGGACTGCAATAGAAAAAGCACTACTGTATCACAATGGACATATTAACTGATTTGAACAAAATAACTCATTTAACGTCTGTAAGTGTATGCCCCGTCGACTCTTGTATGCTGTTTTGTGGATAACTTTTTGTGGATATTTCTTCCAGATGAATCACATTTGGGAAAAAAGTAACGTGGGTGAGTAGAAAAATTCAAATTACATCACAATTAAGGCCCCAATTGTGAAAAAAGGTGTTGTCCTTTAAGTATAGAGAGGTTTTAGGTTGATTTTAATAATTTATATAAATTCAGATATCCCTCCTGTATACCAGTAGTTTTTGGAAGTTAAGCTGGACAATATAAAAGGCACTTTTTACCATCATTTGTTGTTCAGCTCCTGTAGAAGACACCACCACCAAGTCCCCTTTAATTTAAGCACCTGCACTTTGAAATTTTACAAGGGAAAAACATTTTTTAAAAATTGTGGACCACACTACTTACTGCCTGTGCATACTACATGCCTTCCTCATCTTACGGAGCTCCAACCACTAAATGGCTAGCCAACATAACCTTTGTATTGCATCCTTCCATCCCACTCTTCTCTACGAATCATCAAACATGCATAACTTTATTACTCACCCTTAATAAAGCAATAAACCTCTTTTCACATCCCTTCAATCAGAGAGCAGGATGGCCAGGCGTCGGGTGGCAATGACTTTGGCAGTGATGACTGGATCTTCACCATCAGAGAGAAGGACCCCAAGAAGCTGCAGAATGGAGAGGGACAATCAGGGGCAACAGAGCAGGTGAGAATCAACTGGGAATGTTGTAAAACTTTTAATAAAAACATAAAAATGGCAATCTATAGATCAGAATGAGATGAGATAGTGTGGTGCTACTTGGGGAACTCTACTTGCTGTGTCGTTTGTGAATGATTTGTTAAAAAATTAACTATTTTCTATGACTCAGGAGCAATAAGTCTTCTGTGAGTAACCTGTTCATTGTCATGCAGTACCTTCTGTTGCCACATGGCAGAAACTGCACATTAAGGAAGACCTGTTATACTCAGTTTTAACTATCATTATGTGAGTTTCCAGCACCTACAGAGTAGCTTTGCATGATTTCCAGCTCAAAATCTCCATATTTTTCTCATACTGGCGTTCACAAAAGTCCAGATCCCAGCTGATTCCCTCTACCTGAAATGCTCAGTTTTGGCTTCTGGCCAAGCTCACTGTTAAAAAGTATTTTTTTTAAAATAAAAAGTTATTTATTATATTTTATTATTTTTGGGAATAATACAACACAATCGATATGTTGATAGAATTTCCAAAAGTATTTATTTATAAACACACTTTACATTATATACTCAATAATAATAATAATATCATGTTTTAGATAGAATAAATGCAACATGTAAAGATTTTATGGAAGTTGTTATTTTGACAATTAGTGAAACAAAACAAAAATGAGTCGTTCACACTTCTCAGACAGTGGCAGCAGAACGTTCGTTCTCAGATCAGTCTTGTTCATTTGTACAAATGTGGTTGTAGTGTTATGTCCATGTTCACAAAAATGTTTGTTTTCTGAACTAATGATCTGTTGCATAACAAATCACCCCTTTTGGAACAAATGAATAAAAGTGAAGTGAAGCTACTGTGGCACTGTTAATACTGGCTGGTGGATGGATGTGCTTTCCTGGGTTTTCCCACAGTTTAAATCGCTTGTGGCATTTCCTCTATTATACTTTACTTTGTCAGCTGAAGGCAGCCTTGTTGCCTCAGTATATAGGTGTGTTTCTACTATCAGAACTTCTAGAACATTTACACCAAGTTCACGGTATGCACACGTTTCCTCTGACCGGGTCATTCCGACAGAGCCACCTTCCAGAACTTTTACAGGAACCAACAGAGTTCTTGCTGGAGGGTAGGTACTGGAGAACTACCCCGTAGAGTCGCTGGGCAGAAGTCGTGCAGATTGGTTGTTGCAAATGACATCATCAGATCATGACAAACAACTCAAGAGTAGTTGCAGGAGGAAGTTTAGCACACGACAAAGCAGAATAATTTCTGTTTTTTCCAGCTCCCTGTTTCCTTCATCTCTGTGGAATAGTTTTTCTTCCAGAGTGACTCTTCTTCTTCTTTCAGTGAGTGATACCATTACTGCATAAAGCAACAGCACAAGCACAACAAACACCACATCTTCATCCGTGTCCATGTCTCGTCTTATTATGGTTTCCTCCTCTGCTGCTGCTTTGTTTTGACGTTTTTTTGTTAGTGACGTTACCATAGCAACTGACGCCATATGATGACATCACCACAAGCTTCTTACAGGTGTATGGAGACGCCCTAACCCTAACCCTAACCCTGAGAGGACTGGGCTAATTCATGACCTGGTAAAAATACACCCCCATAAAAGTCCCAGAAGTTCTGATAGTGGAAAAATGCCTTATAGTGTTGTGAGAAGCACAGCTTTTTTTTCTTTTTTTTTGTTAATACAAAAGCTCCACCTGCTATGAAAATTAACAAAGTGACACAAAAGATTAATTCAATTTACAGTTCCAGAGCAAAACATCTGAGTCACTAAAAAAAGAATGAAACGTCCCAAAACTAGTGTTGATTTAAATCACCTCTCCAATCAAAATGTACATGCATCAATTTTCTCCTTGTTCATGTCTTTTTCCACAGATAAAAGACATTCCAAAGAGGCCTTATTCACAGAGCCTGGCCACAGTTATATCTCCTGCATTAGCTGAGGTAAGGGCTTCCAATCTGATTGACGATGTCTAATCATTCACTATTTAGAGTATGAGCTTTTGTCATTGACAACACCCCCCCACCCATATCCCCCCTCCATTGTCCTGACTAATCTCTTCCTGACTCTCAGCTAAAGGCGAGGCAGGAGCAGGTGAACGGCAATCCTATGGTCCTGGATGAGCTGAGGGAGGCCATCCTTCTAGCTGAGGAGGCCTACCCCAGCATCTCTGATTCACTGGTGGCTCACATGGTACACAGGCTTCAAAGGTAACACTGCACTCACAAAGAGGAAGTCAGAGCAGAGTTAACAGTCATAGCGATTAATTTCTTTGAATCTGTCTTGTTCAGCAATTTGGCCTCCAATATTTGTGTACTAGCTACCAGGAGTTGCTTAACAAATTTCATATGAGGTTTTTGAACCAAGGATCAATTTCCTCTATGAGTTGGATTTGTGGTATTTTCCTTTATATAGGACCCACTGGATTATAAGGCACATTGTCAATGAATGTTTTTATATATATATATATATATATATATATATATATATATATATATATATATATATATATATATATATATATATATAAAGTGTACTGGTCTATAAGATGGATTCATTTATTGTCATTTTAACGATGCACCATAGATACACTGTTGAAACGAAATTTCAATGCATTTTTTGCCATGGCAGAAAGAGTCTGCATAATCACACTCTAAAATAATATGTTAAAAAAGGTGCATTAAGTGAAACTAAACAGTCAGATAAGTCAATCAGTGGAACTTTATTAAACACATTCACAATAACTGCCAACACTATTGAGTTGTAACACATGACAAAACACACTGATTCTGCTAAATCAAACATTGGCGACAGTAACTATCAGTATTGTTCAGTTCACACATAAAATACAACACAATACACTGTCTTTTTCAGTTTAGTCCTTATATACACACACTGTAATATTATGGTAGGTACAGTATTCTGCTCCTGCTGGTGTGTGTAGCCACTAGTTCGGCAGATAGATAAGTTTTCCAAGAAAATTCGGACACCAGAACTTTGTTCCACACTTTACTTGACTCAGTGAAAAACTGCAAACATATAGAATGTGTCTCAGTTGCTTTCGTTGCTTTAGCACATTAATATGCCATTACACATTAAAATGAAAATTAATAAATCGCTACCTCAGTGCTACATTGAATGGGGAAAATCCATAGACACGCTAACTATTAGCATTTTCCAGTTCACTTATAAATTCTATTGTCTTTCTATCCAACAACAAAGGTTCACATCAAATACATTTTTCACTATGAACTGAACATCAAATATTTACAGGTACACGTTTCCCTGGCCATATAAATGGGGAAAAAAGTCATTTAATTTCCTACTTGGATCTGAACTGCACTTAATCACATAAACTGCACTTTATTACACTTAATCTGACCACTAGAGGGCCGTCTTTGCCTGATTTTAACAACAGAACATCACATACAGTATGCATTATTCCACAGTGTGGGCACACTCTACAACACAAAATCACTTCGAAATCACAAAGAATAACCAGAATTAATCCACACATGAGGTGCACTGTCATTTTTTGAGAAATTGGAAGTCTTTAGGTGTGCCTTATGGTCTGGAAAATATGGTAATTATTTTATCACTGTATGGATATTAGCTACCTGATGAGAGAGAAGGACAAGGAAATGGAAATGGAAACCAAAAAAAGAAGCAAAAGTAGCAACAGAATAACATTGGTGACATTAAAATAAATGTACCCTTTAATAACTATATGAAATTATAAATTCAGATTTTTTAATATATGTTAGCAGCATGACCAGAAGTGTCTGTTTCAATGTTTTCTTTAAAAATGCTGACAGTGTCATGGTATATGAGGGGATGTTTTGTATTGACTGATGTTATTGATAAAAATTTGCTTGAGGAAAACCGGGAAAAAAAATTAATCTTAAATTACTTTTGTATGTGTTTCAGTCAAATATTTTGGAGGACATGACATTGGATATTTTGAAACAGTTTTGCACAATTTTCCAACATTAGGTGCCGTACTACAGAGTAGTTATAAGAATTACTCTTATTATCTATATTGTAGTTCAGGGCAGCTGTGGTAGAGTGGGTCGTTGGGGTTAAAGGTTAAGGGTTAAGGAGGCTGTGGTTCAGTTGGTAGAGTGGGTCGTTGGGGTTAAGGGTTAAGGAGGCTGTGGTTCAGTTGGTAGAGTGGGTCGTTGGGGTTAAGGAGGCTGTGGTTCAGTTGGGAGAGTGGGTCGTTGGGGTTAAGGGTTAAGGAGGCTGTGGTTCAGTTGGTAGAGTGGGTCGTTGGGGTTAAGGGTTAAGGAGGCTGTGGTTCAGTTGGTAGAGTGGGTCGTTGGGGTTAAGGGTTAAGGAGGCTGTGGTTCAGTTGGTAGAGTGGGTCGTTGGGGTTAAGGGTTAAGGAGGCTGTGGTTCAGTTGGTAGAGTGGGTCAGCGGTTCAATTCAATTCAATTCAATTCAATTTTATTTATAAAGCCCTAAATCACAACAAAGTCGTCTCAGAGGGCTTTACAAAAACATAATCAACTACAGAAATACATGAAAAGTCCCAGGCATCCCCTGTCCTTAGACCCTCCTTCTCGGCAAGAAAAAACTTCCAAACCCAGTGGGAAAAAGAAGAAATCTTGAGGAGAACCACATTGAAGGAGAGATCCACTCCCATGGACGGACAGGCTATAGATGAACGTCCATGTATAGATGCAGGAAGGGGGGCTGGTCCAGACAGGCAGGGGCGGTGGTCCGGGGTCACAGGTCAGCACAGGCGAGATACTCCAGATCCTGTCGTCCATGGCTCCCGTGCAGGCACTGTCAGGAAAGCCACCACTCCCCCCAGGGGGGGAGGGGGGAAAGGGGACACCAGGTGACTAGTCATGAACAGACTTGGTAAGAAAGATATGTTATAAAAATTACAGAAACAGATGTGAGGAAGAGAAAGAGAAGAAAGAACTCAGTGTCTGTACTTCCCCCAGCATTCTAACTCCTAGGGCAGCCTAGACTAAACTGTGACTCATACATCATGTATACATGATATATGAGTCACATAATTTTTAACTAACCTGACCATAGGCTTTCTCAAACAGGAATGTTTTAAGCCTAATTTTAAATGTAGAGACTGTTTCGGCGTTTTTAATATTAAAGGGAAGCTGATTCCATAAGACAGGGGCCTGATAACTAAAGGCTCTAGCTCCTACTGTACTTTTAGAAACCCTAGGAACTTTCAGTAAACCTGCATTCTGAGAACGAAGGGTTCTATTGGGTTGGTACGGAACCAGATCATCTTTAAGATTAGAGGGGCCCATACCATTAATGGTTTTATATGTAAGGAGGAGGATTTTAAATTTAATTCTAGACTCAACTGGAAGCCAGTGAAGGGTTTGGAGCATAGGCGTGATGTGTTCTCTTCTATTTGATCCTGTTAATAATCTTGCTGCTGCATTTTGAACCAGTTGAAGCTTTTTAGGGAATATTTAGGACATGCTACAAGTAAGGAGTTACAATAATCTAATCGTGATGTAACAAATGCATGAATTAATTTTTCTGCAGTCGTTTTAGACAGAATATTCCTAATTTTGGCTATGTTGCGCAGGTGAAAGAAGGCTGTTCTGCAAGTTTGTTTGATATGCATTTTGAATGAAAGATCTGGATCAAATAAAACTCCTAAATTTTTAACTGTGGCACTGGGTGTTACACTTAAGTTGTCCAGAGTAACTATCTGGTCAGTTAGGGAGTCTCTCGCATCTTTAGGACCAATTATAACGACTTCAGTTTTTTCAGGGTTCAGTAAAAGATAATTGGCACTCATCCAAATTTTTATGTCTTGTACACAAGTACTTAGTTTATCTATTTGCCTGGTCTGGTCAGGTTTAATCGATAAATATAGCTGTGTGTCATCCGCGTAACAATGAAAATTAATGCCATGATTTGTAATGATGTTACCTAAAGGGAGCATATATAGTGTAAACAAAATAGGCCCAAGGACTGACCCTTGAGGAACGCCATAATTAACTCTGGAGGACTGCGATGATTGTTTGTTGATGTGAACAAATTGGTAGCGATTAGATAAATATGATTTAAACCAGCAGAGGGCTGCTCCTCTAATACCTATATCATATTCTAATCTGTGCACTAAGATACTGTGGTCGATGGTGTCAAAGGCTGCACTAAGGTCTAATAACACCAGGACCGATATTAGTCCGATGTCAGCGGCTAATAATAAGTCATTAGTAACTTTAACTAACGCCGTTTCAGTGCTATGATGGGCACGAAAGCCAGACTGAAACTGTTCAAATAAACTATTATCTTGCAGGAATTGGCACAGCTGTTTAACTATTACTCGTTCTAAAACCTTTGACAGGAAGGGCAAATTGGATATAGGCCTATAATTGGCTAAAATGTCAGGATCTAGGGTAGGCTTTTTCAGAATTGGTTTAATAACAGCATATTTAAATGACTGTGGCACATATCCAGTAATTAATGAAGTGTTAATTATATTTAGGACAGTGCTAATAATTAGGGGCAGAATCTCTTTAAAGAGTTTTGTTGGGATTGGATCTAAGAGGCAGGTGGCTGATTTGGAAGACATGATAATAGATATGACATCAGTTTGGTCTACAGTGGCGAAATTATTTAGTGTTACAGAGGGATTTATAAAAAGGCCTAGGTTTGAAAGCGCTACTTTTTCTGATCTAATATTTGGGAGAAATGCGTCTATTTTCTCTCTAATAGTTGATATTTTATTGTTAAAGAACTGCAGGAAATCATCAGGATGGAGCGTGGATGGAATAACTGGTTCCACGGAGGTGTGTCTGTTTGTCAGTCTGGCTACAGTACTGAAGAGGAATCTAGGGTTATTCTTATTTTCTTCTATTATGGATGAGTAATATCTAGTTTTGGCTGTACGCAAAGCTTGCTTATACTTTATTAAGCTATTTTTCCAGGCATTGAGAGAATCTTCTAAGTTGGATCGCCTCCATTGCCTCTCTAATTTACGTGTTGCTTGTTTAATGGAGCGAGTGTCAGCGTTGTACCATGGGGAGGTTAATCTAATCTTAGTAGTTTTTAACTTAAGGGGGGCAACTATATCTAGCGTAGTTTGTAGTGTGAGCATGGTACTATCGACTAACTCATCACTTATACTGGGACTAAATGTGTCCTTTACATAATCACATGACACAGGCACAAATAGTGACTGAATTAACTCTTTATACTTTGAGACAGCACGGTCACATAGTATCCTTTTCATTTGTGTTTTAATCACTGAGGTAGAAATATCCTCAAACAAAACCTGGAAGGTCATTAAAAAGTGATCTGAGAGTATGGGATTATGGGGAAAAACGACAAGGTCATTAATTTCAACACCAAGTGTTAAGATCAGATCGAGAGTATGTCTGTGAATGTGGGTTGGTTTATTAACATTTTGGATAAAGCCTAATCCGTCTAGTAGGTCACTAAATGCATTACTAAGAGAGTCAGCGTTGTTATCGACATGTATGTTAAAATCACCAACTATTATAATCCTATCCCAGTTCAACACTGCACTGGATAGAAAGTCAGAGACTTCTAATAAAAACTGTGAATAAGGGCCAGGAGGGCGGTAGACTATGACAAAAAGGACTGGTTTTTGGTTTCTGCAGTTGGGGAAAGTAATGGATGAAACTAGACTTTCAAAGGAATGGTAAGTGGGATTAGTTTTATGATTAATTTTAGGGCTAAGACCTAAACTGGAGTGGGATATTATTGCCACTCCTCCACCACGGCCACTGGTTCTGGCTGTGTGATAGTTCACATGAGTTGGTGGCGTGGATTCATTTAATGCGACATATTCATCCTGCTGCAGCCAGGTTTCAGTCAGAGCTAAAATATCAATTTTGTGATCACTAATTAGATCGTTTATTAACAGAGATTTGGAAGAAATAGACCTAATATTGATCAGTCCACATTGGATAAAATTGTTAGGTGTTCTTTTAATCTGATTGTTCCTTAAAACTATTTTTATTAAATTATTTGATCTCACTCCTATAGGTTTTTTAATATTAGGCTTATTTTTAACTATACGGGGTTTATTATTAACTACACAAGGAATAGACGCAGTCTTTCTGTTATTTACTACATGGTGGGTTTGTGACAACTCAGAGTAAAGTGGATGCACAGAGAAGTGTTTTACACTACGACTCTGCGCCTGGGCCCGCACTCTGGATTGTCATTTTGACAGGCTAAATTTGGAAGCCACATTTTGTGCTAAGAGAGAAGCACCTTCCCAAGTGGGATGTATGCTATCTCTGCGAATGAGCCCAGGCTTTCCCCAGAATGCACGCCAATTATCTATAAAAACAACATCGTTTTCTGAGCACCACCTAGACAACCAGCGGTTAAATGATGAGAACCTAGAGTACATCTCATCACTGGCCAAATTGGGCAGGGGTCCAGAGAATGCTACGGTGTTACACATCGACTTAGCAAGTTTACACACCGATGCTACGTTCAGTTTAAGAACCTCTGATTGTTTCCGTCGGACATCGTTACCACCAGCGTGGATCACGATGCGGCGGAAGCTAGCCCTGCTCTGCTGTAAAAGCCTAAGGTTTCCTTCGATGTCACCGACTCTGGCCCCTGGATAACACCTGACAGACACCGCTGGGTGCTTCACGTCTCTAAGAATAGAACTTCCAATGAGGAGAGTGTCTGGTTTGGCCAGTGTTCTGCCATGGGGTCTGCTACAGACGTGAAGCTCTTGGTGCGCTACGTTTGTGCGTTTAGCACCACGCTTCCTCCGTACTGTCACAAATCCGTCTCTCGACTCTCCCGGCTGCACGGGACTTGCTGAGGGGCTAGCCACGCTCCTGTTGCTGTTAGCACGGCCTGCGGTCCCTGCAGCTATCTCGCTATAGCTAGGCCTAGCATTAGCCTCCAAGCTGCAGAGCCGTGCTTCTAACTCAGAAACCCTGGCCTCCAACCCTGACACTAAGCTACACTTCCAACAGCTACTGCTATCCTCGGTAAAGGAGGCAGGGGACTCACTGTACATACAGCACACTGAGCAGAAAATACGAGAAGAAGAAGAACTAGCCATGCTAAGGGAAGGTAGGCTAGCGAAGATTAAAGAGGAAAACAATACACTCACCAGACGCGACGCCGCGGCGTCTCAGCTGCTGCAACTCTCACGATGCGTTCAGGGACAGCTCCGAAAATCCAGCTCCTGACGGTGCTGGAAAATGAAAAACACGGTTCGTGTCCCGTATCTGGCTGTCCACATGTCCAAGTGTCGTTGGGACACTTGGACAACACTGAAACCTGCCTTAGTCTCCCAGTAAGACTGACAGAACCTTAGAAACCTACTGGTGTATGAGTGTGTGTGAATGGGTGAATGTGAGGCTAATGTAAAGAGTTTTGAACCATGAAGATGGAAAAGAATTATAGAAGTGCAGAACATTTAAGTTGGTTCTAGGGAACCTTTTGGGTTTGTATTCTGACAGGGCAGTTGGAACCATGGGAGGAGTTAATGTGATGCTGAAGTTCACCACAGTGATGTATTCTTTAAGCACTATGCAATCACACAAGGATGTAGAAGACAGTGTTATTGTAAACTAGAATATAGAATGAGGAGGTCACAGTGTTTATGTTCTGTATCACAGGAAAGTTAATTATGGTCAAATACTGTACATGGTCTAATGTCAGAATGGAAGAATTTACATAGCGAGGTAGAAAACGAAGAATCCAGCAGCAGGTGATACTTTGACATATTCTAATGTCATAGCTTTAACCAACATCCTTATTAACCCAAAAACAAAACTGCATCACCAGTCCCTTTATTTATTACTTTCTCCGTATTTTTTTCCAACACACTTCTGACGCTACACAGCCGCTTTTAAAGATAGCGGTACTGCAAGGTGCGGAAATAGGTGTGGCCTTGGCTCTACCAATCACCAAACACCTACATATAGTTCCTAGAGAACGAAAAAAAAAAAGACCATGCCTGATACTAGGAACTAAAACATTTCTAGGAACTATGTAGTTCATACATACCTTCGCGGTGACGTCACTTCCTCTAGTAAAAGGATAAAACAACAGCGTAGCAGCCATTGCGTGAACTGCACCATCCTGCACATTTAAAACTTGGTGTAAAATGCCCAAATCTTGTGCAGCCTTCAGGTTCAATAACCATGTTTGGATGGAAGAGAAGGTGTCCTTATCCACGTACTGACAGAAAAGGGTGAAAAACCTGCAGCATGGCTTCAGGTGCTGAGAAGAATATCTGATGATGGCAAGACCTGGAGTCTGAAATCAAAGTGGAAGTAAAACTAAAATTGTGGAATGTTCTGGAGGCTGGGTGAGTGAGGGGCAGAGAAGTATTTATATACATGTATGTAACCGACCTCAAACTAAACGTATGCTTCCAGGCTCTTATAACTTCAAATTTTTTCTGGTGTATATATGCCAGGACTTTAGAGCAGATGTCTGGACACTCTATATTGGGACACGTCGTGGGGTCATTTCACCAAGAACCTGTCGGTAGTTTATACGCACAGCTCTCCAGTTGATCCCTGTTCATTGCCGTTCATATCGGTCTTTTGTGGAGGACAGAAGTTTATCAAAATATTCGTAGGACATCCTAACAGAGCTATCTGTCTAGTGTTGCTACACTGTTGCTTTACCCTTTTAAAATGGTGGCACACCTCACTAGGCAATGCGGTGACGTCCCGCGAAGCTATGTATATGCTGTGGGAAAGGGCGAAAAAGGTTCCAGGAACTAAAAAGGTCATCGGAACTACAAAAGGTTCCTACAGTAGGAAAGTGTCTATTTTATTCACTGGAAAGAAGATATGATCATCACTGAAAATAATGTAGTTACAGTTCTTAACAGTCTTCCATCCCTTTAACACATTCTAGATCATCTTAAGTATCATTTGTTTTGTCAAACAGAACTACATGAAAATGTTCTAGCTATTGCTCACCCACATTGGATTGGAAGTCAAATCCAATTGAACATCATGAAAAATAAAGATTGGGATGATGTTGTATTCCATAACCCTAACCATAGAAATAATAAATGCACTTAAAGATCTTATATTTCAAACACAAAATAAATCTGTCATTTTGTGTCTCGTCTTTTTTTTTTTCCAGTTTCTCCACAAGCAGGACATCTTCCTCCTCTCCCTAGTGATGGACTCACTGCTCCAGCCCTGCTCTCCCAACTCCCCCCTACTCAAATACTGCAGCCAGTCAGATGGTTAAAAACCAGGGGTCAAGTCATTCAACACCACCTGACCACATTTGACCTCTGGTTTGGGGGGAGGGGGGGTGTAACCAAGCTTGTAAAAATGACTGAACTCCCAACTCTTAGTGGAGAATAACAGAGAAACTCTAAAGAGCTTCTTTTAGCCTACAGCGACTGGAGTCCGTAGGAAGCAGAACCTGTTGAGCGGACTGGTGCCGACACTGACGGGGGGGGGGGAGGAGGGGGGGGGGGGGTCATAACCCGCAGACTGATGGGACACCAAGGCAGAGAAACCCACCAGAAAAATAGCAGCAGATGTCAGAATCTGGGCTCTGTAAATGCTACACTTCTCCAGCTGCACACCATGGAGTAACCACGTGGAATTTGTTGGAAGAAGAGCTGAAAATCCCCTAAATCGAAGACAAGACTTCACTTCCCCCAATTAATGCAGGCGTCATATCCCCAGAACCTCTGAAAGCATGCTTGATGAACCTGCAGGGATATTATCTGAGTGTGCAAGTTGCGTGTATGTGTGCACAAACGTGTAAGGACACCTGCGAGTGCGTGTGTGCGCTTGTGTATGTTGTAAGACTCCCTGTTTAGGCAAATTGCAGCATTCTTAACGAAACCTCAGGTAAAGTGCTTTAAGGGGACGTTGTCCTTCGAGGCAGTAAAAGGGGGGAGGGGCGGGCAGGGGTCGCCATTGCTGTACATGATTACAAGTTATCTTTGCGGGAAAAGAATCACTGTGTACAAAATGGTCAAGCGCATTTTGTAGATATTGATAATGTTTAAAAGTAGATATTTAAAGACTCAAATGTTACTCCAACAGAAAGAACAGAAAATGCCTTGCCTTTTTGAGACATTTACGTCTTGTTCTGGCATTTTTCATTTCATCATGTTGAATTTGTTTGATTTTTACTCATTGGTGAGTGAAATTCACTTCAGTATTCGTCAGTGTTTCTTTCTAAACAATTGAGTTTCCAATTTTCCATTTCAATCACCTGCTGAATTACGATATTAAGCAAACTTTGTTTAGGCGCAGAAGCTTTTCCTTTGGTTTGTAGTCAGGGGGGGGGGTGTGGTGGGGTGGGGGGGGGGTGTTACGGTTAGGGGGGGCTCCTACCACTGTTTTACAGTTTAAGCATCTTAAATTGTTTAGTTTGAGGGAAACAGAGCAGCTGTCATTCTTAAATTAAAAAAAGAAAAAAGCAACCTTTTTTGATGAAAATTTGCAGAAAAAGACTAAACATTGAATGCAGCCAGGGACAATTACAAAGCCACTATGGCTGACTCAATGCTGATATCAAGATGTCTTTTTTTTCCCCTTTTTTAAAAAAAATGTACATCTTCCTTTGCTTGTAACTTATCCTTAGCATTACATATGTGGAAGTGAGGAAAAACTGTTAAGGACCATGGTAGGCAACCGCATCGTAACCATATCAAGTGTTTTGACAACATCATGGCCAAATAGAAGCATACATCAGCACACGCCAAGCTAACGTCCCACACTGGACAGAAATAAATGACATTTTTAATTTTCTGTTCTCCCTTCCACATCATGCTAGAAGTGCCATGTCCTCTTTTACACTTTCATCAGATGTTTGTAGTATGATTTGCACCTTTTACTTCAAATTTAAGATAATTTTTTTGCACTTTGAAAGTGTGTTGAGTATTTAAAGAACCTGTAATAGGAAAAAAAATACAAATGGGGGGGGGGGGGGGGGGGAGTTGCTAATAGCCATGTTTTACCATATATGTTTACTTAAGAGTTCCAGAATTTACTACTGTGCTAATGCAGCAATAATGTGGAGGCGTTGCATCAAGACGCACTTGTCAACACAGGGATTGAAAGAAATATCTGATATTTTTATAACTGCAGAGTTAAGTATGGAAATATGGAATGCTTTATGGATATGGGCACCTGTCTCTGACAAAAATATCTATACCTTACAGAAAACATATGCTACGGAAATAACTACAAAATGTGTACATTTGGTCTCCTTTATCATAGCTGACAGTTTATAGTACTGTATATAATCTTTGCTTGTGTCATTTGAAAATTCCCAAGTTATATGTAAGCTCCTTGTAAGCTTTCCAAGTGACATGAGAAATAAAGATCTAATGCTAACTAAGAACGTTTAGTCATGTCTGATTGTTACCCTGCCCCTCAAAGAGGAGGCAATGCTATTGTTGCCCCGCCCCTCAAAGGGGAGGCAATAGTATTGTTACCCCGCCCCTCAAAGGGGAGGCAATAGTATTGTTACCCCGCCCCTCAAAGGGGAGGCAATAGTATTGTTACCCCGCCCCTCAAAGGGGAGGTAATAGTATTGTTACCCCACCCCTCAAAGGGGAGGCAATAATATTGTTACCCCGCCCCTTAAAGGGGAGGCAATAGTATTGTTACCCCGCCCCTTAAAGGGGAGGCAATAGTATTGTTACCCCGCCCCTTAAAGGGGAGGCAATAGTATTGTTACCCCGCCCCTTAAAGGGGAGGCAATAGTATTGTTACCCCACCCCTCAAAGGGGAGGCAATAGTATTGCTACCCCGCCCCTTAAAGGGGAGGCAATAGTATTGTTACCCCGCCCCTTAAAGGGGAGGCAATAGTATTGTTACCCCACCCCTCAAAGGGGAGGCAATAGTATTGTTACCCCGCCCCTTAAAGGGGAGGCAATAGTATTGTTACCCCGCCCCTTAAAGGGGAGGCAATAGTATTGTTACCCCCACCCCTCAAAGGGGTATTGTTACTCTGCTGAGGAATACCAGAGTTATGTTATGACTGTGTGCAACATACCTCAAAAATCCCGGACATATTTGGCTGAATTTTTCAGGAAATGTTTATACTGGCACAAGGAACACATTATTACATTTAGGTGGTGATTAGTGGAGGTATGTAAGGGGGGGGGTTCAGTCATCCACCAGATGTCACCAGTATAGTTTTCTAAAGCTCATCATCTCTAGTTCAGGCAGATTATCAGATCCAGGTTCCAAAACAGGTCAGTAAATGAAATGTTATTGGAAATAAAAGGGGTACACAAAGATGAGGTTAACGTTAGTTTACTTGAGGTACTGGCTGGCTGACAGTCTACAGAATACACATCACACTGCATAAGGGTAACAGGGTTCCATAACAGACCACATCACCCCCCCCCCCCCCAAAACAAATGAGCAGATAGGAAAGTAGGTAACAAATAGTTTTTTTGTTGTTTGTTGTTTTCTTCCTTTCTTCCCTTCCTTCTTCTTTTTCCCTTTCTTTTTTCTTCCTTTTTTTCTGTTTTCTAATTTGTCTGCATTTTGTTCTTATTTTTTTATTTTATTTTTCTATTAATTTACTTATTTTATTCATGTATTTATTTATTTTTTATATCTTTTAACCCCACAGAGGGGGAGTCAACATTGCTCGAGATCAATGCATATTCCAGTCTGGCATATTCACTGCAGTTGAATAGGAAACAAGCAAATACGGCGATTTTCGTCAAGAAAATGATTGAAAGCATTCAAATCATACAGACATGTAATTTATAGCACAAACACTCGGACAAATCTTTATTAGTATTATTTACATTGATTGTAACTCATGCTGGATTATGTCTGGAGAGACCCTGCCTCACCTGCCTCCCTAAACTAAACGTCTCTGACATATATATATATATATATATATATATATATATATATATATATATATATATATATATATATATATATATATATATATATTGCGGCCAAGATCCTGTGGGACTTCCAGATCCAGACTGACAAGATGTTGATGGCCAATCAGCCTGACATAGTGGTGGTGGATAAACATGAGAAGACAGTGGTGGTGATAGATGTAGCAGTCCCCAGTGATAGCAACATCAGAAAGAAAGAACATGAGAAGCTTGAGAAATACCAAGGGCTGAAAGAGGAGTTAGAGAAAATGTGGAGTGTGAAGGCAACAGTGGTACCAGTAGTGATCGGAGCATTAGGGGCAGTGACCCCCAAGCTGGGAGAATGGCTCCAGCAGATACCAGGAACAACATCAGAGATCTCTGTACAAAAGAGCGCATTGCTAGGAACAGCTAAGATCCTGCGCAGAACCCTCAGGCTCCCAGGCCTCTGGTAGAGGACCCGAGTCTGAAGGAGACACCGCCCACGTGGGGCGAGAGGAACATTTTTTTTTTTATATATATACGCACGCACGCAGACATTTTGAGTAAATTAAGTCACTTTGGCCCAAATTCTTTTGTGGATTAATTCAGATGCAATTTACTACATTCTGCCTTCAAGGGGAGATATCACACTTCCCTGGTGTCTCAGTGACCTGTCTGTCACATACTTTTGTCAAAATATCATGTTGATGCAGAGACACTGTAGCCTCTACAACCTGCACAGACCCCGCCCCTTTTTAAAACGCTAGTTTTTTTAGTGGGTTGTGGCTTCTCGTGCAAATGAGCCACAGTTGACTCCGCCCCTCTCTTATGCAGGGTGTGCCAAAACTAGAACAGTATCATGTTACCATGGCAACTACATAGTGCTGTGACAGCTGGTGAAAACTTCGCCGTACGACCGTATACGTTTAAGCTACAGTCAGACACCGAACAAGAGGCTCCAGAACACATTTAAAAACCAAGGATACAGAAAGATGTTTGTACATGGTAAGTTCACTTTGTTACTTTTAATGTTTAGTTTTCATTTGTTGTTACACTGACTATAGTATTGTTGAACTACTTAGCTTAGCGCACTGCTAGTGACTCCAACTAGCTTAGTGGGTGTTTATGTGTTAGTTAGCAAAGGTTAACCTCTACAACTAACCTGTTTAACTGGTAAAAGGGATGTTCAAATATAGTTAACTACCACCAGTGTTTACAGGGTAAAAAAATACCCCAAAACTGTTTGACAGCTGGAGTCATTTATTTAAGCATCTAAATATTATGTATTTAAAGAATCCCATATTAAGTGATATATACAACATTAAAGTGGTCACCTTTTAGTTGTCTCTCCTAACACAAGTGTATTTTATTTATGCATCAATGATACAGAACCTGAGAATATCTGCTGCAGTTACCACAAATAAAATGACTGTTGAATGAATTTTAATTCCATAGTCAGTATATTTTCTATATGTCACTCACATAATACATAAGTTACCTAATAAACTCACCTTTCTAATGTAGTATATTAGAAGAATGCAGTAGCTTCAGAACCACCATCATCATAGTTGACCATCCAGGGTTTGAATGTGTTCTAACTACAGAATATATTCAACATATACAGAGCAGACTATGGGCCTTTATGTCTAAGAGGAATACATGAATAAGTGTTATTTAATAGACATACAGTCATTGTAATATAAATATGATTAAGGAAGAACATGTAATAAATAAGTGTTAAAATGTTCCATGTCAAACACTGAAAGAACATAGAATGGTTTATATAGACTTGACTTTTATGAAACAAACACATTCAATGTAACAACGAACATAAAAGTTCAAACTATAGTAAACAATAACAAATGTTATTATGAATTTAATGTTATTTATAGAACCTTAAATGACAACAATATGGTCTGACAGGACTTTACAGGGTTAATTATAGAGAACAATCAATGATAGTAATAGATAAAGTGTGAAGCATCTTCTGTCTCTGTCCTTAGTATCATCACTTAGGTTTGATACAAACCATAAAGACATGAACACATGTATGTCTGCATGTTCTACTGCATGTTCTACTGCATGTTCTACTGCATGTTCTACTGCATGTTCTACTGTATGTTCTACTGCATGTTCTGCTGCATGTTCTACTGCATGTTCTGCTGCATGTTCTACTGCATGTTCTGCTGCATGTTCTGCTGCATGTTCTGCTGCATGTTCTGCTGCATGTTCTACTGCATGTTCTGCTGCATGTTCTGCTGCATGTTCTGCTGCATGTTCTGCTGCATGTTCTACTGCATGTTCTGCTGCATGTTCTGCTGCATGTTCTGCTGCATGTTCTGCTGCATGTTCTGCTGCATGTTCTACTGCATGTTCTGCTGCATGTTCTGCTGCATGTTCTGCTGCATGTTCTGCTGCACGTTCTGCTGCACGTTCTGCTGCATGTTCTGCTGCATGTTCTACTGCATGTTCTGCTGCATGTTCTGCTGCATGTTCTGCTGCATGTTCTACTGCATGTTCTACTGCATGTTCTGCTGCATGTTCTGCTGCATGTTCTGCTGCATGTTCTGCTGCATGTTCTACTGCATGTTCTGCTGCATGTTCTGCTGCATGTTCTACTGCATGTTCTACTGCATGTTCTGCTGCATGTTCTACTGCATGTTCTACTGCATGTTCTGCTGCATGTTCTGCTGCATGTTCTGCTGCATGTTCTACTGCATGTTCTGCTGCATGTTCTACTGCATGTTCTGCTGCATGTTCTACTGCATGTTCTACTGCATGTTCTGCTGCATGTGTGCTTTGTTCAGCTCTTACAGAAGCTTTGGAAGCTGGTGTTGGAACTTTCTGGGACAGAGAATCAGGGTGGTCCTGCCTGCGTGGTCCTGGAATACGCTCAGAGTTCCCTGACTCTCAAGGACAGTATGTGGGGTTCAGACCCGTCCTTCATTGAACCTCCACACGTAGTTGGTCTGGTTTGTCAAACTGGCCAAACAGATCCTTGAGGATGGGTATCTTTAGCACCTCATCGAAGAATGGACCAGGGTCCCAGAAGACCTGGTCACAGATCAGGTCCAACATGTCCTCCACATAATCTACAATTCACAAATAAAATATGTGTGTACTTTGTGTACCCTTCAATAACCATTAAGTTATGTTGTACAGTTTTTGGTACTTTATTTGTATTATTCATATTCTATTAATAAGTGTATTTATAATGAAAGGTATTCTAAACACTCACTTTAATAAAGTATAGAATATGATAATAACTAAATTCATTATTTATTTATTGTTTGTATGTATTTCTACACATTTTATGACTGCAGTATTTTTAATAAAATCTTGGTAAACTTATTGGAGGTTGGTTCAGTTTTACTGGCTTTGCTGTGGCCCCTCCTCCTTTCTTAGATTTGGGTAAATGTACCCAGAACAACGGTTCACCAGCTGATGTTGTTGCTTGGGGACGTCCAGCATATTTATTGAAGTGCAGTGCTGGCAGATATAGTCTGTGGAGAGAAAATGTCTATTATTATTATTATTATTATTATTATTATTATTATTATTATTTATTTACCTGCATAACATTCCAAGAAAAGAAAAGACCACATTCTTGGTGTAAAATGCAGAATGATGTTGTGAAGAGCCTCCAGTGATGATGTCTGGTACTGACGGCTAAGTTTGTCCACATCTTTCAGAACCTTCTTGTTGGTCAGAACCTTCTCTAATCTGAGATGACAATATTCAATCTGACGCATAGCGCCACCTAGTTGTAAAAATGAAGGTCATGTTTTGGCGTTTTGATGTGCAGGTAGAACATGTCCACCTCAGATTTAGTCAAATTTGATTCAGTATGTCCAAGTTAGTGACCTTACGTGACATCATAAGATCCTGGCGACATCATCAAACAAGTCATTGTGAGAACTCATTTATACATTTTTGAATCTGCATCAATTTTCATGTGTAGAATAAGAGGATGGAGTTTTTAATGTTTGAAAATGTCCTATCGAATTGCTTAATTTGTCTGTCTGCTTGAAGTGGTTTGAAAGGTTTGTTCTGTTCCATTTAATTTCGGTGAACATTTTATTTCTGTGTTTGGATGTAGAGAGAAGACAAAGGTGAATTTAAAGTGAAAGCAAAAAGTTGTATCTGGACAAAGATCACCTGATTCCAGCAAACATGGATGGAAGACCCACCTGTGACCAGTGTGGAAAGACTTTCACCAGGGCAGAGTACTTAAAAATCCACCAGGGCATCCATACTGGAGAAAAACCATACAAGTGTGACCAGTGTGGAAATTCATTCACCAGAGCAAAATCCCTAAAAATGCACCAACGTATCCACACTGGAGAAAAACCATATTAGTGTGACCAGTGTGGAAAGACTTTCACCAGAGTAGATTCCCTAAAACAACACCAACTCATCCACACTGGACAGAAATCATATTGGTGTGACCAGTGTGGAAAGAGTTTCATCACAGCAGGTGACTTCAAAAAACACCAACGCATCCACACCGGAGAAAAACCATATGAGTGTGACCAGTGTGGAAATTCTTTCACCAGAGCAGAGTCCCTAAAAATCCACCAACGCGTCCACAGTGGAGAAAAACCATTTAAGTGTGACCAGTGTGGAAAAAGTTTCACCAGAGTAAATTTCTTAAAACAACACCAACTCATCCACAGTGGACAAAAACCACATTGGTGTGACCAGTGTGGAAAGACTTTCACCAGAGTAAATTCCCTAAAACAACACCAACTCATGCACACTGGACACAAACCACATTGGTGTGACCAGTGTGGAAAGACTTTCACTAGACCAAAACAGCTTAAAATCCACCAACGCATCCATACTGGAGAAAAACCATATGAGTGCGACCAGTGTGGAAAGACTTTCACCAGAGCAGAGTCCCTAAAAATCCACCATCGTATCCATACTGGAGAAAAACCATATTAGTGTGACCAGTGTGGAAAGACTTTCACCAGAGTAGATTCCCTAAAACAACACCAACTCATCCACACTGGACAGAAATCATATTGGTGTGACCAGTGTGGAAAGAGTTTCATCACAGCAGGTGACTTCAAAAAACACCAACGCATCCACACCGGAGAAAAACCATATGAGTGCGACCAGTGTGGAAAGACTTTCACCAGAGCAGAGTCCCTAAAAATCCACCATCGTATCCATACTGGAGAAAAACCATATGAGTGTCACCAGTGTGGAAAGACTTTCACCCGAGTGGATTTCCTAAAACAACACCAACGTATCCATACTGGACAAAAACCATATTGTTGTGACCTGTGTGGAAAGACTTTCACCCAAGCCAGTCACCTAAAAATCCACCAACATGTCCACGGTAGAGAAAAACCCTATGAGTGTGATCAGTGTGGAAAAACTTTCAAATCGGCTTCAACATTATATTCGCATTGCAGTCTTCACTACAAAAAGTTGGTGTACCCATGTCAGAAGTGCACAAAGATACTCTGGTCATCCAGCTCTTACAAATGTCACCAATGCTTCCACAGCTCAACAGCAGAGTAAAGGCTCAACAGCAGAGTGGTCTTCAACAAAGTTATTTCATCAGTGTCTCAATGAGCTCTTTTTCAAAAATTAAGAGCAATATTCCATTTAGTCTCTCTGTGAGCATTGCAGCTCTGTTGGTGGATTTTCTTCAGTTTACAACCAAAAAAAGCTGCTCCACAGTGCAACTTGTAATGGACAGTGTTACCAGAACACGCACTAAACTGTTTACGTTGGAAAAACATGTCTGTCACAGGAGTCCAACACTTCAATAATGGACAGGAACAGATGCCCCCCTTCCACTTTTCGTTTAATGAGTTGGCCAGACACCCTCCAAATGAAGTCCTTAATGCCTGCTCGGCACGTTCAGCAGGGAGGCAGCGGCCTTCATTATTCCATCAGAGTCACTCTGAAAATGGATGTCCAGTTCCATCAGCTGTCTGTCAAGGATCATAATCCACAAGAACTGCCAATCAGAATCACTCCTGATGGGTGCACACCTGCCAACTGTAGAGGCCACATGCTAGACAGCAAACTTGACAGGCAGCTTTCTGTTCCATGTGCCTGCTACATCCCAGTTCTGAACATCCTTTTTCTTCATGATGTCATCAGTTAGTTGAATTAGTCTCCACCTGCTCAGAAAGCTCAGGTCTTTTAATGTCAATGAGGACATTTTAATTCAATTCAATTCAATTCAATTTTATTTATAAAGCCCTAAATCACAACAAAGTCGTCTCAGAGGGCTTTACAAAAACACAATCAACTACAGAAATACATGAAAAGTCCCAGGCATCCCCTGTCCTTAGACCCTCCTTCTCGGCAAGAAAAAACTTCAAAACCCAGTGGGAAAAAGAAGAAATCTTGAGGAGAACCACATTGAAGGACAGATCCACTCCCATGGACGGACAGGCTATAGATGAACGTCCATGTATAAATGAAGGAGGGGGGGCTGGTCCAGACAGGCAGGGGCGGTGGTCCGGGGTCACAGGTCGGCGCAGGCGAGATACTGCAGATCCTGTCGTCCATGGCTCCCGTGCAGACATTGTCAGGAGAGCCACCACTCCCCCCAAGGGGGCGGGGGGGTAAAGGGGACACCAGGTGACTAGTCATGAACAGACTTGGTATGAAAGATAGGTTATAAAAATGACAGAAACAGGTGTGAGGGAGAGAAAGAGAAGAAAGAACTCAGTGTCTGTACTTCCCCCAGCATTCTAACTCCTAGGGCAGCCTAGACTGAACTGTGACTCATACATCATGTATACATGATATATGAGTCACATAATTTTTAACTAACCTGACCATAGGCTTTCTCAAACAGGAATGTTTTAAGCCTAATCTGTGTCTGCGTCTTTAATATTAAAGGGAAGATGATTCCATAAGACAGGGGCCTGATAACTAAAGGCTCTAGCTCCTACTGTACTTTTAGAAACCCTAGGAACTTTCAATAAACCTGCATTCTGAGAACGAAGGGTTCTATTGGGTTGGTATGGAACCAGATCATCTTTAAGATAAGAGGGGCCCATACCATTAATGGCTTTATATGTAAGGAGGAGGATTTTAAATTTAATTCTAGACTCAACTGGTAGCCAATGAAGGGTTTGGAGCACAGGGGTGATAGGGTTAGGGGTCAGGGGTCAGGGTTTGGAGCACAGGGGTGATAGGGTTAGGGGTCAGGGGTCAGGGTTTGGAGCACAGGGGTGATGTGTTCTCTTCTATTTGATCCTGTTAATAATCTTGCTGCTGCATTTTGAACCAGTTGAAGCTTTTTAGGGAATATTTAGGACACGCTACAAGTAAGGAGTTACAATAATCTAATCGTGATGTAATAAATGCATGAATTAATTTTTCTGCAGTCGTTTTAGACAGAATATTCCTAATTTTGGCTAATGTTGCGCAGGTGAAAGAAGGCTGTTCTGCAAGTTTGGTTAATGTGCATTTTGAATGAAAGATCTGGATCAAATAAAACTCCTAAATTTTTAACTGTGTCACTGGGTGTTACACTTAAGTTGTCCAGAGTAACTATGTGGTCAGGTAGGGAGTCTCTCGCATTTTTAGGACCAATTATAAGGACTTCAGTTTTTTCAGGGTTCAATGAAAGATAATTGTCACTCATCCAAGTCTTTATGTCTTGTACACAAGTACTTAGTTTATCTATTTGTCTGGTCTGATCAGGTTTAATCGATAAATATAGCTGTGTGTCATCCGCGTAACAATGAAAATTAATGCCATGATTTCTAATGATGTTACCTAAAGGGAGCATATATAGTGTTAACAAAATAGGCCCAAGGACTGACCCTTGAGGAACACCATAATTAACTCTGGAGGACTGCGATGATTGTTGGTTGATGTGAACAAATTGGTAGCGATTAGATAAATATGATTTAAAGCAGCAGAGGGCTGCTCCTCTAATACCTATATCACATTCTAATCTGTGCACTAAGATACTGTGGTCAATGGTGTCAAAGGCTGCACTAAGGTCTAATAACACCAGGACCCATATTAATCTGATGTCAGCGGCTAATAATAAGTCATTAGTAACTTTAACTAACGCTGTTTCAGTGCTATGATGGGCACGAAAGCCAGACTGAAACTGTTCAAATAAACTATTATCCTGCAGGAATTGGCACAGCTGTTTAACTATTACTCGTTCTAAAACCTTTGACAGGAAGGGCAAATTAGATATAGGCCTATAATTGGCTAAAATGTCAGGATCTAAGGTAGGCTTTTTCAGAATTGGTTTAATAACAGCATATTTAAATGACTGTGGCACATATCCAGTAATTAATGAAGTGTTAATTATATTTAGGACAGTGCTAATAATTAGGGGCAGAATCTGTTTAAAGAGTTTAGTTGTAATTGGATCTAAGAGGCAGGTGATGATTTGGAAGACATGATAATAGATATGACATCAGTTTGGTCTACAGTGGTGAAATTATTTAGTGTTACAGAGGGGTTTATTAAAGGGCCTAGGTTTGAAAGCGCTACTTTTTCTGATCTAATATTTGGGAGAAATGTGTCTATTTTGTCTCTAATAGTTGATATTTTATTGTTAAAGAACTGCAGGAAATCATCAGAATGGAGCGTGGATGGAATAACTGGTTCCACGGAGGTGTGTCTGTTTGTCAGTCTGGCTACAGTACTGAACAGGAATCTAGGATTATTCTGGTTTTCTTCTATTATGGATGAGTAATATTTAGTTTTGGCTGTACGCAAAGCTGGATTATACTTTATTAGGCTATTTTTCCAGGCATTGAGAGAATCTTCTAAGTTGGATCGCCTCCATTGCCTCTCTAATTTACGTGTTGCTTGTTTAATAGAGTGAGTGTCAGCGTTTTAACACTTGATTATAAGTCACTCATTGAATCCACCCTCACCTAAAATATCTCCACCTGGTACAACTTCCTCACAATCAAGCATAAACCAAAACTCTCCAGAATAAGAAATCAGGCCAGGAAAATCACCCAGACAACCCAATCCCCTCTCTGAACTGTACATGAGGAAAGCCACCTTCATCACTAAGGACCCCTCCCATTCCCTCCATCACTCTTTCATGCTGCTGACATCAGACAGACGCTACAGAACCTCCCTGGCCAGGAAGAACATTTACAAGAAATCATTCATCCCCTTTGCAATAGTTGCTCTCAATAACACAAAAACATCTGCACTGTGTTTTTAGGGTTTTTAATTTTATGTGATTTTATTTCATTGTTGTTAATGTCTGTTGTGGAAATGTGTTTTTAGTGGGGAGGATGTTTGTTGTAAGAAGCTGTGACATAGAAGAATGTCTCTTTATGTGGAACAGACAATAAAGCTATCTATCTATCTGTCTGTCTGATTGATTGATTATTCTCTCAAATTCCCTGTCTGAGTTACTCCTGAAAGTAGAAAACGTTTCTTTGAGGCCATCAATCCTGCAGATGCAGTCAGTCACTGACACAGATGAGGACTGTAGGCTTTTTGTCACAAAATCAGTTTCACTAAACAGCTTAGAAAATGCAACAAAAAGAAATATGAATGTTTTGGTCTGTAGTTGTTGCAGGAGAGACTCTGTGTCTATTTTAGTCTGACCTGACCCCTCTGCAAACTCACTGTGTTTCTTATATTCAATTCAATTCAATTTTATTTATAAAGCCCTAAATCACAACAAAGTCGCCTCACAGGGCTTTACAAAAACACAATCAACTACAGAGAAGACCATATAACACCAACTGGCCTAACAATAACCCCCATGCCCTAACCCAGATCCTCATGCAGTTCACTGGAAGACACTTCAGAGATGAACTCTGGCGTACGACCAAACATCACTCAATCTGCAAGAAGCTCAACATCTGCTTCACAGAAGATCTCACCAAAGAAGACAGGGAGGCCATAATAGCTGTTTGGCCAAAGATTGAGCAAGCAAGGAAGGCGGGTGTTAAGACTGTGTTCCAAGGCTCCCATGCCCTAACCCTCAATGGACAGACAGACGGACAGATGATCAAAGGAATATGAGATTTTTTAATTCTACAAGCAAGTGAGTTATGATATGCAAATGAGTATGCTTAGTTTTACTACTATACCAGCTTAGTATTTCTAAATAACACTGTATTCTTGTTTCTAAAACAATTCATTTAATTCTTCTTTATTTATTGTTGATTGTTTTGTCATATGTTCCAGTTAAAAATTATATTTCTTTGATGTCTCTTAATGCAAGGGTTCTAAAACCTATGACTAAAAGAAAAGGGCTTTTTTGTTTTATAAAGGGAAAAATTATATACAGTATATATATATTTTTATACAAGAAACGCATACTAAGATAGAAGACATGACTTTCTTGTGTAATCAATGGGGAGACAAAATTTATTTCAGCCATGTACTTCAAGATCAGCAGGGGTCGCCATAAAAAATGTCAAAGGTCAAGTTATTTCTCATTTAGCAGATGTTAATGGTTACTGGCTAATACTCAAACTAAACCTGGATGATTTCAAATTCATCCTAATCAATATTTATGGGTACGATGGGAGCACTGAAAATAAAAACCTTTTGAAACAAATCAGCTTACAATTAAATCATATAAAATCAACATATTTGACTGATAATGTTATAGGTGGTGATCTTAACTTTGTCCATGATGAATTTGACGATACATTCCCTACCAGATTTTCTGAAAGTCATCCAAAGAATACTTTTGTGAACTTCTATAATGACCAAAGCTTAACGGATGCTTGGAGACATTTAAACCCAGGGATATTTAAATTATCATGGTTCAACTCCAATTATGAATCCAGAATTGACCAGTGGTTAATTCCAAACCACTTGCTGTGCTATGATATTAGCTCTGACATATCTGCCGCTCCACTCACTGATCATAGTGTTATCCATCTATCTATGAAACCTTAAGAGAATACAACTTAAACAAATGTTGAAAATGTAATTGTAGTCTAACTAAATATAATAATTACTGTCAAAAGATTAAATCACTAATTATTGAAATTATTCACTTGGACGAACTAACAACAGCCATTAAAAATGGGAATTTCTCAAATATAACACGACAACTTTCCATCTCATTTGGTAAAAAAATTACAAAATTAATTAGAGAAAAAGGAACTCAATATCAAACAATTAAATGCTCACTGCAATAAAATCAACCCTACTGAAGATGACAAACAGAAAATATTAAATCTTCAACCTAAACTGGATTAAATGTTCTTTCAAAGAGCATGAGGAATCTTTATAACGAGCTAAATGGACAGAGGATTGGGAAAAACTGCATATTTTTGTGGTCTAGAAAAAAGGAGACATGGGAAAAATAACATCACTTCCTTAAGAGTAAATGATATAGAAATCACAGAACCAAAATTATTATCCTCAGAAACATTTAAATTCTATAAAAACATTTATAGCTCCAAATTCTCTAATGAAGACTTCCATTCATTCTTAAAGGACATCGAAATATATATTCCCAAAGCTGAAGATGATTTCAAACAAACAGGTGATAGTCTAATAATTATTTAAGTGGACAAAGTAATTGTCCGTCTATCTCTTAACAAGGCACTTGGCTCAGACAGACTCACAGGAGACTGTTATAGACACTTCTGGGAAGATATTAAAGACCTGCTACATCAAGTATTCCTAGAAATATTTGAAACTTGTAGACTCCCACCCACAATGAGACAAGGACTCATCATCTCAATTCCTGAACCCAGAAAAAAACCTAGATTAATGAAAACAGAAGGCCTATTACTCTTAGAAACTCTGATTATAAATGACTCACCTACATTTTCACCACCCGTCTTCAGACAGGAATTTCAAAGTTTATTGTAGAAACACAGTGTGGTTCTTAAAGCGTACAATAACACACAATAACATAAGGCTGCTAATGGACATGATTTAATATAGAAATCAAATTGAACATGATGGTTTTCTTTTCTTTTTACATTTCTATAAAGTGTTTGATTCCATAGATCACCCATTTATTTTCCAAGTTCTTGAACATTGGAGTCAAATTTAGGAATCTAGTTGGTGGATTATATCAAAATATCAGCAGCTGTGTGATGCTACCCTGTGGCACCACCCCCAGTTTTAACGTTAATGTGAGTTTTCCACAAGGTTGCCCCATATCACCATATACACATAACCAATGTTAGGAATTTACATTAAAAATTGTAATGAAATAAAAATGTTAAATGTCTTAGGCACCGATATTGTCATCAGCCAACTGGCAGATGACACAAAACTATTTGTACAAGACAGGCACCAAATTGGAATAACAATTGAAATTTCTTTTATTTTTACAAAGCTTCAGGATTAACTTTGAATTTAAAAAATTTTAACTATTTGCAATTGATGATACAACTGTAAAAGACATCTGTAACATCCCTATCAAGTCATAAATTAAATACATTGGAGTACACCTTACAAAACATCAGGAACAAAGACAATACTTGAATGTAGAAAAAAAAATTAAGAGATTAAAGTCAAATTAAATTCATGGCTCCAAAGAGACCTGTAGATACTTGGCACAATTTACTAAACCAAGATGGAATGTTTATGAAGGTACATCTTCTGAACCTTGGGTCATCGACTGAAGTGTTGGTAGTTCCATCCCGTCTCTGGCTGTCCAACTGTCCACATGTCCAAGTGTCCACATGTCCAAGTGTCCTTGGGCAAAGCCACTGAACCCTGACTTAGTCTCCCAGTAGGACTGACAGAACCAAACCTACTAGTGTATGAGTGTGCATGAATGGGTGAATGTGGAACGACTCGTCCGAGGAGATCAGGCTTGTGCAATGAGTGCCATATTTTAAATCACTTCTTAAAACATTTTTAGGTTGTTTTTTATGTGATGTGATGACGTTTTTTTTGTTGTTGGTTTTACTTTAATTATTATTACTATTTAAATAAAGTTATTATTCTTGTAATTTTATTAGATTTGTTTATAGTAGTAGCTGTACTTGTACAGAATATCACTACTTTGACCACCTCTGGATTCTAAACATTCCACGCTGATCCAACTGGAACTCCAACATTCCTCAAATCCTGTTTCAGTAGGAAAACAGTGAGAGGATCCAAGATGGCGGAGTGAGAGGTTGAAATTGTGCGGGCTCCGAATAATTAGCTAGTTTTTAGTCCCTAAAAGTGACGTTATAGAGGTGTAACTCGAATATATATAAAGTTTACATACTGAAAAAGAGTATTTGTCACCTACGTAGTGGATAATAAGAATCGGTAAGATACAGAAATGTCTTTCCACGATTACAACCTGTTAGCCCTGCAAGAGGCTTGTGATGACAGCGATCTAGAAGGTATGGAACTAACCAGCCTAAAAGAATCCAAAGGAAACCCGAAACATACGCCAATAAAAAGTCCAAATCCGAAAAAAATGAAAGCTTCGAACGTTAACAAAGAACTTGATGGTAGCATGGCCATCCTCCATGCTATCCAAGTGCTGACGAAAAAGGTGGACGAGCAGACCGAGCAACTTAAAAGTTTTGATCTACGCATTGAAGCTAACAAGACGGCCATTACAGAGAATAAGGAAGAAATCTCCTCACTACAGAAGAAAATCGGTGGTTTACAGTCATTAAACTGCTCACTTCAAAAGGCACTGGAAGAACAGGCTCGCTACAAAAGGAGGTGGAACCTCAGAATGATCGGTTTACCAGAAAAGGACGGAGAAGACATAAGAGAAGTGGTTATTGGAATTTTAACCAAAATTGTGCCGCTATCCGTTGACCGACTGAGAGATACCGTGGATGTGGTTCACCGTTTGGGGGTGAAGAGAGGTGTCGAAACTGCTAACGCACCAAGAGCCATTATAATCCAGTTTGGAATGAGAACTGTCCGGGATGCGGTATGGAGGAAATCCAAGGATGCAAGAGTTTGCAGTGAGATGCATATCCGTTTCAAAGAAGACTTTTCCAAAGAGGACAGAGAGGCGAGGGCAAAGCTGTGGCCGGCAGTACAGGAGGCACGGAGGAGAGGGAAACGAGCATTCCTGAAGGAAGGCTACGCTCTGATTGACAACCGGCGTGTTGATCCTGAATGACTTACCGAACAAAAGACATTATTACGTAAGCTTTGATATGTATGTATATATATATATATATATATATATATATATATATATATATATATATATATGTTTATGAGTAGTTGCACAAATAACTTGTTCGATTGGTTGGTGCACCTTTTTTTGTTGTTGTTGAAAATTATGAGGGACAGACCTACTCATTCCTGCTCATCACCTTGTATCGCTAATTTCTTGTTTCCCGTTTGATTCATTGAATGTTATCTTTTCTTTCTTTAAATTGTAGGGGGCTAGAAGACCATTTAAAGCGCAAGGCTATCTTTCTTTTTTGTAAGGAGCAAAAATCTAATTGTATTTTTCTGCAAGAAACTCATTCACTGGAGGCTGACACAAAGTTTTGGAAAACTCAATGGGGGGACACTGTTTTTTTCAGTCATGGGACTTCACATTCTGCTGGTGTGATGTTATTGTTTAATAGATTTTCTGGCCATGTTATTAACCACTTAAGTGATCCAAATGGTCATTGGATTATGGTAGTAATTGAACATAGAGGTATTAATTATATTCTAATATGCATATATGGATATAACCAAAAAACACTAAACAGGGAACTATTGGTATACTTAAAAGGATTGGTTAAGAAATGGAAAATATCTTATGATACTGACAGAGTTATTATGGGAGGTGATTTTAATTTGGTTCCTGATCTCTGGCTTGACCGTTCTCCATCAAGGGTTAAATATCATCAATATGAGGAAACTATTGCAGAATTGATTTCTGACCTAAATTTGACAGATTATTGGAGGGGAAACAATCCTTGTAAATTGCAATTTACATGGTTTAGCTCCTCTAACAAGAAAACATGTTCTAGAATAGATTACTGGTTGATTTCCAATAGTTTAACTAATCATGTTTCCGAATGTGATATTTCAGCTTCTCCTCTAACAGACCATTGTGCAATTTCATTGTCCCTAAAGTTTGACAAGGCCAAATATAATCAAAATGTCATTTGGAAGTTTAATAATAGTCTTCTGGATAATAATGTTTTTTGTGAGAAGGTCAAAGGACTGATAAAAGAAATTGATGTGATGGAAATGTCACATTTGGCTAAGTGGGAATGGTTCAAATTTAATGTTAGGAAAATTGCGATAAAAATGGGTAAACATATAAGAACTCTAGGAAATATAGAACAACAGGAAATAATTAAGAAAATTAATACATTTGATCAGAAAACCAATTTAAATATGCATGAGCAGGCTCAACTTCATGATCTTCAAACCAAATTAGATAACATGTATTTAGGTAAAGCTAAGGGTGCCTTTATTCGCTCTAGAGCTAGGTGGTTGGAAGAAGGGGAAAAAAATTCTTCATATTTCTTTAACTTGGAAAAACACAGGCAATCCAAAAAGAAAATTAATAAGTTAACAATAAACGGTTTAATTGTTGAAGATGAAAAACAAGTTAATGAAGAAATAAGAACATTCTATTGTAATCTATATAAATCTAAATTTTCCTTAAATGACTCTACACTTTTTTTTGAAAAAATAAAAAAATACAATAAAGAAATAGAACAAGGCTTTAAACGGGATTTAGAGGAGACTCTTAGAATTGAAGAACTTGATAATGCCATCCTTAAAATGGCAAAAGGAAAGTCTCCAGGCCTTGATGGATTGACAGTAGAATTGTATCAATATTTTTGGGAGGAAATAAGATATATGCTTTACAATGCATTTATGGAATGTATCTCAACAGGCAATCTTTCACCAACCATGAAAAGAGGTCTTATTACCCTAATACCTAAGCCTAATAAGAACAATATGCTGCTGGACAATTGGAGACCTATAACTTTATTATGTAATGATTATAAATTGCTAGCTCATGTATATTCAAATAGACTGGATAAAGGTTTAACTACATTTATAGATGAGTGTCAGTCAGCCTTTATAAAAGGTAGAAATATTCATAATCATACAAGACTGATATTGGACATGTTAGATTACAGAGAATTTATTGATTCTGATAGTTATATAATGTTTCTAGACTTTTTTAAAGCCTTTGACACAATTGAACATCCGTTTTTAATAGAATCCTTACGTTTTCTGGGTTTTGGAGAAAACTTTTGCAATATTATCAAAATGTTCTACATTGATATTAGTAGTTATATTTCCTTATATCCTGGAATGACTCCTTCCTTTCATGTGTCACGAGGTATAAGACAAGGTTGTCCCATTTCTCCTAAACTTTTCATATTAACAACTCAGTTATTAACATTACTTATTAAAAATTCTGATGAAATTCAAGGTATTCATATCTTTAACAAGGAATTTAAAATTAGTCAATTTGCAGATGATACATCAATTTTTCTAAAAAATAAATCCATGGTTGAGAAAACAATTAAAATTATTCAAACCTTCTCTAAAGCATCTGGCTTAACACTTAATATAAGTAAATGTGAATTACTTCCTATTCATTCAAGTGTTGAATCATCCATTGCATCTATTAAAATTGTTCCTGAAGTGAAATACCTTGGAATAATAATCTCCAAAAACATATTTAAACGAGAAGACACAAATATTATGACTCGTATAAATGATATGAAAAGGTCCCTTAGTCATTGGCTAACCAGAGACTTAACTATATTTGGCAGAGTTCTGCTGTCAAAAGCTGATGGAATCTCCAAACTGATTTATCCCTGTAATTCTCTTTATGTTTCTCCCAATAATATTAGGAAAGCCAATTCAATTATATTTAATTTTTTATGAAAAAATAAAACCCATTATATTAAAAAATCGCAACTTGTTAGAGACTACGATGAGGGTGGCATTAAAGCTATTGATTTTGAATCAATAGTAGGTGTGTTTAGAATTAAATGGCTTAAAGATTTTTTGTCACAACCATCTTCAATGTGGTTCCATATTCCCAATAAGTTGTTTGAAAAATTGGGTGGCCTTGATTTTCTTCTGAAATGTGATTTTGAAATAGGCAAGATCCCTCTAAAGCTTTCTAATTTCCATAAACAGATTCTTACTTTCTGGAAAATGATATTTACACATAACTTTACCCCACATAAAACAACACTTTGGAACAATCGAGTTATTACAGTTAATAGGAAATCCATTTTTAAGAAACACTGGTTTGAGAAAGGTATTTTATTTGTCACTGACATTTTCAATCAACATTTGGAATTTTTGGATTATGTGGACTTTATAGCAAAATATGATGTGTGTTGTACACAAAGAGAATATAAAACAATATGTAAAGCTATTCCCTTACCCCTATTACAGTTGATCCGCAATATCTTAAGATACTATAGCATTGATCCTTCCCTTCCTACACTTATGATTGTTGGTATAAATTTAAAAGATAGGAAATGTGATAATAAAATAATTGGTAGTGCTTTGAAATATAAACTTTTTACAGATTATAGCAGACGATTAAAGGTTCCTGAGTCCTTGTCACTGTCCACGATGATAAAAGCTAACTCACAATTTATTAAATGGCCCATTTCTCCAAAAGTCAAGGAAACCCATTTTAAAATCATTCATAATATATACCCAGTGGCAGAGTTTCTCAAAAAACGTTTTAAATTTGAAGTAGATGCTTGTTCATTTTGTGAAAATTCTGAGGAAACTTTGGAACATCTGTTTGTTTTATGTCCAATTACTCAAAAATTTTGGTTTGATATTAAAAACTGGCTATCTCTTAAAATTGATAATATACCACTGCTCGACATTGGTGATATTCTTTATTTTAAGGAAAATTTAAATAAATCGATATCTGATCTTATTAATATAATTGTTATTTTGTGTAAATATCATATCCACTGTAGTAAATGGAAAAATTCGAAGCCCTCCTTTAATTGTTTTATAAATGACTTTAAATTATTCTATTCATCACTTAATAAAACTAAGTCACTAAAACCAGCCCAAAAATTACACAGTGAAATTAAGCGGTATCTTTTGTTTTGACTTAATGAAGTTGCTCCGTTATTTACTTAAGTGTTTGTAAAATGTACTTGTTTTACAGCTCCTTTTTCATTTGGTTCTGTATTTTTGTATTTATTTTATTTTATTTTATATTATTGCCTTACATGCTCCCTGTTCCTTTGTAATTATTACTAAATGTGTTCATTCGGGGGGGCAGTAATTCAATTGTCCTCTTTAAAGTTTGTATATTGTATGTTCTAAAGTTCCAATAAAAAAAAAAAAAAAAAAAAAAAAAAAAAAAAGTAGGAAAACAGTTGAACGGCGCCACCTGCTGACCAATCATTGCTGCTGCCTTCCTGTCCTCACTTACGTCCAACCAATCAGCGCACGCGGCTGGCTTGAGACAAAACAGTCGCGAGTGGAGCGATTGCCCGACAACAGCAGCTCCAACTGCTCTGTTTTGTAGAAACGTATGTATGTTTTATAAAACCCTGTGAGACGACCTTGTTGTGATTTGGGGATCTACAAAGACAATTTAATTGAATTACAGACGATAGATGTGTGGTTTGTCAGGAAGATAGCTGTTTTACCGAAGTAAGAGGCTGCTTCCTTAGCCTGGCTAGCAGGCCCGCTCTGCCTCCTCGGTCTGTCTTCGTTCACTATGCCGTCTGCGCCGCTTTCCAGGCCCGCCAACAATCCAGGGACAGCCCAGTGCTCTCTCTCTAACTGTAAGTTATGGTACTGAACGATTTTGACCGTGCATTTTATTTGTAAAGCAATTCTGTAGAAAAGGGCTTTGCTTTCTGTATTATACAACACTACAATACAATAACGATACATGTATTTTGTACACGCATTAGACTTTCTTTTATTGTCATTGCACAAAAAGCACAATGGTGAAATTCTAGCAAAGAAATGTCATTGCTCCGGTTAGGAATAAACACGGAGTACCGCAGCAGTTATAACGTTGACATTTAATCCATATATATAAAGCAACACAATGTGTTTACATAGAGCAAATAATCAAAGCGCAGGAGCGAATAAGTAGTTAAAAAAAGACAATTTAATGTATTTTATTTTTATGGTTCCGGGGAATAGAATAGAATGATCTCTATTGTCATTATACGCAACACCGTGTACAACGAGAAAAAGACAACTTCCAGCAGTGCAAAAACACAGAGATATAAGACAAGATAAAAAATGTCAAGTACTAGGTAAAATAACAGAAATAACAAACATAAATATATTGCACAGGTGAACAGTCATATAAACAGCTACTGCATGTTCAGTACCCTGATTGCACTTAGGTAAAAGGTGTTGAGAAACCTAGAAGTGTGGGTCTTCATGGACCTGTACCTCTTCACTGAGAGCAGCAGGGAGAACAGACTGTGCCTGGGATGTGAACTGTCCTGGATGATGTTTGCGTCCCTGTGTAGACATGTTATAGATGTCTGACAGAGAGGGCAGCTGTTCCCCTATGATGTTCTGGGATGATTTCCTGACCCTGTCCAGAACCCTCTTGTCAGCCCGAGAGCTGCTCTTAAACCACACCCAGATGTTGTAGGTGTTGATGTTCTCCACAGAACACCTGTAGAAAGACAACAGCAGATCCTGGCACACATTGACTCTCCTCGGTGACCTTAAAAAGTACAGGTGCTGCTGTGCCTTTTTAAGGGGCATTGGTGTTAGTGCCCCATGTGAGGTCCTGTGAGATGTATTTTTCCCAGAAACCTGAAGTCACTGACCCGCTCTCCCAGGCGCCCACGGATGTAAGTGGGTGTGCCCTCCCCCTTCCTTCTGAAGTCCAACAACAACGTCTTAGTTTTTAAGGAGTTGAGTGCCAGGTTATTGAGGGAGAAAACAATTGTAAGGTAAAAGTAATGTTTAAAAATAAGATTCCAACAGAGAAATGTTAGTTAGTTCAGTTTTTGTTTTGAGCACATAAAATCATCACATGACACAGAACTAGTGATCGACTGATATGGATTTTCTGGGGCCAATACCTTTTTTTTTTCTCTCAGTCAAATAACAAATGTACTGTAAGAAAATATTTTATTTAAAGGAAACATTCATTGAACTATGAATAATATTAAACTACTGGTACAAAAGAGAAAGTTTTAAGGTTGAACAGGAAACATTGACATTACACTTAAAGGTACTGACCATAGTTTTAGTTGTAAGTGAATAATAGTGACACCTTTGACAGGAATCAGTGGTGAGACAATGACTCTATTTCCCATAGGCCCTAGCAACAACTGTCGTAATGTCATACCTGTACGTGGCATGTATCTGGATACTGACGGGTGAAGAGTGGATCTTTCAAAAAACTATATATTTATTTTTTCAAGACCACTTGCAGGATGCAAAGTAATGAGGTAATGTATACATTTGTGTAAATTAGCCCTATTGTTTGAAATTAAACAACAGGAAAACTTCATAACGTCTGTATTTGTAGTGTAGCTTAGTGTCTGGGAAGTTGGCAGACTATCTGTTAAGTCTGCCAACCTTTCTGCCTGTATACATGGTTGTCAGCGATCCACAATGGAAACAAATTATATATATTTTTTGTGTAATCCTGGTTTTATGCCAATTTATATATTCATATAATATATATATATAATATATATATTAATATATATATATATATATATATATATATATATATATATATATATATATATATATACCGTGGACACCGCCCACGTGGGGCGAGAGGAAAATTTTTATTTTATTAGGGCTGGGTAATTTTCTCTTTTAAAAAAATATCAGATTTTTTCCAAAAAACTCAATTCACAATACAATTTTTTTCCCACGAGGGTTAAATGAAAATGAAAACACTAGAATCGTGGTTTCTTTCGTCTTCTGTTTTCTTTTTTTATTAAATAACATGTAAAACAAAAATACTTCTACAAATAAGTGTAAATAATGAATCAGTTGTGCAAAAGGTGCAACTGCAACCTGAGACTTTGCCGACATGAACTGTAGTAAGTCCAGACATATCCACCACTGTTTAAGGAAAAACTGTGCAAAAAAAAAAATTTGTGCAAAAGATACATTTAGTTGGAAAAAAGAAAGCTTAAAATATTTTAACAACTAAAACAATATACATTAATACTCATATTATATGAAAAACATTGCAAAAAAACGTAGTAGTGCAAAAGTAAGATAAAAAGAAAACTAGTAAAATTTTTACTTTGTAAGGACAAAATCAAACAAAATCTAATTATCAATAAAGCTACTTCAATAAACCTGAACATGTTACCAATATTTTGGATATATGATGTTATTGCGTCTGTTATCGCTCCCCATTGTGTTCCATGTTTATCATAAGGTGTGCCGCGACAAAAGCTTTCAGCCAGTGTTTGTTGAACATTTGAAGAAGTGCTGGCAGCGCTAGTCTCTCTGCCTTTTCTAAGAGTTCTGCTTTTCTCCCACTCCACTGGGTGCTTTCGCTTCAGATGTGCGAACAGATTGGTCGTACCGCTACCGTAAACAAAAACAGTTCGTCACACCCTAAAAACCCAAACCAATTCCACACAACTGAACCTTTAGCACTTTTTTAGGAGTCAGCGTGTCTTCCTCACTGGAGGGTGCCATATTGCTCCCCGTGCTACAGAAGAAGGGGATTGTAGGCGGGGCCTGAGGTGAAATACTACGGAAAGCAGCCTGGTTCATGGTTTTCTTTTTGCGAGGGAAAAAAGAGCAAAAAATGTGTGTGTTGGGGGAATCGGATTGCACGATTTTCCTAAAATATGAATCGATTTTGCCATAAAACTCAATTTTAAATCTAAATCGATTTTTTGCCCAGCTCTAATATATATATATATATATATATATATATATATATATATATATATATATATATATTGCTGTTCCTAGCAATGCGCCCTTTTGTACAGAGATCTCTGATGTTGTTCCTGGTATCTGCTGGAGCCATTCTCCCAGCTTGGGGGTCACTGCCCCTAGTGCTCCGATCACAACTGGTACCACTGTTGCCTTCACACTCCACATTTTCTCTAACTCCTCTTTCAACCCTTGGTATTTCTCAATCTTCTCATGTTCTTTCTTTCTGATGTTGCTATCACTGGGGACTGCTACATCTATCACCACCACTGTCTTCTCATGTTTATCCAACACCACTATGTCAGGCTGATTGGCCATCACCATCTTGTCAGTCTGGATCTGGAAGTCCCACAGGATCTTGACCTGTTTGTTCTCTGTCACCTTTGGGGGGTTCTCCCATCTTGACCCTTGACCTCCAGTCCATACTCTTTACAGATGTTCCTGTACAGTATGTCCTCTACCTGGTTATGCCTCTCCATGTATGCCTTGCCTGCCAGCATCTTACACCCAGCTGTGATGTGCTGGACTGTTTCAGGGGCTTCTCTACACAGCCTACACCTGGGGTCCTGTCTGATGTGGTAGACCTCGGCCTCTATTGCTCTGGTGTTCAGGGCTTGTTCTTGTGCAGCCATGAGTAGTGCCTCTGTGCTGTCGTTTAGTCCAGCCTTTTCCAGCCACTGGTATGTCTTTTCCATATCAGCCACTTCCTCAATTTGCCGATGGTACACGCCATGCAAGGGTTTGTCCTTCCACGATAGCCCCTCTGGTTCCTCGACCTTACTGGGCTTTTTTTGCCTGAGGCATTCACTTAGCAGTTGGTCATTGGGGGCCATTTTCTTGATGTATTCCTGGAGGTTCGCCGTTTCCTCCTGGACAGTAGTTCTGACACTTACTAGTCCTCGGCCCCCTTCCTTTCGCTTAGTGTACAGCCTCAGGACACTGGACTTCGGGTGGAACCCTCCATGCATGGTAAGGAATTTCCTTGTCTTGATATCAGTGGCTTGTATCTCTTCCAGTGGCCAGGATATTATCCCAGCTGGGTATCTGATTACTGGCAGGGCATAGGTGTTAATGGCCTGGATCTTATTTTTGCCGTTCAGCTGACTTTTCAGGACCTGCCTTACCCTCTGTAGGTATTTGGCTGTGGCTGACTTCCGCGCTGCCTCCTCATGATTACCATTTGTCTGTGGGATCCCTAGGTATTTGTAACTTTCCTGCACATCTGTGATATTCCCTTCAGGTAGGTCAACCCCTTCAGTTGTGATCACCTTTCCTCTTCTAGATATCATCCGCCCACATTTATCTAGTCCCAATGACATCCCAATGTCTTTGCTGTAGATCCGGGTGAGGTGAATTAGGGAATCAATGTCACGCTCATTCTTGGCATACAGCTTGATGTCATCCATGTAGAGGAGGTGGTTGATGGATGTTCCACTTCAGAACTGGTATCCGAAGCCACTCTTTGAGATGATCTGGCTGAGGGGGTTTAGGCCTATGCAGAACAGCAGGGGGGACAGAGCATCTCCTTGGTAAATGCCACATCTGATGCTCACTTGTGCAATTGGCTTTGAGTTGGCCTCCAGATTTGTCTTCCACAGCCTCATTGAGTTCTGGATGAACTCTCTTAGTGTCCTGTTGATGTTATTCAGTTTTAAGCATTCCAGTATCCATGTATGTGGCATTGAGTCATAGGCTTTCTTGTAGTCAATCCAGGCAGTGCACAGGTTGGTGTTCCTCGTCTTGCAATCTCGGGCAATTGCCCTGTCAACCAGTAGCTGGTGTTTGGCTCCCCTGGTGTTGTTGCCTATTCCTTTCTGTGCTCTGCTCATGTATTGCTCCATGTGCCTATTCATGGCCGTTGGCAAGGGTCACATACACACACACATATACACATTCATATATATAAATAATGTTCCTCTCGCCCCACGTGGGCGGTGTCTCCTTCAGACTCGGGTCTTCTACCAGAGGCCTGGGAGCCTGAGGGTTCTGCGCAGGATCTTAGCTGTTCCTAG
>CM035784.1:28599600-28614600 GCA_020466265.1 Siphamia tubifer
CTAGTCTTGTTGATTCTGAGAGATGTAGTTTGATATAGACGAACGTCCATTTGTAGATGAAGTGGGGGCAGGTCCATCCATCAGACGGGTGAGGGTGGGAGAGGAGGTCTGGGGGTCACAGGTCAGCACAGGACACAGTTGAGTCACTGCAGATCCTGGTGTCTATGGGCTTGGTATGTAAGATGGGTTTAATAAATTACAAATACAGACGAGAGAGAGAGGGAGAGATAGGTAATATGACTCAGTGCCTGTATTTCCTCCTCCTAGTGCAGCTTAGACTGAACTGTGACTTCAGTCTGTTTTTAACTAACCTGACCATTGGCTTTCTCAAACAGGAATGTTTTCAACCTAATTTTAAATGTAGAGACCATGTATGCCTCTTTAAAATTAAAATGAAACTGATTCCATAAGACAGTAACCATGGTAACTAAAGGCTCTAGCTCCTACTGTACTTTTACAGACCCTGGGAACTTTCAGTAGACCTGCATTCTGAGAACGAAGGGTTCTATCGGGCTGGTACAGAACCAAATTATCTTTAAGATAAGAGGGGTCCATACCATTAACCCCCCTGACCCTTAACCACCCAAACCATGAATGGTTTTACATGGAAGGAGGAGGATTTTAAAGTTATTTCTAAACTCAACTGGAAGCCAGTGAAGGGTTTGGAGCACAGGCGTGATGTGTTCTCTTCTGTTTGATCCTGTTAATAATCATGCTGCTGCATTTTGAACCAATTGAAATTTTTTAAGGACTATTTAGGACACACTACAAGTAAGGAGTTACAATAATCTAATCTAGATGTAATAAATGCATGAATTAATTTTTCTGCATCATTTTTAGACAGAATATTCCTAATTTTGGCTAATGTTGCGCAAGTGAAAGAAGGCTGTTCTGCATGTTTGGTTAATGTGTGCTTTGAATGAAAGATCTGGATCAAATAAAACTCCAAAATGTTTTAACTGTGGCACTGGATGTTACACTGAAGTTGTCTAAAGTAGCTATTTGGTTAGTTAGGGAGTCTCACATTTTTAGAGCCTATTAAAATGACTTAAGTTTTTTCAGGGTTCAATGGGAGATAATTGACACTCATCCAAGTCTTTATGTCTTGGACACATGTGCTTAGGTTATCTATTTGCCTGGTCTGATCAGGTTTTTTTTTTTTGCCCTACACACCCCAACGTTTTAAAGACACGTTGGGGGAATTACTGAAAGACAAAACAAAACAGATTTAATAATGACAGCATTAATTAATCTTTTCTTGTTGTTTAAATAACTCGTATATTACAGGTTGTGACTCCAACAGCGGGTATGTACTGGGTATTATAGCTCCTGGGTTTTAGCAAAACCCAGGAAGTTTTAGGGGCTTTATTTTTTGGCTAAAACACACACCATCAATGCTGGTCAGTGACATTTAGCCAGATATAAAGTTCCTTCAAAATAAAACCAACCGGATGTTGGTCAACCAGGGATCCACAGTTTCATCCATGAATTTGCTTTTATTTTGTCACCTCCATGTCCGCTACCTGCCAGCATTTCCTTTAACTTTACCTGTGTTCAAACCCTGTAAAATCAGCAGACAGACCAAGGGTTGGAAGGTAAAAATGGTGTCTTTAGTGCCTCTAGTTTTAATGTGCATTTAATGTCTTAAAAATAAAAAAATAACTGTAACCCTGACGGGGAGCAAGTAAGGCTTGGTAGCCTGCCAGGCTTACAATGGTAAATGGACTGCACTTATATAGCGCTTTTCCACCTTCATGGTGCTCAAAGCATTACATTAGCCTCTCATTCACCCATTCACACACACACTCATACACCAGTAGGTTTTTCTAAGGTCTAAGGTCAGTCCTACTGGGGGCCTAAGTCAGGGTTCAGTGTCTTGCCCAAGGACACTTCGACATGTGGACAGCCAGAGCTGGGACGCGAACCGCCAACCTCTCGGTCATTGGGCGACCCACTCTACCAACTGAGCCACAACCGCCCAGCACTGGGGGAAATACTTTTATAATATTATTTATACCTAGAAACTCAATACTGTTGATTAATACACTTTTTCTCCCCCTTTCTTTTCTTTCATCACCATGACAGTTTTCCTTGGCCACTGAAGAGATTCCCAGCTGTTGGAAGTGTTTCATAGTCAACTATAATGACAAAATGTACTAAAAACCAACCAGTGTCAATGTGTGCACAATCGTAAACATGGAGGACTGAGTACAACTCATGACGTAATGAGGTCCATTTGCATTCCCCGAGATTTGGCAGTATTTCCTGGCGGGACAAAATCCAGATTTTCTTCAAGATTCCAGAATTGGTGAGGAGGTGCCAATAATAAATTAGCTTTATAATTGTATGTACTATCACCCAGTGCTGTTCAGTTCAGTTCACCTTTAAAGTTGGCCACATGTTCCACTGCCACAATGTAGATGTGGATGAGTGGCAGCCATCTTCCAAAGTCCACAATGAGCTCTTTGGTTTTACAGTTGTTGAGTATCAGGTTTTCCTCACACAATACAACCAGGTGCTCCACCTCCTCCCTGTTGGTGGACTCATTATTATTCTTGATGAGGCCAATCACCGTAGAGTCATCTGCAAACTTAATAACAGAATTATAGTTATGTTCTCGTTTGCTGTTGAGGGAGTAGAGGAAGGGACTTGACACACAGCCTTGTGGTACACCAGTGCTAATGATGAGAGTGAAGGAGCAGTGGTGGTCCAACTGAACATGTTGCGGTGTGTTGGTCAGGAAGTCTATTAATCAGTTGCATAAGGAACCTGAGAAAATCTGCAAGTTTGGTTTTCAGCTTTGACAGGATGACAGTGTTGAATGTGTCACAAACCAGCCTGGTTGGAGTGGCAAATTAAGGGAGACCAGACAGGTTTTTATATATAACATAATACTTTAATATAACTTAAGAGATTTACAAAACAAAAAATGGAGTGAAGTGTGAAATATCTTGGCATCAGTTATGAGTGTAGTGCATGGATGAGTGAAAATGTGAGTGTGGATGTTGAGTGCAAAAGGTAACACAAACTGAATCCAAACCAAACCAGAACAGAACAAACCCAACAAAGCTGTGTATGGAGCATCTGGGAGATCTAGACAGAGAGCGACCAGGTGAGGTTTTGTAGCCTCCCACAGCTCTACCAGGTACCACCTGTTAAATCTAACGACTCTCCCTTTCCTCCAGCTCCAGGTGATTAGCTGATAGGCAGAAAGGGAGGAGCCATAACAAATGTCAAACTAAAGTAAACAGTGTTCTAGCATACTTATTATCCAGATGAGAGGACAGAGTGCAGCGCTGTGGAGACTGCATCTTCTGTACTCCTGTTTTTGTGGTAGACTAATTGATGTTCTGTTTCATTTCATTTCACTGAACACCTTCTGTTTCTGTGTGTTTTGATATAGAGAGCAGACAAAGGTGGATTTGAAGTGAAACTAAAAAGTTGTATCTGGACAAAGATCGCCTGATTCCTACAAACATGGATGGAACACCCACCTATGGCCAGTGTGGAAAGACTTTCACTGCAGCAGGTTCCCTAAAAATTCACCAATGTAGCCACACTGGAGAAAAACCATGTGAGTGTGACCAGTGTGGAAAGACTTTCACCCAAACACATGAACTTAAAAAACACCAACTCGGCCACACTGGAGAAATACCATATACATGTGACCAGTGTGGAAAAACTTTCACCCAAGGAAGTAAACTAAAAAAACACCAATACATCCACACTGGAGAAAAACCATATGAATGTGACCAGTGTGGAAAGACTTTTACTACAGCAAGTTATCTAAAGATCCACCACTGTATCCACGCAGGAGAAAAACCATATGACTGTGACAAGTGTGGAATGACATTCACTCAAACAGGTGAACTGAAGATCCACCTCCGTATCCACACTGGAGAAAAACCATATGGGTGTGACCAGTGTGGAAAGACTTTCACCCAAATAAGTAACCGGAAAAAACACCAACGCATCCACACTGGTGAAAAACCATATGAGTGTCTCCAGTGTGGAATGACCTTCACTCAAACAGGTAACCTAAAAGAACACCAACTCACCCACACTGGAGAAAAACCGTATGAGTGTGACCAGTGTGGAAAGACTTTCACCACAGCAAGTTATCTAAAAATCCACCTACGTATCCACACTGGAGAAAAGCCATATGAGTGTCTCCAGTGTGGAATGACCTTCACTCAAACAGGTAACCTAAAAGAACACCAACTCACCCACACTGGAGAAAAACCGTATGAGTGTGACCAGTGTGGAAAGACTTTCACCAAAGCAAGTAACCTAAAAGAACACCAACTCATCCACACTGGAGAAAAACCATATGGGTGTGACCAGTGTGGGAAGAGTTTCACCACAGCAAATAACCTAAAAAAACACCAACGTATCCACACTGGATTAAAACCATATTGGTGTAACCATTGTGGAAAGACTTTCACCCAAAGAGGTAATCTAAAAGAACACCAACGCATCCACACGGGAGAAAAACCATATGAGTGTGACCGATGTGGAAAGTCTTTCACCACAGCAAGTTACCTAGACATACACCAACGTATCCACACTGGTAGAAAACCATATAACTGTTATCTGTGTGGAAAAGCGTTTGTCACAGCAGGTCAACTAAAGATCCACCACCGCAACCACACTGGAGAGAAACCATACAAGTGCAGATTCTGTGACAAATCTTTTATGGCAGGTCCACAATGTACTAAACATGAACGTGTTAAACATTTCCATAAAGGAGAAAAATTGAACAGCTATACATAAAGTGAGACATTGGAATCTAGTGGAAAGAATCAGTGTCATAAACACAACTAAAATGTGCTATCAACATGATGACAGATTGTCTTCCTCCTCTGCCCTCTCCTGTCATCAGCACAAATGTGAATCAAGATCTGGACCAAAATGTCCCTCAACATCACATGACCAGAAGAAACAGTGTGTTTGAACCAGTAGCATCCACTTCTGAAAGGAACATCAGACTGAAAACCCTCCAGACCAGGCTTCACATAATCCAGATGTGAAGACAAACATCAGACTGAATTCTGTGTTTAGTTGTCCTCATAGTAAAGAAGTGTGTTCTAATGCACCAGCTTCACAAAATGGAGATGTTACTGAACCTCAACCTGCCACCAGGTGGAAAGGTTAACAAGGACCTGGTTTCCATGGCAATACAATATCTCATTGACTCTGTGGACTTGAATCAGTAACTTGTTGTTGTGATTGTGTTGCTGGTTGGGGTTGACGCAGTTGTATTTCCATCAATTAGAAACAACATGATGAACATAATGTGATGGAGACAGAATGACTGATGAAGCAGTAGTGGTTTAGCCCCAAACTGATGCCAACAACATGAAGCAGATCACATTCCACTGGAGGAGGAAGTCTGTTTTTGCAGAATATACACCAACACCAATGGAGACATCACAACAACTCATTGCTTCATCTAATGCTTCATTCTATTACTGGTCTGGTTCTAGTTTAACTTAAAACTACAAGACATGTTTGTCTATAAATCAGTTTTTCTATGTGACTGAAAATCGTATGTTAAGACAATTATATACAATATTTTAATACATACAATATCCTGTAAATTTAGGCTTTTAAGTTGAGAAGAATTCACTTATTTTCTTTCAAATATTCTACTTTATTCATTATTTTAATCATTGTTTTTGTAATTTGTTTAATCTGATGAAACATTTTAACATAATTCAATGGAAACGTTTAGTTTCAAGTTGTTTTGTTGAAAGTATTGAACATTTTAACTACAAACAAGTTAATTATATAATTCTTGAAAGTTTAGAATATGTTTAGAATATTTGATCACAGTTTAAGTATTTTGTAGTTAATTCTAGAAGAGTTTAGAATATGTTTAGAATATTTATTCATCCATAAAAACCCTTTTGCTATGTTTGTGTCACTTTTTTTTCTTTCTATTTAACCCAACTTGAGTCATTTATCTCCATTCATTACAATAGTTGCCTCTGAATTTGTTTTTCAGTGAAAATCTGGTATTTTTCTTTCCTCAATTCACTGATCATGTGTATGTTGATAAAAGTTCAGAATAAAGTTTAGCTTTTGTATCAGAAACCAAAGAACCAAAGAAAAGGGGCTTTTTCAGTTCACATATGATGTAAACATAAAATGTGTTTCCATCCACTGTTGTTGATTCAAATCCATGGGTTTTACTGCTGAATCAATGTTGGAGAAGGTGATGGTGTTTCCATGGTAACTACAGAACTTCTGAACCTCCAAATATAGTCATATGTGATGACTGTGAAAAGATGAAGAAGCATATTTGACACCAATTATTGACATGTATCGATAGGATAAATGGATCAGAAGTTGTAAACCATTTTATATCCGTAGATGGTTTTGGATGTTGGTCAGTGTTTGGGTGTTTGTGGGTTAACCCTCCTGTTATAGTATGGCTCAAACTGACCCTGTTAAAGTCATATGCAGTGTTGGGAAAGTTCACCTTGATTAGGAACTAGTTCAAAGTTCAGTTCAAGTTACTCAATTTGAATTAATTCAGTTCATCGTTCATTCTTCCAAATTATGAACTAGAAGTTCATGGATCCCAAAAATAACTTTTTTGTTCTTTTTTTGTGTTATTGTTGTAAACGTATTATTAACCGTTTCTGACGTTATCCTGACCGTAGTCAGGGGAAAATGCCTCCTCTCCAGGGCTGAAGTAAGTACCTTACCCCGGGATTAACTTCCCTCTGCGGGTTCTTAGAACACAAGGAGCGGTTTAATTGAGTTCGTTTTCAATGTTCATTTCCAAGAATGGGACAACACCTGCTCCAGTCGCCAGTCACACTCTGTACATTTAACTCTTTTTCTCCGCTCCCAAAAACTCTCTGCACCCCCCCCCCCCACCACCACCACTCTCTCTCTCTCTCTCTCTCTCTCTCTCTCTCTCTCTCTCTCTCTCTCTCTCTCTCTCTCTCTCTCTGCCCCACCCAAAAGGCTTCTCATTGGCTATTCCACAACATTATGTTGCCAACATTTGTTCAGAATAATACAAAAATGACATCTATGATAATGCTGTGTTTTCATCCCATTTTATGCCTTATAGGACTCATTAATTACAATGTGATGAGAACGAAATGTGAACTACATAAGAGCGCAGTTCAATAAATGCCAGAATAACTGCGTTCACAACTTCCCGTTCATTTGGCAAAAGGGAACGAGTCGTTCACGTTCGTCAAAAATATATCGTTCGTGAACGATCGTTCAATGAACGCGTTCAGGTACAACACTGGTCATATGTAATAATGTTAACATTCTAATGTATATTGTGTGAAGTGTTTGGTTTTTTTGTCTTCCTGTGCTATGGGAATCTCTTCAGTTAACCGTTCACAGGATGCTGTCAGAGCCAAAGGTGAATTTGCAAGTGAAGACGTCCCTGCATTCAGGTTGATAAATCTGTCACTAGGGCCAGTATTCCTACTAAGCATTTGTCTTGGTGAAACCTTAAACTAAGCAGAACCATGTAAATTAAGGCCATCCTTTCCAAATAAAGGGGTTTGCAGACACAGATGAATTCAGAGTAAGGTAGACAGTGGAACTGCTTTGCTCTCTGCCTTGCTCTCCTCACAACAAACATATTCTCTCTTATCTCAAATTATGTGTCTGTTTTTTCCTTATAGTTCAAACCTGACAGAGTTTGAACATTGAGGAAAAATAGTCAGTTTTTTTTCAGTCTGAAAAACCAGTGAATTATTCTAATTGAACCATTAGCTGTTTGAACTAAGGAATACTATTGAATTAAATATTGATAGAATAGTTAGTAATGTAATCAGTAATGAAACATTAACAGTGATTATAAGGATTTATTTGCTTTGGGACATTATTGGATTAATTAAATATGCACTGGGTGAAAGTGGCCCAGAAACAACGTTACTATTCTGGATGAAGGTTGTGAATAATCATCAAAAGAAAATCCTGATTTCAAGATTATTCTGAACCTTCATTCATGAAAGTTAGGGTTAGGAAATCATAAATTCGGAAATCCGTATAGATATCCGTATGCACATGCTCTTCCACACATGGATGCTATACAAAGGATAGGTGTCCGGGAATGTCCTAACATGTTTCGCCTGTTTTGGGTTTTGTATGAACTGTGAATAAAGTTTCCCACCCAGTGTTTCCTGTTTCTTGTGCTTTCTTTTTGGAGCTACTTATATGACGCGTTTAGACCATATTAGGACTTCATCTGGTACAGTGTAGATCTTTTCCCACAGGTAAGGTAAGTTTTTACCTTATTTATTGGTGGCTGTGGCTCAGTTGGTAGAGTGGGTCGACTCCCTCTTCTGCCGGGCCATGTGTAAATTGTCCCCGCTCGGGGGTCCCCGGGTCCTGGTCCACAGCGGTCTCCCATCGGCCGGTCTCCCGAGACCCAGCTTTTTATATACATAGGGAGGCTGTGGCTCAGTTGATAGAGTGTGGGCCCGTGGCCAAGGACGGGGCCAGGACCAGGTCCTCCAGTTCCAGGGGGGCAGTTATTTAATACCCCACACAGAGAAAAATAAAGGTACACACACAGGGTACAATATTGCACTTGTAGATACAAAACTGTTCCTTTTGGTTTTCTTTACCTCAAATGGTACAAGACAGATCCCTTAAGGTCTTAGATGAAAATGTGGAATTTGGAATATAGATGAAAATGTGGAATGTGAAATTGGGAATGGTTACCATAGCAACGGTTGCCATAGTAACGGTTGCCATAGCAATGGTTGCCATAGCAACGGTTACCATAGGAACCATAACCATAGCAACGGTTGCTATATAAACCGTAACCATAGCAACGGTTACCATAATAACGGTTGCCATAGCAACCGTAACCATAGCAATGGTTGCCATAGCAACGGTTGCCATAGCAACGGTTACCATAGCAACCGTAACCATAGCAACGGTTGCCATAGCAATGGTTGCCATAGCAACGGTTGGCATGGCAACGGTTGCCATAGCAACGGTTGCCATAGTAACGGTTGCCATAGCAATGGTTGCCATAGCAACGGTTACCATAGGAACCATAACCATAGCAACGGTTGCTATATAAACCGTAACCATAGCAACGGTTACCATAATAACGGTTGCCATAGCAACCGTAACCATAGCAATGGTTGCCATAGCAACGGTTGCCATAGCAACGGTTACCATAGCAACCGTAACCATAGCAACGGTTGCCATAGCAATGGTTGCCATAGCAACGGTTGGCATGGCAACGGTTGCCATAGCAACGGTTGCCATAGCAACGGTTGCCATGGCAACGGTTGCCATGGCAACGGTTGCCATAGCAACGGTTGCCATAGCAACGGTTGCCATGGTAATGGTTGCCATAGCAACCGTAATCATAGCAACGGTTGCCATAGCAACGGTTGCCATAGCAACGGTTGCCATAGCAACTGCAACCATAGCAACGGTTGCCATAGCAATGGTTGCCATAGCAACGGTTGCCATGGCAATGGTTGCCATAGCAACCGTTGCCATGGCAATGGTTGCCATGGCAATGGTTGCCATAGCAACCGTTGCCATCGCAACGGTTAGTAGTAATATAGGAATATAGATGAAAATGTGGAATTTGGAATATAGATGAAAATGTGGAATGTGGAATATAGATGTAAATGTGGAATGTGGAATTTGGAATGTGGAATATAGATGTAAATGTGGAATGTGGAATTTGGAATGTGGAATATAGATGTAAATGTGGAATGTGGAATACAGATGTAAATGTGGAATGTGGAACAACGGTTGCCATATCAACCGTAACCATAGCAACGGTTGCCATAGCAACGGTTGCCATGACAACTGTTGCCATAGCAACGGTTGCCATAGCAATGGTTGCCATAGTAATATAGGAATAACATAGTAATAATATTGTAATAACATAGTAGTAATATAGGAATATAGATGAAAATTTTGAATTTGGAATATAGATGTAAATGTGGAATGTGGAATATAGATGTAAATGTGGAATGTGGAATATAGATGTAAATGTGGAATGTGGAATGTGGAATATAGATGTAAATGTGGAATGTGGAATATAGATGTAAATGTGGAATGTGGAATATAGATGTAAATGTGGAATGTGGAATGTGGAATATAGATGTAAATGTGGAATATAGATGTAAATGTGGAATGTGGAATATAGATGTAAATGTGGAATGTGGAATTTGGAATATAGATGTAAATGTGGAATTTGGAATATAGATGTAAATGTGGAATGTGGATTATAGATGTAAATGTGGAATTTGGAATATAGATGTAAATGTGGAATGTGGAATATAGATGTAAATGTGGAATTTGGAATGTGGAATATAGATGTAAATGTGGAATGTGGAATATAGATGTAAATGTGGAATGTGGAATTTGGAATATAGATGTAAATGTGGAATGTGGAATTTAGAATTTGGAATATAGATGTAAATGTGGAATGTGGAATTTGGAATATAGATGTAAATGTGGAATATAGATGTAAATGTGGAATGTGGAATTTGGAATATAGATGTAAATGTGGAATGTGGAATGTGGAATATAGATGTAAATGTGGAATGTGGAATTTGGAATGTGGAATGTGGAATTTGGAATATAGATGTAAATGTGGAATGTGGAATATAGATGTAAATGTGGAATGTGGAATTTGGAATATAGATGTAAATGTGGAATGTGGAATATAGATGTAAATGTGGAATGTGGAATTTGGAATATAGATGTAAATGTGGAATTTGGAATATAGATGTAAATGTGGAATGTGGAATATAGATGTAAATGTGGAATGTGGAATTTGGAATATAGATGTAAATGTGGAATTGTGGAATGTGGAATATAGATGTAAATGTGGAATGTGGAATATAGATGTAAATGTGGAATGTGGAATTTGGAATATAGATGTAAATGTGGAATTGTGGAATGTGGAATATAGATGTAAATGTGGAATGTGGAATATAGGTGTAAATGTGGAATGTGGAATGTGGAATTTGGAATATAGATGTAAATGTGGAATGTGGAATATAGATGTAAATGTGGAATGTGGAATGTGGAATATAGATGTAAATGTGGAATTGTGGAATGTGGAATATAGATGTAAATGTGGAATGTGGAATTTGGAATATAGATGTAAATGTGGAATTGTGGAATGTGGAATATAGATGTAAATGTGGAATGTGGAATATAGATGTAAATGTGGAATGTGGAATATAGATGTAAATATGAAATTGTGGAATATAGATGTAAATATGGAATTGTGGAATGTGGAATATAGATGTAAATGTGGAATGTGGAATATAGATGTAAATGTGGAATGTGGAATTTGGAATATAGATGTAAATGTGGAATGTGGAATGTGGAATATAGATGTAAATGTGGAATTGTGGAATGTGGAATATAGATGTAAATGTGGAATTGTGGAATTTGGAATATAGATGTAAATGTGGAATGTGGAATGTGGAATGTGGAATATAGATGTAAATGTGGAATGTGGAATATAGATGTAAATGTGGAATTGTGGAATTTGGAATATAGATGTAAATGTGGAATGTGGAATATAGATGTAAATGTGGAATGTGGAATTTGGAATGTGGAATTAACGGTCCATCCCCCGATCAGTACGGGGCCAGGCCCGGGAGCCCCCATGCCATTCATCCTGTCTCTTTCTGGGATATTTTCTCCTTTGCACCAGTGTCCAACCCATCTCCATGTTTGTCATTTTTAAGATTGTTTTAATGCCAAATTATGTTTTTATATTTATTTGCCAATTTTAGACGGTTAGGGTTAGGGTTAGGGTTAGGGTTAGGGTTAGGGTTAGGGTTAGGTTTTAGGGTTAGGGTTAGACTTAAAGAGTGTGCCAAGTTGGCCCTTAAAGGCACTGGCCTACGGATCCAGGAAATCCCCCCTAAAATGTGCTCCTCCTGTAAAAGAACTGCTTGTGTGAGAGGGGGATCTGTTTGTTCCCCCTGGTGTTGTGTTGGAGAATCAGTGGGAGGGCTCAGTCCCCGTCTTGAAACCGGGCCCCAGGGGAAACGGCGTCCCCGTGCGGGGGAGGAGTGGGGCAATGATGTGGGATGGGAAATAACCAGTAGAGGTCAGCAAATACCTGTGGATGGGTCCTCCCCAGCGCAGCCTCGCTGCAGCAAGATTTGACGCCAGAGCGGGAGAAAAGGGTTAAATAAGTGCTAGTTTAAAGAAATAATGAATAAATAAACAGAGAAATTATATAAATACGTACATAAAGCTGTCTGTGTGCTAACTAATTCTATATATGTGGTGGACGTATGAATGTGTGTCAAGGAAAGGGGAGAGGGGGGGGGGGGGGGAGAAAATGAGAAAAGGGGAGAGGGGGGTGGAAGAGAAATAAAACCACAACATGCAGGATAAAAGGAATATTATTGAAACAGGCACAAATCCACACTTTTAACCAAACCATGCAGTTGAAAAGAATTAGAAAGGATTAGAGACAGCAAACATAAATAAAAAAATATATATAAAAAAATAAATATATAAATATATATATATATAAGACAAGGACATAAAGGAACTGATATAGACTGACAAAGAGTGAGAAGAAAAAAGGGGGGGGGGGGGGGGAGAACAGAAGGGACTAAATTTGAGGAGAGAGAGTGTGTGTGTATAGGGGACAGGGTAGTCATAGATCTCATTTTGAGTTTAAAAGACAAATAACTTTCCACTAAATATATGCTGTGAAGTTGGGTAGGAAGGGATTGTAATCATTATGTAGCCCAAAAAAAAGTATATATGTATATGTATACACACACACCCCTGTCAAACTCCAAAACAACCAAATATATACAAATAAGAGAAATAATAATAATAATAAAATAACAGAAATGATGAAAAATAAGTTTAGATCATGAATAAATAATACACCAAACAAAAAGGGAATCCCAAATACACCCTGCCCTCTTAGATGTGGGTCAGAAGCGTAAGCTGCGCTGGGGAGGACCATCAGCAGGAAATTAGTGAAAACAAAAGAACATTGTTTGTATAGGATTTTAATTTATTGAGGTAATTTATTGTCCTGTTGGTAAGGCTTTCTTCTTAGCACGTGGAACTCCTCTGGAGGGAGAAAATTGTGTGGGGGCCAGGGCTGCATCCTCTGGTAACGGAGGGGAAAGAAGAGTAAGTTAGGACCCCTCGGTTCGGTTGTCTTCCGCCAGTCCACCCAATGACCCCCCCGTCCTCTCTCCGTCCCCTGGGTTAGGATTAGGGTTAGGATAAGGGGCTAGGGTTAGGATAAGAGGTTAGGGTTAGAGTTAGGAAAGAGGGTACAGGTTAGGTTTAGGAAAAAGGGTGAGGGTGGGGTTAAGGGGAGGGGGGTTAGGGTTAGGATAGGAAGGAGGGGGGGTGGTAGTAAGGGTTAGGGTTAGGGAAATGAGGTAAGGGTTAGGGTTAGGAAAAAGGGTTAGGGTTAGGATAAGGGGTTAGGGTTAGGATAAAGGATAGAGTAAGGGTTAGGATAAAAAAAAGGAGGTTAGGGTTAGAATAAGAGGTGGGTGGACCTTTAAACAGGAACGGAGGAACCCAGAGAGAGGGGGACGTGCGTGTGTGTGGTCCGGTGTTAGGGTTAGGGTTAGGGTTAGGGTTAGGGTACGTAAAGGTGCGCCCCCCAGGGGAGAAACCCCCCCAAGGGACACGTGCACGGTCCTCCCCCCGTTCCGCCCTGTTCCAGGAAGGGAAGTCCCCAAACCCCTCATAATGTCCTCTCCTGGGACGTGTTTTTCTCTGGACCAATGTCCATTCCATGTTCATTTTTAATGCTCAATGTTGTTAATTATTTATTTATTTAGTTTTTTATATATTTTATGTTAATGTTTTTAAGTCAAAATATGTATTAATAGGGTATTTATACTATTTAATTTTAAATCTTTTAAATTGTAATATATAAGGGGGGTATTTATAATATTAGTATTCGTTTTTAGATTTTTAATTGTATTTATTAATATTTATTGTTTTAAATTTAAATGTCCCCAGTTGGTTCCCTGTGTGCGAATGTGTGTGTGTGTGTGTGTGTGTATGTGTTCGTGCGCTGCTGCGGTGAATATCAGGTAAGTTTAAGGTTTTTACTGTTCCGGGTCGCCTTTGTTATTATATTTTAATCACTAGTTTTAATTATTTATTATTATTTATATTAAAGATATGTATTAGGTATAGTTTTATTGGTTAATAGTTTAGATTAAGTGCCTCGTGCGTAAAATGAAAGAGCTTTTCGCCGTTTTTCTAAAACCGAAAATAAAATAAAATAGTGGATGACGTTTCGGCGGTAATATGCCTTCTTCAGATCCAAAATCAAATGAAAATCAAATAAAAGTGTCACAATTGAGGGCTTTTGTGTGAAAAATGCTGTCTAAGCTTCCAACAGGTCTGTACACCTTGAACGTTCGGCACAGAGTGAACCGGCTTCTGTGTTCAGCCTTATATCAACTCGGGGGCGTGTTCCTCTCCGGCTGTGCCAAACTTGCACAAACTCTGTACTCAGAGAACTTTACACTGGGAATTAACCCTTTCTGGTGTGAAGCAAATTAAATGACATGTTTTTTAACATTATTAATGAACTACATTTATCTTTTAATGAACTTTAATGTATTTTTTGCACATGAAATAAACATTTTAAATCTAAAACTGTCTTGTGTCTTTAGTTTTATTATTTTTATACTTTTTTTATATATATTTTTTTAATTTTTATTCTTTTTTTTGGTTATTTTAAAGTTTTATATGAGCATAGAGTATAAACTAGTGGAAAATTTTTAGATATTTAACAGTTTAAGTCTTTTTAAAGTTTTATGTGAGCATTTTATATAAACTTAATGAAACATTTTTAGATATTTAACATTTTAAGTTAGGGTTAGGGTTAGGGTTAGGGTTAGGGTTGGGTTAGGGTTCGGGTTTGGGTTAAAGGTCCTGATGGACTTTATGGGCACTGGCCTACTGGCCCGGGCCCCCCCACTCTCCTGAAAATATTTCCTCCCCCTC
>CM035784.1:28619600-28653375 GCA_020466265.1 Siphamia tubifer
AAGGCTTGTGATGTCTATTGTAAACAAATGAGCGTGAAGCGGAACAGCCATGGGCCTAATAATCTCTAAGAAGTGGTAGGTGTCTTTGATGAAGCTGGGGTGTCTCCTGGAGAGGGGGTTAAGGAAATGATCAATATATTGGGAGATGTTATAAGAGGCACTGTTACAGTCTGATACAATCGGTCTGCCGGGGGGAACTTCATGGGGGACTGTCCATGTTGTGGGGTGTTTGTGTATTTTTGGTAAGAGATAAAACTGTCTGGGGCGGGGTTGATCTGGTCCGGATAAATAGTGCAACTGTTTGATGTTAATATAATTTTTATTTTTAAGTGTTTGTAATATAGAACGGATTTGTGTTTGTGTATTGTGTTGAATGGATTCTGGAATGGGTTGATAGTGTGCTGTATTGGATAATTGACGATTTGCTTCTGTTAAATATTGATTTCTGTCCATGATGACTGTTTTGGATCCTTTGTCTGCCGGTTTGATGGTGATGTTGGGGTTATGAATGAGTTGCTGGAGGGCCCTGCGTTCCTGGATGGAAAGATTATCAGGAATATCCTGGGTTAATCTATAGGAACGCAGGGCCCTTTTGCTCTGTGAAATGAAATGTTTAGTGGGTGTTGAGAGTGAGTTTATTGTAGGTTCCCAATTGGATGGATGTGTGAAAGGTGCACGGGTGAAGTCAGAGTGGGGGTGAAAGTGATCTAAAATTTTGAGGCGGCGGTGGAATCTATGGAAGTCCCCCTGAAGTTCCCCCCAGTCGAATTTGGTGGGGCGTGGGATGAATGATAAACCCCTCTCCAGGAGACCCCGCTGGGCCGGGGACAGGGAGAAAAGCCTGGAGAGATTGAGGACACTTGAGGTTTGGTCCTCCGAGTCCGGTTTATGGTACTGGTCTGGGTCAGAGTGAATGCTGTCTGGGGGGGCCGGGTTAGGGTTCAGTGGATTTTTAAATTTAGAAGTCTGCACCAGTGTTGTAGGATGTGAGTGGCCGTGGTGGGTGTCCAGTGAATGTGATCCGGTTCTGTGCGGAAGAGGTCCTGCGGTAGTCCGGCCAGGAACGGAAAGTGGGTCATAATTGTGTTGTTGATGATGGTTAGGTTGTTTTTTTGGGTCTGTGTTAGTGCTGGAGAGAAGTTGATGATAGGGAAGTATATATCTGCGTTGGGGAATGTTTCTTTAGCTAACCTGTATAATGATTTCAACTGTTTGACTGAAGTCTGTTTGGGGTCCTGGTCCTTGTTGTTTAATCCAATTGAGAGAATTAAAATTTTGGTTGTGGGGGAGATGGGGGTTTTCTGACAGATTTTTAGGAAATGGTATAAATTTGCACCCGGATAACTGTCTAGCTGAATATGGTTATTGGTGTGAGGGGGGATTCTATTGATATTGGAGTCCCCCAGCACTAACACAGACCTCCTTGGTTTGAAGTGCCAGTCCTGCAGTTTGCGGTGCGGTCTGGCCAGGTGATAGGTGGGTTTTATGGTGGAGTTGGATTTAGGTGGGTGATTAAAAATTGAGGGGTCTTGTGGATTGGGGTCAGGGGTTCTAAGGGCTCCGGGGGCCGGATCAGAGCAGTCGCTGGGCATGGCCCCCCGTTGAGGTTGAGTAGAGGGTTCAGATAGGGTTTTCAGTGCGGCCATGTTGGCCCTTGGGTTCCCAATCATCATGTTGTTATTACCCTCACTCTGTTTTGTTTTTACATGGGGGGTCTGCCCTGCCGCCCTGCTCGTCCGGCCGCCCGCGCCCTCTGTGGGAGGTGGAGAAAGGGGAGATATTTGATCCTGGGTTATTATAGCAACATTGGAATTAATCAGTGTTCTATTGTTGGGGTGGTCTATGTGTTGTATGGATATGTTGTTATTTACCTGGGGCGGGGGGTGGATCTGAACGCCCACTTTCCGTTCCTTGGCCGAAAGGTTGGGTTGTGTCTGAGTGGGTGGGGCTGCTGGGGGCGTGGCTGAGTGGTTGGTGTTGTGCTGGAATGAGGTAGATGGAGGTTTAATGGGTCCAGTACGGGTCGTGATTTGGTTGTGGTCCTTGTGTGTGTCTGTCTGTGTCCCCAATCTCTCCGTGCTGGGAGAGGCAGTCTCTGTAGACCTGGGGACCAGGGGGACCAATGGCTCCGGTGTAACGGGGACCGGGTCCAGGTTTTCCTCAACCGGGGTCCGCCGGACCCGGCCCGAGCGCACTAAACGGGGTGAGGGGGCGGGGGCGCCCCTCCCGGGAGGCTCTGATGGAGGGTTGGGTGGGAGGCTGGACGCCGTCAAACTGTGTGCTATATCGGACGTGGTGGAAGAGTGTGAGTCCACTGAACGGGGAGCGAGGGGCGGGATCAGTCCGTGGCTGCGTGCGGAGGTGACGTGCGTCACCGTTTCAGCCAGGGTGCTCCGCGGACCCAGGTATAAGGACAATTTGTATGGAGCTGCCGCCCTGGGAAGGGGGGGATAGGTCTCATCCCTCTCCCGCTGAGTGTGTGTGGTGTCTGTAGTGGCCGGGATAAGAGGGATAATCGGGGGTGCTGCTGAAACAGGTGAACCGGCTGAGGTGGGGCTATGTGTGGTGCATGCTAATGTCTGTTTAACTGTATGTATGGTGTGATCCGTTAATTTATTCCTGTATCTTTTCCCGGCCCAGCCAATGGCTATTTGCAGGGCCAGGGGGTCTGGGTTCAAGGCTCGAATAGCCGTTATTGTGGTTGTTGTGGTTGTTGTATAATGTGTGTGTAATATGTCCAATACGTTATTTAACCACTGTTCTGTATTTGTTGTAATTTGGCTTTGAGTGTCTGGTGTAGGAGCTGCCGGTTTAATAAATGATGTCAGCCGGTTCACCTGTCTCTGCATGCCTGCGGGGGGAGTTTTGTTGGAAATGCATGTTTCTAGCAACTGTCGGTGATGTGTAATCTGTATGAGGCGGAAATAAAGTTTGCTAATATGTCTGGTTTCTGCTGAAGGTGGTCCGGTAAGAGAAGTGGAGTTCTTATGAGGTTCGGTGTTCTGAGTGGAAGTGTATGTCTGTGTATGCGTTCTGAGTGTGCCCTTTCCCCTGTATGTCCCTCCCGTCCTGTGTGAAAGGCGTGTGTGTGATTGCGGTGTGTAGTTTTGTGTGTGTGTGTGTAACATCTTGTGTGTGCGTAATGCGCAGGGTGCCCAATCCTAGTCCCGTGGTCCCCCGGCTCAAACCCGGTCCCTGTAAAAAAGCACAAGTGTGCATGAGTGAAGGGTCCTACCTGAGCCCAGGACGCCCCAGGTCCGCTCCTCCAGAAGGGGTCTTCCCGGTCCAGAAGAGTCCGCTGTGGAGCCGCCGTCCGCTCAGGTGGTCTTGTCTGATCCTCCTGCGGGGGCCGCTATCAGCTGTTGCTGGTCTGTCGGATCCACGTTGGTGCTGTGGTCCTCCGGCTCCTGATGGTGGGCTGGAGCTCAGAGGTACAGGCAGTGAGCAGAGTCGAGGCGCAGGTTTTACTGAACCCTTCACTGAGTTAAAAACTTAAACTTTATTAATAAAACCAATTAAAAAGGACCAAAGCCGGTCCGGGTTAAAAGATTACCTTTCGGTGTTTAAAAAAGGTATCATTAAAAGGACATCTGTCGTGTCGGGGAACCACGAGAGTTAAAAAAGCCTGACGTTTCGCAACTAGTGTTGCTTCTTCAGAGGCTGGTATCACAGGGGAGGGGGGTTAGGGTTAGGGTCAGGGGGAGGGGGGTTCGGGTTAGGGTCAGGGGGGTTAGGGTTAGGGTCAGGGGGAGGGGGGTTAGGGTTAGGGTCAGGGGGAGGGGGGGTAAGGGTTAGGGTCAGGGGGAGGGGGGTTAGGGTTAGGGTCAGGGGGAGGGGGGTTAGGGTTAGGGTTAGGGTTAGGGTTAGGGTTAGGGTTAGGTTAGGGTTAGGGTTAGGGTTAGGGTTAGGGTTAGGGTTAGGGTTAGGGTTGGGTTAGGGTAGGGTTAGAAAGACATCCTAATGGATTTTTGGGGCACTGGCCTACTGGCTCGGGTCCTCCCACTCATGAAGATACTCCTCTCCACTCAATGGCGGACCCCCGCGGGCGGATCCGAGTGCACCCAGTCAGGGGGCCCTCAGACCGATAAGTAATCCTCCGGTGGAGGGCCCCCACGGGCCCACAGCGGACGACTAGGGAGGGAGAGAGGGGGGGGGGGGGGGGGGGTTGTATGATAATTAATAATAGGTGAGATATGTGTTATGTTGTTCTAAGCCCAAGTAGGTGATCTGATCCCACTCCAGATATCCCCCAGATTTACAAAGTCCGACTGAATGTGTAAGTGCTAGAGTAAAGGAAAGAAGGGGGGGGTTTTGAATAAATAAAGAGAAATAACAATAATAAATTAACAATAAATAAAAATGTAAATAAATTAGGAGATGTGGTATAAGTGGGTGTTTATGTGTTAAAAAGTTCATATAAATGGCATGCAAGCAACTAGTACAATTATATGGATCATGCACAATAAAAGAGGAACATAAATAAAATTGGAATAGAGAATACAAGACATAATAATGCAAATTCATAAAGGCTCAGGCATGCACATCAACAATATAGGAAGAGAACACATAAAAAACCACATTTAAAAATCATAAAAGAGGGACAACAGCAGGAATAAACAAAAGTATATGAGAAAAGGGTGAATAATATTAATAATAATCAAATCATATATTTATATATAAGAAAGTAATAGTTAGGCACATAAATCAATAGAAGGAGGGTATGGACTATGACAGTAGACCTGGGAAAATAAAAGGGGGGGGGGGGGGGGGGCTGTCTATTTACTGTTGGAGGTTAAAATCTGTGTGTATGATTGATGGTGATGGGGGGAGGGGGGGGGGGGGGGGGGTTTTGGGGGGTTTTTTTGGTTGGTGAGGTCCGGGGCAAATCTGGTGGTTCTGTGGGGAAGGTCGTTGAGACCCCCCGGGGTTGTTGTTCCCAGCCTCCCGATCCATAGTCTCTCCGCCCTCTTCCTTTGTCCCTCGGTCCAGTTCTTGTTGGCTTCCAGGCCGCAGATGGTAAGATGTTCTGGTGAATGCTGTTGGAAGTGTGTGACTAATGGTGTGGTTAGTAAGGTGAGCCTGATATTGCGGAGGTGCTGTTTGAGTCGGATGAGTAAGGTGCCACCGGTCTCCCCTATATAGTGTTTATTGCAATTAGTGCAGGTGATAATATAAACAATATTGCTGTGATGAAGTGAGTAAGTGCCGAAAGGTGGGTGAGAGGAGCGGCTGTACGGGTTCCAGAACATTTTCCTGTGCCTGTACAGCCGCTCCTCTGGGACGGTCGCGGTTTTGATGTGTGGAGTGAAGGCCGATTTGATGAGAAGCTGATGGAGGTTTGGGTTCTTTCTGTAGGCGGAGATGAGTCTCACCTGTTGAATGGCAGGGTTGTGTTTTTGATTGGTGGAAAAGTTGTGTTTTATGGAGGCTAAACATGAGGCTGTGCGGTGGGAGAAAGTGGAGACCAGAGGTAGAAGGTGTGTGGTGCTGTCAGTGTTGGTGCTGGGGTCAGGATGAGGGTTGGGGTCAGGAATGGGGCCTAGGTGAGACAGGTTAGGGTTAGGGTAAGAGGGTTTGGGGTGAGGGTTAGGGTCAGGTGGGTTAGGGTAAGGGTTAGGGGGGTCAGGGTTAGGGTTAGGGTCAAGGTCAGGGTCGGATGTCTGAGTGGGTCTGAGAGGTGAGTGGGTGGTGCTGTATGAGCGAGTGGGAGCGAGACTGGCCAAGGTGTTGTATTTAATGTTCCTGAGGAATCTTTTTGTGTATCGTCTGCGTCTGAGGTGGTGGAAAAGAATGCGGATGGAGTTGTGTAAATCTGCGTCAGTAGATGAAATGCGATGAAATCTGATGATTTGAGATTTGATAATGCCTCTGAAAGTATGTTTGGGATGGTAGCTGGATTTATGGAGAAGTGCATGTGTATCTGTTTGTTTGAAGTAAACCTTGGTGAATAATTTTTTATTGTTGTTATGTGTCTGGTGGAAATAAACTGTGGTGTCTAGGAAATGGACCTGGTGTGTGTCTATGGTGTGTGTGACTTGGATGGATTTGTGGTGGCTATTCAAGATGTCAATGAACTGGTGGAATTGTGGAATAGAATGGGGCCAAATACCAATTATGTCGTCTAGAAATCTGAGGTATAATGTTGGATGCAGAGGGCATTTGGCCAGTGCTTCTCGCTCCCACTCGCTCATGTAGATGTTTGCATAGGATGGTGCAAACCGCTGGCCCATGGCTGTTCCACTGATCTGGAGAAAGTGTTGGTTGTTAAACATAAAATCATTGTTATTTAAACAGAGGGAGAGGAGTGCTATGATTTCTTGGTCGGGTCTATTGTGATCTGGATATTTTTTCATGACTGTTTGGACTGCTTGAAGTCCAAGTTCTGTGTTGATGTTAGTGTATAGGCTTGTGATATCTATTGTGAAGAGGAAAGATTCGAGTGGAACAGCCATGGGCCTAATTATGTCCAGAAAATGGTAGGTGTCCTTGATGTAGCTTGGGTGTCTCCTGGAGAGGGGTCCTATGAAGTGGTCAATGTACTGGGTCACGTTGTAGGTGGCGCTGCTGCAGTCGGAGACTATGGGTCTACCTGGGGGGACCTCCAGGGGGATCGTCCATGTATTGGGGTCTTTGTGGATTTTGGGGAGGAGGTAAAACTGTCTGGGGCGGGGGAGATCTGGTCCAAATAAGTAGTGCATTTGTTTGGTGGAAATAAAGTTTTTATTTTTGAGTGTCTGTATAATGAGTCGGATTTGGCTTTGGGTGGTCTGTTGTAATGTGTCTGGTATGGGTTTGTAGTGATTTGAATTTGAGAGTTGTCTGTTGGCTTCTGTAAGGTATTGCTGTCTATCCATAATTACTATTTTAGAGCCCTTGTCTGCTGGTTTTATTATTATGTTTGGGTTGTGAGTGAGTTCTCGGAGGGCCCTGCGTTCTGAGGGGGACATATTGTCCGGGATGTCTTTGTTTAACCTGCAGATACGCAGGGCCCTCCTGTCTTGTCTGAGTAGGGATTTGGTGGCTGGTGTGAGTGTGGCTGCTTGTGGTTCCCAATTGGACTGATGAGTGAAGGGTGTGTGGATGTAGTCTGTGTGAGGGTGGAAGTGGTCCTTTATTTTGATACGGCGGTGATACTTATGGACGTCCCCCTGTAGTTCCCCCCAGTCAAATGTCTTTGGTCGTGGAATAAAAGAGAGACCCCTCTCCAGGAGTTCCCTCTGGACCGGGGACGGGGAGAAGAGTTTGGAGAGGTTGAGGACACTGGTGGTCTCAGTCAGGTCTTGTGTGAGAGTGTCCTGTGATGTAAATTGTTGTGTTATGATGTTGTCTATTGTAAGTTGGGTATTGTCTGAGATAACCGGGTTAGGTTCTATTGTAATTTTAAATTTAAAAGTGTGCACCAATGGTGAAATATACGCGCCGCTGTGTCGGCCGTCCAGTGTATGTTATCCTTTTCCGTGCGGAACTCCTCGTGTGGAAGCTCGGCCAGGAAGGGGAGGTGGGTCATGATAGTGTTGTTGATAGTTGTGAGGTTGTTCTTTTGGACCTGTGTTAGTGCTGGGGAAAAGTTGATAACAGGAAAGTAAATGTCTGCGTGTGGAAAAGTCTGTTTAGCTGTCCTATATAATGCTTTGAGTTGTTTAATGGAGGTCTGTTTGGGGTCTTGGTCTTTGTTATTGATTCCTACGGCTAAGATGAGGATTTTTGTATGAGGGGTTTCTGGTGTTTTCTCACATAGATTTAAAAAGTGATACAAATTGGCCCCAGGGTAGCTATCTAACTGTATGTGTGTGTTTGTGTGTGGTGGAATTCTATTTATATTGGAGTCCCCCAGCACTAACACAGGTTTTTTTGGTCTGAAATGCCAATCAATTAATTTTCGGTGTGGTCTGGCGATGTGATAGGATGGTTTGAATGTGGCCGGTGATGCTATTGTATTTACTGTGTGATGAGATGTTGTTGGGTCCTGTGAATTAATTGTTGGAGTTGTGAGGACTCTGGTGGCCAGAAGAGGGCAGTGTTGCTGTGCAGACCCCCCTAATTGTTGAGTGGAGGGTTCAGATAGGGTTTTAGATGAGGCCATGGTGGCCTTCAGATCCCCAATCATCATGGTGTTTCTACCCTCACTCTGTTGGGTCACTTTAGGGGGGGTCTGTTTGACTGTGCCCTCTGTCTGGCCACCCGAGCCTTCTGTGGAAGAAGTAGAAAAAGAGGTTATTTCATCTTGAGTAATGGTGGCGACATTAGATCTATTGCAAGGTGTCTGTCTGTCATGGGTTCTGGGTTGCGTAGATGTGGTCCGGTTTATCTGAGGAGGGGGGTGAATTAGGACATCCACCTCCCGTTCACTGGCCGAGCTTGTTTGCTGTGCGTGTGTAGGTGGGGTTGGTGCGTCTGTGACCGGGTTAGTATTGAAGTGCTGTAAAATAGAAGAGGATTTAATGGGTCCAGTTCGAGATGTTTTGTGGGTCTTGTCTGTCTGTTGGTCTCTCTCCAGTGTCCCCAACCTCTCCCGGAGAGGACTGGATTCCCTCAGGGATCGGGAGGTCCGGGGGTGCCCCGAGTCCGGGGGTCCGGGGTCAGTGGCAGGATCCGTCTCCACGGGGGTCCGCTGTGCTAAGCTGGATGTGGCTGGAATGGGTGAAGCGGATGCGGCAGGAGGTTTTGGCTGTATTGCTTGAGTAGTGGGTCCCTGCTCTGTCCTGTGTGAGACTTCTTCTAATAGAGAATGTCGCGGACCTAGATATAGTGACAGCTTGTAAGGCACTTTAGCTTGGGGTAACGGAGGGAAGGCTTCCCCATCCTCTAGTTGTGTGTGTGTGTGTGTGTGTGCGCGTGTGTGTGTCGTGTCTTCTAGGGCTGAGGTATGGTGGGTGGCTAAGGCGGGCAGAGGAGGTGAACCGGCTGGTGTGTGGCAGTGTGAGTGTGAATCCAAAATGTTTGTCATTTTTTCCAAGGTACGTGGTGAGAGCCTGGCCCCATATCTTTTAGCCGCCCAGCCCTCCGCAATTTGGAGGGCTACGGGGTCTTGGGTCATGCGGCTAAGGACTGAGGAGGTCTCTGTAATGTTTGTGGTGTAGTGGTTTAGTAAAATTTGGAGGACTTTGTTAAGCCAATCCGTGGTGTTGTCTTTTAATTGGTTCTGCGTGTCTGTAGTGGGTGCTGCTGGTTTGATGAATGTGGTTAGCCGGTTCACCTGCCTCTGCATGCCGATGGGAGGAGTGTGTGTATGGATGGCTGTATTTGCTATGTGTTGGTGGTGGATAGCTTGAATTAATTTGAAGTATAATTTGCTTTTCTGCCTGGTTTCGGCTGTGGGTGGTCCGGTCAGAAGTGTATTATTCCTGGATGGCTGGGTGGTGTGTGTGTTGGTATGAGGTTGTGTTCTATGTGTGTATGTATGTGTCTCCCTGGTACTGGTTCTGGTCCTATGTCTTATGGATGGTTGTGCTGTATCTGTCTGTGGTGTAAAATTGTGTGTGTGTCGTATGTGCGTGTGGTGTGGTTGGTACCCATACATATTCCCGTAGTCCCCTGGCCCGGCCTGGTCCCTATTAAAAAACAGTCACAAAAGTGATTAAAACCGGTGGGGGGTCCTACCTGAGTTTCCTCGGGGCTCCGTTCCGTTGCCCTGGGTAGATGTGGGGCTGTTCCAGAGGTTCGGCGGGGTTTTCCGTCTCCGAGCTCCGTTCGGGTCCCGGTGATGGTCCGTGGGAATCTCCGGTCGGCGGCGGACTGCGGCTCAGACGTACTCGGTTAAACAAAGTTCTTACTTCCCCAAAGTCAGAGGAGTGGGTAGGATGGCCCTCACCGATTTAAAACCAGTAACTTTATTAATTAAAATGTGTAAAAACCAATTAAAAAGGGAAAAAGGATCCCGGTTAAAAAATACTTTAATGCCAAAACGGCTGTTAAAATCAATGGGTCCTGGTCCCGCGCCAGAGGACTATATAAAATACCTGACGTTTCGCAGGGTGTGTTGCTTCATCAGAGGTATAGTGGGAGAATGTAATGGGTACCATGGGTGTAGATATATATATATGTGTGTGTAATTTGAGAGGATGGGGAGGATGCTTCCCTCCTCTTTCTTACTTAGCCAATGGCAGTTGTTAGTATGGGATTGATGCCACCTGATAAGTGGCATCCTGATTGATTTTGGAGGGAGATGTCCCGTGATGCCAGTATCGGTTCATCGAAACTAGGGTAAGGGGGACTGGAGTAAAGGGATGGGTGAGTCAAGGGTGAGGGAGGATGCTGTCTCGCGTTGGAGTGATGTTAGAAGTGTGTCCGTGAAGAGCAATGAGCTATGGTGTAGTGGCTAAGGCGCCCGCCGCTCCACAAAGAGAAGCAGGTTCGAGACCCGCTCCATCCCCTCCTGGACTAGACACCAATAATTATTCATTATTAGCGGTGATAATGATAAGGCGGGGGAGGTGAGAGGGGAGGCACCGGCCAGTGGCACTGGCAGGGTTAGGGTTGGGTTAGGGTAGGGTTAGAAAGACATCCTAATGGATTTTTGGGGCACTGGCCTACTGGCTCGGGTCCTCCCACTCATGAAGATACTCCTCTCCACTCAATGGCGGACCCCCGCGGGCGGATCCGAGTGCACCCAGTCAGGGGGCCCTCAGACCGATAAGTAATCCTCCGGTGGAGGGCCCCCACGGGCCCACAGCGGACGACTAGGGAGGGAGAGAGGGGGGGGGGGGGGGGGGTTGTATGATAATTAATAATAGGTGAGATATGTGTTATGTTGTTCTAAGCCCAAGTAGGTGATCTGATCCCACTCCAGATATCCCCCAGATTTACAAAGTCCGACTGAATGTGTAAGTGCTAGAGTAAAGGAAAGAAGGGGGGGGTTTTGAATAAATAAAGAGAAATAACAATAATAAATTAACAATAAATAAAAATGTAAATAAATTAGGAGATGTGGTATAAGTGGGTGTTTATGTGTTAAAAAGTTCATATAAATGGCATGCAAGCAACTAGTACAATTATATGGATCATGCACAATAAAAGAGGAACATAAATAAAATTGGAATAGAGAATACAAGACATAATAATGCAAATTCATAAAGGCTCAGGCATGCACATCAACAATATAGGAAGAGAACACATAAAAAACCACATTTAAAAATCATAAAAGAGGGACAACAGCAGGAATAAACAAAAGTATATGAGAAAAGGGTGAATAATATTAATAATAATCAAATCATATATTTATATATAAGAAAGTAATAGTTAGGCACATAAATCAATAGAAGGAGGGTATGGACTATGACAGTAGACCTGGGAAAATAAAAGGGGGGGGGGGGGGGGGGCTGTCTATTTACTGTTGGAGGTTAAAATCTGTGTGTATGATTGATGGTGATGGGGGGAGGGGGGGGGGGGGGGGGGGTTTTGGGGGGTTTTTTTGGTTGGTGAGGTCCGGGGCAAATCTGGTGGTTCTGTGGGGAAGGTCGTTGAGACCCCCCGGGGTTGTTGTTCCCAGCCTCCCGATCCATAGTCTCTCCGCCCTCTTCCTTTGTCCCTCGGTCCAGTTCTTGTTGGCTTCCAGGCCGCAGATGGTAAGATGTTCTGGTGAATGCTGTTGGAAGTGTGTGACTAATGGTGTGGTTAGTAAGGTGAGCCTGATATTGCGGAGGTGCTGTTTGAGTCGGATGAGTAAGGTGCCACCGGTCTCCCCTATATAGTGTTTATTGCAATTAGTGCAGGTGATAATATAAACAATATTGCTGTGATGAAGTGAGTAAGTGCCGAAAGGTGGGTGAGAGGAGCGGCTGTACGGGTTCCAGAACATTTTCCTGTGCCTGTACAGCCGCTCCTCTGGGACGGTCGCGGTTTTGATGTGTGGAGTGAAGGCCGATTTGATGAGAAGCTGATGGAGGTTTGGGTTCTTTCTGTAGGCGGAGATGAGTCTCACCTGTTGAATGGCAGGGTTGTGTTTTTGATTGGTGGAAAAGTTGTGTTTTATGGAGGCTAAACATGAGGCTGTGCGGTGGGAGAAAGTGGAGACCAGAGGTAGAAGGTGTGTGGTGCTGTCAGTGTTGGTGCTGGGGTCAGGATGAGGGTTGGGGTCAGGAATGGGGCCTAGGTGAGACAGGTTAGGGTTAGGGTAAGAGGGTTTGGGGTGAGGGTTAGGGTCAGGTGGGTTAGGGTAAGGGTTAGGGGGGTCAGGGTTAGGGTTAGGGTCAAGGTCAGGGTCGGATGTCTGAGTGGGTCTGAGAGGTGAGTGGGTGGTGCTGTATGAGCGAGTGGGAGCGAGACTGGCCAAGGTGTTGTATTTAATGTTCCTGAGGAATCTTTTTGTGTATCGTCTGCGTCTGAGGTGGTGGAAAAGAATGCGGATGGAGTTGTGTAAATCTGCGTCAGTAGATGAAATGCGATGAAATCTGATGATTTGAGATTTGATAATGCCTCTGAAAGTATGTTTGGGATGGTAGCTGGATTTATGGAGAAGTGCATGTGTATCTGTTTGTTTGAAGTAAACCTTGGTGAATAATTTTTTATTGTTGTTATGTGTCTGGTGGAAATAAACTGTGGTGTCTAGGAAATGGACCTGGTGTGTGTCTATGGTGTGTGTGACTTGGATGGATTTGTGGTGGCTATTCAAGATGTCAATGAACTGGTGGAATTGTGGAATAGAATGGGGCCAAATACCAATTATGTCGTCTAGAAATCTGAGGTATAATGTTGGATGCAGAGGGCATTTGGCCAGTGCTTCTCGCTCCCACTCGCTCATGTAGATGTTTGCATAGGATGGTGCAAACCGCTGGCCCATGGCTGTTCCACTGATCTGGAGAAAGTGTTGGTTGTTAAACATAAAATCATTGTTATTTAAACAGAGGGAGAGGAGTGCTATGATTTCTTGGTCGGGTCTATTGTGATCTGGATATTTTTTCATGACTGTTTGGACTGCTTGAAGTCCAAGTTCTGTGTTGATGTTAGTGTATAGGCTTGTGATATCTATTGTGAAGAGGAAAGATTCGAGTGGAACAGCCATGGGCCTAATTATGTCCAGAAAATGGTAGGTGTCCTTGATGTAGCTTGGGTGTCTCCTGGAGAGGGGTCCTATGAAGTGGTCAATGTACTGGGTCACGTTGTAGGTGGCGCTGCTGCAGTCGGAGACTATGGGTCTACCTGGGGGGACCTCCAGGGGGATCGTCCATGTATTGGGGTCTTTGTGGATTTTGGGGAGGAGGTAAAACTGTCTGGGGCGGGGGAGATCTGGTCCAAATAAGTAGTGCATTTGTTTGGTGGAAATAAAGTTTTTATTTTTGAGTGTCTGTATAATGAGTCGGATTTGGCTTTGGGTGGTCTGTTGTAATGTGTCTGGTATGGGTTTGTAGTGATTTGAATTTGAGAGTTGTCTGTTGGCTTCTGTAAGGTATTGCTGTCTATCCATAATTACTATTTTAGAGCCCTTGTCTGCTGGTTTTATTATTATGTTTGGGTTGTGAGTGAGTTCTCGGAGGGCCCTGCGTTCTGAGGGGGACATATTGTCCGGGATGTCTTTGTTTAACCTGCAGATACGCAGGGCCCTCCTGTCTTGTCTGAGTAGGGATTTGGTGGCTGGTGTGAGTGTGGCTGCTTGTGGTTCCCAATTGGACTGATGAGTGAAGGGTGTGTGGATGTAGTCTGTGTGAGGGTGGAAGTGGTCCTTTATTTTGATACGGCGGTGATACTTATGGACGTCCCCCTGTAGTTCCCCCCAGTCAAATGTCTTTGGTCGTGGAATAAAAGAGAGACCCCTCTCCAGGAGTTCCCTCTGGACCGGGGACGGGGAGAAGAGTTTGGAGAGGTTGAGGACACTGGTGGTCTCAGTCAGGTCTTGTGTGAGAGTGTCCTGTGATGTAAATTGTTGTGTTATGATGTTGTCTATTGTAAGTTGGGTATTGTCTGAGATAACCGGGTTAGGTTCTATTGTAATTTTAAATTTAAAAGTGTGCACCAATGGTGAAATATACGCGCCGCTGTGTCGGCCGTCCAGTGTATGTTATCCTTTTCCGTGCGGAACTCCTCGTGTGGAAGCTCGGCCAGGAAGGGGAGGTGGGTCATGATAGTGTTGTTGATAGTTGTGAGGTTGTTCTTTTGGACCTGTGTTAGTGCTGGGGAAAAGTTGATAACAGGAAAGTAAATGTCTGCGTGTGGAAAAGTCTGTTTAGCTGTCCTATATAATGCTTTGAGTTGTTTAATGGAGGTCTGTTTGGGGTCTTGGTCTTTGTTATTGATTCCTACGGCTAAGATGAGGATTTTTGTATGAGGGGTTTCTGGTGTTTTCTCACATAGATTTAAAAAGTGATACAAATTGGCCCCAGGGTAGCTATCTAACTGTATGTGTGTGTTTGTGTGTGGTGGAATTCTATTTATATTGGAGTCCCCCAGCACTAACACAGGTTTTTTTGGTCTGAAATGCCAATCAATTAATTTTCGGTGTGGTCTGGCGATGTGATAGGATGGTTTGAATGTGGCCGGTGATGCTATTGTATTTACTGTGTGATGAGATGTTGTTGGGTCCTGTGAATTAATTGTTGGAGTTGTGAGGACTCTGGTGGCCAGAAGAGGGCAGTGTTGCTGTGCAGACCCCCCTAATTGTTGAGTGGAGGGTTCAGATAGGGTTTTAGATGAGGCCATGGTGGCCTTCAGATCCCCAATCATCATGGTGTTTCTACCCTCACTCTGTTGGGTCACTTTAGGGGGGGTCTGTTTGACTGTGCCCTCTGTCTGGCCACCCGAGCCTTCTGTGGAAGAAGTAGAAAAAGAGGTTATTTCATCTTGAGTAATGGTGGCGACATTAGATCTATTGCAAGGTGTCTGTCTGTCATGGGTTCTGGGTTGCGTAGATGTGGTCCGGTTTATCTGAGGAGGGGGGTGAATTAGGACATCCACCTCCCGTTCACTGGCCGAGCTTGTTTGCTGTGCGTGTGTAGGTGGGGTTGGTGCGTCTGTGACCGGGTTAGTATTGAAGTGCTGTAAAATAGAAGAGGATTTAATGGGTCCAGTTCGAGATGTTTTGTGGGTCTTGTCTGTCTGTTGGTCTCTCTCCAGTGTCCCCAACCTCTCCCGGAGAGGACTGGATTCCCTCAGGGATCGGGAGGTCCGGGGGTGCCCCGAGTCCGGGGGTCCGGGGTCAGTGGCAGGATCCGTCTCCACGGGGGTCCGCTGTGCTAAGCTGGATGTGGCTGGAATGGGTGAAGCGGATGCGGCAGGAGGTTTTGGCTGTATTGCTTGAGTAGTGGGTCCCTGCTCTGTCCTGTGTGAGACTTCTTCTAATAGAGAATGTCGCGGACCTAGATATAGTGACAGCTTGTAAGGCACTTTAGCTTGGGGTAACGGAGGGAAGGCTTCCCCATCCTCTAGTTGTGTGTGTGTGTGTGTGTGTGTGCGCGTGTGTGTGTCGTGTCTTCTAGGGCTGAGGTATGGTGGGTGGCTAAGGCGGGCAGAGGAGGTGAACCGGCTGGTGTGTGGCAGTGTGAGTGTGAATCCAAAATGTTTGTCATTTTTTCCAAGGTACGTGGTGAGAGCCTGGCCCCATATCTTTTAGCCGCCCAGCCCTCCGCAATTTGGAGGGCTACGGGGTCTTGGGTCATGCGGCTAAGGACTGAGGAGGTCTCTGTAATGTTTGTGGTGTAGTGGTTTAGTAAAATTTGGAGGACTTTGTTAAGCCAATCCGTGGTGTTGTCTTTTAATTGGTTCTGCGTGTCTGTAGTGGGTGCTGCTGGTTTGATGAATGTGGTTAGCCGGTTCACCTGCCTCTGCATGCCGATGGGAGGAGTGTGTGTATGGATGGCTGTATTTGCTATGTGTTGGTGGTGGATAGCTTGAATTAATTTGAAGTATAATTTGCTTTTCTGCCTGGTTTCGGCTGTGGGTGGTCCGGTCAGAAGTGTATTATTCCTGGATGGCTGGGTGGTGTGTGTGTTGGTATGAGGTTGTGTTCTATGTGTGTATGTATGTGTCTCCCTGGTACTGGTTCTGGTCCTATGTCTTATGGATGGTTGTGCTGTATCTGTCTGTGGTGTAAAATTGTGTGTGTGTCGTATGTGCGTGTGGTGTGGTTGGTACCCATACATATTCCCGTAGTCCCCTGGCCCGGCCTGGTCCCTATTAAAAAACAGTCACAAAAGTGATTAAAACCGGTGGGGGGTCCTACCTGAGTTTCCTCGGGGCTCCGTTCCGTTGTCCTGGGTAGATGTGGGGCTGTTCCAGAGGTTCGGCGGGGTTTTCCGTCTCCGAGCTCCGTTCGGGTCCCGGTGATGGTCCGTGGGAATCTCCGGTCGGCGGCGGACTGCGGCTCAGACGTACTCGGTTAAACAAAGTTCTTACTTCCCCAAAGTCAGAGGAGTGGGTAGGATGGCCCTCACCGATTTAAAACCAGTAACTTTATTAATTAAAATGTGTAAAAACCAATTAAAAAGGGAAAAAGGATCCCGGTTAAAAAATACTTTAATGCCAAAACGGCTGTTAAAATCAATGGGTCCTGGTCCCGCGCCAGAGGACTATATAAAATACCTGACGTTTCGCAGGGTGTGTTGCTTCATCAGAGGTATAGTGGGAGAATGTAATGGGTACCATGGGTGTAGATATATATATATGTGTGTGTAATTTGAGAGGATGGGGAGGATGCTTCCCTCCTCTTTCTTACTTAGCCAATGGCAGTTGTTAGTATGGGATTGATGCCACCTGATAAGTGGCATCCTGATTGATTTTGGAGGGAGATGTCCCGTGATGCCAGTATCGGTTCATCGAAACTAGGGTAAGGGGGACTGGAGTAAAGGGATGGGTGAGTCAAGGGTGAGGGAGGATGCTGTCTCGCGTTGGAGTGATGTTAGAAGTGTGTCCGTGAAGAGCAATGAGCTATGGTGTAGTGGCTAAGGCGCCCGCCGCTCCACAAAGAGAAGCAGGTTCGAGACCCGCTCCATCCCCTCCTGGACTAGACACCAATAATTATTCATTATTAGCGGTGATAATGATAAGGCGGGGGAGGTGAGAGGGGAGGCACCGGCCAGTGGCACTGGCAGGGTTAGGGTTGGGTTAGGGTAGGGTTAGAAAGACATCCTAATGGATTTTTGGGGCACTGGCCTACTGGCTCGGGTCCTCCCACTCATGAAGATACTCCTCTCCACTCAATGGCGGACCCCCGCGGGCGGATCCGAGTGCACCCAGTCAGGGGGCCCTCAGACCGATAAGTAATCCTCCGGTGGAGGGCCCCCACGGGCCCACAGCGGACGACTAGGGAGGGAGAGAGGGGGGGGGGGGGGGGGGTTGTATGATAATTAATAATAGGTGAGATATGTGTTATGTTGTTCTAAGCCCAAGTAGGTGATCTGATCCCACTCCAGATATCCCCCAGATTTACAAAGTCCGACTGAATGTGTAAGTGCTAGAGTAAAGGAAAGAAGGGGGGGGTTTTGAATAAATAAAGAGAAATAACAATAATAAATTAACAATAAATAAAAATGTAAATAAATTAGGAGATGTGGTATAAGTGGGTGTTTATGTGTTAAAAAGTTCATATAAATGGCATGCAAGCAACTAGTACAATTATATGGATCATGCACAATAAAAGAGGAACATAAATAAAATTGGAATAGAGAATACAAGACATAATAATGCAAATTCATAAAGGCTCAGGCATGCACATCAACAATATAGGAAGAGAACACATAAAAAACCACATTTAAAAATCATAAAAGAGGGACAACAGCAGGAATAAACAAAAGTATATGAGAAAAGGGTGAATAATATTAATAATAATCAAATCATATATTTATATATAAGAAAGTAATAGTTAGGCACATAAATCAATAGAAGGAGGGTATGGACTATGACAGTAGACCTGGGAAAATAAAAGGGGGGGGGGGGGGGGGCTGTCTATTTACTGTTGGAGGTTAAAATCTGTGTGTATGATTGATGGTGATGGGGGGAGGGGGGGGGGGGGGGGGTTTTGGGGGGTTTTTTTTGGTTGGTGAGGTCCGGGGCAAATCTGGTGGTTCTGTGGGGAAGGTCGTTGAGACCCCCCGGGGTTGTTGTTCCCAGCCTCCCGATCCATAGTCTCTCCGCCCTCTTCCTTTGTCCCTCGGTCCAGTTCTTGTTGGCTTCCAGGCCGCAGATGGTAAGATGTTCTGGTGAATGCTGTTGGAAGTGTGTGACTAATGGTGTGGTTAGTAAGGTGGAGCCTGATATTGCGGAGGTGCTGTTTGAGTCGGATGAGTAAGGTGCCACCGGTCTCCCCTATATAGTGTTTATTGCAATTAGTGCAGGTGATAATATAAACAATATTGCTGTGATGAAGTGAGTAAGTGCCGAAAGGTGGGTGAGAGGAGCGGCTGTACGGGTTCCAGAACATTTTCCTGTGCCTGTACAGCCGCTCCTCTGGGACGGTCGCGGTTTTGATGTGTGGAGTGAAGGCCGATTTGATGAGAAGCTGATGGAGGTTTGGGTTCTTTCTGTAGGCGGAGATGAGTCTCACCTGTTGAATGGCAGGGTTGTGTTTTTGATTGGTGGAAAAGTTGTGTTTTATGGAGGCTAAACATGAGGCTGTGCGGTGGGAGAAAGTGGAGACCAGAGGTAGAAGGTGTGTGGTGCTGTCAGTGTTGGTGCTGGGGTCAGGATGAGGGTTGGGGTCAGGAATGGGGCCTAGGTGAGACAGGTTAGGGTTAGGGTAAGAGGGTTTGGGGTGAGGGTTAGGGTCAGGTGGGTTAGGGTAAGGGTTAGGGGGGTCAGGGTTAGGGTTAGGGTCAAGGTCAGGGTCGGATGTCTGAGTGGGTCTGAGAGGTGAGTGGGTGGTGCTGTATGAGCGAGTGGGAGCGAGACTGGCCAAGGTGTTGTATTTAATGTTCCTGAGGAATCTTTTTGTGTATCGTCTGCGTCTGAGGTGGTGGAAAAGAATGCGGATGGAGTTGTGTAAATCTGCGTCAGTAGATGAAATGCGATGAAATCTGATGATTTGAGATTTGATAATGCCTCTGAAAGTATGTTTGGGATGGTAGCTGGATTTATGGAGAAGTGCATGTGTATCTGTTTGTTTGAAGTAAACCTTGGTGAATAATTTTTTATTGTTGTTATGTGTCTGGTGGAAATAAACTGTGGTGTCTAGGAAATGGACCTGGTGTGTGTCTATGGTGTGTGTGACTTGGATGGATTTGTGGTGGCTATTCAAGATGTCAATGAACTGGTGGAATTGTGGAATAGAATGGGGCCAAATACCAATTATGTCGTCTAGAAATCTGAGGTATAATGTTGGATGCAGAGGGCATTTGGCCAGTGCTTCTCGCTCCCACTCGCTCATGTAGATGTTTGCATAGGATGGTGCAAACCGCTGGCCCATGGCTGTTCCACTGATCTGGAGAAAGTGTTGGTTGTTAAACATAAAATCATTGTTATTTAAACAGAGGGAGAGGAGTGCTATGATTTCTTGGTCGGGTCTATTGTGATCTGGATATTTTTTCATGACTGTTTGGACTGCTTGAAGTCCAAGTTCTGTGTTGATGTTAGTGTATAGGCTTGTGATATCTATTGTGAAGAGGAAAGATTCGAGTGGAACAGCCATGGGCCTAATTATGTCCAGAAAATGGTAGGTGTCCTTGATGTAGCTTGGGTGTCTCCTGGAGAGGGGTCCTATGAAGTGGTCAATGTACTGGGTCACGTTGTAGGTGGCGCTGCTGCAGTCGGAGACTATGGGTCTACCTGGGGGGACCTCCAGGGGGATCGTCCATGTATTGGGGTCTTTGTGGATTTTGGGGAGGAGGTAAAACTGTCTGGGGCGGGGGAGATCTGGTCCAAATAAGTAGTGCATTTGTTTGGTGGAAATAAAGTTTTTATTTTTGAGTGTCTGTATAATGAGTCGGATTTGGCTTTGGGTGGTCTGTTGTAATGTGTCTGGTATGGGTTTGTAGTGATTTGAATTTGAGAGTTGTCTGTTGGCTTCTGTAAGGTATTGCTGTCTATCCATAATTACTATTTTAGAGCCCTTGTCTGCTGGTTTTATTATTATGTTTGGGTTGTGAGTGAGTTCTCGGAGGGCCCTGCGTTCTGAGGGGGACATATTGTCCGGGATGTCTTTGTTTAACCTGCAGATACGCAGGGCCCTCCTGTCTTGTCTGAGTAGGGATTTGGTGGCTGGTGTGAGTGTGGCTGCTTGTGGTTCCCAATTGGACTGATGAGTGAAGGGTGTGTGGATGTAGTCTGTGTGAGGGTGGAAGTGGTCCTTTATTTTGATACGGCGGTGATACTTATGGACGTCCCCCTGTAGTTCCCCCCAGTCAAATGTCTTTGGTCGTGGAATAAAAGAGAGACCCCTCTCCAGGAGTTCCCTCTGGACCGGGGACGGGGAGAAGAGTTTGGAGAGGTTGAGGACACTGGTGGTCTCAGTCAGGTCTTGTGTGAGAGTGTCCTGTGATGTAAATTGTTGTGTTATGATGTTGTCTATTGTAAGTTGGGTATTGTCTGAGATAACCGGGTTAGGTTCTATTGTAATTTTAAATTTAAAAGTGTGCACCAATGGTGAAATATACGCGCCGCTGTGTCGGCCGTCCAGTGTATGTTATCCTTTTCCGTGCGGAACTCCTCGTGTGGAAGCTCGGCCAGGAAGGGGAGGTGGGTCATGATAGTGTTGTTGATAGTTGTGAGGTTGTTCTTTTGGACCTGTGTTAGTGCTGGGGAAAAGTTGATAACAGGAAAGTAAATGTCTGCGTGTGGAAAAGTCTGTTTAGCTGTCCTATATAATGCTTTGAGTTGTTTAATGGAGGTCTGTTTGGGGTCTTGGTCTTTGTTATTGATTCCTACGGCTAAGATGAGGATTTTTGTATGAGGGGTTTCTGGTGTTTTCTCACATAGATTTAAAAAGTGATACAAATTGGCCCCAGGGTAGCTATCTAACTGTATGTGTGTGTTTGTGTGTGGTGGAATTCTATTTATATTGGAGTCCCCCAGCACTAACACAGGTTTTTTTGGTCTGAAATGCCAATCAATTAATTTTCGGTGTGGTCTGGCGATGTGATAGGATGGTTTGAATGTGGCCGGTGATGCTATTGTATTTACTGTGTGATGAGATGTTGTTGGGTCCTGTGAATTAATTGTTGGAGTTGTGAGGACTCTGGTGGCCAGAAGAGGGCAGTGTTGCTGTGCAGACCCCCCTAATTGTTGAGTGGAGGGTTCAGATAGGGTTTTAGATGAGGCCATGGTGGCCTTCAGATCCCCAATCATCATGGTGTTTCTACCCTCACTCTGTTGGGTCACTTTAGGGGGGGTCTGTTTGACTGTGCCCTCTGTCTGGCCACCCGAGCCTTCTGTGGAAGAAGTAGAAAAAGAGGTTATTTCATCTTGAGTAATGGTGGCGACATTAGATCTATTGCAAGGTGTCTGTCTGTCATGGGTTCTGGGTTGCGTAGATGTGGTCCGGTTTATCTGAGGAGGGGGGTGAATTAGGACATCCACCTCCCGTTCACTGGCCGAGCTTGTTTGCTGTGCGTGTGTAGGTGGGGTTGGTGCGTCTGTGACCGGGTTAGTATTGAAGTGCTGTAAAATAGAAGAGGATTTAATGGGTCCAGTTCGAGATGTTTTGTGGGTCTTGTCTGTCTGTTGGTCTCTCTCCAGTGTCCCCAACCTCTCCCGGAGAGGACTGGATTCCCTCAGGGATCGGGAGGTCCGGGGGTGCCCCGAGTCCGGGGGTCCGGGGTCAGTGGCAGGATCCGTCTCCACGGGGGTCCGCTGTGCTAAGCTGGATGTGGCTGGAATGGGTGAAGCGGATGCGGCAGGAGGTTTTGGCTGTATTGCTTGAGTAGTGGGTCCCTGCTCTGTCCTGTGTGAGACTTCTTCTAATAGAGAATGTCGCGGACCTAGATATAGTGACAGCTTGTAAGGCACTTTAGCTTGGGGTAACGGAGGGAAGGCTTCCCCATCCTCTAGTTGTGTGTGTGTGTGTGTGTGTGTGCGCGTGTGTGTGTCGTGTCTTCTAGGGCTGAGGTATGGTGGGTGGCTAAGGCGGGCAGAGGAGGTGAACCGGCTGGTGTGTGGCAGTGTGAGTGTGAATCCAAAATGTTTGTCATTTTTTCCAAGGTACGTGGTGAGAGCCTGGCCCCATATCTTTTAGCCGCCCAGCCCTCCGCAATTTGGAGGGCTACGGGGTCTTGGGTCATGCGGCTAAGGACTGAGGAGGTCTCTGTAATGTTTGTGGTGTAGTGGTTTAGTAAAATTTGGAGGACTTTGTTAAGCCAATCCGTGGTGTTGTCTTTTAATTGGTTCTGCGTGTCTGTAGTGGGTGCTGCTGGTTTGATGAATGTGGTTAGCCGGTTCACCTGCCTCTGCATGCCGATGGGAGGAGTGTGTGTATGGATGGCTGTATTTGCTATGTGTTGGTGGTGGATAGCTTGAATTAATTTGAAGTATAATTTGCTTTTCTGCCTGGTTTCGGCTGTGGGTGGTCCGGTCAGAAGTGTATTATTCCTGGATGGCTGGGTGGTGTGTGTGTTGGTATGAGGTTGTGTTCTATGTGTGTATGTATGTGTCTCCCTGGTACTGGTTCTGGTCCTATGTCTTATGGATGGTTGTGCTGTATCTGTCTGTGGTGTAAAATTGTGTGTGTGTCGTATGTGCGTGTGGTGTGGTTGGTACCCATACATATTCCCGTAGTCCCCTGGCCCGGCCTGGTCCCTATTAAAAAACAGTCACAAAAGTGATTAAAACCGGTGGGGGGTCCTACCTGAGTTTCCTCGGGGCTCCGTTCCGTTGTCCTGGGTAGATGTGGGGCTGTTCCAGAGGTTCGGCGGGGTTTTCCGTCTCCGAGCTCCGTTCGGGTCCCGGTGATGGTCCGTGGGAATCTCCGGTCGGCGGCGGACTGCGGCTCAGACGTACTCGGTTAAACAAAGTTCTTACTTCCCCAAAGTCAGAGGAGTGGGTAGGATGGCCCTCACCGATTTAAAACCAGTAACTTTATTAATTAAAATGTGTAAAAACCAATTAAAAAGGGAAAAAGGATCCCGGTTAAAAAATACTTTAATGCCAAAACGGCTGTTAAAATCAATGGGTCCTGGTCCCGCGCCAGAGGACTATATAAAATACCTGACGTTTCGCAGGGTGTGTTGCTTCATCAGAGGTATAGTGGGAGAATGTAATGGGTACCATGGGTGTAGATATATATATATGTGTGTGTAATTTGAGAGGATGGGGAGGATGCTTCCCTCCTCTTTCTTACTTAGCCAATGGCAGTTGTTAGTATGGGATTGATGCCACCTGATAAGTGGCATCCTGATTGATTTTGGAGGGAGATGTCCCGTGATGCCAGTATCGGTTCATCGAAACTAGGGTAAGGGGGACTGGAGTAAAGGGATGGGTGAGTCAAGGGTGAGGGAGGATGCTGTCTCGCGTTGGAGTGATGTTAGAAGTGTGTCCGTGAAGAGCAATGAGCTATGGTGTAGTGGCTAAGGCGCCCGCCGCTCCACAAAGAGAAGCAGGTTCGAGACCCGCTCCATCCCCTCCTGGACTAGACACCAATAATTATTCATTATTAGCGGTGATAATGATAAGGCGGGGGAGGTGAGAGGGGAGGCACCGGCCAGTGGCACTGGCAGGGTTAGGGTTGGGTTAGGGTAGGGTTAGAAAGACATCCTAATGGATTTTTGGGGCACTGGCCTACTGGCTCGGGTCCTCCCACTCATGAAGATACTCCTCTCCACTCAATGGCGGACCCCCGCGGGCGGATCCGAGTGCACCCAGTCAGGGGGCCCTCAGACCGATAAGTAATCCTCCGGTGGAGGGCCCCCACGGGCCCACAGCGGACGACTAGGGAGGGAGAGAGGGGGGGGGGGGGGGGGGTTGTATGATAATTAATAATAGGTGAGATATGTGTTATGTTGTTCTAAGCCCAAGTAGGTGATCTGATCCCACTCCAGATATCCCCCAGATTTACAAAGTCCGACTGAATGTGTAAGTGCTAGAGTAAAGGAAAGAAGGGGGGGGTTTTGAATAAATAAAGAGAAATAACAATAATAAATTAACAATAAATAAAAATGTAAATAAATTAGGAGATGTGGTATAAGTGGGTGTTTATGTGTTAAAAAGTTCATATAAATGGCATGCAAGCAACTAGTACAATTATATGGATCATGCACAATAAAAGAGGAACATAAATAAAATTGGAATAGAGAATACAAGACATAATAATGCAAATTCATAAAGGCTCAGGCATGCACATCAACAATATAGGAAGAGAACACATAAAAAACCACATTTAAAAATCATAAAAGAGGGACAACAGCAGGAATAAACAAAAGTATATGAGAAAAGGGTGAATAATATTAATAATAATCAAATCATATATTTATATATAAGAAAGTAATAGTTAGGCACATAAATCAATAGAAGGAGGGTATGGACTATGACAGTAGACCTGGGAAAATAAAAGGGGGGGGGGGGGGGGGCTGTCTATTTACTGTTGGAGGTTAAAATCTGTGTGTATGATTGATGGTGATGGGGGGAGGGGGGGGGGGGGGGGGGTTTTGGGGGGTTTTTTTTGGTTGGTGAGGTCCGGGGCAAATCTGGTGGTTCTGTGGGGAAGGTCGTTGAGACCCCCCGGGGTTGTTGTTCCCAGCCTCCCGATCCATAGTCTCTCCGCCCTCTTCCTTTGTCCCTCGGTCCAGTTCTTGTTGGCTTCCAGGCCGCAGATGGTAAGATGTTCTGGTGAATGCTGTTGGAAGTGTGTGACTAATGGTGTGGTTAGTAAGGTGAGCCTGATATTGCGGAGGTGCTGTTTGAGTCGGATGAGTAAGGTGCCACCGGTCTCCCCTATATAGTGTTTATTGCAATTAGTGCAGGTGATAATATAAACAATATTGCTGTGATGAAGTGAGTAAGTGCCGAAAGGTGGGTGAGAGGAGCGGCTGTACGGGTTCCAGAACATTTTCCTGTGCCTGTACAGCCGCTCCTCTGGGACGGTCGCGGTTTTGATGTGTGGAGTGAAGGCCGATTTGATGAGAAGCTGATGGAGGTTTGGGTTCTTTCTGTAGGCGGAGATGAGTCTCACCTGTTGAATGGCAGGGTTGTGTTTTTGATTGGTGGAAAAGTTGTGTTTTATGGAGGCTAAACATGAGGCTGTGCGGTGGGAGAAAGTGGAGACCAGAGGTAGAAGGTGTGTGGTGCTGTCAGTGTTGGTGCTGGGGTCAGGATGAGGGTTGGGGTCAGGAATGGGGCCTAGGTGAGACAGGTTAGGGTTAGGGTAAGAGGGTTTGGGGTGAGGGTTAGGGTCAGGTGGGTTAGGGTAAGGGTTAGGGGGGTCAGGGTTAGGGTTAGGGTCAAGGTCAGGGTCGGATGTCTGAGTGGGTCTGAGAGGTGAGTGGGTGGTGCTGTATGAGCGAGTGGGAGCGAGACTGGCCAAGGTGTTGTATTTAATGTTCCTGAGGAATCTTTTTGTGTATCGTCTGCGTCTGAGGTGGTGGAAAAGAATGCGGATGGAGTTGTGTAAATCTGCGTCAGTAGATGAAATGCGATGAAATCTGATGATTTGAGATTTGATAATGCCTCTGAAAGTATGTTTGGGATGGTAGCTGGATTTATGGAGAAGTGCATGTGTATCTGTTTGTTTGAAGTAAACCTTGGTGAATAATTTTTTATTGTTGTTATGTGTCTGGTGGAAATAAACTGTGGTGTCTAGGAAATGGACCTGGTGTGTGTCTATGGTGTGTGTGACTTGGATGGATTTGTGGTGGCTATTCAAGATGTCAATGAACTGGTGGAATTGTGGAATAGAATGGGGCCAAATACCAATTATGTCGTCTAGAAATCTGAGGTATAATGTTGGATGCAGAGGGCATTTGGCCAGTGCTTCTCGCTCCCACTCGCTCATGTAGATGTTTGCATAGGATGGTGCAAACCGCTGGCCCATGGCTGTTCCACTGATCTGGAGAAAGTGTTGGTTGTTAAACATAAAATCATTGTTATTTAAACAGAGGGAGAGGAGTGCTATGATTTCTTGGTCGGGTCTATTGTGATCTGGATATTTTTTCATGACTGTTTGGACTGCTTGAAGTCCAAGTTCTGTGTTGATGTTAGTGTATAGGCTTGTGATATCTATTGTGAAGAGGAAAGATTCGAGTGGAACAGCCATGGGCCTAATTATGTCCAGAAAATGGTAGGTGTCCTTGATGTAGCTTGGGTGTCTCCTGGAGAGGGGTCCTATGAAGTGGTCAATGTACTGGGTCACGTTGTAGGTGGCGCTGCTGCAGTCGGAGACTATGGGTCTACCTGGGGGGACCTCCAGGGGGATCGTCCATGTATTGGGGTCTTTGTGGATTTTGGGGAGGAGGTAAAACTGTCTGGGGCGGGGGAGATCTGGTCCAAATAAGTAGTGCATTTGTTTGGTGGAAATAAAGTTTTTATTTTTGAGTGTCTGTATAATGAGTCGGATTTGGCTTTGGGTGGTCTGTTGTAATGTGTCTGGTATGGGTTTGTAGTGATTTGAATTTGAGAGTTGTCTGTTGGCTTCTGTAAGGTATTGCTGTCTATCCATAATTACTATTTTAGAGCCCTTGTCTGCTGGTTTTATTATTATGTTTGGGTTGTGAGTGAGTTCTCGGAGGGCCCTGCGTTCTGAGGGGGACATATTGTCCGGGATGTCTTTGTTTAACCTGCAGATACGCAGGGCCCTCCTGTCTTGTCTGAGTAGGGATTTGGTGGCTGGTGTGAGTGTGGCTGCTTGTGGTTCCCAATTGGACTGATGAGTGAAGGGTGTGTGGATGTAGTCTGTGTGAGGGTGGAAGTGGTCCTTTATTTTGATACGGCGGTGATACTTATGGACGTCCCCCTGTAGTTCCCCCCAGTCAAATGTCTTTGGTCGTGGAATAAAAGAGAGACCCCTCTCCAGGAGTTCCCTCTGGACCGGGGACGGGGAGAAGAGTTTGGAGAGGTTGAGGACACTGGTGGTCTCAGTCAGGTCTTGTGTGAGAGTGTCCTGTGATGTAAATTGTTGTGTTATGATGTTGTCTATTGTAAGTTGGGTATTGTCTGAGATAACCGGGTTAGGTTCTATTGTAATTTTAAATTTAAAAGTGTGCACCAATGGTGAAATATACGCGCCGCTGTGTCGGCCGTCCAGTGTATGTTATCCTTTTCCGTGCGGAACTCCTCGTGTGGAAGCTCGGCCAGGAAGGGGAGGTGGGTCATGATAGTGTTGTTGATAGTTGTGAGGTTGTTCTTTTGGACCTGTGTTAGTGCTGGGGAAAAGTTGATAACAGGAAAGTAAATGTCTGCGTGTGGAAAAGTCTGTTTAGCTGTCCTATATAATGCTTTGAGTTGTTTAATGGAGGTCTGTTTGGGGTCTTGGTCTTTGTTATTGATTCCTACGGCTAAGATGAGGATTTTTGTATGAGGGGTTTCTGGTGTTTTCTCACATAGATTTAAAAAGTGATACAAATTGGCCCCAGGGTAGCTATCTAACTGTATGTGTGTGTTTGTGTGTGGTGGAATTCTATTTATATTGGAGTCCCCCAGCACTAACACAGGTTTTTTTGGTCTGAAATGCCAATCAATTAATTTTCGGTGTGGTCTGGCGATGTGATAGGATGGTTTGAATGTGGCCGGTGATGCTATTGTATTTACTGTGTGATGAGATGTTGTTGGGTCCTGTGAATTAATTGTTGGAGTTGTGAGGACTCTGGTGGCCAGAAGAGGGCAGTGTTGCTGTGCAGACCCCCCTAATTGTTGAGTGGAGGGTTCAGATAGGGTTTTAGATGAGGCCATGGTGGCCTTCAGATCCCCAATCATCATGGTGTTTCTACCCTCACTCTGTTGGGTCACTTTAGGGGGGGTCTGTTTGACTGTGCCCTCTGTCTGGCCACCCGAGCCTTCTGTGGAAGAAGTAGAAAAAGAGGTTATTTCATCTTGAGTAATGGTGGCGACATTAGATCTATTGCAAGGTGTCTGTCTGTCATGGGTTCTGGGTTGCGTAGATGTGGTCCGGTTTATCTGAGGAGGGGGGTGAATTAGGACATCCACCTCCCGTTCACTGGCCGAGCTTGTTTGCTGTGCGTGTGTAGGTGGGGTTGGTGCGTCTGTGACCGGGTTAGTATTGAAGTGCTGTAAAATAGAAGAGGATTTAATGGGTCCAGTTCGAGATGTTTTGTGGGTCTTGTCTGTCTGTTGGTCTCTCTCCAGTGTCCCCAACCTCTCCCGGAGAGGACTGGATTCCCTCAGGGATCGGGAGGTCCGGGGGTGCCCCGAGTCCGGGGGTCCGGGGTCAGTGGCAGGATCCGTCTCCACGGGGGTCCGCTGTGCTAAGCTGGATGTGGCTGGAATGGGTGAAGCGGATGCGGCAGGAGGTTTTGGCTGTATTGCTTGAGTAGTGGGTCCCTGCTCTGTCCTGTGTGAGACTTCTTCTAATAGAGAATGTCGCGGACCTAGATATAGTGACAGCTTGTAAGGCACTTTAGCTTGGGGTAACGGAGGGAAGGCTTCCCCATCCTCTAGTTGTGTGTGTGTGTGTGTGTGTGCGCGTGTGTGTGTCGTGTCTTCTAGGGCTGAGGTATGGTGGGTGGCTAAGGCGGGCAGAGGAGGTGAACCGGCTGGTGTGTGGCAGTGTGAGTGTGAATCCAAAATGTTTGTCATTTTTTCCAAGGTACGTGGTGAGAGCCTGGCCCCATATCTTTTAGCCGCCCAGCCCTCCGCAATTTGGAGGGCTACGGGGTCTTGGGTCATGCGGCTAAGGACTGAGGAGGTCTCTGTAATGTTTGTGGTGTAGTGGTTTAGTAAAATTTGGAGGACTTTGTTAAGCCAATCCGTGGTGTTGTCTTTTAATTGGTTCTGCGTGTCTGTAGTGGGTGCTGCTGGTTTGATGAATGTGGTTAGCCGGTTCACCTGCCTCTGCATGCCGATGGGAGGAGTGTGTGTATGGATGGCTGTATTTGCTATGTGTTGGTGGTGGATAGCTTGAATTAATTTGAAGTATAATTTGCTTTTCTGCCTGGTTTCGGCTGTGGGTGGTCCGGTCAGAAGTGTATTATTCCTGGATGGCTGGGTGGTGTGTGTGTTGGTATGAGGTTGTGTTCTATGTGTGTATGTATGTGTCTCCCTGGTACTGGTTCTGGTCCTATGTCTTATGGATGGTTGTGCTGTATCTGTCTGTGGTGTAAAATTGTGTGTGTGTCGTATGTGCGTGTGGTGTGGTTGGTACCCATACATATTCCCGTAGTCCCCTGGCCCGGCCTGGTCCCTATTAAAAAACAGTCACAAAAGTGATTAAAACCGGTGGGGGGTCCTACCTGAGTTTCCTCGGGGCTCCGTTCCGTTGTCCTGGGTAGATGTGGGGCTGTTCCAGAGGTTCGGCGGGGTTTTCCGTCTCCGAGCTCCGTTCGGGTCCCGGTGATGGTCCGTGGGAATCTCCGGTCGGCGGCGGACTGCGGCTCAGACGTACTCGGTTAAACAAAGTTCTTACTTCCCCAAAGTCAGAGGAGTGGGTAGGATGGCCCTCACCGATTTAAAACCAGTAACTTTATTAATTAAAATGTGTAAAAACCAATTAAAAAGGGAAAAAGGATCCCGGTTAAAAAATACTTTAATGCCAAAACGGCTGTTAAAATCAATGGGTCCTGGTCCCGCGCCAGAGGACTATATAAAATACCTGACGTTTCGCAGGGTGTGTTGCTTCATCAGAGGTATAGTGGGAGAATGTAATGGGTACCATGGGTGTAGATATATATATATGTGTGTGTAATTTGAGAGGATGGGGAGGATGCTTCCCTCCTCTTTCTTACTTAGCCAATGGCAGTTGTTAGTATGGGATTGATGCCACCTGATAAGTGGCATCCTGATTGATTTTGGAGGGAGATGTCCCGTGATGCCAGTATCGGTTCATCGAAACTAGGGTAAGGGGGACTGGAGTAAAGGGATGGGTGAGTCAAGGGTGAGGGAGGATGCTGTCTCGCGTTGGAGTGATGTTAGAAGTGTGTCCGTGAAGAGCAATGAGCTATGGTGTAGTGGCTAAGGCGCCCGCCGCTCCACAAAGAGAAGCAGGTTCGAGACCCGCTCCATCCCCTCCTGGACTAGACACCAATAATTATTCATTATTAGCGGTGATAATGATAAGGCGGGGGAGGTGAGAGGGGAGGCACCGGCCAGTGGCACTGGCAGGGTTAGGGTTGGGTTAGGGTAGGGTTAGAAAGACATCCTAATGGATTTTTGGGGCACTGGCCTACTGGCTCGGGTCCTCCCACTCATGAAGATACTCCTCTCCACTCAATGGCGGACCCCCGCGGGCGGATCCGAGTGCACCCAGTCAGGGGGCCCTCAGACCGATAAGTAATCCTCCGGTGGAGGGCCCCCACGGGCCCACAGCGGACGACTAGGGAGGGAGAGAGGGGGGGGGGGGGGGGGGGTTGTATGATAATTAATAATAGGTGAGATATGTGTTATGTTGTTCTAAGCCCAAGTAGGTGATCTGATCCCACTCCAGATATCCCCCAGATTTACAAAGTCCGACTGAATGTGTAAGTGCTAGAGTAAAGGAAAGAAGGGGGGGGTTTTGAATAAATAAAGAGAAATAACAATAATAAATTAACAATAAATAAAAATGTAAATAAATTAGGAGATGTGGTATAAGTGGGTGTTTATGTGTTAAAAAGTTCATATAAATGGCATGCAAGCAACTAGTACAATTATATGGATCATGCACAATAAAAGAGGAACATAAATAAAATTGGAATAGAGAATACAAGACATAATAATGCAAATTCATAAAGGCTCAGGCATGCACATCAACAATATAGGAAGAGAACACATAAAAAACCACATTTAAAAATCATAAAAGAGGGACAACAGCAGGAATAAACAAAAGTATATGAGAAAAGGGTGAATAATATTAATAATAATCAAATCATATATTTATATATAAGAAAGTAATAGTTAGGCACATAAATCAATAGAAGGAGGGTATGGACTATGACAGTAGACCTGGGAAAATAAAAGGGGGGGGGGGGGGGGGGGCTGTCTATTTACTGTTGGAGGTTAAAATCTGTGTGTATGATTGATGGTGATGGGGGGAGGGGGGGGGGGGGGGGGGGGGGGTTTGGGGGGTTTTTTTTTGGTTGGTGAGGTCCGGGGCAAATCTGGTGGTTCTGTGGGGGAAGGTCGTTGAGACCCCCCGGGGTTGTTGTTCCCAGCCTCCCGATCCATAGTCTCTCCGCCCTCTTCCTTTGTCCCTCGGTCCAGTTCTTGTTGGCTTCCAGGCCGCAGATGGTAAGATGTTCTGGTGAATGCTGTTGGAAGTGTGTGACTAATGGTGTGGTTAGTAAGGTGAGCCTGATATTGCGGAGGGTGCTGTTTGAGTCGGATGAGTAAGGTGCCACCGGTCTCCCCTATATAGTGTTTATTGCAATTAGTGCAGGTGATAATATAAACAATATTGCTGTGATGAAGTGAGTAAGTGCCGAAAGGTGGGTGAGAGGAGCGGCTGTACGGGGTTCCAGAACATTTTCCTGTGCCTGTACAGCCGCTCCTCTGGGACGGTCGCGGTTTTGATGTGTGGAGTGAAGGCCGATTTGATGAGAAGCTGATGGAGGTTTGGGTTCTTTCTGTAGGCGGAGATGAGTCTCACCTGTTGAATGGCAGGGTTGTGTTTTTGATTGGTGGAAAAGTTGTGTTTTATGGAGGCTAAACATGAGGCTGTGCGGTGGGAGGAAAGTGGAGACCAGAGGTAGAAGGTGTGTGGTGCTGTCAGTGTTGGTGCTGGGGTCAGGATGAGGGTTGGGGTCAGGAATGGGGCCTAGGTGAGACAGGTTAGGGTTAGGGTAAGAGGGTTTTGGGGTGAGGGTTAGGGTCAGGTGGGTTAGGGTAAGGGTTAGGGGGGGTCAGGGTTAGGGTTAGGGTCAAGGTCAGGGTCGGATGTCTGAGTGGGTCTGAGAGGTGAGTGGGTGGTGCTGTATGAGCGAGTGGGAGCGAGACTGGCCAAGGTGTTGTATTTAATGTTCCTGAGGAAATCTTTTTGTGTATCGTCTGCGTCTGAGGTGGTGGAAAAGAATGCGGATGGAGTTGTGTAAATCTGCGTCAGTAGATGAAATGCGATGAAATCTGATGATTTGAGATTTGATAATGCCTCTGAAAGTATGTTTGGGATGGTAGCTGGATTTATGGAGAAGTGCATGTGTATCTGTTTGTTTGAAGTAAACCTTGGTGAATAATTTTTTATTGTTGTTATGTGTCTGGTGGAAATAAACTGTGGTGTCTAGGAAATGGACCTGGTGTGTGTCTATGGTGTGTGTGACTTGGATGGATTTGTGGTGGCTATTCAAGATGTCAATGAACTGGTGGAATTGTGGAATAGAATGGGGCCAAATACCAATTATGTCGTCTAGAAATCTGAGGTATAATGTTGGATGCAGAGGGCATTTGGCCAGTGCTTCTCGCTCCCACTCGCTCATGTAGATGTTTGCATAGGATGGTGCAAACCGCTGGCCCATGGCTGTTCCACTGATCTGGAGAAAGTGTTGGTTGTTAAACATAAAATCATTGTTATTTAAACAGAGGGAGAGGAGTGCTATGATTTCTTGGTCGGGTCTATTGTGATCTGGATATTTTTTCATGACTGTTTGGACTGCTTGAAGTCCAAGTTCTGTGTTGATGTTAGTGTATAGGCTTGTGATATCTATTGTGAAGAGGAAAGATTCGAGTGGAACAGCCATGGGCCTAATTATGTCCAGAAAATGGTAGGTGTCCTTGATGTAGCTTGGGTGTCTCCTGGAGAGGGGGTCCTATGAAGTGGTCAATGTACTGGGTCACGTTGTAGGTGGCGCTGCTGCAGTCGGAGACTATGGGTCTACCTGGGGGGACCTCCAGGGGGGATCGTCCATGTATTGGGGTCTTTGTGGATTTTGGGGAGGAGGTAAAACTGTCTGGGGCGGGGGAGATCTGGTCCAAATAAGTAGTGCATTTGTTTGGTGGAAATAAAGTTTTTATTTTTGAGTGTCTGTATAATGAGTCGGATTTGGCTTTGGGGTGGTCTGTTGTAATGTGTCTGGTATGGGTTTGTAGTGATTTGAATTTGAGAGTTGTCTGTTGGCTTCTGTAAGGTATTGCTGTCTATCCATAATTACTATTTTAGAGCCCTTGTCTGCTGGTTTTATTATTATGTTTGGGTTGTGAGTGAGTTCTCGGAGGGCCCTGCGTTCTGAGGGGGACATATTGTCCGGGATGTCTTTGTTTAACCTGCAGATACGCAGGGGCCCTCCTGTCTTGTCTGAGTAGGGATTTGGTGGCTGGTGTGAGTGTGGCTGCTTGTGGTTCCCAATTGGACTGATGAGTGAAGGGGTGTGTGGATGTAGTCTGTGTGAGGGTGGAAGTGGTCCTTTATTTTGATACGGCGGTGATACTTATGGACGTCCCCCTGTAGTTCCCCCCAGTCAAATGTCTTTGGTCGTGGAATAAAAGAGAGACCCCTCTCCAGGAGTTCCCTCTGGACCGGGGACGGGGAGAAGAGTTTGGAGAGGTTGAGGACACTGGTGGTCTCAGTCAGGTCTTGTGTGAGAGTGTCCTGTGATGTAAATTGTTGTGTTATGATGTTGTCTATTGTAAGTTGGGTATTGTCTGAGATAACCGGGTTAGGTTCTATTGTAATTTTAAATTTAAAAGTGTGCACCAATGGTGAAATATACGCGCCGCTGTGTCGGCCGTCCAGTGTATGTTATCCTTTTCCGTGGCGGAACTCCTCGTGTGGAAGCTCGGCCAGGAAGGGGAGGTGGGTCATGATAGTGTTGTTGATAGTTGTGAGGTTGTTCTTTTGGACCTGTGTTAGTGCTGG
>CM035784.1:28653475-28684106 GCA_020466265.1 Siphamia tubifer
TACTAAGACTGAAATACTAATACTAATACTAAGACTGAAATACTAAGACTGAAATACTAATACTAATACTAAGACTGAAATACTAAGACTGAAATACTAAGACTGAAATACTAAGACTGAAATACTAAGACTGAAATACTAAGACTGAAATACTAAGACTGAAATACTAATACTAATACTAAGACTGAAATACTAAGACTGAAATACTAATACTAATACTAAGACTGAAATACTAAGACTGAAATACTAATACTAATACTAAGACTGAAATACTAAGACTGAAATACTAAGACTGAAATACTAATACTAATACTAAGACTGAAATACTAAGACTGAAATACTAATACTAATACTAAGACTGAAATACTAAGACTGAAATACTAATACTAATACTAAGACTGAAATACTAAGACTGAAATACTAAGACTGAAATACTAATACTAATACTAAGACTGAAATACTAATACTAATACTAAGACTGAAATACTAAGACTGAAATACTAATACTAATACTAAGACTGAAATACTAAGACTGAAATACTAATACTAATACTAAGACTGAAATACTAAGACTGAAATACTAAGACTGAAATACTAATACTAATACTAAGACTGAAATACTAAGACTGAAATACTAAGACTGAAATACTAATACTAATACTAAGACTGAAATACTAAGACTGAAATACTAAGACTGAAATACTAATACTAATACTAAGACTGAAATACTAAGACTTAAATACTAAGACTGAAATACTAATACTGAAATACTAAGACTGAAATACTAAGACTGAAATACTAATACTAATACTAAGACTGAAATACTAAGACTGAAATACTAAGACTGAAATACTAAGACTGAAATACTAAGACTGAAATACTAATACTAATACTAAGACTGAAATACTAATACTAATACTAAGACTGAAATACTAAGACTGAAATACTAAGACTGAAATACTAATACTAAGACTGAAATACTAAGACTGAAATACTAAGACTGAAATACTAATACTAAGACTGAAATACTAAGACTGAAATACTAAGACTGAAATACTAATACTAATACTAAGACTGAAATACTAAGACTGAAATACTAATACTAATACTGAAATACTAAGACTGAAATACGAAGACTGAAATACTAAGACTGAAATACTAATACTAATACTAAAATACTAAGACTGAAATACTAATACTAATACTAAGACTGAAATACTAAGACTGAAATACTAAGACTGAAATACTACTACTAAAATACTAAAACTAAAATACTAAAACTAAAATACTAATACTGAAATACTACTACTAAAATACTAAAACTAAAATACTAATACTGAAATACTAATACTGAAATACTAAGACTGAAATACTAATACTGAAATACTAAGACTGAAATACTAATACTAAAATACTAAGACTGAAATACTAATACTGAAATACTAAGACTGAAATACTAATACTAAAATACTAAGACTGAAATACTAATACTGAAAAACTAATATTAAAATACTTATACTAAAATACTAATATTAAAATACTAATACTAAAATACTAAAACTAAAATAATACTAAAATACTAAAACTAAAATAATACTAAAATACTAAAACTAAAATAATACTAAAATACTAAAACTAAAATAATACTAAAATACTAAAACTAAAATAATACTAAAATACTAAAACTAAAATAATACTAAAATACTAAAAGTAAAATAATACTAAAATACTAAAACTAAAATAATACTAAAATACTAAAAGTAAAATAATACTAAAATACTAATTCAAAAGTAAATTTGAGTTGAGTAATATTTTAGTGAACGTGTCAGAGAACATGAGAACAGTTGAATAAATATAAACAAATATTAATGTTGAGTTCATAATGAGGTAAACATCAGGTCATGTGACTTTTGTCATCCATGTTCTGTCACTGGGATTTATTTGTTAATAAAAACGTTTATGTTCAATGAATAATGTTTATATTTATGATTTAATATTTTCCATTAATTATCATAGAACGTTCTATGATATTGTTTTAAATTACTGTTGTCAAATAAGACACTTTAATTTGATTATTAATTAAATTAGACATGTTTATTTCAACATTTATTTAATTAAACAGATTAAACAGTCGTCCTGTTGTTATGTCTTTAATGTTTGTCTTATTTCTGTGTGAGAGACAAAGACAATTTTAATGATGAACAGTGTGTAAAGAAACTAAGAATAAAATGGACTTTAGACACTTTATATCTGTCTGTCTCTCTGTCTCTCTCTCTCTCTCTCTCTCTCTCTCTCTCTCTCTCTCTCTCTCTCTCTCTCTCTCTCTATATATATATATATATATATATATATATATATATATATATATATATATATATATATATATATATATATATATATATATATATATATATATATATATATATATATATATAAGGTCGTTAATGAAAATAGTTTAAATGAGTATAAATTGTAGAATAATTACCCTGGAACCTGTCTGAAAATGACTTGTAATAAGTAGTTATAAAGGTATTATTACTATGACCACCTGATTATTGATCATATTGTGTTACCAATAATAAAAGTGTCGTGGTACCTTTGGATATCTGATGGACACCGTCTGCGGGTACTGATCATGGCCAAACCAGGTGTATTCTATATTTGGAACATTGGTGTCGTTGAACTGAGCAAAAGCCACGAACTTTCCTCCAGGTGAAAACCACAACCCCTGAGCAGATGAAAACATCTCCTCTGTAAGAGTGAAGATATGAGAGTGAATGATCTGCATTTTTTGTACAACACTGTACATTAACCCCACATTCACCCATTCACACACTTTACATTAATGAATTAGATTTCTATAGTTCTTTTCAAGGCACCCAAAGCGCTTGACATTAGTGTTCCATTATTCATTCACTCTCACATGTTCCCTCTGGTGGTGGTAAACTACATATGTAGTCACAGTTGCCCTGGGGCAGACTGACAGAAGCGTGGCTGCCATTTCACGCCTACGGCCCCTCTGACCACCACCAAACATTCATACTCATTCATACACCAGTGTGAGTGACACTGGAGGCAAGGAGGGTAAAGTGTCTTTGCCCAAGGACACAACGACTAGGACAGAGCGGGAATTGAACCGTCAACCCTTTGGTTAATGGACAACCTGCTCTACCAACTGAGCCATGGCTGCCCCAGCCTCACATTCACCCATTCACACTTTACATTAACCTCACATTCACCCATTCACACACTTTACATTAGCCTCACATTCACCCATTCACACTTTACATTAACCTCACATTCACCCATTCACACACTTTACATTAGCCTCACATTCACCCATTCACACACTTAACATTAACCTCACATTCACCCATTCACACCCTTTACATTAACCTCACATTCACCCATTCACACACTTTACATTAACCTCACATTCACCCATTCACACACTTTACATTAGCCTCACATTCACCCATTCACACTTTACATTAACCTCACATTCACCCATTCACACACTTTACATTAGCCTCACATTCACCCATTCACACACTTAACATTAACCTCACATTCACCCATTCACACTTTACATTAACCTCACATTCACCCATTCACACACTTTACATTAGCCTCACATTCACCCATTCACACTTTACATTAACCTCACATTCACCCATTCACACACTTTACATTAGCCTCACATTCACCCATTCACACACTTAACATTAACCTCACATTCACCCATTCACACTTTACATTAACCTCACATTCACCCATTCACACACTTTACATTAGCCTCACATTCACCCATTCACACTTTACATTAACCTCACATTCACCCATTCACACACTTTACATTAGCCTCACATTCACCCATTCACACACTTAACATTAACCTCACATTCACCCATTCACACTCTTTACATTAACCTCACATTCACCCATTCACACACTTTACATTAGCCTCACATTCACCCATTCACACTTTACATTAACCTCACATTCACCCATTCACACACTTTACATTAGCCTCACATTCACCCATTCACACACTTAACATTAACCTCACATTCACCCATTCACACTCTTTACATTAACCTCACATTCACCCATTCACACACTTAACATTAACTTCACATTCACCCATTCACACTTTACATTAACATCACGTTCACCCATTCACTACACCAGTAGGTTTCTAAGGTTCTGTCAGTCCTACTGGGAGACTAAGGCAGGGTCTTTGTCCAAGGAGACATTTGGACATTTGGACACTTGGACATGTGGACAGAAGTGGAACCTGAATTCAAATGATTTTTTACACCAATGATTATTCAGATATTTAGCAAGGGATAATACATGGAACACGAGGTACTATCAGAAAAATATTCCCCGACGGGGCGAACAACACCTGGTAACTGGTGTTCCATGTATTATGCCGCTTATTCTACGGGTTATTACAGTTTTTTACTGTCTCTACTCTAATAGACTAGTGTTGTGAAATAGGCGGGGCAGGTGTTGTCCCGTTCCTGCAAATAAATAGTGAAAACGAAGCTCAATGAAACCACTCCTTGTTTTATAAAAACCATCATAGAGGAGTTAACTGAGGAGTAAAATACTGGAGATTTTGTACGAGATGACCACGGATATTTCCCTTGATTTCCTGACTACGGTAAGGATAACATTAGCATAGGCTAACATTGCATAAGCTAGCAGTTACAACAAAGCTAATGTTTACTTTAAAAGTGGCCGAACTACCTGCGCAGTGATATGGTACAGTGAATCTGAAGTGACTAAACCCGTTACCATGGGTAGCGGGTGTTAACGGCGCAGTGGGCGGTTATCGAAAAAAATCGGCCCGCTGACGTCATTCAAAGTGAACGGGACGTTCTAGAAGGACTAGAATAACTGCAATAATCATAAGAGTTTTAAATGTGTCCAAAAATAAATCCTTTAAAAGTGAGTTAGTGTTTGATCAGGACACAGTGACTGAGTTTAGTAAATATGGACAAAAAATATGGAAAAAAAAAAAAAAACGTCTGAAATGAGATTGAAAAAAATCATCATTATGAGATAATATGTGTAACTATGATAAAATGACATAAATATGAGATTAAAAATAAAAATATATACATATATATATATTTGTACACAGTTACTGTCCCACTTACCTTCATAAACCCAGTCTGGAACCCCATTAAAGATGACATTGTTTCGTCCAGTGTCTGTGACTCTTTCAGACAAACTGTCAGGACTGATCTTTATATAAATATTATTGTTCCAAACATAAGCCTAAAAAAACAACAACAACAATCATTCAACATTAGTCTTATTTGTTTTACAAGCTCAGAGAACTTTATTTTGACACCAATACATGTATTTTTTGTTCATTCATTTTTCAAATTAAAACCAAAAAATAAGACAAAGAACCAAGTTTTATTCATTATTTGTTTAGAATTTAAATTTTTGTGTTTAAATGAATAATATAAAAAAACTGATAACGACCGTTTTCTGAAGTAGAAGGTACATGAAGTAAATTGAGTAAAACCGTAGATGACCTTTGACCCTCAGAGTAAACTCACAGGGTCACCCTAAGACCTGAAGATATGACCAGGGTATCAAACTATAAATATATAAATATATAAATGTAAAGAGTATAAAGTACAAATATTTATATTAATGTAAAGAGTATAAAGTACAAATATTTATATAAATGTAAAGAGTATAAAGTACATATATTTATATAAATGTAAAGAGTATAAAGTACAAATATTTATATTAATGTAAAGAGTATAAAGTACAAATATTTATATAAATGTAAAGAGTATAAAGTACAAATATTTATATAAATGTAAAGAGTATAAAGTACAAATATTTATATAAATGTAAAGAGTATAAAGTACAAATATTTATATTAATGTAAAGAGTATAAAGTACAAATATTTATATAAATGTAAAGAGTATAAAGTACAAATATTTATATAAATGTAAAGAGTATAAAGTACATATATTTATATAAATGTAAAGAGTATAAAGTACATATATTTATATAAATGTAAAGAGTATAAAGTACAAATATTTATATAAATGTAAAGAGTATAAAGTACAAATATTTATATAAATGTAAAGAGTATAAAGTACAAATATTTATATGAATGTAAAGAGTATAAAGTACAAATATTTATATAAATGTAAAGAGTATAAAGTACAAATATTTATATGAATGTAAAGAGTATAAAGTACAAATATTTATATAAATGTAAAGAGTATAAAGTACATATATTTATATAAATGTAAAGAGTATAAAGTACAAATATTTATATAAATGTAAAGAGTACAAAGTACAAATATTTATATGAATGTAAAGAGTATAAAGTACAAATATTTATATAAATGTAAAGAGTATAAAGTACATATATTTATATTAATGTAAAGAGTATAAAGTACATATATTTATATAAATGTAAAGAGTATAAAGTTCAAATATTTATATTAATGTAAAGAGTATAAAGTACAAATATTTATATTAATGTAAAGAGTATAAAGTACAAATATTTATATAAATGTAAAGAGTATAAAGTACAAATATTTATATAAATGTAAAGAGTATAAAGTACAAATATTTATATAAATGTAAAGAGTATAAAGTACATATATTTATATAAATGTAAAGAGTATAAAGTACAAATATTTATATAAATGTAAAGAGTATAAAGTACATATATTTATATAAATGTAAAGAGTATAAAGTACATATATTTATATAAATGTAAAGAGTATAAAGTACAAATATTTATATAAATGTAAAGAGTATAAAGTACAAATATTTATATTAATGTAAAGAGTATAAAGTACAAATATTTATATTAATGTAAAGAGTATAAAGTACAAATATTTATAGAAATGTAAAGAGTATAAAGTACATATATTTATAGAAATGTAAAGAGTATAAAGTACATATATTTATATAAATGTAAAGAGTATAAAGTTCAAAGTTTTCAGAAAAATAAATACTGCAGTAAAATAGATATAATAAAAATCTACGTACTCTTAATCTAAGTACTTTTACAGAGTTACTTCCACCTGTGATTATAGACGTAGTAAAGTAACAGTAAAAGTATAAAGTTTTATTATATATAAAGTTAAACTAAACTTACTAATTTATTTCCTTCAGGAGCCCAAGAAAAATACTGGATGTGATGAGGAAGGTCAATGCCTGTCAGAAAGTCACTGAAATATACAAATATTATATTTTATATAATTAAATATTATCTACATGTTCTATTATAAATAATAGAACATGTAGATCTTTTCAACTCTTACCTTTTTTCTAAATCATATATTGAATATGAAGCAGTGAATGAATGTCTCCAAACCTGAAAAAAGTACATTTATCATCTGAAGTTAAATAAAAATATACATGTTTAAATAAAAATATACATGTTTAAATAAAAATATACATGTTTAAATAAAAATATACATGTTTAAATAAAAATATACATGTTTAAATAAAAATATACATGTTTAAATAAAAATATACATGTTTAAATGGAAATATAAATGTTTCGATAAAAGTATAAATGTTTATATAAAAGTATAAATGTTTTTATAAATGTATAAATGTTTATATAAAAGTATAAAGGTTTATATAAAGTATAAATGTTTTTATAAATGTATAAAAATGTATATAAAAGTATAAATGTTTATATAAAAGTATAAATGTTTATATAAAAGTATAAATGTTTATATAAAAGTATAAATGTTTATATAAATGTATAAATGTTTATATAAAAGTATAAATGTTTATATAAAGTATAAATGTTTATATAAACGTATAAATGTTTTTATAAATCATAAAAGTTTATTTCAAAGTATAAATGTTTATTTTAAAGTATAAATGTTTATATAAAAGTATAAATGTTTATATAAAGTATAAATGTTTTTATAAATGTATAAAAATGTATATAAAAGTATAAATGTTTATATAAAAGTATAAATGTTTATATAAAAGTATAAATGTTTTTATAAATGTATAAATGTTTATATAAAAGTATAAATGTTTTTATAAATCATAAAAGTTTATTTCAAAGTATAAATGTTTATTTTAAAGTATAAATGTTTATATAAAAGTATAAATGTTTATATAAAGTATAAATGTTTATATAAAAGTATAAATGTTTATTTTAAAGTATAAATGTTTATATAAAAGTATAAATGTTTTTATAAACGTATAAATGTTTTTATAAATCATAAATGTTTATTTCAAAGTATAAATGTTTATTTTAAAGTATAAATGTTTATATAAAAGTATAAATGGGCCATTTCAGAATTGCGGGTATATTTTGAGTTTAGACAAATGTTTTTAAAAATATATTTTTAAAAAAACTTTAGTTTTTTTTCCTGTGAATTTATTTTCAATTGTCAGAGACAATATTTTAACATTTACTCTTCCAGTATTTGCCAAGTTTGAACATGTACAAGTTTTAATATTTTAATATATTAAATCAGTGAACTAAGCGTACATTCTGTCAACTCTGTTATGATGATGACATCACAAATGTGACCTTTAAAAAAAATTAAAACTACCCAGAAGTCTCTGTATATGTATAAATATATAAACATATGTGCATAAACTAAAGTAAAATTGTTAGAAGTGATTGAAAACATGTGACATGTTAGTTATTATCAAACTGTTATTATTAACATATTGAAACATGTAACAGAGTTGACATTTTATGCCATTTTGTGTCTTAAATCCAATCTTAAAAAAGGACAAAATTAAAACTAAAATTTATATGATATTTTTTTGTAAATGAAGAAGAGATTCAGGACAAAATCATAGTAACAGGGTTGATGAATCATTAATCTACTCTTGGTTTATCATCAACATTTTGTACAAATTATTGATAGAAAAAGTTAAACATCCCATAATTTTCTCCAAAGAAGTGAAAAAAGGAAGTGACATCACGTGGTGTAGGTCACATGGTTTTAATTAAACGCTGTAGGTTTTTATACGTAGTTTTATGATGTAACAGGGTTGACCAGATCTTAAGGAAATCTTAGGGAAATAACTAAAGACTTTTTGTTGAAACACCAAATGTATTAAATACAATAAATGAGTGTTGTTAAAAATCACACATTAACTCAGATTAATCCTTTATCAAGATTAATCTGATTTAAATTATATGATTAACCCATTAACGCCTAACGTTTCAAATATGCAACTTAACAAAAATCTATCTATTATATATAATTAATTATCTACAGTTAATGAAATTATTATTATTATTATTATTATTATTATTATTATTATTATTATTATTATTATTATTATTATTATTATTATTATTATTATTATTATTATTATAGTTCAGGCATTAAAATACATATTTAGATTTAATTCATTTCAAATGTTGTATAAAGTTGATGTTACCTTAGAGCGATTGCTCATGAAAGCAACATATTTGTGGTCGGCAGACAGTTGGTAATCATAAGCCTTTACTCGATCCTGAAAAAAACAAAAAACAAATAAAAATCACATATTTACGGCAGAATTTGTGAACAAACACAACTTGTGTTTATATGTTTAATCACATGTTTAATCACATGTTTAATCACATGTTTAATTACATGTTTAATTACATGTTTAATTACATGTTTAATCACATGTTTAATCACATGTTTAATCATATGTTTAATCACATGTTTAATTACATGTTTAATTACATGTTTAATCACATGTTTAATCACATGTTTAATCACATGTTTAATCACATGTTTAATCACATGTTTAATCACATGTTTAATCACATGTTTAATTACATGTTTAATCATATGTTTAATTACATGTTTAATCATATGTTTAATTACATGTTTAATCACATGTTTAATCACATGTTTAATCACATGTTTAATCACATGTTTAATCACATGTTTAATCACATGGCCGGCATGATGAAAGAAGATGTTGAGTCGCATTTTATAATAAATGTTTTTTCATTATATAATATATAAAAAACATCAACTATTGTTGATGCGGTTTTGGTTCCAATATAAAAAATCTACTGGAATTTCCAGAATATTCTGTTAATTCAACCTTTGAATAGTATAGTGATAGTACTAGTTAAGTAATTCTACTAGGATAATATACTGATACAAATAGAACTAGCTTTGACTAATACTTAAAAAAAATCCAATTAAACAAAAAAATTAGGATTTAGAATTATTATTATTACAAAATGAACCATGATATTACATTTAATACTGAATTTAAAAAATGACTGTAATAATCACTTATTACATAATGAGGCAACATTTATTACTAAATATGTTTATGACAAAAATAAAAAGTTTTGACATTTATTACAGAAGGTGTGTGAACACTCACAAATGTGTCTCTACTTAAGAACTCAACCACGTCCCCATTAAGGACGTTGTAAAGATGGACGGAGCCTCCAGTTTTATGAAGATACTCATGATCTGCAGAAGAAGAAGAAAAAGAGTTTTTACTCATGGATTAAAAACATTAGTCACTTTTTATTTTGTATTTATTTTCTACACTGTTAATGAATGTTTGATGTTATTTCATATTTAAGGTGAAGTTAAACACACACAAAAACTAAAGTCACTCTAATAAATCCCCCTCACACACCTTAGCCCCGCCCCTTTTGCTCATCCTTTCTCACCTGAGATCCACCTCATGTTGTAAGAGTGAGGCTTCAGTGAACTGTTGAAAACATCGTCCAGGGTGAAGGACCTTTGCTTTAAGGGTTTGTCTTTGTCCTCTGCACAAATAAACATAGATGTGACACTGATGACAATCTGCTTTTACACTCGTATAAACATCTGAACACGTGACAAGAACAAAACACATCATGTCACATTGGAACCATTTTATTTGGATTTCTAACCCTTTATTGCGTCAAATGTCTGGAAGGGGCGGGGCTTGAATTAGGACACGCCTTCAACACTCACCTTCGTCATCAGTTCGTCACTCACCTTCATCATCATCATCATCACCAGTTGTTACAGCTTTAAGCACCACTAAACTAACATGTCTGCTGTGGTTCTCCTGGATATGAACAGATTTATATTAATATCTGCATCGACCCTCTGCCTTAATATGACCCCTCCCCTTTTACCCTGACACGTGGACAGGGTGTTAGTCTAGGAATTTTAGGGAATGTTCTGGACCAGGGGATTCAAACTGGATTTAGTCCAGTTCCACATTCAGCCCAGAACTGTTTACATGAAAGTTTTTATTCCAGTTTAATTCAGAATAAAGTTTAATTCTGATTTAAAATGACCGTGTACAAACATAACTTAACTTAATTCCAAATTAAAAAATAATTTCCACTTAATTCTCTTTAACATTATTCCTGTCGTTTTGTTTCTGGTCTTATGGTTGATTCAGTCAAACTTCGTAATTATCACAAACATAAATGATAGTTGAAACAAATGCATATAACAAATACAGGAAGTGGATGAAATCGTTTCCTTCCAGTTAGCGGCCGTTGTGTCCAATCAGAACCCTCTAGCTCTTAAAGTCCAATTAACTGGAGCAGAATAAACCTGTTTTTGTTGTAAACTCATATTCAGAATTAATATGTCCATGTAAACACAAATTAAATAGATTTAATTCTGAATTATTTTATTCGAAATTAATAATTCACAATAAAAAACATCATGAAAATGTAGTTTATGATCTCAAATGACCAGTAAAATAACAGCTAAAAAAAGTCCAATTATATTATTATAATGTTAGTTAATGTTACTTTACTAAAGAACAACTTAAAATGTATTTAAAAATATAAAATATATACAATACAAAAAAACAAATAATTAGTAACAGGCAGAATATTGTTATTATTACACTTGTCTGGTTCATCAGATTAATTAAGGTTATTCACATTTTTTTGGAAAAGGTAGCTGTTAATAAAGGTTTTCATGCAATTAAATTTTTTCAAACATTTATTATTATTATTTTTATATTTTACTGGTCGGACCCAGGTCAAATCTAATTGTTTTATATGTGGAACCTGAATTAAAATGATTTTCACAACACTGAGTGTTAATATATTCAGTCTAATTCCTCTTATGGGACGAATGTCATTCTTTGGTGGACCGGATTTGGCCCCCGGACCTCATGTTTGACACCTGTAGTCTAGGTGGTACCTTTAAGGACATACTTCCATTCCTCATTTATGTCCAGAGTTAACAAATGAACTACTGTCTGTCTGTTGGTCTGTCTGTCTGTCTATTTGTCTGTCTGTCTGTTGGTCTGTCTGTCTGTTTGCTTGTCTGTCTGTCTGTTGGCCTGTCTGTCTGTTTGTCTGTCTGTCTGTTTGCTTGTCTGTCTGTCTGTTGGCCTGTCTGTCTGTTGGCCTGTCTGTCTCTTAGCAAGATAACTCAAAAGCTTATGGACGGATCTTGATGAGATTTGGAAATTATTAGGTTTTGGTGTGTGTGTATGTGGGGGGGGGGCATCCATGACGTTTTAAGTTACCTTGCTAACAGACAGTCAGACAGACAGACAGACAGACAGACAGACAGACAGACAGACAGACAGGCGGACAGACAGACAAACTGTCAAAAACATAACCTCCTGGGTGAGCCTCTCTTCATTCGGGGGGAGGAGGTTCTGCCTTGGCGGAGGTTTCAAAGCTTTCCTAGTTTCCACTATTTCAGTTTGATGTGATGTTTAATTCAACATATTTAAATAGATTGATTTTTAATCAATATTCAAATGTATCCATTCATGTAAAATACAATCATTGAAAAAAAACCCACACTCACCTTTTAGATAAATCGCAGTTGGGACCGCGATTAAAGTGACAACAGCAGCAACAGCAAATAAACCAAGGATGAGTTTGGCCAAAGAAACCTGTGACAACATCAATAATAAAGTCACACATTCCTTCATATTAATACAAATGTTTCATATCAGCTGGAAAAGTCACCATCGTTTCTGGAGTTCGTCCTGGACGTGTTCAGACTGTGTAAAGGTATGCACAGATGATGATGATGATGAAGATGATGAAGATGATCCCGTTATATATTATCCTGAAGTTTCAAAGGTGGATCATAAAAGTGGAACAGACTAAAGTTCAGCGCGATTAGACGTGTCCTCGTGCTTTCAGGAAGTGCACGCGAGCTGAAGAAGCTGACCGCGATGTGAGGAAGAGGAAGATGAGGATGATGAAGAGCTGACAAGGATATTATTATTATTCATATGGAATAGAATATGTTTACTGAGGATGAGGATGATGAAGGTCTAACAAGGACAGTATAGTTATTATGGGATAGAATATGTTTACTGAGGATGAGGATGATGAAGGTCTGACAAGGACAGTATAGTTATTATGGGATAGAATATGTTTACTGAGGATGAGGATGATGAAGGTCTGACAAGGAAACATCATTTATTCATCAAACAGGTTTATTCACTTTACTGAAAGAATGTTGACTGAGGATAAAGTTACCTGGATAGTACTGCAGTAGAAGTACTTATATTCCTGAAGTAGAAGTACTTACATTCCTGAAGTAGAAGTACTTACATTCCTGAAGTAGAAGTACTTACATTCCTGAAGTAGAAGTACTTATATTCTGTACTGAAGTAGAAGTACTTATATTCTGTACTGAAGTAGAAGTACTTATATTCTGTACTGAAGTAGAAGTACTTATATTCTGTACTGAAGTAGAAGTACTTATATTCTGTACTGAAGTAGAAGTACTTATTTTCTGTACTGAAGTAGAAGTACTTACATTCCTGAAGTAGAAGTACTTACATTTCTGAAGTAGAAGTACTTATATTCCTGAAGTAGAAGTACTTATATTCCTGAAGTAGAAGTACTTACATTCCTGAAGTAGAAGTACTTACATTTCTGAAGTAGAAGTACTTATATTCCTGAAGTAGAAGTACTTACATTCCTGAAGTAGAAGTACTTACATTCCTGAAGTAGAAGTACTTACATTCCTGAAGTAGAAGTACTTATATTCTGTACTGAAGTAGAAGTACTTATATTCTGTACTGAAGTAGAAGTACTTATATTCTGTACTGAAGTAGAAGTACTTATATTCTGTACTGAAGTAGAAGTACTTATATTCTGTACTGAAGTAGAAGTACTTATTTTCTGTACTGAAGTAGAAGTACTTACATTCCTGAAGTAGAAGTACTTACATTTCTGAAGTAGAAGTACTTATATTCCTGAAGTAGAAGTACTTATATTCCTGAAGTAGAAGTACTTACATTCCTGAAGTAGAAGTACTTACATTTCTGAAGTAGAAGTACTTATATTCCTGAAGTAGAAGTACTTACATTCCTGAAGTAGAAGTACTTACATTCCTGAAGTAGAAGTACTTACATTCCTGAAGTAGAAGTACTTATATTCTGTACTGAAGTAGAAGTACTTATATTCTGTACTGAAGTAGAAGTACTTATATTCTGTACTGAAGTAGAAGTACTTATATTCTGTACTGAAGTAGAAGTACTTATATTCTGTACTGAAGTAGAAGTACTTATATTCTGTACTGAAGTAGAAGTACTTATTTTCTGTACTGAAGTAGAAGTACTTACATTCCTGAAGTAGAAGTACTTACATTTCTGAAGTAGAAGTACTTATATTCCTGAAGTAGAAGTACTTATATTCCTGAAGTAGAAGTACTTATATTCCTGAAGTAGAAGTACTTACATTCCTGAAGTAGAAGTACTTACATTTCTGAAGTAGAAGTACTTATATTCCTGAAGTAGAAGTACTTACATTCCTGAAGTAGAAGTACTTACATTCCTGAAGTAGAAGTACTTACATTCCTGAAGTAGAAGTACTTATATTCTGTACTGAAGTAGAAGTACTTATATTCTGTACTGAAGTAGAAGTACTTATATTCTGTACTGAAGTAGAAGTACTTATATTCTGTACTGAAGTAGAAGTACTTATATTCTGTACTGAAGTAGAAGTACTTATTTTCTGTACTGAAGTAGAAGTACTTACATTCCTGAAGTAGAAGTACTTACATTTCTGAAGTAGAAGTACTTATATTCCTGAAGTAGAAGTACTTATATTCCTGAAGTAGAAGTACTTACATTCCTGAAGTAGAAGTACTTACATTTCTGAAGTAGAAGTACTTATATTCCTGAAGTAGAAGTACTTACATTCCTGAAGTAGAAGTACTTACATTCCTGAAGTAGAAGTACTTACATTCCTGAAGTAGAAGTACTTATATTCTGTACTGAAGTAGAAGTACTTATATTCTGTACTGAAGTAGAAGTACTTATATTCTGTACTGAAGTAGAAGTACTTATATTCTGTACTGAAGTAGAAGTACTTATTTTCTGTACTGAAGTAGAAGTACTTACATTCCTGAAGTAGAAGTACTTACATTTCTGAAGTAGAAGTACTTATATTCCTGAAGTAGAAGTACTTATATTCCTGAAGTAGAAGTACTTATATTCCTGAAGTAGAAGTACTTACATTCCTGAAGTAGAAGTACTTACATTTCTGAAGTAGAAGTACTTATATTCCTGAAGTAGAAGTACTTACATTCCTGAAGTAGAAGTACTTACATTTCTGAAGTAGAAGTACTTATATTCCTGAAGTAGAAGTACTTACATTCCTGAAGTAGAAGTACTTATGTTCTGTACTGCAGTAGAAGTACTTATATTCCTGAAGTAGAAGTACTTATATTCCTGAAGTAGAAGTACTTACATTCCTGAAGTAGAAGTACTTACATTTCTGAAGTAGAAGTACTTATATTCCTGAAGTAGAAGTACTTATATTCCTGAAGTAGAAGTACTTATATTCCTGAAGTAGAAGTACTTACATTTCTGAAGTAGAAGTACTTATATTCCTGAAGTAGAAGTACTTACATTCCTGAAGTAGAAGTACTTATATTCCTGAAGTAGAAGTACTTACATTCCTGAAGTAGAAGTACTTACAGTTCTGAAGTAGAAGTACTTATATTCCTGAAGTAGAAGTACTTACATTCCTGAATTAGAAGTACTTATATTCCTGAAGTAGAAGTACTTACATTCCTGAAGTAGAAGTACTTATATTCCTGAAGTAGAAGTACTTATGTTCTGTACTGAAGTAGAAGTACTTATATTCTGTACTGAAGTAGAAGTACTTATATTCCTGAAGTAGAAGTACTTACATTCCTGAAGTAGAAGTACTTATGTTCTGTACTGAAGTAGAAGTACTTATATTCTGTACTGAAGTAGAAGTACTTACATTCCTGAAGTAGAAGTACTTATGTTCTGTACTGCAGTAGAAGTACTTATATTCCTGAAGTAGAAGTACTTACATTCCTGAAGTAGAAGTACTTACATTCCTGAAGTAGAAGTACTTATGTTCTGTACTGAAGTAGAAGTACTTATATTCTGTACTGAAGTAGAAGTACTTATATTCCTGAAGTAGAAGTACGTACATTCCTGAAGTAGAAGTACTTACATTCCTGAAGTAGAAGTACTTATGTTCTGTACTGAAGTAGAAGTACTTATATTCTGTACTGAAGTAGAAGTACTTACATTCCTGAAGTAGAAGTACTTATGTTCTGTACTGCAGTAGAAGTACTTATATTCCTGAAGTAGAAGTACTTATATTCCTGAAGTAGAAGTACTTATATTCCTGAAGTAGAAGTACTTATATTCTGTACTGAAGTAGAAGTACTTATATTCTGTACTGAAGTAGAAGTACTTATATTCCTGAAGTAGAAGTACTTATATTCCTGAAATAGAAGTACTTACATTCCTGAAGTAGAAGTACTTATATTCCTGAAGTAGAAGTACTTCTATTCCTGAAGTAGAAGTACTTATATTCCTGAAGTAGAAGTACTTATATTCCTGAAGTAGAAGTACTTATATTCCTGAAGTAGAAGTACTTACATTCCTGAAGTAGAAGTACTTATATTCTGTACTGAAGTAGAAGTACTTATATACTGTACTGAAGTAGAAGTACTTATATTCTGTACTGAAGTAGAAGTACTTATATTCTGTACTGAAGTAGAAGTACTTATATTCCTGAAGTAGAAGTACTTATATTCCTGAAGTAGAAGTACTTATATTCCTGAAGTAGAAGTACTTATATTCCTGAAGTAGAAGTACTTATATTCTGTCCTGAAGTAGAAGTACTTACATTCTGTACTGAAGTAGAAGTACTTATATTCTGTCCTGAAGTAGAAGTACTTACATTCTTATATTCTGTATTCTGCGTTTTTATCAAACTATGTTTTTATATAAATATGTTTTTATATAAATATGTTTTTATATAAATATGTTTTTATATAAATATGTTTTTATAAAACTTTGTTTTTATATAAATATGTTTTTAAAAACTATGTTTTTAATATAAATATGTTTTTATAAAACTTTGTTTTTATATAAATATGTTTTCATATAATTATGTTTTTATATAATTATGTTTTTATATAACTATGTTTTTAATATAAATATGTTTTTATAAAACTTTGTTTCTATATAAATATGTTTTTAAAAACTATGTTTTTAATATAAATATGTTTTTATAAAACTTTGTTTTTATATAACTATGTTTTTATATAAATATGTTTTTATAAAACTATGTTTTTAATATAAATATGTTTTTATATAAATATGTTTTTATATAAATATGTTTTTATAAAACTATGTTTTTAATATAAATATGTTTTTATATAAATATGTTTTTATATAAATATGTTTTTATATAAATATGTTTTTATAAAACTATGTTTTTAATATAAATATGTTTTTATATAAATATGTTTTTATATAAATATGTTTTTATAAAACTATGTTTTTATATAAATATGTTTTTAATATAAATATGTTTTTATATAAATATGTTTTTATATAAATATGTTTTTATATAAATATGTTTTTATAAAACTATGTTTTTAATATAAATATGTTTTTATATAAATATGTTTTTATATAAATATGTTTTTATAAAACTATGTTTTTAATATAAATATGTTTTTATATAAATATGTTTTTATATAAATATGTTTTTATATAAATATGTTTTTATAAAACTATGTTTTTAATATAAATATGTTTTTATATAAATATGTTTTTATATAAATATGTTTTTATAAAACTATGTTTTTATATAAATATGTTTTTATATAAATATGTTTTTATAAAACTATGTTTTTATATAAATATGTTTTTATATAAATATGTTTTTATATAAATATGTTTTTATAAAACTATGTTTTTAATATAAATATGTTTTTATATAAATATGTTTTTATAAAACTATGTTTTTAATATAAATATGTTTTTATATAAATATGTTTTTATATAAATATGTTTTTATATAAATATGTTTTTATAAAACTATGTTTTTATATAAATATGTTTTTATAAAACTATGTTTTTAATATAAATATGTTTTTATATAAATATGTTTTTATATAAATATGTTTTTATAAAACTATGTTTTTAATATAAATATGTTTTTATATAACTATGTTTTTATATAAATATGTTTTTATAAAACTATGTTTTTATTATAAATATGTTTTTATAAAACTATGTTTTTAATATAAATATGTTTTTATATAAATATGTTTTTATAAAACTATGTTTTTATATCAATATGTTTTTATATAAATATGTTTTTATATAACTATGTTTTTATATAAATATGTTTTTATATAAATATGTTTTTAATATAAATATGTTTTTATATAAATATGTTTTTATATAAATATGTTTTTATATAAATATGTTTTTATAAAACTATGTTTTTATATAAATATGTTTTTATAAAACTATGTTTTTATTATAAATATGTTTTTATATAAATATGTTTTTATATAAATATGTTTTTATATAAATATGTTTTTATAAAACTATGTTTTTAATATAAATATGTTTTTATATAAATATGTTTTTATATAAATATGTTTTTATAAAACTATGTTTTTAATATAAATATGTTTTTATATAAATATGTTTTTATATAAATATGTTTTTATAAAACTATGTTTTTAATATAAATATGTTTTTTATATAAATATGTTTTTATATAAATATGTTTTTATAAAACTATGTTTTTATATAAATATGTTTTTATATAAATATGTTTTTATAAAACTATGTTTTTATATAAATATGTTTTTATATAAATATGTTTTTATATAAATATGTTTTTATAAAACTATGTTTTTAATATAAATATGTTTTTTATATAAATATGTTTTTATAAAACTATGTTTTTAATATAAATATGTTTTTATATAAATATGTTTTTATATAAATATGTTTTTATATAAATATGTTTTTATAAAACTATGTTTTTATATAAATATGTTTTTATAAAACTATGTTTTTAATATAAATATGTTTTTATATAAATATGTTTTTATATAAATATGTTTTTATAAAACTATGTTTTTAATATAAATATGTTTTTATATAACTATGTTTTTATATAAATATGTTTTTATAAAACTATGTTTTTATTATAAATATGTTTTTATAAAACTATGTTTTTAATATAAATATGTTTTTATAAAACTATGTTTTTATTATAAATATGTTTTTATATAAATATGTTTTTATAAAACTATGTTTTTATATCAATATGTTTTTATATAAATATGTTTTTATATAACTATGTTTTTATATGAATATGTTTTTATAAAACTATGTTTTTAATATAAATATGTTTTTATATAAATATGTTTTTATAAAACTATGTTTTTATATAAATATGTTTTTATATAAATATGTTTTTATATAAATATGTTTTTATATAAATATGTTTTTAGTCAGATGTAAAAACAGCTGTAGCTCAGTTCTTGTGTTGAAAGAACATTCCTGAGCTTTGGGCCAAAAACTGCAAATGAATCATCACCATATTGTTTATATTTGGAATTACCAACAGCCAAGGAGGTGTGGTCAGTAAGGCGGGGCTAAATTCAGTGAGGTTGTGTACTTTGAAAGTAGCAACAAACTGGCCTTTAAAATTCAACTGATGTGTCATATAATATATATATATATATATATATATATATATATATATATATATATATATATATATATTTTTTTTTTTTTTTTAAATATGACATGTCAGTGTAATATTGTTAGTATTAGTGTCAGTGTTAGTGTTAATGTTTTAGTGTTAATGTTAGTGTTGGTGCTAGTGTTAATGTTAATGTTAATGTTAGTGTTGATTTTAGTGTTAGTGTTAATGTTAATGTTAGTGTTAATGTTATTGTTGATTTTAGTGTAAGTGTTATTGTTAGTGTTAGTGTTAATGTTAATGTTAATGTTAATTTTAATGTTAGTGTTAATGTTAGTGTTGGTGTTAGTGTTAATGTTAATTGTAGTGTTAGTGTTAATGTTGGTGTTGGTGTTGGTGTTAGTGTTAATGTTAATGTTAATTTTACTGTTAGTGTTAATGTTAGTGTTGGTGTTGGTGTTAGTGTTAATGTTAATTGTAGTGTTAGTGTTAATGTTAGTGTTGGTGTTGGTGTTAGTGTTAATGTTAATGTTAATTTTACTGTTAGTGTTAATGTTAGTGTTGGTGTTGGTGTTAATGTTAATGTTAATTTTACTGTTAGTGTTGGTGTTGGTGTTGGTGTTGGTGTTAATGTTAATGTTAATTTTACTGTTAGTGTTAATGTTAGTGTTGGTGTTGGTGTTGGTGTTAATGTTAATGTTAATGTTAATTTTACTGTTAGTGTTAATGTTAGTGTTGGTGTTGGTGTTAATGTTAATGTTAATTTTACTGTTAGTGTTAATGTTAGTGTTGGTGTTAGTGTTAATGTTAATTGTAGTGTTAGTGATAATGTTAGTGTTGGTGTTGGTGTTAATGTTAATTTTACTGTTAGTGTTGGTGTTGATGTTAATGTTAATGTTAATTTTACTGTTAGTGTTAATGTTAATTGTAGTGTTAGTGTTAGGGTTAGTGTTAATTTTAATGTTAGTGTTAATGTTAGTGTTAGTGTTGGTGTTGGTGTTGGTGTTAATGTTAATGTTAATTTTACTGTTAGTGTTAATGTTAGTGTTGGTGTTAGTGTTAATGTTAATTGTAGTGTTAGTGTTAATGTTGGTGTTGGTGTTAATGTTAATGTTAATGTTAATTTTACTGTTAGTGTTAATGTTAGTGTTGGTGTTGGTGTTGGTGTTAGTATTAATGTTATTTTAGTGTTAGTGTTAGTGTTGGTGTTGGTGTTAATGTTAATGTTAATGTTAATGTTAATGTTAATGTTAATTTTAGTGTTAGTGTTAATGTTAGTGTTGGTGTTGGTGTTAATGTTAATGTTAATTTTACTGTTAGTGTTGGTGTTGGTGTTGGTGTTGGTGTTAATGTTAATGTTAATTTTACTGTTAGTGTTAATGTTAGTGTTGGTGTTGGTGTTGGTGTTAATGTTAATGTTAATTTTACTGTTAGTGTTAATGTTAGTGTTGGTGTTGGTGTTAATGTTAATTTTACTGTTAGTGTTAATGTTAGTGTTGGTGTTAATGTTAATGTTAATTTTACTGTTAGTGTTAATGTTAGTGTTGGTGTTAGTGTTAATGTTAATTGTAGTGTTAGTGATAATGTTAGTGTTGGTGTTGGTGTTAATGTTAATGTTAATTTTACTGTTAGTGTTAATGTTAGTGTTGGTGTTGGTGTTAGTGTTAATGTTAATTGTAGTGTTAGTGTTAATGTTGGTGTTGGTGTTGGTGTTGGTGTTGGTGTTGGTGTTGGTGTTAATGTTAATGTTAATGTTAATTTTACTGTTAGTGTTAATGTTAGTGTTGGTGTTGGTGTTAATGTTAATGTTAATGTTAATTTTACTGTTAGTGTTAATGTTCGTGTTGGTGTTGGTGTAGGTGTTAATGTTAATGTTAATTTTACTGTTAGTGTTAATGTTAGTGTTGGTGTTGGTGTTAGTGTTCTTGTTAATGTTAATTGTAGTGTTAGTGTTAGGGTTAGTGTTAATTTTAATGTTAGTGTTAATGTTAGTGTTAGTGTTGGTGTTGGTGTTAATGTTAATGTTAATTTTACTGTTAGTGTTAATGTTAGTGTTGGTGTTAGTGTTAATGTTAATTGTAGTGTTAGTGTTAATGTTGGTGTTGGTGTTAATGTTAATGTTAATTTTACTGTTAGTGTTAATGTTAGTGTTGGTGTTGGTGTTAGTATTAATGTTAATTTTAGTGTTAGTGTTAGTGTTGGTGTTGGTGTTAATGTTAATGTTAATGTTAATGTTAATGTTAATGTTAATGTTAATGTTAATGTTAATTTTAGTGTTAGTGTTAATGTTAGTGTTGGTGTTGGTGTTAATGTTAATGTTAATGTTAATTTTACTGTTAGTGTTAATGTTAGTGTTGGTGTTAGTGTTAATGTTAATTGTAGTGTTAGTGTTAATGTTGGTGTTGGTGTTAATGTTAATGTTAATGTTAATGTTAATTTTACTGTTAGTGTTAATGTTAGTGTTGGTGTTGGTGTTGGTGTTAGTATTAATGTTAATTTTAGTGTTAGTGTTGGTGTTGGTGTTAATGTTAATGTTAATGTTAATGTTAATTTTAGTGTTAGTGTTAATGTTAGTGTTGGTGTTGGCGTTAATGTTAATGTTAATGTTAATTTTACTGTTAGTGTTAATGTTAGTGTTGGTGTTGGTGTTAGTGTTAATGTTAATTTTAGTGTTAGTGTTAATGTTAGTGTTGGTGTTGGTGTTAATGTTAATGTTAATGTTAATTTTACTGTTAGTGTTAATGTTAGTGTTGGTGTTGGTGTTAGTGTTAATGTTAATTTTACTGTTAGTGTTAATGTTAGTGTTGGTGTTAGTGTTAATGTTGGTGTTGGTGTTAATGTTAATGTTAATTTTACTGTTAGTGTTAATGTTAGTGTTGGTGTTGGTGTTGGTGTTAGTATTAATCTTAATTTTAGTGTTAGTGTTAGTGTTGGTGTTGGTGTTAATGTTAATGTTAATGTTAATGTTAATGTTAATTTTAGTGTTAATGTTAGTGTTGGTGTTGGTGTTAATGTTTATGTTAATGTTAATGTTAATGTTAATTTTACTGTTAGTGTTAATGTTAGTGTTGGTGTTGGTGTTAATGTTAATGTTAATGTTAATTTTACTGTTAGTGTTAATGTTAGTGTTGGTGTTGGGGTTAGTGTTAATGTTAATTTTAGTGTTAGTGTTAAATCTACAGTACAACAGATAATGACTCTGTCAGTGTTGGTAAAGGACCAGGACTGGACACCACTGATCTAAACAAACCAAAATGTTTTAACACATATAAAACAGTTGTATCTCATAAAATGTAATTATGAACAAAAATAGATGTTTTTCATCATAAAAATAACTGAAAATATAAGTATTATAACACACAGTTTTAAACATGTAATAAAGTTTTAAACATATAATTCATAAAAATAAAAGCTTCAGAATCTTCAAAGAAGACATTTTATGATATAATTATAATGGCAGTCATTAAAGGGTTAAAACGTTTCCATACACTTTGTATTTGTTCCCCATAAGTTTACAGAAGTGTGAGAGATGTGTCGTTCCACTGAAGACAAATAAAGTCATGTCATAAAGTTTCGACAGTAAACATACTTTATTTACTTTCATCATGAATAAACTTCCTGTTTCTGTTTTGTTCCAGTGTGGGAACGTTGTTGTGTGGATACATGGATAATTCTACTCATTAGGATTTTATTCAGACATCAGCAGGTGGACTGAACTTTACTGCTATTGTTGAGTGATCATCAAAGTAAATGTTAAAAGCCTGTTAAAAGCTTCACAAATACACTGTCCATCTTTTATGACAAATACAGCTCATACTGTCCTTCACACCGGACGTCCTCAGCAAACAAACACACTCTACATGTTTCCTTAATGTAGCTCTGTGTGTTTGAAGAGTGTTACTTCATCCATTTACCAACACTAACATCTGTGTCATTACAGAGGTGTCACTTTGATTCACAAAGATGACACCAAATGAATGAAGAAGGAAACACACTAATAAAACAAATACATTTATCTGGATAAAAACCGTCTGATCTAATAAGGAACAGTTTTAAACCTCACTGTGGCTTTTATATCTGGTTAGGGTTAGGGTTACCCTGACCCTAACCCTAACCCTGACCCTAACCCTGACCCTAACCCTGACCTTCCTTCACACTTTTGAACAAAATAACAATATTCATAACATTTACACAAAGCACGTTTACTCTTTAAACATGTTCCCATCGACGGTTGTTCTAGGGTCAGGGGTCAAAGCTTAGGGTTCAAGTTGTTCTAGGGTCAGGGGTCAAAGCTTAGGGTTCAGGTTGTTCTAGGGTCAGGGGTCAAAAGTTAGGGTTCAGGTTGTTCTAGGGTCAAGGGTCAAAGGTTCAGGTTGTTCTAGGGTCAAGGGTCAAAGGTTAGGGTTCAGGTGTTTCTAGGGGCAGGGGTCAAAGGTTAGGGTTCAGGTTGTTCTAGGGTCAAGGGTCAAAGGCTTGGGTTCAGGTTGTTCAAGGGTCAGGGGTCAAAGGTTAGGGTTCAGGTTGTTCTAGGGTCAAGGGTCAAAGGTTCAGGTTGTTCTAGGCTCAAGGGTCAAAGGTTAAGGTTCAGGTTGTTCTAGGGTCAAAGGCTTGGGTTCAGGTTGTTCTAGGGTCAAGGGTCAAAGGTTAGGGTTCAGGTTGTTCTAGGGTCAAAGGCTTGGGTTCAGGTTGTTCTAGGGTCAGGGGTCAAAGGTTAGGGTTCAGGTTGTTCTAGGGTCAAGGGTCAAAGGTTCAGGTTGTTCTAGGCTCAAGGGTCAAAGGTTAGGGTTCAGGTTGTTCTAGGGTCAGGGGTCAAAGGTTAGGGTTCAGGTTGTTCTAGGGTCAAGGGTCAAAGGCTTGGGTTCAGGTTGTTCTAGGGTCAGGGGTCAAAGGTTAGGGTTCAGGTTGTTCTAGGGTCAAGGGTCAAAGGTTCAGGTTGTTCTAGGCTCAAGGGTCAAAGGTTAGGGTTCAGGTTGTTCTTGGGTCAGGGGTCAAAGGTTAGGGTTCAGGTTGTTCTAGGGTCAAGGGTCAAAGGCTTGGGTTCAGGTTGTTCTAGGGTCAGGGGTCAAAGGTTAGGGTTCAGGTTGTTCTAGGGTTAGGGGTCAAAGGTTAGGTGAACTCTTTAAAGACACTAACATGTCAAACAGCTGGCATAAATGTAAACAAACATGTTTATTTTTTCCTTGTGAGTTGTTTTAGTGAAGGTTCTTTATCCCACACTTTAAACCCTCTATAAATATATTTAATATAATACATATAGACTTTTTGGTGTGTTGCATATTTGTGACAGTGGGCGTTCAGGGGTTAACCCTAACCCTACTTTTATTTTGTTTCACTCAGACTAGATTATACACAGAGACATAAAAGTGTTTATATTGAAACAAAATGAGGACATTTTACAGTTGAAATGTTTCAGCTGTTGGTGGTTTTTCTTGGCTTGGTCTAATGGGGACGTTAGACGTCCTGTTTATTCACAAAGGTAAACACAGATCATGGGTGTTGAGTCCAGCCTAAATACTCGTCAGTATCAGAAGAAGAACATTGTGGAGGAGGGATGGTGGTGTCAGAAATGAGCGTATGCCATGTTCCTCATAATTATTAATTAATTATTCTGTTTGTGTGTATGGTCTGACTTCTCTCTGCTTCATTTCAGTTTATTAACCCTCTACATTTTTAAGTAGGACGGCACCATCGACTTCAAGGCTGTGTGACACTGGTGGTGTCCCTTCCCTTCTTGTGGTCGCTCTCTGGCTCCGCGGGGCCAGCGTGGCTCAGGCCCCTCTGCCTGGGGGTGGTTGTCCCCGGTGTCTCTCCCTTTGAGCCCTGGATCTCCTGGGTCTGTGCGCTCTCCCGGGGCCTTGGGGGTGTCGGCAGCTGATCTCTTCTGGGGTGCCCTGGCTGGCCCTGGGGTTTTGGGATGGATAGGCCCTCCGGTCGCCCCCCTGTCCCATCCTGCTCTGCTTCCCTCCTCCTCTGCTGCCTGGCCCCTCGTCCTTGTCCCTCTCCCTCCCATGGGGGGGCTGGGGGCCCTCTGCTGCCTGGGGGGCTGGCATGGGGGCCACGTGGTCTCTCTGGGGGAGTGGCTCTGGCTAATCCGGGCACAGGCCTTGGCAATCTCTAATTTCTTTTTAATGCACCACACACATTCACACCTTGGGGGTAGGTCTGGGACGGCTCGGGGAACTTGGGCCAGGGTAGGCTGAAGATTAGCCATCCTCTGTGGTCCTCTGGCCTGCCCCCTGGATGCCTCGCCCAGCCTCTCCACTTTTAATGCACCACATGACACTCAGGGTTACACTATCACGGTGCAGGGATAATGTCTCCAGTCAGGGATCTGGAGACATATTAATAGGGAGTAATGGGGGGGAATTTTAGTAATATGGCCTCGCTGGTGGGACACGGCACCCTTGTGGCTATGGGGTAGTGGGGTTGGACTACCATCCATGTTGCTGTGGCTGGGGGGTCCCTGGGGCCTGGGGGCTGTGGTCGGGGGGGGGGGGTTTCTCCTGCTTCTCCATTGGGTCCAAGCTGGTGTGATGGCTCTTGGGGGGCTGCTGGGGCTGGATTGGCCATTCTGGTGGGCGCTGTGGCTGTACTGCGGGTTGGTGGCGTGTGGTGGCTCTGTCCTGGTGGGTTGTTGGGGCACATTGCGGGGGGGTGGGGGCCGTGGGTGTACTGCACTCGCCTGAGGCCGGTGCGGGAGGTGTGCGGGGTGCCTCCCTGTTGGTGTCACCGGGCCCCACCACACTGTCCATTTTTACCCTCTGGGCTCACATTGGGTCCCGGCTCCGTTGTCCTCTGACCGGTTCCCAGTGGCGGCCTGCCTTGTGATGGGCTGGGTGTCGCCCCTTCGGTGGGCCGCTTGGCCCCTGTGTCTGGCTTCCTGGCTGGGTGGGGCCGTTGGCCCGCTTGTGGGAGGGGGTGGGGGTGGGGTTGGGCAGGTCGAGTGGTGGGGTGGGGGGTTTGGTGGGGGCTGGGGTGGGGGTTGGGGTGAGTCGGGATTGGGGTTGGGATGGCGGGTGGGTCCTCGTGCCCCGGGCCGCCTGGGTTGGCCTTGCTGTGTTGGGGGTTGGTGGTGCAGTAGTTAACAGGGTGGTGCAGTAGTTAACAGGGTGGCGCAGTGGTTAACATGGTGGTGCAGTAGTTAACAGGGTGGTGCAGTAGATAACAGGGTGGTGCAGTGGTTAACAGGGTGGTGCAGTGGTTAACAGGGTGGTGCAGTAGTTAACAGGGTGGTGCAGTAGTTAACAGGGTGGTGCAGTAGTTAACAGGGTGGTGCAGTAGTTAACAGGGTGGTGCAGTAGTTAACAGGGTGATGCAGTGGTTAACAGGGTGGTGCAGTGGTTAACAGAGTGGTGCAGTAGTTAACAGGGTGGTGCAGTAGTTAACAGGGTGGTGCAGTAGTTAACAGGGTGATGCAGTGGTTAACAGGGTGGTGCAGTGGTTAACAGGGTGATGCAGTGGTTAACAGGGTGGTGCAGTGGTTAACAGAGTGGTGCAGTAGTTAACAGGGTGGTGCAGTAGTTAACAGGGTGGTGCAGTAGTTAACAGGGTGATGCAGTGGTTAACAGGGTGATGCAGTAGTTAACAGGGTGGTGCAGTAGTTAACAGGGTTGTGCAGTAGTTAACAGGGTGGTGCAGTAGTTAACAGGGTGGTGCAGTAGTTAACAGGGTGGTGCAGTGGTTAACAGGGTGGTGCAGTAGTTAACAGGGTGGTGCAGTAGTTAACAGGGTGGTGCAGTAGTTAACAGGGTGGTAAAGTGGTTAACAGGGTAGTGCAGTAGTTAACAGGGTGGTGCAGTAGTTAATAGGGTGGTGCAGTAGTTAACAGGGTGGTGCAGTGGTTAAAAGGGTGGTGCAGTGGTTAACAGGGTGGTGCAGTAGTTAACAGGATGGTGCAGTAGTTAACAGGGTGGTGCAGTGGTTAAAAGGGTGGTGCAGTGGTTAACAGGGTGGTGCAGTAGTTAACAGGGTGGTGCAGTAGTTAACAGGGTGGTGCAGTGGTTAACAGGGTGGTGCAGTAGTTAATAGGGTGGTGCAGTAGTTTACAGGGTGGTGCAGTAGTTAACAGGGTGGTGCAGTGGTTAACAGGGTGGTACAGTAGGTAACAGGGTGGTGCAGTAGTTAACAGGGTGGTGCAGTGGTTTACAGGGTGGTGCATTAGGTAACAGGGTGGTGCAGTAGTTAACAGGGTGGTGCAGTAGTTAATAGGGTGGTGCAGTAGTTTACAGGGCGGTGCAGTAGTTAACAGGGCGGTGCAGTGGTTTACAGGGTGGTGCAGTAGGTAACAGGGTGGTGCAGTAGTTAATAGGGTGGTGCAGTGGTTTACAGGGTGGTGCAGTAGTTAACAGGGTGGTGCAGTGGTTTACAGGGTGGTGCAGTAGGTAACAGGGTGGTGCAGTAGGTAACAGGGTGGTGCAGTAGTTAACAGGGTGGTGCAGTAGTTAACAGGGTGGTGCAGTAGGTAACAGGGTGGTGCAGTAGTTAACAGGGTGGTGCAGTAGTTAACAGGGTGGTGCAGTGGTTTACAGGGTGGTGCATTAGGTAACAGGGTGGTGCAGTAGTTAACAGGGTGGTGCAGTAGTTAACAGGGTGGTGCAGTAGGTAACAGGGTGGTGCAGTAGTTAACAGGGTGGTGCAGTAGTTAACAGGGTGGTGCAGTAGTTAACAGGGTGGTGCAGTGGTTAACAGGGTGGTGCATTAGGTAACAGGGTGGTGCAGTAGTTAACAGGGTGGTGCAGTGGTTAACAGGGTGGTGCAGTAGTTAACAGGGTGGTGCATTAGGTAACAGGGTGGTGCAGTAGTTAACAGGGTGGTGCAGTGGTTAACAGGGTGGTGCAGTAGTTAACAGGGTGGTGCAGTGGTTAACACTGGTGTCTCACAGACAGAAGGTTGTTGGTTCTATTCCTACACCAGACCTTTCTGTGTGGAGTTTACATGTTCTCGTGTCTGTGTGCTTTTCTCCAGGTACTCTGGCTCCTCCCACCATCCAAACACATGCACTGATAGGTTAACTGGTTAACTGGTTAACTAGTTAACTGGTTAACTAGTTAATCTAAATCAGCCATAGGTGTGAATGTGTCAGTGATTGTTTATATATGTTCAACCCTGAGATGAACTGGAGACTCATACAGGGTGACCTCTGACCCCACCTTCACCTTCTGGAGCTGGATTAGACCCCCCCCCCCTTTAATGAAGTAAATGTAAAAAAAAAAAAAAAACCATCTACTGAACTGTATTAAAGTAAAAAAGTAAAATTGCATTTTTTCCACATGGATGAAATATTTATTTAACCAGAATTTTTTTTCCCCTTTAAACAACTGAGATAAATGTTTTTAATGTTAGTCCAGTATTTGTTTTTTTTTATATTCTCACCAACACAATCAACCATTCCTAATGCTTATAATTATAATTATTTTATATTCTAATTATATTATAGTTATATTTATATCATAGTTAAATTATTATTTTTTTATAGTTATATTATAGTTATATTATAGTTATTTTATAATTATATTATAGTTATATTATAGCTATTTTATAATTATATATTTTTTTATATTATAGTTATATTATAATTATATTTAGTTATATTATCATTGTATTATAGTAATATTATGATTATATTATAGTTATATTATAATTATATTATAGTTATATTATAATTATACTATAGTTATATTATAGTTATATTATAATTATACTATAGTTATATTATAGTTATATTATAGTTCTTTTACAGTTATATTATAATTATATTTTAATTTTTTTATAGTTATATCATAATGAGATTATAGTTATATTATAGTTATTTTATAAATATATTATATTTATAATTATTGTTATATTATAATTATATTATAGTTTTATTATCATTATATTATCATTTTATTATAGTTATATAATAGTTATATTATAATTATATTATAGTTATATTATTGTTAATAATCATAAATATCATGTTCTTACTGTGTGATGAATATGACCTAATAATGACCTGATACAGATAATTACAGATAATCACAGATAATTACAGATAATTACAGATAATTACAGATAATCACAGATAATCACAGATAATTACAGATAATTACAGATAATTACAGATAATCACAGATAATCACAGATAATTACAGATAATTACAGATAATTACAGATAATCACAGATAATTACAGATAATTACAGATAATCACAGATAATTACAGATAATTACAGATAATTACAGATAATCACAGATAATTACAGATAATTACAGATATATACAGATAATTACAGATAATTACAGATAATCACAGATAATTACAGATAATTACAGATAATTACAGATAATCACAGATAATTACAGATAATCACAGATAATTACAGATAATTACAGATAATTACAGATATATACAGATAATTACAGATAATCACAGATAATTACAGATAATTACAGATATATACAGATAATCACAGATAATTACAGATAATTACAGATAATTACAGATAATCACAGATAATTACAGATATATACAGATAATTACAGATAATCACAGATAATTACAGATAATTACAGATATATACAGATAATTACAGATAATTACAGATAATCACAGATAATTACAGATAATTACAGATAATTACAGATAATCACAGATAATTACAGATAATTACAGATAATTACAGATAATTA
>CM035784.1:28684206-28696706 GCA_020466265.1 Siphamia tubifer
CCATTACTGTAGGAAAACCATTACTGTAGGATAACCATTACTGTAGGAAAACCATTACTGTAGGATAACCATTACTGTAGGAAAACCATTACTGTAGGATAACCATTACTGTAGGAAAACCATTACTGTAGGATAACCATTACTGTAGGAAAACCATTACTGTAGGATAACCATTACTGTAGGAAAACCATTACTGTAGGATAACCATTACTGTAGGATAACCATTACTGTAGGAAAACCATTACTGTAGGATAACCATTACTGTAGGAAAACCATTACTGTAGGATAACCATTACTGTAGGATAACCATTACTGTAGGAAAACCATCATTTAAGGAAAACCATCATTTAAGGAAAACTATCACTGTAGGAAAACCATTATTTAAGGAAAACTATCACTAGGAAAACCATCATTTAAGGAAAACCATTACTGTAGGAAAACCATCATTTAAGGAAAACCATTACTGTAGGAAAACCATCATTTAAGGAAAACTATCACTAGGAAAACCATCATTTAAGGAAAACCATCATTTAAGGAAAACCCTTACTGTTGGAAAACCATCATTTAAGGAAAACCATTACTGTAGGAAAACCATCATTTAAGGAAAACCATCATTTAAGGAAAACCATCATTTAAGGAAAACCATTACTGTAGGAAAACCATCATTTAAGGAAAACCATCACTAGGAAAACCATTACTGTTGGGAAACCATCATTTAAGGAAAACCATCACTGTAGGAAAACCATCATTTAAGGAAAACCATTACTGTCGGAAAACCATCACTGTAGGAAAACCATTACTGTTGGAAAACCATCATTTAAGGAAAACCATCACTGTAGGAAAACCATCATTTAAGGAAAACCATTACTGTTGGAAAACCATCATTTAAGGAAAACCATCACTGTAGGAAAACCATTACTGTAGGAAAACCATCATTTAAGGAAAACCATCACTGTAGGAAAACCATCATTTAAGGAAAACCATTACTGTAGGAAAACCATCACTGTAGGAAAACCATCATTTAAGGAAAACCATCATTTAAGGAAAACCATCACTAGGAAAACCATTACTGTTGGAAAATCATCATTTAAGGAAAACTATCACTAGGTAAACCATCATTTAAGGAAAACCATTACTGTCGGAAAACCATCATTTAAGGAAAACTATCACTAGGAAAACCACCATTTAAGGAAAACCATTACTGTTGGAAAACCATCATTTAAGGAAAACTATCACTAGGAAAACCATTACTGTTGGAAAACCATCATTTAAGGAAAACCATTACTGTTGGAAAACCATCATTTAAGGAAAACTATCACTAAGAAAACCATCATTTAAGGAAAACCATTACTGTTGGAAAACCATCACTAGGAAAACCATTACTGTTGGAAAACCATCATTTAAGGAAAACCATTACTGTCGGAAAACCATCATTTAAGGAAAACCATTACTGTCGGAAAACCATCATTTAAGGAAAACCATTACTGTCGGAAAACCATCATTTAAGGAAAACCATTACTGTTGGAAAACCATCACTAGGAAAACCATTACTGTTGGAAAACCATCATTTAAGGAAAACCATTACTGTCGGAAAACCATCATTTAAGGAAAACCATTACTGTCGGAAAACCATAATTTAAGGAAAACCATTACTGTCGGAAAACCATCATTTAAGGAAAACCATTACTGTTGGAAAACCATCATTTAAGGAAAACCATCACTAGGAAAATAATCACTGTCAGAAACCGTCACTTGGAAAACCATCATTTAAGGAAAACCATCACTGTAGGAAAACCATCACTGGGAAAACAATCACTGTCGGAAAACCATCATTTAAGGAAAACCATCATTTAAGGAAAACAATCACTCTAGGAAAACCATCACTGGGAAAACAATCACTCTAGGAAAACCATCACTGTAGGAAAACCATCATTTAAGGAAAACCATCACTGTAGGAAAACCATCACTGGGAAAACAATCACTGTCGGAAAACCATCATTTAAGGAAAACCATCATTTAAGGAAAACAATCACTCTAGGAAAACCATCACTGGGAAAACAATCACTGTCGGAAAACCATCACTGTAGGAAAACCATCACTGTAGGAAAACCATCATTTAAGGAAAACCATCACTAGGAAAACCATCATTTAAGGAAAACCATCATTTAAGGAAAACCATTACTGTAGGAAAACCATCATTTAAGGAAAACCATTACTGTTGGAAAACCATCACTAGGAAAACCATCATTTAAGGAAAACTATCACTAGGAAAACCATAATTTAAGGAAACCATCATTTAAGGAAAACCATCATTTAAGGAAAACCATTACTGTAGGAAAACCATCATTCAAGGAAAACTATCACTAGGAAAACCATCATTTAAGGAAAACCATTACTGTTGGAAAACCATCATTTAAGGAAAACCATCATTTAAGGAAAACCATTACTGTTGGAAAACCATCATTTAAGGAAAACCATCACTGTAGGAAAACCATCATTTAAGGAAAACCATTACTGTAGGAAAACCATCATTTAAGGAAAACTATCACTAGGAAAACCATTACTGTTGGAAAATCATCATTTAAGGAAAACTATCACAAGGTAAACCATCATTTAAGGAAAACCATTACTGTCGGAAAACTATCACAAGGTAAACCATCATTTAAGGAAAACCATTACTGTCGGAAAACCATCATTTAAGGAAAACCATTACTGTTGGAAAACCATCATTTAAGGAAAACTATCACTAGGAAAACCATCATTTAAGGAAAACCATTACTGTTGGAACACCATCACTAGGAAAACCATTACTGTTGGAAAACCATCATTTAAGGAAAACTATCACAAGGTAAACCATCATTTAAGGAAAACCATTACTGTCGGAAAACTATCACAAGGTAAACCATCATTTAAGGAAAACCATTACTGTCGGAAAACCATCATTTAAGGAAAACCATTACTGTTGGAAAACCATCATTTAAGGAAAACCATCACTAGGAAAACCATCATTTAAGGAAAACCATTACTGTCGGAAAACCATCATTTAAGGAAAACTATCACTAGGAAAACCACCATTTAAGGAAAACCATTACTGTTGGAAAACCATCATTTAAGGAAAACTATCACTAGGAAAACCATTACTGTTGGAAAACCATCATTTAAGGAAAACCATTACTGTTGGAAAACCATCATTTAAGGAAAACTATCACTAAGAAAACCATCATTTAAGGAAAACCATTACTGTTGGAAAACCATCACTAGGAAAACCATTACTGTTGGAAAACCATCATTTAAGGAAAACCATTACTGTCGGAAAACCATCATTTAAGGAAAACCATTACTGTCGGAAAACCATCATTTAAGGAAAACCATTACTGTCGGAAAACCATCATTTAAGGAAAACCATTACTGTTGGAAAACCATCACTAGGAAAACCATTACTGTTGGAAAACCATCATTTAAGGAAAACCATTACTGTCGGAAAACCATCATTTAAGGAAAACCATTACTGTCGGAAAACCATAATTTAAGGAAAACCATTACTGTCGGAAAACCATCATTTAAGGAAAACCATTACTGTTGGAAAACCATCATTTAAGGAAAACCATCACTAGGAAAATAATCACTGTCAGAAACCGTCACTTGGAAAACCATCATTTAAGGAAAACCATCACTGTAGGAAAACCATCACTGGGAAAACAATCACTGTCGGAAAACCATCATTTAAGGAAAACCATCATTTAAGGAAAACAATCACTCTAGGAAAACCATCACTGGGAAAACAATCACTCTAGGAAAACCATCACTGTAGGAAAACCATCATTTAAGGAAAACCATCACTGTAGGAAAACCATCACTGGGAAAACAATCACTGTCGGAAAACCATCATTTAAGGAAAACCATCATTTAAGGAAAACAATCACTCTAGGAAAACCATCACTGGGAAAACAATCACTGTCGGAAAACCATCACTGTAGGAAAACCATCACTGTAGGAAAACCATCATTTAAGGAAAACCATCACTAGGAAAACCATCATTTAAGGAAAACCATCATTTAAGGAAAACCATTACTGTAGGAAAACCATCATTTAAGGAAAACCATTACTGTTGGAAAACCATCACTAGGAAAACCATCATTTAAGGAAAACTATCACTAGGAAAACCATAATTTAAGGAAACCATCATTTAAGGAAAACCATCATTTAAGGAAAACCATCATTTAAGGAAAACCATTACTGTAGGAAAACCATCATTCAAGGAAAACTATCACTAGGAAAACCATCATTTAAGGAAAACCATTACTGTTGGAAAACCATCATTTAAGGAAAACCATCATTTAAGGAAAACCATTACTGTTGGAAAACCATCATTTAAGGAAAACCATCACTGTAGGAAAACCATCATTTAAGGAAAACCATTACTGTAGGAAAACCATCATTTAAGGAAAACTATCACTAGGAAAACCATTACTGTTGGAAAATCATCATTTAAGGAAAACTATCACAAGGTAAACCATCATTTAAGGAAAACCATTACTGTCGGAAAACTATCACAAGGTAAACCATCATTTAAGGAAAACCATTACTGTCGGAAAACCATCATTTAAGGAAAACCATTACTGTTGGAAAACCATCATTTAAGGAAAACTATCACTAGGAAAACCATCATTTAAGGAAAACCATTACTGTTGGAACACCATCACTAGGAAAACCATTACTGTTGGAAAACCATCATTTAAGGAAAACTATCACAAGGTAAACCATCATTTAAGGAAAACCATTACTGTCGGAAAACTATCACAAGGTAAACCATCATTTAAGGAAAACCATTACTGTCGGAAAACCATCATTTAAGGAAAACCATTACTGTTGGAAAACCATCATTTAAGGAAAACCATCACTAGGAAAACCATCATTTAAGGAAAACCATTACTGTCGGAAAACCATCATTTAAGGAAAACTATCACTAGGAAAATAATCACTGTCAAACTGTCACTTGGAAAACCATCATTTAAGGAAAACCATCACTGTAGGAAAACCATCACTGGGAAAACATTCACTGTCGGAAACTGTCACTTGGAAAACCATCATTTAAGGAAAACCATCATTAAAGGAAAACCATCATTTAAGGAAAACAATCACTCTAGGAAAACCATCACTGGGAAAACAATCACTGTCGGAAAACCATCACTGTAGGAAAACCATCACTGTAGGAAAACCATCATTTAAGGAAAACCATCATTTAAGGAAAACCATTACTGTTGTAAAAACCATCATTTAAGGAAAACCATCACTAGGAAAACCATCATTTAAGGAAAACCATCATTTAAGGAAAACCATTACTGTAGGAAAACCATCATTTAAGGAAAACCATTACTGTAGGAAAACCATCATTTAAGGAAAACTATCACTAGGAAAACTGTTGGAAAACCATCATTTAAGGAAAACCATCATTTAAGGAAAACCATCATTTAAGGAAAACCATCACTGTAGGAAAACCATCACTAGGAAAACCATCACTAGGAAAACCATCATCAGGGTCTAACCCTAACTACAACTTTATGTTCTGTTGGCTTTTTCTATTTTCACTTTTTATCTCCTCATTTTCAGTTGTTATGGTCATAAATAGTCAAATCTAATTGCTGGGGGAAGTACAGACACTGAGTTCTTTCTTCTCTTTCTCTCTCTCACACCTGTTTCTGTCATTTTTATAACATATCTTTCATACCAAGTCTGTTCATGACTAGTCACCTGGTGTCCCCCCCCCCCCCTCCTGGGGGGAGTGGTGGCTCTCCTGACAGTGTCTGTGTGGGAGCCATGGACGACAGGATCTGCAGTGTCTCGCCTGTGCTGACCTGTGACGACCTGTGACCCCGGACCCCCGCCCCTGCCTGTCTGGACCAGCCCCCCCTCCTTCATTTATAAATGGACGTTCATCTATAGTCTGTCCGTCCATGGGAGTGGATCTGTCCTTCAATGTGGTTCTCCTCAACATTTCTTCTTTTTCCCACTTTTGTTTTTGGTTTGGAAGTTTTTTCTGCCGAGAAGGAGGAGCTAAGGACAGGGGGAGGGTCTAAGGACAGGGGGAGGAGCTAAGGACAGGGGGAGGGTCTAAGGACAGGGGGAGGAGCTAAGGACAGGGGAGGGTCTAAGGACAAGGGGAGGAGCTAAGGACAGGGGGAGGAGCTAAGGACAGGGGGAGGGTCTAAGGACAGGGGGAGGAGCTAAGGACAGGGGGAGGGTCTAAGGACAGGGGGAGGAGCTAAGGACAGGGGAGGGTCTAAGGACAAGGGGAGGAGCTAAGGACAGGGGGAGGAGCTAAGGACAGGGGGAGGGTCTAAGGACAGGGGGAGGAGCTAAGGACAGGGGGAGGGTCTAAGGACAGGGGGAGGGTCTAAGGACAGGGGATGCTTGGGACTGTGTTTTTGTAAAACCCTGTGAGACGACTTTGTTGTGATTTAGGTTTTTATAAATAAAATTGAATTGAATTAATTAATTGAAGCAAATAGAAGGTTTAGGGTTATTTTACTTTAATTTAATTTAATTCAATCAACTAGATGTTTTTATTAGTGACCTATTAAAAATGTTTGTAATATTGTAATATTTTTCTTTTTTCAGTCTAATAAAAGTAGGTAGTAAGTATTTCCTGTATCTGTCGTACAGAGCATTTGTAGTTTTAGTTATGGATGTGATGTGGTTTATAATATTTATAATATTTATAATATTTATAATAATTATAGTATTTATAATATTTATAATATTTATATTATTTATAATATTTATAATATTTATAATATTTATAATAATTATAGTATTTATAATATTTATAATATTTATAGTATTTGTAATAATTATAGTATTTATAATATTTATATTATTTATAATATTTATAATACTTATAGTATTTAGAATATTTATAGTATTTATAGTATTTATAATATTCATAGGATTTATAGTATTTATATTATTTAGAATATTTCTAGTATTTATATTATTTATAGTATTTATAGTATTTAGAATATTTAGAATATTTATAGTATTTATAATATTTATAGTATTTATAGTATTTATAGTATTTATATTATTTAGAATATTTATATTATTTATATTAATCATAATATTTATAGTATTTATAATATTTATAATTTTTATAGTATTTATAGTATTTATAGTATTTATATTATTTAGAATATTTATATTATTTATATTATTTATAATATTTATATTATTTATATTATTTATAATATTTATAGTATTTATAGTATTTTTAATATTTATAGTATTTATAGTATTTTTTATATTTATAATATTTATAGTATTTTTAATATTTATAGTATTTATAGTATTTTTAATATTTATAGTATTTATAGTATTTTTAATATTTATAGTATTTTTAGTATTTATATTATTTAGAATATTTAGAATATTTATAGTATTTATAGTATTTTTAATATTTATAGTATTTATAGTATTTATATTATTTAGAATATTTATAATATTTATAGTATTTATAGTATTTTTTATATTTATAATATTTATAGTATTTATAGTATTTTTAATATTTATAGTATTTATAGTATTTATAGTATTTTTAATATTTATAGTATTTATAGTATTTATAATATTTATAATATTTATATTATTTATATTATTTATAATATTTATAGTATTTATAGTATTTTTAATATTTATAGTATTTATAATATTTATAATTTTTATAGTATTTATATTATTTATAATATTTATAGTATTTATAGTATTTATAATTTGTATAGTATTTATAGTATTTATAATATTTATAATTTTTATAGTATTTATAGTATTTTTATATTTATAGTATTTATAATATTTTTAATTTTTATAATATTTATAGTATTTATAGTATTTTTAAATTTACAGTATTTATAGTATTTATAATATTTTTAATTTTTATAGTATTTATAATATTTTTAATTTTTATAGTATTTATAGTATTTTTAATATTTATAGTATTTATAGTATTTATATTATTTAGAATATTTAGAATATTTATAGTATTTATAGTATTTTTTATATTTATAATATTTATAGTATTTATAGTATTTTTAATATTTATAGTATTTATAGTATTTATAGTATTTTTAATATTTATAGTATTTATAGTATTTATAATATTCATAATATTTATATTATTTATAATATTTATATTATTTATATTATTTATATTATTTATAATATTTATAGTATTTATAGTATTTTTAATTCAATTCAATTCAATTCAATTTTATTTATAAAGCCCTAAATCACAACAACGTCGTCTCAGAGGGCTTTACAAAAACATAATCAACTACAGAAATACATGAAAAGTCCCAGGCATCCCCTGTCTTTAGACCCTCCCCCTGTCCTTAGACCCTCCTTCTCAGCAGAAAAAACTTCCAAACCCAGTGGGAAAAAGAAGAAATCTTGAGGAGAACCACATTGAAGGACAGATCCACTCCCATGGACGGACAGACTATAGATGAACGTCCATGTATAAATGCAGGAAGGGGGGCTGGTCCAGACAGGCAGGGGCGGTGGTCCGGGGTCACAGGTCAGCACAGGCGAGATACTCCAGATCCTGTCGTCCATGGCTCCCGTGCAGGCACTGTCAGGAGAGCCACCACTCCCCCCAGGGGGGGAGGGGGGAAAGGGGACACCAGGTGACTAGTCATGAACAGACTTGGTATGAAAGATATGTTATAAAAATTACAGAAACAGATGTGAGGGAGAGAAAGAGAAGAAAGAACTCAGTGTCTGTACTTCCCCCAGCATTCTAACTCCTAGGGCAGCCTAGACTGAACTGTGACTCATACATCATGTATACATGATATATGAGTCACATCATTTTTAACTAACCTGACCATAGTCTTTCTCAAACAGGAATGTTTTAAGCCTAATTTTAAATGTAGAGACTGTTTCGGCGTTTTTAATATTAAAGGGAAGCTGATTCCATAAGACAGGGGCCTGATAACTAAAGGCTCTAGCTCCTACTGTACTTTTAGAAACCCTAGGAACTTTCAGTAAACCTGCATTCTGAGAACGAAGGGTTCTATTGGGTTGGTACGGAACCAGATCATCTTTGAGATAAGAGGGGCCCATACCATTAATGGTTTTATATGTAAGGAGGAGGATTTTAAATTTAATTCTAGACTCAACTGGTAGCCAGTGAAGGGTTTGGAGCACAGGCGTGATGTGTTCTCTTCTATTTGATCCTGTTAATAATCTTGCTGCTGCATTTTGAACCAGTTGCAAGCTTTTTAGGGAATATTTAGGACATGCTACAAGTAAGGAGTTACAATAATCTAATCGTGATGTAACAAATGCATGAATTAATTTTTCTGCAGTCGTTTTAGACAGAATATTCCTAATTTTGGCTATGTTGCGCAGGTGAAAGAAGGCTGTTCTGCAAGTTTGTTTGATATGCATTTTGAATGAAAGATCTGGATCAAATAAAACTCCTAAATTTTTAACTGTGGCACTGGGTGTTACACTTAAGTTGTCCAGAGTAACTATTTGGTTAGTTAGGGAGTCTCTCGCATCTTTAGGACCAATTATAACGACTTCAGTTTTTTCAGGGTTCAGTAAAAGATAATTGGCACTCATCCAAGTCTTTATGTCTTGTACACAAGTACTTAGTTTATCTATTTGCCTGGTCTGACCAGGTTTAATCGATAAATATAGCTGTGTGTCATCCGCGTAACAATGAAAATTAATGCCATGATTTGTAATGATGTTACCTAAAGGGAGCATATATAGTGTAAACAAAATAGGCCCAAGGACTGACCCTTGAGGAACGCCATAATTAACTCTGGAGGACTGCGATGATTGTTTGTTGATGTGAACAAATTGGTAGCGATTAGATAAATATGATTTAAAGCAGCAGAGGGCTGCTCCTCTAATACCTATATCACATTCTAATCTGTGCACTAAGATACTGTGGTCAATGGTGTCAAAGGCTGCACTAAGGTCTAATAACACCAGGACCGATATTAGTCCGATGTCAGCGGCTAATAATAAGTCATTAGTAACTTTAACTAACGCTGTTTCAGTGCTATGATGGGCACGAAAGCCAGACTGAAACTGTTCAAATAAACTATTATCTTGCAGGAATTGGCACAGCTGTTTAACTATTACTCGTTCTAAAACCTTTGACAGGAAGGGCAAATTGGATATAGGCCTATAATTGGCTAAAATGTCAGGATCTAGGGTAGGCTTTTTCAGAATTGGTTTAATAACAGCATATTTAAATGACTGTGGCACATATCCAGTAATTAATGAAGTGTTAATTATATTTAGGACAGTGTTAATAATTAGGGGCAGAATCTCTTTAAAGAGTTTTGTTGGGATTGGATCTAAGAGGCAGGTGGCTGATTTGGAAGACATGATAATAGATATGACATCAGTTTGGTCTACAGTGGTGAAATTATTTAGTGTTACAGAGGGATTTTTAAAAAGGCCTAGGTTTGAAAGCGCTACATTTTCTGATCTAATATTTGGGAGAAATGCGTCTATTTTCTCTCTAATAGTTGATATTTTATTGTTAAAGAACTGCAGGAAATCATCAGAATGGAGCGTGGATGGAATAACTGGTTCCACGGAGGTGTGGCTGTTTGTCAGTTTGGCTACAGTACTGAACAGGAATCTAGGATTATTCTGGTTTTCTTCTATTATGGATGAGTAATATCTAGTTTTGGCTGTACGCAAAGCTTGCTTATATTTTATTAAGCTATTTTTCCAGGCATTGAGAGAATCTTCTAAGTTGGATCACCTCCATTGCCTCTCTAATTTACGTGTTGCTTGTTTAATGGAGCGAGTGTCAGCGTTGTACCATGGGGAGGTTAATCTAATCTTTTTTAATAAAGATTAGATTTTAGATCTAATTTTTAATATTTATAGTATTTATAATATTTATAATTTTTATAGTATTTATATTATTTATAATATTTATAGTATTTATAGTATTTATAATTTGTATAGTATTTATAGTATTTATAATATTTATAATTTTTATAGTATTTATAGTATTTTTATATTTATAGTATTTATAATATTTTTAATTTTTATAATATTTATAGTATTTATAGTATTTTTAAATTTACAGTATTTATAGTATTTATAATATTTTTAATTTTTATAGTATTTATAGTATTTATAATATTTTTAATTTTTATAGTATTTATAGTATTTATAATATTTATAATTTTTATAGTATTTATAGTATTTTTATATTTATAGTATTTATAGTATTTATAGTATTTATAATATTTTTAATTTTTATAGTATTTATAGTATTTTTATATTTATAGTATTTATAGTATTTATAATATTTTTAATTTTTATAGTATTTATAGTATTTTTATATTTATAGTATTTATAGTATTTATAGTATTTATAATATTTGTAATTTTTATAGTATTTATAGTATTTATAATATTTATAATTTTTATAGTATTTATAAATGCCGTTAGTTTTAAAGGCTCAAAGCTTTCAGTTATATATTTAAAGGACGAAGCTATAAATAATTTCTGATGGTACTTTGTGTCTATAGTGTTTTTTTTAAAGTGGAAATAAAGAAAACAACAGCATCAGATGACCTTTAACCTCCTGTGAAGTGTTTGAGTTTTCACAGATAATTATAGAGGCTATAGAAGAACTTCCTTCACCTCAGCTGCAGATATATAATGAAGTACAGTGAGTACAAGTACATGACTTTCATTAAGGACGGACACAGAATCCAAATTCTTTGTGATGGAACAAAGATAATTAATGCTTTAATGTTTTGGTTTTTTTTTCACTTTAACTAAAGCAGGAGAAATGAATTGTTACATTTTAATGAGAGAAAAGTGACAGCGATGGTTTTAGTGCGAAACATATAATAGTATAATTGTACACAAGGGTTAGCGACGCTAGGCTCATTAAGACCACTTTACAGCTGGAGTACTTTTTATTTTATTATTACACTTTTATTTGTGTTTGTATTTCTGTTTAATAACGTTCATTAGTTTTAACATCAACCATGAAAACCAGCTGCAAATTAATCACTTTATAACATAATAACAAAATTATCAAATGAAAAAGTCCAAATTATGAGAAAAAAGTCAAAGAAATTTTTTTTTTTTTTTTTTTTAGCATTTTACGTTTCAGTTCGACTGAAAAACAAAAGCTGTTTTTATCCCAGTTTAACCTTTAACAGTTCCATACTTCATTAAATAAATACAAAAATGGACAAAAACAGCCAAAATATCAAATAAACCAAGAAAATAATGAGTAACATGAACAAAATAAAACACAAATGGTAGAAAAGTGAAGAAAAATGATCAAATACAAAACAGTGGTTTGTCTATTTATGAAATTAATTTGTTCCAGAAGTTTTTTCATACTGTGAATTTTTCATAAATATTTTCAGTTTACATGTAAAAGGTTCCAAGACCCACAATCCTACCCCCTAAACCCCCAATACTACCCCCTAAACCCCCAATACT
>CM035784.1:28701706-28709206 GCA_020466265.1 Siphamia tubifer
GAACCGGCCCTGTGGACCCATAATGCAAAGTGTTAACAACAGGTCAAGACAGAAAAAAAAAAGAATGAGCGCAGAATACGTAACAAATGTTAGCGTTAGCGTTAGTGTTAGCCAGTGTGTTTGAAGTCATTAGTTGGTGGGCGGTGGATGCTGTGGAGGCTGTGGATGCTGTGGAGGTTGTGGATGCTGTGGATGCTGTGGATGCTGTGGAGGCTGTGGATGCTGTGGAGGCTGTGGATGCTGTGGATGCTGTGGAGGTTGTGGATGCTGTGGAGGTTGTGGAGGCTGTGGAGGCTGTGGATGCTGTGAATGCTGTGGAGGCTGTGAATTCTGTGGATGCTGTGAATGCTGTGGATGCTGTGGATGCTGTGGAGGTTGTGGATGCTGTGGAGGTTGTGGAGGCTGTGGAGGCTGTGGATGCTGTGAATGCTGTGGAGGCTGTGAATGCTGTGGATGCTGTGAATGCTGTGGATGCTGTGGATGCTGTGGAGGTTGTGGAGGCTGTGGATGCTGTGGATGCTGTGGATGCTGTGAATGCTGTGGATGCTGTGGATGCTGTGGAGGTTGTGGAGGCTGTGGAGGCTGTGGAGGCTGTGGAGGCTGTGGAGGCTGTGGAGGCTGTGGATGCTGTGGAGGCTGTGGATGCTGTGGAGGCTGTGGAGGCTGTGGAGGCTGTGGAGGCTGTGGAGGCTGTGGAGGCTGTGGAGGCTGTGGAGGCTGTGGAGGCTGTGGAGGTTGTGGATGCTGTGGAGGCTGTGGATGCTGTGGAGGCTGAGGACAGAAGCCTGTGCAGTTGTGCATGTGCGTCTAAGGGGAGTTATTCTCCAGAGGATTTGCTGACAGAAGGAATTCTGCTACAGATTGTTTTGAGGTTTTTTTCTGACGGACTCTACTTTCCCCTTATGCTGCCGCTGCCTGTCTTTCCTTTCCATCAGTTTTGCTGATGCTCAGCAGACCCCCCCCCCCCCCCCCCCAACACAACCTGTCGTGCACAGACAGTATGGAATGTAACAGACAATAACAATAAACATGTCAGTGGAAAAAAAACTAATAAATACATCATTAAATCTGTCATTATTAATGAATTTAAATTGGAATTAATTACATCAATGTGTTATTAAATGTCTCATTAATTCATTAAAATACCAGTGAAGAACATATATACATATATATATATATATATATATATATATATATATATATATATATATATATATATATATATATATATATATATATATATATATATATATATATATGTATATATGATAAATTATTTAATTTGAGCTGTGTCATTCATGTGATCATTTATTTTAAATTAAAGAGTAAAGAACAGGCTGTAGTTTGTATAATGATGTGGTTTTAACCAGACTATTTTTATTTGATGTGAATAAAGTTCTACATGTTTTATTCTTCCTTCAGTTCCAGACTTTACTGTTGACATGTTTAGATCATTCTGTACAGCTTTTGTTTTTAGCATTTCTTACATTTTACACTATTTCTTTTTCATCAACTGGATCCAGAAAAATTAAATGTATATTTCTGTCGCCCATGTCTTCATCCATTCACCCATTCATTCATTCACCCATTCATCCATTCACCACATCCTTCTGACTTTACTTCTGTGGTTAGTTTGAAGTTCATCTGTTTATTTCACTGTTTAAAACATTCCATATACTTTTAGGATTGTTTGTATTTGTCTTCAGTATTTTATTTTAATATTCTTTGGTAGTTGTCCTCATAATTTTTATACTTTTCTTCTTCACTTGGATGTTTTCAGAATTGTCTGTATAATGTGTTTTTCTTTTTGTCGCTCCTTTATGACCCATGGACTATTTATATATTTATATATAATACAGTATTTTTTAATAGGACAATATTTATTATATAATATATTGAATATATTTAGAAATTCTTTATATGCTTTATCAATAGCTTTTTTATTATAAACTATATTCTAGTCTCATTATTTAATACCATTATCACATCATCTTCTGTTTTTACTCTTATATTTATAATTTTGGATATTCTTTTTCTTACTATACTTACAATAATAAACATTAAAAATAGTCAGATGGTCAGTGGTGTCTGTTATTAACAGTCTGCTCTCTGTATTATTTGAGGATGTTAGTGAATATATTATCAATTAATTAATTCCAATTTTAAGTAATTAATGACATATTTAATTTTAAAGTGAAAACAAAAAAATAAGAAAAGCAAAAATGATCATTGTTTGTAATTAATGAAACCTTTCCCCGAAAAACTCCAAACAGAACCAAACCAAACCAAACAAAATTAACGGCCAATGGCATTGAGACGTTACAGAAACAAAAAAGAAATGAATTAAAACATAGTATTCTTGAGTGTACATCCAATAAAGGATCTTAAATAGAGTTCGATTCCACAACAGAAGAGACGTGTTTGTCCACAGCGACAGTGGACAGAACAACAGACGACCTTCAGAGGAAGGAGTTTAAGTCGACAGTGGATCCTTTAAAAAAACTGGATGATGTGCTTTGTGTTGGTCTGGGACACTTCAAAAAATACTTGACAAAATTCAATGTCTGACGTGAATTTAAAATGGATTAGATGTTCGGGAAGAACCGTCTTTTACCAACAAACGTTCATTTAATATTAGCTGTAAATTAAATGATTGTATTTTCCAAACTATAAGGTGCATGTGCAGTAACAGACACATTTATATACACCATTATATATATATATATTTATATATATATATATATATATATATATATATATATATATATATATATATAAATGTGGTTGTGTTTAGTGATTTAGACTTTTTATCTGATAATTGTTAATAATAATAATAATAATAATAATAATAATAATAATAATAATAATAATAATAATAATAATAATGGATTACATTTCTGTGGCACTTTTCAAGGCACTCAAAGCACTTCACATTAGTGACCCATTATTCATTCACTCTCACATGCTTGCTCTGGTGGTGCTAAACTACATATGTATCCACAGTTGTCCACCACCAAACATTCATACACATTCATACACATTCATACACCAGTGTGAATGACACTGGAGGCAGGAGGGTGAATTGTCTTTGCCCAAGGACACAACTACTGATTAGGGCAGAGTGGGATTCAAACCATCAACCCTTCAGTTAATGGACAACAACGCTCTCTATAAACTGAGCCATGGCTGCCCCACACATTTTTAAAAACTTTTTTAAAAGTAATTTTTATGTCAGAATTTTGACTCTACTTAATGTGCTTATAGTCCAGTGCGCCTTATAGTGTGGAAAATACGGTAAAGTTCAACTGTGGAAAAGAAAGATAAATTTTAAAAAATTAAAATAAATAAAATTTCAACAGCTAGAATTGAATAAATAAGACTTGTTTTCCTCTGTAGTGTTGTGACAGTTTAACAGTGAAGTTACATTGGGTCTAATTTAAAATAGTGCAACATCATTTAAGCTAAACCACGTTCAATCAGGTTTGAAATGTTAATAGTGCAATTCTTTCCCTCATCATAAATAGGTAAATATTTGATCAGAATAGTTTTAAAAAGTTTTATCAATTTTATTAAACTAAGGACTATTAGCAGTGCTGCCAAAACAAACAAAAAAATCACAAGAAGTTGCTATTGGCCGCCTAAAAAGTCGTCACACATGTCTTGACCACGGCCATAGAACATGTGACATGATCACGTGGTCATTTTTAAAGATGGCGCTGTTCCACCATTTTTCAGTTGGTTCGGTTTGATCTGAAAACACCGTCAAATGGATTTAAATTTGTGTGACGTTCCTTTTTTTAACGTAAAAACAGGAAGTCATGAGGTTGCTTTGCGTCATGACGTCACGTATAACACACTGAGCTCCAGAAAAACTGTCTGAAGAATACTCACGCTAATACTGAAGCTAATGCTGAAGCTAATGCTGAAGCTAATGGTGAGGCTAATTACGAAGCTAATACTCAAGCTAATAGTGAAGCTAATACTGAGGTTAATACTGAAGCTAATGCTGAAGCTAATTTTAAAGATAATGCTGAAGCTAATACTGAAGCTAATGGTGAAGCTAATACTGAAGCTAATGCTAAACCATACTGTGTACAGATCAGAGCTCATATCCACCATGTCTCATTTGTTCATTTGTTTTTGAAAATAAAACCAAAAATAAGACGACAAAACAACAAGTCGTTTCTTCATAATTTGTTTCTAGAACCAAAATAAAAAAACAGATAGTGATGCATTTTTTTTTCAGTTTTCCTTTTTGTGTGAATAAATAATAGAAAAAATGGATAACGACCGTTTTTCGTTTTATCCAATTTTGACCTGAAGTAAATTGAACGAACCGGAAATGACCTTTGACCCGCAGTGACACAGATGTAAACTAAGACCTGAAGATGTGACCACAACAATATATTCTAGGTTTGTTCTTTTTTGGATTAAAACAAAGTGACTGGATGTACTTTTTTATTTTTACCTCAATTTGGATAAAACAGGAAATGGCCGTGATGCATTTTTTTTTCCATTTTTCATTTAGACACATGAAGGAAAACTGACAAAATGCACCGTTATCCATTTTTTCATTTTGTTTTGGAAACAAATAATGAAGAAACGACTTCTTGTTTCGTCGTCTTATTTTTGGTTTTATTTTGAAAAACCAATGAGCGAATAATACACGGATCTCCGTTTTTCAAACTACATTAGGTCATGTGACATTTGGTTTTTGAGCGACTACTTCCAGCTTATATGAAGTTTAAAGAGTTAACAGTCGCCACATTTAGCCCAAAAGTCGCCGGATGATTTTTTTTTTTTTGGCTAATCGTGGCAAATTGGCAACACTGACTATTAGTCCTGACGCTGGGTAACGTTCCTCTACAAATACATTAAGTATGTGTTGAATAACTGGTTTTAATCCAAAGAGTGTTCTCCCATGTACAACTAATCCAGATCAAATACAAATGGACGTGACGAGGCGACTCTGGTATCGATCAAACCCGGCCGACGTCGTCCCTCCGTCTACTTGAACATTGACTTTGTATACAAATATTTTCACATAACTGGATGGAACAACAGCCAATGATATGAATTTGAACATTGACTTTAAGACCCACACAAATATGTGCAGTTTATTTTCTTTGATATTATTTTGTTTTGATTATATGTGTCCGTCCATCATTAAAGCAGTGGTTCAGTCACAGCAGTGTTTATAACTTTAGCCTCACATACGTTATATGGGTCAAAATGATTGAAAGTTTATTTATAAAATCCCAGTAAAATGTCTCCTGAACACTTCTAACTATGAGTGTTTGTTAAATTCCTAGCGTAACTTCTTCAAATCATGTCTTTTAGGAAGAACAACAACTGACTCTGACAGTAATTAAGTCTAAAACTAAGACAAATCGACTCCAAACACGACTTTCCTTGGCGCTGGCGTCATGTTTGGTACCGTTGGAAAGATGGGGATTCCCTCTAGACAACCCTTAAATAGAAATCTACAGAATTATAGATTTGAACCAATGGGAGGCCTCAGAACAAAGCCTTCTGCTCTAAACTAAAGCCCTTGTTGCTATGGCGATGTTGAAAAACAGCCTCTGATTGGTTGAATTAGTGTCACACAAACATTTTTAATAAACTTTAAGATAAATATAAAATATTAATTTATTAAATATGACCAAAGTGACTGGTTTTGTGCTGGAAGGACACATTTAGCATTTCATGCTAGCCAGACACATGCTTAACCCCTTAACACCTACTGTTGCAAATATGCATCATACAATAAAAGTGCTATAGTCAAATGAATTATTCTTTTTTTGTTTTAAACTTACATTTAAACTCAGGCATTAAAGGGTTAACATGATGGAAAAATGCAGAAATGAAATGACAAACTGATGGAGCGTCCATGTAGCCTTCCCATACAGCCTAGCTCGCCTATTCTAAACAACGCTGATGATTGTTGTTTTAATAAATATACAACTCCCAACATCTGTCCATTCCTTAAAACCCCCCAACAACAAAGATGGGTAACATATTTTACATTATTCTTAAGGAAATAACGTTCAGCAGGATCGATTGAATACAAACAGGCAGCAAAAAAAAAAAAAAAAAAAAAAACCTGCCCTGGGTGGAAACAAAAGATGAATAGAAGATAATGTTTTACTCTCACTGTTGATTATGTTCCATCACTCCAGAACAAATCGAGTACATTCATTGTCACCTCTTTGCTTTTTTTTTTTTTCATTATTTATCCTGGCCATTTGAGGTACGCCTACAGTAACGCTGCTTAGCTAAGACATACTGTCAAACCGCCTCAGATTCCAGATCTTAGTGCTTTTTCGTCAACATATCTTGAGGTACTGTACAATTCACAAACGCTGTCCTGAGTTTTGTTTGTTACGTTTGTTTGCTTTGCAGACAGAGGATCAGAAGAGATGAGTGTGAGTCAGGGTCCAGATTACTGCCACCCTGACGGATTACTGCTCTTAGCAAGACAATAAAGAATGATTGACCGCCACCTATGGCGACTGTCAATCTTTGTTGTTCAGACTCACTGCTGAAGTTTTTAAAGCTCTTAATAATCATCAGCTCATGCCATGAATGTAGATTGTGAGACAAATAAAACAGAGGGGGAAAAAACAATCAAATCAGAAAGCACCACTTCAGGCACTTGGATAGCCAACGAAATCTTAAGAACAAGAACATAACAATATATGTACATACACAGACACTGGGGCGTCTTCTCTAAAGCCAACTTGCTTGCAATGTGTAAACAGTGCCTGGCTATATCTGGAGTGTCAAGCATTCAAATTAAAACTCTTGCTCATTAACTGCGAAACTGCCAGGTGTCTCGTCCAACCAGGTCTGGGTGCATCTAAACCCTGCCTGGCTTGTATTGGCCTTCTGTGTGCTTTCCCTCCAGCACAATGCTTCTGCCCTGAGGGGAGGAATTATGGATGCCTCTTTTTCTCAAGGGCGGAATCTATCATTTCACTGGCTGCAGCCGAACATTTTGTTCCACTCAGTGTACGTGTCAATCTCTTTCTGCGATATACTGGCTTGGAATTTGCAAAAGACACTCTCAAAGTCCTGGTAAGTTAGGGGCCGTATTTGTCCCCTGGGCATCATACCCGACATATCCATGCCCTGCGACGAGACATGTAACAGACCTACAAGAGCCTCCTGGCATAGTCTGGCCAGGTCCAGACCAGAGAAACCCTCGGTACGCTGGACCAGCAGGGCCAGTTCCTCCTCACTCAAGCAGTATTTGTGCTGAGACTGGGCCAAGAGCTGATTCACAATCTGATGTCGGGCCGCGCTGTCCGGTAGGGGGACAAGGACTCTCCGAGCAAAGTACCTTCGCAGCCCTTCATCCATGTCCTGGGGTCTGCTGGTGGAACAAACCACCAACACTTGGTTACCTCCATCCTCACCTGAGCCCATTAGAAGCGAGTCCAATTGGGCTAGTAACTCTCCCTTCAGTCGATTGATGGGACTCTCTTCGCTGAGGTGCGC
>CM035784.1:28719200-28729200 GCA_020466265.1 Siphamia tubifer
CCCCTTTGCACAGCTCCGGACTTCTGCAGCCTCCCCCTCCACCACCTTCCCACCCCACTTTAGTCCCCGCTTACAATGGAGGCTCTCCCAACTTGTCCAGTTATAATTACCCCCCTGCAGGCTACCCCGCCCAGAGCTCAGTCGGGCCAGGATACAGCCCAGGGGGAGCTCCCCCTCCCTCCTCTTATCTCCCCTCAGGCATCGCTGCACCGACACCACTTCCCCCCTCTTCTGCTTTACCTGGATACCCATACCAGAGCCACAACCTGACCCCCATCGCCCCCACCCCTCTCAACAGTAGCTCCTCCAACTCTCTGAAGAGGAAAGCCTTCTACATGACAGGCCAAGGAGAGATAGACTCCTCTTATGGTAACTTTGGCTACGGGCAGGCTCGGAGCTCAGCTGACAGCCCCATGTACAGGGTAGCAGACAGCAGCAGCTCAAATGGAGGCTCCAACAGCGCCAGCGGTGGTGGATTTGACAGGAGTGCCGACAAGTCATCTTTACCTTTTAATCCTCAGAAACAGTCCACAATGCCCTCAGAGCAGCAGCAGAGGAAATACAGCAGCCAGGCAACAGGTGGGCCACTCACTCCTCCTGCATATGTCTCCTCTACCCTGGGGGGCTCCCGGTCCGCAGACTCCCTTGCTAGCTTCACCTCCCCCTCCCTGAGTGAGCAAGGCACTGATGATCATCGTCTTCACCTCTCCCACTCGGCACCGGGGCCTACCTCTTCTTCGTCCACGTCCTCGTCCCGGCCAGCGGAAGAGCAGCTAAAAACCAGTGACCCTCACCTCTTAGACATGGTTACTTCGGAAATTGTTCAGCAAGGGCCCCCAGTGGACTGGAGTGACATTGCAGGTCTTGAAATGGCCAAGGTTACCCTGAAGGAGGAGGTCCTTTGGCCCATTCTGCGCCCAGACATGTTCAGCAGTTTAGGACCAGCCCCACGTTGCGTATTGCTCTTTGGCCCCAGGGGCAGTGGCAGGACGTTGCTGGGTCACTGCTTGGCCAGCCAGCTGGGGGCGCCATTCCTTCAGCTCAGCGGTTCCACGTTAGCAACAAAGTGGCTGGCAGAGGGAGAAAAAATTATCCGCGCCTCTTTCCTCGTGGCACGCTGTCGACAACCCTCGGTACTGTTCATTAGTGAGGTGGACATGCTGCTGTCAGCGCACCTCAGCGAAGAGAGTCCCATCAATCGACTGAAGGGAGAGTTACTAGCCCAATTGGACTCGCTTCTAATGGGCTCAGGTGAGGATGGAGGTAACCAAGTGTTGGTGGTTTGTTCCACCAGCAGACCCCAGGACATGGATGAAGGGCTGCGAAGGTACTTTGCTCGGAGAGTCCTTGTCCCCCTACCGGACAGCGCGGCCCGACATCAGATTGTGAATCAGCTCTTGGCCCAGTCTCAGCACAAATACTGCTTGAGTGAGGAGGAACTGGCCCTGCTGGTCCAGCGTACCGAGGGTTTCTCTGGTCTGGACCTGGCCAGACTATGCCAGGAGGCTCTTGTAGGTCTGTTACATGTCTCGTCGCAGGGCATGGATATGTCGGGTATGATGCCCAGGGGACAAATACGGCCCCTAACTTACCAGGACTTTGAGAGTGTCTTTTGCAAATTCCAAGCCAGTATATCGCAGAAAGAGATTGACACGTACACTGAGTGGAACAAAATGTTCGGCTGCAGCCAGTGAAATGATAGATTCCGCCCTTGAGAAAAAGAGGCATCCATAATTCCTCCCCTCAGGGCAGAAGCATTGTGCTGGAGGGAAAGCACACAGAAGGCCAATACAAGCCAGGCAGGGTTTAGATGCACCCAGACCTGGTTGGACGAGACACCTGGCAGTTTCGCAGTTAATGAGCAAGAGTTTTAATTTGAATGCTTGACACTCCAGATATAGCCAGGCACTGTTTACACATTGCAAGCAAGTTGGCTTTAGAGAAGACGCCCCAGTGTCTGTGTATGTACATATATTGTTATGTTCTTGTTCTTAAGATTTCGTTGGCTATCCAAGTGCCTGAAGTGGTGCTTTCTGATTTGATTGTTTTTTCCCCCTCTGTTTTATTTGTCTCACAATCTACATTCATGGCATGAGCTGATGATTATTAAGAGCTTTAAAAACTTCAGCAGTGAGTCTGAACAACAAAGATTGACAGTCGCCATAGGTGGCGGTCAATCATTCTTTATTGTCTTGCTAAGAGCAGTAATCCGTCAGGGTGGCAGTAATCTGGACCCTGACTCACACTCATCTCTTCTGATCCTCTGTCTGCAAAGCAAACAAACGTAACAAACAAAACTCAGGACAGCGTTTGTGAATTGTACAGTACCTCAAGATATGTTGACGAAAAAGCACTAAGATCTGGAATCTGAGGCGGTTTGACAGTATGTCTTAGCTAAGCAGCGTTACTGTAGGCGTACCTCAAATGGCCAGGATAAATAATGAAAAAAAAAAAAAGCAAAGAGGTGACAATGAATGTACTCGATTTGTTCTGGAGTGATGGAACATAATCAACAGTGAGAGTAAAACATTATCTTCTATTCATCTTTTGTTTCCACCCAGGGCAGGTTTTTTTTTTTTTTTTTTTTTTGCTGCCTGTTTGTATTCAATCGATCCTGCTGAACGTTATTTCCTTAAGAATAATGTAAAATATGTTACCCATCTTTGTTGTTGGGGGGTTTTAAGGAATGGACAGATGTTGGGAGTTGTATATTTATTAAAACAACAATCATCAGCGTTGTTTAGAATAGGCGAGCTAGGCTGTATGGGAAGGCTACATGGACGCTCCATCAGTTTGTCTTTTCATTTCTGCATTTTTCCATCATGTTAACCCTTTAATGCCTGAGTTTAAATGTAAGTTTAAAACAAAAAAAGAATAATTCATTTGACTATAGCACTTTTATTGTATGATGCATATTTGCAACAGTAGGTGTTAAGGGGTTAAGCATGTGTCTGGCTAGCATGAAATGCTAAATGTGTCCTTCCAGCACAAAACCAGTCACTTTGGTCAAATTTAATAAATTAATATTTTATATTTATCTTAAAGTTTATTAAAAATGTTTGTGTGACACTAATTCAACCAATCAGAGGCTGTTTTTCAACATCACCATAGCAACAAGGGCTTTAGTTTAGTGCAGAAGGCTTTGTTCTGAGGCCTCCCATTGGTTCAAATCTATAATTGTGTAGATTTCTATTTAAGGGTTGTCTAGAGGGAATCCCCATCTTTCCAACGGTACCAAACATGACGGGGAAATACCTAACGCCAGCGCCAAGGAAAGTCGTGTTTGGAGTCGATTTGTCTTAGTTTTAGACTTAATTACTGTCAGAGTCAGTTGTTGTTCTTCCTAAAAAGACATGATTTGAAGAAGTTACGCTAGGAATTTAACAAACACTCATAGTTAGAAGTGTTCAGGAGACATTTTACTGGGATTTTATTAATAAACTTTCAATCATTTTGACCCATATAAGGTATTTGAGGCTAAAGTTAAAAACACTGCTGTGACTGAACCACTGCTTTAATGATGGACGGACACATATAATCAAAACAAAATAATATCAAAGAAAATAAACTGCACATATTTGTGTGGGTCTTAAAGTCAATGTTCAAATTCATATCATTGGCTGTTGTTCCATCCAGTTATGTGAAAATATTTGTATACAAAGTCAATGTTCAAGTAGACGGAGGGACGACGTCGGCCGGGTTTGATCGATACCAGAGTCGCCTCGTCACGTCCATTTGTATTTGATCTGGATTAGTTGTACATGGGAGAACACTCTTTGGATTAAAACCAGTTATTCAACACATACTTAATGTATTTGTAGAGGAACGTTACCCAGCGTCAGGACTAATAGTCAGTGTTGCCAATTTGCCACGATTAGCCAAAAAAAAAAAAATCATCCGGCGACTTTTGGGCTAAATGTGGCGACTGTTAACTCTTTAAACTTCATATAAGCTGGAAGTAGTCGCTCAAAAACCAAATGTCACATGACCTAATGTAGTTTGAAAAACGGAGATCCGTGTATTATTCGCTCATTGGTTTTTCAAAATAAAACCAAAAATAAGACGACGAAACAAGAAGTCGTTTCTTCATTATTTGTTTCCAAAACAAAATGAAAAAATGGATAACGGTGCATTTTGTCAGTTTTCCTTCATGTGTCTAAATGAAAAATGGAAAAAAAAATGCATCACGGCCATTTCCTGTTTTATCCAAATTCAGGTAAAAATAAAAAAGTACATCCAGTCACTTTGTTTTAATCCAAAAAAGAACAAACCTAGAATATGTTGTTGTGGTCACATCTTCAGGTCTTAGTTTACATCTGTGTCACTGCGGGTCAAAGGTCATTTCCGGTTCGTTCAATTTACTTCAGGTCAAAATTGGATAAAACGAAAAACGGTCGTTATCCATTTTTTCTATTATTTATTCACGCAAAAAGGAAAACTGAAAAAAAAATGCATCACTATCTGTTTTTTATTTTGGTTCTAGAAACAAATTATGAAGAAACGACTTGTTGTTTTGTCGTCTTATTTTTGGTTTTATTTTCAAAAACAAATGAACAAATGAGACATGGTGGATATGAGCTCTGATTTGTACACAGTATGGTTTAGCATTAGCTTCAGTATTAGCTTCACCATTAGCTTCAGTATTAGCTTCAGCATTACCTTTAAAATTAGCTTCAGCATTAGCTTCAGTATTAACCTCAGTATTAGCTTCACTATTAGCTTGAGTATTAGCTTCGTAATTAGCCTCACCATTAGCTTCAGCATTAGCTTCAGCATTAGCTTCAGTATTAGCGTGAGTATTCTTCAGACAGTTTTTCTGGATACGTGACGTCATGACGCAAAGCAACCTCATGACTTCCTGTTTTTACGTTAAAAAAAGGAACGTCACACAAATTTAAATCCATTTGACGGTGTTTTCAGATCAAACCGAACCAACTGAAAAATGGTGGAACAGCGCCATCTTTAAAAATGACCACGTGATCATGTCACATGTTCTATGGGCGTGGTCAAGACATGTGTGACGACTTTTTAGGCGGCCAATAGCAACTTCTTGTGATTTTTTTGTTTGTTTTGGCAGCACTGCTAATAGTCCTTAGTTTAATAAAATTGATAAAACTTTTTAAAACTATTCTGATCAAATATTTACCTATTTATGATGAGGGAAAGAATTGCACTATTAACATTTCAAACCTGATTGAACGTGGTTTAGCTTAAATGATGTTGCACTATTTTAAATTAGACCCAATGTAACTACACTGTTAAACTGTCACAACACTACAGAGGAAAACAAGTCTTATTTATTCAATTCTAGCTGTTGAAATTTTATTTATTTTAATTTTTTAAAATTTATCTTTCTTTTCCACAGTTGAACTTTACCGTATTTTCCACACTATAAGGCGCACTGGACTATAAGCACATTAAGTAGAGTCAAAATTCTGACATAAAAATTACTTTTAAAAAAGTTTTTAAAAATGTGTGGGGCAGCCATGGCTCAGTTTATAGAGAGCGTTGTTGTCCATTAACTGAAGGGTTGATGGTTTGAATCCCACTCTGCCCTAATCAGTAGTTGTGTCCTTGGGCAAAGACAATTCACCCTCCTGCCTCCAGTGTCATTCACACTGGTGTATGAATGTGTATGAATGTGTATGAATGTTTGGTGGTGGACAACTGTGGATACATATGTAGTTTAGCACCACCAGAGCAAGCATGTGAGAGTGAATGAATAATGGGTCACTAATGTGAAGTGCTTTGAGTGCCTTGAAAAGTGCCACAGAAATGTAATCCATTATTATTATTATTATTATTATTATTATTATTATTATTATTATTATTATTATTATTATTATTAACAGTTATCAGATAAAAAGTCTAAATCACTAAACACAACCACATTTTTATATATATATATATATATATATATATATAATGGTGTATATAAATGTGTCTGTTACTGCACATGCACCTTATAGTTTGGAAAATACAATCATTTAATTTACAGCTAATATTAAATGAACGTTTGTTGGTAAAAGACGGTTCTTCCCGAACATCTAATCCATTTTAAATTCACGTCAGCCATTGAATTTTGTCAAGTATTTTTTGAAGTGTCCCAGACCAACACAAAGCACATCATCCAGTTTTTTTAAAGGATCCACTGTCGACTTAAACTCCTTCCTCTGAAGGTCGTCTGTTGTTCTGTCCACTGTCGCTGTGGACAAACACGTCTCTTCTGTTGTGGAATCGAACTCTATTTAAGATCCTTTATTGGATGTACACACAAGAATACTATGTTTTAATTCATTTCGTTTTTGTTTCTGTAACGTCACAATGCCATTGGCCGTTAATTTTGTTTGGTTTGGTTTGGTTCTGTTTGGAGTTTGTCGGGGAAAGGTTTCATTAATTACAAACAATGATCATTTTTGCCTTTCTTATTTTTTTGTTTTCACTTTAAAATTAAATATGTCATTAATTACTTAAAATTGGAATTAATTAATTGATAATATATTCACTAACATCCTCAAATAATACAGAGAGCAGACTGTTAATAACAGACACCACTGACCATCTGACTATTTTTAATGTTTATTATTGTAAGTATAGTAAGAAAAAGAATATCCAAAATTATAAATATAAGAGTAAAAACAGAAGATGATGTGATAATGGTATTAAATAATGAGACTAGAATATAGTTTATAATAAAAAAGCTATTGATAAAGCATATAAAGAATTTCTAAATATATTCAATATATTATATAATAAATATTGTCCTATTAAAAAATACTGTATTATATATAAATATATAAATAGTCCATGGGTCATAAAGGAGCGACAAAAAGAAAAACACATTATACAGACAATTCTGAAAACATCCAAGTGAAGAAGAAAAGTATAAAAATTATGAGGACAACTACCAAAGAATATTAAAATAAAATACTGAAGACAAATACAAACAATCCTAAAAGTATATGGAATGTTTTTAACAGTGAAAAAAACAGATGAACTTCAAACTAACCACAGAAGTAAAGTCAGAAGGATGTGGTGAATGGATGAATGGGTGAATGAATGAATGGATGAATGGGTGAATGGATGAATGGGTGAATGGATGAATGGATGAATGGGTGAATGGATGAATGGATGAATGAATGAATGGGTGAATGGATGAATGGGTGAATGAATGAATGGATGAATGAATGAATGGGTGAATGGATGAATGGGTGAATGGGTGAATGAATGAATGGGTGAATGGATGAATGGGTGAATGAATGAATGGATGAATGGGTGAATGGATGAATGGGTGAATGAATGAATGGATGAATGGGTGAATGGATGAATGGATGAATGAATGAATGGGTGAATGGATGAATGGGTGAATGAATGAATGGATGAATGAATGAATGGGTGAATGGATGAATGGGTGAATGGGTGAATGAATGAATGGGTGAATGGATGAAGACATGGGCGACAGAAATATACATTTAATTTTTCTGGATCCAGTTGATGAAAAAGAAATAGTGTAAAATGTAAGAAATGCTAAAAACAAAAGCTGTACAGAATGATCTAAACATGTCAACAGTAAAGTCTGGAACTGAAGGAAGAATAAAACATGTAGAACTTTATTCACATCAAATAAAAATAGTCTGGTTAAAACCACATCATTATACAAACTACAGCCTGTTCTTTACTCTTTAATTTAAAATAAATGATCACATGAATGACACAACTCAAATTAAATAATATTTATCATATATACATATATATATATATATATATATATATATATATATATATATATATATATATATATATATATATATATATATATATATATATATGTTCTTCACTGGTATTTTAATGAATTAATGAGACATTTAATAACACATTGATGTAATTAATTCCAATTTAAATTCATTAATAATGACAGATTTAATGATGTATTTATTAGTTTTTTTTCCACTGACATGTTTATTGTCTGTTACATTCCATACTGTCTGTGCACGACAGGTTGTGTTGGGGGGGGGTGTGTCTGCTGAGCATCAGCAAAACTGATGGAAAGGAAAGACAGGCAGCGGCAGCATAAGGGGAAAGTAGAGTCCGTCAGAAAAAAACCTCAAAACAATCTGTAGCAGAATTCCTTCTGTCAGCAAATCCTCTGGAGAATAACTCCCCTTAGACGCACATGCACAACTGCACAGGCTTCTGTCCTCAGCCTCCACAGCGTCCACAGCCTCCACAGCCTCCACAGCCTCCACAGCCTCCACAGCCTCCACAGCATCCACAGCATCCACAGCCTCCACAGCATCCACAGCATCCACAACCTCCACAGCATCCACAGCATCCACAGCATCCACAGCATCCACAGCATCCACAGCATCCACAACCTCCACAGCCTCCACAGCCTCCACAGCCTCCACAGCATCCACAGCATCCACAGCATCCACAGCATCCACAACCTCCACAACCTCCACAGCCTCCACAGCCTCCACAGCCTCCACAGCATCCACAGCATCCACAACCTCCACAGCATCCACAGCATCCACAACCTCCACAACCTCCACAGCCTCCACAGCCTCCACAGCATCCACAGCATCCACAACCTCCACAGCATCCACAGCCTCCACAGCATCCACAGCATCCACAACCTCCACAGCCTCCACAGCATCCACAGCATCCACAGCATCCACAACCTCCACAACCTCCACAGCCTCCACAGCATCCACAGCATCCACAACCTCCACAGCATCCACAGCATCCACAGCCTCCACAGCATCCACAGCATCCACAGCCTCCACAGCATCCACAGCATCCACAACCTCCACAGCATCCACAGCCTCCACAGCATCCACAGCCTCCACAGCATCCACAGCCCACCAACTAATGACTTCAAACACACTGGCTAACACTAACGCTAACGCTAACATTTGTTACGTATTCTGCGCTCATTCTTTTTTTTTCTGTCTTGACCTGTTGTTAACACTTTGCATTATGGGTCCACAGAACCGGTTCTGGTCTATGTGGTGCCCTAGGGCAGCACCCCTCTTTCCTTTTATGTCTAAATGATCAGATAAAAAGTTTAAATTCCCAGTCACTAAACACTAACAGATTTAATCCATATATTAGTTTGACTTTAATGAATGTTTTTTTTCACTTCATCTTATCGTCCAGTAAATAAACTATCTTAATATTATCATTCTGTGGGACATCTGGTTGCCTAGGCGACTGCCTAGTCTGACTATAACAAACACTGACCCTACTGATCCCTAATGAAGTGGTAAATCTATGGTCATTTTCCTCTAATTGTTTTGGTAATCATTCATTAACCACTTTTTACAGTGTGACGCTGCACTTTCCAGGTAATAACGATGTACGGTGGTCATTTCTATGCTCATGTTGATGTCATTTCATGGTAATAAAGCCTTTGTAACCTCTTTTTACAAGCAATTTCCATGTATTTAGTGCAGTTGAACATTTCCATGTATGCTTTTATCAGACACTTTTAAAAAGAGGATCAATAAACAGCTGCTTCAAGGAACCCGAACAACTATCAGTGTCGACTACACCTAATAAAACTAATAATCATCTGGCTAACCCTAACCCTAACCCGAACCCTAACCATCTGAGTACCGTGAGGCTCAGGTTTTCTTCAAAATGAAGAAGCCAATCAGTGTGGGTGGGCGGGGCTACCCCATGACTGGGCGGAGTTGTGGCTGGTGTAAAGAGTGATGATGACGATGAAAAGGTTTTAAAAAAAGTCCGTCCTTTGAAAACTGTTGTGGAAGGTTCCAGATGGTGTTGTTAGATAACATCTGCTGACCGTCAGGTTCGGTAATTATACATTTATTAAAACTTATTACAAGTCATTTCTGTTCAGTTTCCAGGTAATACTGATGCAAAAATGAATCTGTAGAAACTGAAATGATGAGTTTTCTTTAATTTCCTGAAAAACAAGAAGGTCATTTCTAGGAAAATCCACAGCGTCAGAGTCATTTAAACTTTATAAAGAAAC
>CM035784.1:28734200-28741919 GCA_020466265.1 Siphamia tubifer
ACTTTTTCATTTGATAATTTTGTTATTATGTTATAAAGTGATTAATTTGCAGCTGGTTTTCATGGTTGATGTTAAAACTAATGAATGTTTTTAAACAGAAATACAAACACAAATAAAAGTGTAATAATAAAATAAAAAGTACTCCAGCTGTAAAGTGGTCTTAATGAGCCTAGCGTCGCTAACCCTTGTGTACAATTATACAATTATATGTTTCACACTAAAACCATCGCTGTCACTTTTCTCTCATTAAAATGTAACAATTCATTTCTCCTGCTTTAGTTAAAGTGAAAAAAAAAAACCAAAACATTAAAGCATTAATTATCTTTGTTCCATCACAAAGAATTTGGATTCTGTGTCCGTCCTTAATGAAAGTCATGTACTTGTACTCACTGTACTTCATTATATATCTGCAGCTGAGGTGAAGGAAGTTCTTCTATAGCCTCTATAATTATCTGTGAAAACTCAAACACTTCACAGGAGGTTAAAGGTCATCTGATGCTGTTGTTTTCTTTATTTCCACTTTAAAAAAACACTATAGACACAAAGTACCATCAGAAATTATTTATAGCTTCGTCCTTTAAATATATAACTGAAAGCTTTGAGCCTTTAAAACTAACGGCATTTATAAATACTATAAAAATTATAAATATTATAAATACTATAAATACTATAAAAATTAAAAATATTATAAATACTATAAATACTATAAAAATTAAAAATATTATAAATACTATAAATACTATAAATATAAAAATACTATAAATACTATAAATACTATAAAAATTATAAATATTATAAATACTATAAATACTATAAATATTAAAAATACTATAAATACTATAAATATTATAAATATAAAAATACTATAAATACTATAAATATTATAAATAATATAAATATAAAAAATACTATAAATACTATAAATATTCTAAATATTCTAAATAATATAAATACTATAAATACTATAAATATTAAAAATACTATAAATACTATAAATACTATAAATATTAAAAATACTATAAATACTATAAATATTATAAATATAAAAAATACTATAAATACTATAAATATTATAAATATTCTAAATAATATAAATACTATAAATACTATAAATATTAAAAATACTATAAATACTATAAATATTCTAAATATTCTAAATAATATAAATACTAAAAATACTATAAATATTAAAAATACTATAAATACTATAAATATTAAAAATACTATAAATACTATAAATATTAAAAATACTATAAATACTATAAATATTATAAATATAAAAAATACTATAAATACTATAAATATTAAAAATACTATAAATACTATAAATATTATAAATAATATAAATAATATAAATATTATAAATAATATAAATAATATAAGTATTCTAAATAATATAAATACTATAAATACTATAAATACTATAAAAATTATAAATATTATAAATACTATAAATATTATGATTAATATAAATAATATAAATATTCTAAATAATATAAATAATATAAATACTATAAATACTATAAATATTATAAATACTATAAATATTCTAAATATTCTAAATACTATAAATACTATAAATAATATAAATACTAGAAATATTCTAAATAATATAAATACTATAAATCCTATAAATATTATAAATACTATAAATACTATAAATATTCTAAATACTATAAGTATTATAAATATTATAAATAATATAAATATTATAAATACTATAATTATTACAAATACTATAAATATTATAAATATTATAAATACTATAATTATTATAAATATTATAAATATTATAAATATTATAAATAATATAAATATTATAAATATTATAAATACTATAATTATTATAAATATTATAAATATTATAAATATTATAAATATTATAAACCACATCACATCCATAACTAAAACTACAAATGCTCTGTACGACAGATACAGGAAATACTTACTACCTACTTTTATTAGACTGAAAAAAGAAAAATATTACAATATTACAAACATTTTTAATAGGTCACTAATAAAAACATCTAGTTGATTGAATGAAATTAAATTAAAATAAAATAACCCTAAACCTTCTATTTGCTTCAATTAATTAATTCAATTCAATTTTATTTATAAAAACCTAAATCACAACAAAGTCGTCTCACAGAGTTTTACAAAAACACAGTCCCAACCATCCCCTGTCCTTAGACCCTCCCCCTGTCCTTAGACCCTCCCCCTGTCCTTAGCTCCTCCCCCTGTCCTTAGACCCTCCCCCTGTCCTTAGCTCCTCCCCCTGTCCTTAGCTCCTCCCCTTGTCCTTAGACCCTCCCCCTGTCCTTAGCTCCTCCCCCTGTCCTTAGACCCTCCCCCTGTCCTTAGCTCCTCCTTCTCGGCAGAAAAAACTTCCAAACCCAGTGAGAAAAAGAAGAAATGTTGAGGAGAACCACATTGAAGGACAGATCCACTCCCATGGACGGACAGACTATAGATGAACGTCCATTTATAAATGAAGGAGGGGGGGCTGGTCCAGACAGGCAGGGGCGGGGGTCTGGGGTCACAGGTCGTCACAGGTCAGCACAGGCGAGACACTGCAGATCCTGTCGTCCATGGCTCCCACACAGACACTGTCAGGAGAGCCACCACTCCCCCCAGGGGGGGGGGGGGGGGACACCAGGTGACTAGTCATGAACAGACTTGGTATGAAAGATATGTTATAAAAATGACAGAAACAGGTGTGAGAGAGAGAAAGAGAAGAAAGAACTCAGTGTCTGTACTTCCCCCAGCAATTAGATTTGACTGTTTATGACCATAACAACTGAAAATGAGGAGATAAAAAGTGAAAATAGAAAAAGCCAACAGAACATAAAGTTGTAGTTAGGGTTAGACCCTGATGATGGTTTTCCTAGTGATGGTTTTCCTAGTGATGGTTTTCCTACAGTGATGGTTTTCCTTAAATGATGGTTTTCCTAGTGATGGTTTTCCTACAGTGATGGTTTTCCTTAAATGATGGTTTTCCTTAAATGATGGTTTTCCTTAAATGATGGTTTTCCAACAGTTTTCCTAGTGATAGTTTTCCTTAAATGATGGTTTTCCTACAGTAATGGTTTTCCTTAAATGATGGTTTTCCTACAGTAATGGTTTTCCTTAAATGATGGTTTTCCTTAAATGATGGTTTTCCTAGTGATGGTTTTCCTTAAATGATGGTTTTTACAACAGTAATGGTTTTCCTTAAATGATGGTTTTCCTTAAATGATGGTTTTCCTACAGTGATGGTTTTCCTACAGTGATGGTTTTCCGACAGTGATTGTTTTCCCAGTGATGGTTTTCCTAGAGTGATTGTTTTCCTTAAATGATGGTTTTCCTTTAATGATGGTTTTCCTTAAATGATGGTTTTCCAAGTGACAGTTTCCGACAGTGAATGTTTTCCCAGTGATGGTTTTCCTACAGTGATGGTTTTCCTTAAATGATGGTTTTCCAAGTGACAGTTTCTGACAGTGATTATTTTCCTAGTGATAGTTTTCCTTAAATGATGGTTTTCCGACAGTAATGGTTTTCCTTAAATGATGGTTTTCCTAGTGATGGTTTTCCTTAAATGATGGTTTTCCAACAGTAATGGTTTTCCTAGTGATGGTGTTCCAACAGTAATGGTTTTCCTTAAATGATGGTTTTCCTAGTGATAGTTTTCCTTAAATGATGGTTTTCCAACAGTAATGGTTTTCCTTAAATGATGGTTTTCCTAGTGTTGGTTTTCCTTAAATGATGGTTTTCCAACAGTAATGGTTTTCCTTAAATGATGGTTTTCCTAGTGATAGTTTTCCTTAAATGATGGTTTTCATAGTGATAGTTTTCCTTAAATGATGGTTTTCCTAGTGATAGTTTTCCTTAAATGATGGTTTTCCAACAGTTATGGTTTTCCTTAGATGATGGTTTTCCTAGTGATAGTTTTCCTTAAATGATGGTTTTCCAACAGTAATGGTTTTCCTTAAATGATGGTTTTCCGACAGTAATTGTTTTCCTTAAATGATGGTTTACCTTGTGATAGTTTTCCGACAGTAATGGTTTTCCTTAAATGATGGTTTACCTTGTGATAGTTTTCCTTAAATGATGATTTTCCAACAGTAATGGTTTTCCTAGTGATAGTTTTCCTTAAATGATGGTTTTCCTACAGTAATGGTTTTCCTTAAATGATGGTTTTCCTACAGTGATGGTTTTCCTTAAATGATGGTTTTCCAACAGTAATGGTTTTCCTTAAATGATGGTTTTCCTTAAATGATGGTTTTCCAACAGTAATGGTTTTCCTTAAATGATGGTTTTCCTAGTGATAGTTTTCCTTGAATGATGGTTTTCCTACAGTAATGGTTTTCCTTAAATGATGGTTTTCCTTAAATGATGGTTTTCCTTAAATGATGGTTTCCTTAAATTATGGTTTTCCTAGTGATAGTTTTCCTTAAATGATGGTTTTCCTAGTGATGGTTTTCCAACAGTAATGGTTTTCCTTAAATGATGGTTTTCCTACAGTAATGGTTTTCCTTAAATGATGGTTTTCCTTAAATGATGGTTTTCCTAGTGATGGTTTTCCTTAAATGATGGTTTTCCTACAGTGATGGTTTTCCTACAGTGATGGTTTTCCGACAGTGATTGTTTTCCCAGTGATGGTTTTCCTAGAGTGATTGTTTTCCTTAAATGATGGTTTTCCTTAAATGATGGTTTTCCGACAGTGATTGTTTTCCCAGTGATGGTTTTCCTACAGTGATGGTTTTCCTTAAATGATGGTTTTCCTACAGTGATGGTTTTCCTAGAGTGATTGTTTTCCCAGTGATGGTTTTCCTAGAGTGATTGTTTTCCTTAAATGATGGTTTTCCTTAAATGATGGTTTTCCGACAGTGATTGTTTTCCCAGTGATGGTTTTCCTACAGTGATGGTTTTCCTTAAATGATGGTTTTCCAAGTGACGGTTTCTGACAGTGATTATTTTCCTAGTGATGGTTTTCCTTAAATGATGGTTTTCCAACAGTAATGGTTTTCCTTAAATGATGGTTTTCCGACAGTAATGGTTTTCCTTAAATTATGGTTTTCCGACAGTAATGGTTTTCCTTAAATGATGGTTTTCCGACAGTAATGGTTTTCCTTAAATGATGGTTTTCCAACAGTAATGGTTTTCCTAGTGATGGTTTTCCAACAGTAATGGTTTTCCTTAAATGATGGTTTTCCGACAGTAATGGTTTTCCTTAAATGATGGTTTTCCGACAGTAATGGTTTTCCTTAAATGATGGTTTTCCGACAGTAATGGTTTTCCTTAAATGATGGTTTTCCAACAGTAATGGTTTTCCTAGTGATGGTTTTCCAACAGTAATGGTTTTCCTTAAATGATGGTTTTCTTAGTGATAGTTTTCCTTAAATGATGGTTTTCCAACAGTAATGGTTTTCCTTAAATGATGGTTTTCCAACAGTAATGGTTTTCCTAGTGATAGTTTTCCTTAAATGATGGTTTTCCAACAGTAATGGTTTTCCTTAAATGGTGGTTTTCTTAGTGATAGTTTTCCTTAAATGATGGTTTTCCAACAGTAATGGTTTTCCTAGTGATAGTTTTCCTTAAATGATGGTTTTCCAACAGTAATGGTTTTCCTTAAATGGTGGTTTTCCTAGTGATAGTTTTCCTTAAATGATGGTTTTCCGACAGTAATGGTTTTCCTTAAATGATGGTTTACCTAGTGATAGTTTTCCTTAAATGATGATTTTCCAACAGTAATGGTTTTCCTAGTGATGGTTTTCCTTAAATGATGGTTTTCCTTAAATGATGGTTTTCCTACAGTGATGGTTTTCCTACAGTAATGGTTTTCCTTAAATGATGGTTTTCCTACAGTGATGGTTTTCCTTAAATGATGGTTTTCCTACAGTAATGGTTTTCCTACAGTGATGGTTTTCCGACAGTAATGGTTTTCCTTAAATGATGGTTTTCCAACAGTAATGGTTTTCCTTAAATGATGGTTTTCCGATAGTAATGGTTTTCCTTAAATGATGGTTTTCCTAGTGATATTTTTCCTTAAATGATGGTTTTCCAACAGTAATGGTTTTCCTACAGTGATGGTTTTCCGACAGTAATGGTTTTCCTTAAATGATGGTTTTCCAACAGTAATGGTTTTCCTTAAATGATGGTTTTCCGATAGTAATGGTTTTCCTTAAATGATGGTTTTCCTAGTGATATTTTTCCTTAAATGATGGTTTTCCTTAAATGATGGTTTTCCAACCGTAACGGTTTTCCTTAAATGATGGTTTTCCTACAGTGATGGTTTTCCTACAGTAATGGTTTTCCTTAAATGATGGTTTTCCTACAGTGATGGTTTTCCTACAGTGCTGGTTTTCCTTAAATGATGGTTTCCCAACAGTAATGGTTTTCCTAGTGATGGTTTTCCTTAAATGATGGTTTTCCTACAGTAATGGTTTTCCTTAAATGATGGTTTTCCTTAAATGATGGTTTTCCTACAGTAATGGTTTTCCTTAAATGATGGTTTTCCAACACTAAGGGTTTTCCTTAAATGATGGTTTTCCTTAAATGATGGTTTTCCTAGTGATAGTTTTCCTTAAATGATGGTTTTCCTACAGTAATGGTTTTCCTTAAATGATGGTTTTCCTTAAATGATGGTTTTCCTAGTGATAGTTTTCCTTAAATGATGGTTTTCCTACAGTAATGGTTTTCCTTAAATGATGGTTTTCCTACAGTAATGGTTTTCCTTAAATGATGGTTTTCCTAGTGATAGTTTTCCTTAAATAATGGTTTTCCTACAGTGATAGTTTTCCTTAAATGATGGTTTTCCTTAAATGATGGTTATCCTACAGTAATGGTTATCCTACAGTAATGATTATCCTACAGTAATGGTTATCCTACAGTAATGATTATCCTACAGTAATGGTTATCCTACAGTAATGGTTATCCTACAGTAATGGTTATCCTACAGTAATGATTATCCTACAGTAATGGTTATCCTACAGTAATGGTTATCCTACAGTAATGGTTATCCTACAGTAATGGTTATCCTACAGTAATGATTATCCTACAGTAATGGTTATCCTACAGTGATAGTTTTCCTTAAATATTCTTAAGCGTGTTAAATCTATTCCAACATCAGAGGAAATTGCCCACAGCTCATAAAAGTGCGTTGGTTGAACAGGGGGTAAAGCTGGAATAAATTATGTAAATAACACAAAGACTTTAACCACTTGAAAGCCTAATTTTCCTATAATCAGCATCCTGCCCCCCCTCCCCCCCTCCCCCCCCCTCTTATTAAAAGCCAGTGTTGTGCAGTGATGGTCACTGGACTCTGTCACTGGTTTGTGAACTAAATGTTAAAGCCTTTTACTGGAGCTTTTAGATGATGCTTTTCGTTCCCACACAAGTAATTATGCGTCTGTGTCAGAAATAAGCTTTAATTATACAGTAATAGTGTTTGATGGACACGAAGAAGACGAGAGGAGCAGCAGACTACCATCCATCACTGACAAACCTCTGGACACTTTTAATTCTTCCTCATTTGCATCCTAACCTCCACACCAAGTTGTGCAAATGCTGTTAAATGTTAATAGGAGCTGTCTGGGCGATCGAATGAATGCTGAAGACACTTTTACTCACTTCTCTCTCTCTCTCTCTCCTCACACCCACTCTCTCTCCTCCTTTGTGTTTCATCTCTTCTCCTTCCTTCATCTCTCTCTCTCTCTTTGTCTCTGTCTCTCTCTCCTTCTC
>CM035784.1:28742019-28767019 GCA_020466265.1 Siphamia tubifer
CAGTAAAATTAAAACTGAACAGAACCAATAATAAAAAAAATAACCAGTATTTTTCCAGTACGTTCAGAACACCTGCTCTTCCTGTGACCTCTGACCTCTCGCCATACATTCACTGATGCTAAGCTAACGTGTAGCAGCACAGTTTCCTTCATGAATAAAAAGATATGAACTGGTTCATGTTGGGTTCGGATTTAAAAATAATTAACACTTGATCATTTATCGTATTACCGTATATTACCGTATATTACCGTATATTACCGTATATTACCGTATATTACCGTATATTACATATATTGTTTACCGTATTCTTCTTTGCATTGATTGTTCTCAGTAGTTTTGTATTTTAATTTCACTTATAGAAAAACCCACAGAACATCTGTAGCTTTATATAAACCTGATCAAAAACATATGAAAAAAGTAGCGTCTTATCGTCCAGAAAATACAGTCATGAACAAATATGTAAGTATTATAAAGTATTACTGTGGTACTGTGGTACTTCCACTGACTACAGACCAGTTTAAACAATGATCCAAGTTACGAAAAACATTTACCTCGATTTTTATCTGAATATGAAAAAAATATATATTTATTAAAGGAAACTGAAACGTCCGACATAAATACAGTACTGTATGTACAGTACTATAGTACACATATATACAGTACTGTATGTACAGTACTATAGTACACATAAATACAGTACTGTATGTACAGTACTATAGTACACATATATACAGTACTGTATGTACAGTACTATAGTACACATGAATACAGTACTGTATGTACAGTACTATAGTACACATATATACAGTACTGTATGTACAGTACTATAGTACACATATATACAGTACTGTATGTACAGTACTATAGTACACATATATACAGTACTGTATGTACAGTACTATAGTACACATATATACAGTACTGTATGTACAGTACTATAGTACACATATATACAGTACTGTATGTACAGTACTATAGTACACATATATACAGTACCGTATGTACAGTACTGTAGTACACATAAATACAGTACTGTATGTACAGTACTATAGTACACATAAACACAGTACTGTATGTACAGTACTATAGTACACATAAATACAGTACTGTATGTACAGTACTATAGTACACATATATAGTACTGTATGTACAGTACTATAGTACACATATATACAGTACCGTATGAACAGTACTATAGTACACATATATACAGTACCGTATGAACAGTACTGTAGTACACATATATACAGTACCGTATGTACAGTACTGTAGTACACATATATACTGTACCGTATGTACAGTACTGTAGTACACATATATACAGTACCGTATGTACAGTACTGTAGTACACATATATACAGTACCGTATGTACAGTACTGTAGTACACATATATACAGTACTGTATGTACAGTACTGTAGTACACATATATACAGTACTGTATGAACAGTACTATAGTACACATATATACAGTACTGTATGTACAGTACTATAGTACACATATATACAGTACTGTATGTACAGTACTGTAGTACACATATATACAGTGCTGTATGTACAGTACTGTAGTACACATATATACAGTACTGTATGTACAGTACTATAGTACACATAAATACAGTACTGTATGTACAGTACTATAGTACACATAAATACAGTACTGTATGTACAGTACTATAGTACACATATATACAGTACTGTATGTACAGTACTATAGTACATATAAATACAGTACTGTATGTACAGTACTATAGTACACATATATACAGTACTGTATGTACAGTACTATAGTACACATATATACAGTACTGTATGTACAGTACTATAGTACACATATATACAGTACTGTATGTACAGTACTATAGTACACATATATACAGTACTGTATGAACAGTACTATAGTACACATATATATAGTACTGTATGTACAGTACTATAGTACACATATATACAGTACTGTATGTACAGTACTATAGTACACATATATATATAGTACTGTATGTACAGTACTATTGGAACCATTTAAACCTTTTACATGTAAAATGAAAATATGAAAATCAAATCTATGTTAAGAAAACAGTTGTGGAACAAAGTAAGTAGAGGAATCACTGTATTTATGTCTTTAATTGTGTCACTTTTTATCCTCCATACTCCAGACTCAGAGCGGTCACTGATGCACTAATTGGGAGCAACACTTACACTTTTATCTCCCCCCACCACTAATAGTGGTCTGCACTGAAGTAACTCACCTTAGGATAAGGATGGATGGATGAGTTAGAAGGGTGGGGGAGGGGCAGGGGAGGGGGAGGGGCTGGGGGTGGTAGTGAGGGGGGGGCAGAGGCCTTGAATGAGGAATTCCAGCATATTCCGCAGACTCAGTGTGAGATTGGACCCTCCAGCCATCATGGTTAATCCATATCCCTCAGGACCCCAGACTCAATTCCCTGCTTCATTAATTGAAAACGATGGATCTTTTTCTTTTTTTCTGTTTTTTTCTTTTTTGGGTTTGAGTGAATAAAACAAGGAGGCATTTATGAGAAGAAAAAAAAAGCCCAAACATTTAGTGTGGTTTAGTGTGTGCAGTGTCATTATGCTACGTGCGCTACGTTTCAAAGCTACTATCATCTTTGTGTTGATTGTCTGCCAGCGTCAGCACACATAAATACACACCACTGTTTTTCACTGGATCATTTGAAGTCTTATCAGCCTTTATGGAAATAAAGCTTCTACTTAATAATAAACTCTTCCAGCGGCTTTGGGAGTGTAGCACATAAACAGCTTTTTTCTAGCGACGACGCCATCATTAGCGCATCTTGTTCAATGCTTTACACATAATTGGAATCAACATCTATTGTTGGCGTTGTTGACCTTCCACTTGTTTTCCAGCAGACACTCAGAAACATTGTATTACTGCAGAGAGGAAATCTTAACTAGGAGAACACATGCTAAGTGCCTCTGCTTTGCTTTATCAGGGGCACACTGCTTCACTTTGAATAAAAGTAAAAAAAAAAACAACCATACCTTTGTGATTAAATAAAGAAAAAAAAAAGAGGAAAATGAAGAGCATGTTTTCTTCGATCAAACTTTAATTTTCAAATAATTGTCTATTTACTGGACAAAAGTAGAAGAAATAGACCTTTACTATAACTATAACTATAACCATAACCATAACCATAACCATAACCATAACCATAACCATAACTATAACTATAACTATAACCATAACTATAACTATAACCATAACCATAACTATAACTATAACCATAATTATAACTATAAGTATAACCATAACCATAACTATAACTATAACTATAACTATAACTATAACCAAAACCAAAACCATAACTATAACCATAACTATAACCAAAACCATAACTATAACCATAACTATAACCATAACCATAACTATAACTATAACCATAACCATAACCATAACTATAACTATAACCATAACTATAACTATAACCATAATTATAACTATAAGTATAACCATAACCATAACTATAACTATAACTATAACTATAACCAAAACCATAACTATAACCATAACTATAACCATAACCATAACTATAACTATAACCATAACCATAACTATAAATATAACTATAACTATAACCATAACTATAACCATAACCATAACTATAACCATAACCATAACTATAACTATAACCATAACTATAACTATAACTATAACTATAACTATAACTATAACTATAACTATAACCATAACTATAACTATAACTATAACTATAACTATAAGCATAACTATAACTATAACTATAACTATAACTATAACTATAACCATAACTATAACTATAACTATAACTATAACCATAACTATAACTATAACCATAACTATAACTATAACTATAACTATAACCATAACTATAACTACAACTATAACTATAACTATAACCATAACTATAACTATAACCATAACTATAACTATAACTATAACTATAACTATAACTATAACTATAACCATAACTATAACTATAACCATAACCATAACTATAACCATAACTATAACTATAACTATAACCATAACCACAACCACAACTATAACTATAACTATAACCATAACCATAACTATAACTATAACCATAACTATAACTATAACTATAACCATAACCATAACCATAACTATAACTATAACTATAACTATAACTATAACTATAACTATAACCATAACCATAACTATAACCATAACTATAACTATAACTATAACTATAACCATAACTATAACTATAACTATAACTATAACTATAACCATAACTATAACTATAACCATAACCATAACTATAATCATAACTATAACTATAACCATAACTATAACTATAACTATAACCATAACCATAACCATAACCATAACCATAACCATAACCATAACTATAACCATAACTATAACTATAACTATAACCATAACTATAACTATAACCATAACCATAACTATAACTATAACTATAACCATAACCATAACCATAACTATAACTATAACTATAACCATAACTATAATTATAACTATAACTATAACCATAACCATAACCATAACTATAACTATAACTATAACTATAACTATAACTATAACTATAACCATAACCATAACTATAAGTATAACCATAACCATAACTATAACCATAACTATAACTATAACTATAACTATAACCATAACCATAACTATAACTATAACCATAACCATAACCATAACCATAACCATAATTATAACCATAACCATAACCATAACTATGACTATAACTATAACCATAACCATAACCATAACTATAACTATAACCATAACTATAACTATAACCATAATTATAACTATAAGTATAACCATAACCATAACTATAACTATAACTATAACCAAAACCATAACTATAACCATAAGTATAACCATAACCATAACTATAACTATAACCATAACCATAACCATAACTATAAATATAACTATAACTATAACTATAACCATAACTATAACCATAACCATAACTATAACCATAACCATAACTATAACTATAACCATAACCATAACTATAACTATAACTATAACTATAACCATAACTATAACTATAACTATAACTATAACTATAACTATAACTATAACTATAACTATAACCATAACTATAACTATAACTATAATTATAACTATAACTATAACCATAACCATAACTATAACTATAACTATAACTATAACCATAACTATAACTATAACCATAACTATAACTATAACTATAACTATAACTATAACCATAACTATAACTATAACCATAACTATAACTATAACTATAACTATAACCATAACTATAACTATAACCATAAATATAACTATAACTATAACTATAACTATAACCATAACTATAACTATAACTATAACCATAACTATAACTATAACCATAACTATAACTATAACTATAACTATAACTATAACTATAACTATAACTATAACTATAACTATAACCATAACTATAACTATAACTATAACTATAACTATAACTATAACCATAACTATAACTATAAGTATAACCATAACCATAACTATAACTATAACTATAACCAAAACCATAACTATAACCATAACTATAACCATAACCATAACTATAACTATAACCATAACCATAACCATAACTATAAATATAACTATAACTATAACTATAACCATAACTATAACCATAACCATAACTATAACCATAACCATAACTATAACTATAACCATAACCATAACTATAACTATAACTATAACTATAACCATAACTATAACTATAACTATAACTATAACTATAACTATAACTATAACCATAACTATAACTATAACTATAATTATAACTATAACTATAACCATAACTATAACTATAACTATAACTATAACTATAACCATAACTATAACTATAACCATAACTATAACTATAACTATAACTATAACCATAACTATAACTATAACCATAACTATAACTATAACTATAACTATAACCATAACTATAACTATAACCATAAATATAACTATAACTATAACTATAACTATAACTATAACCATAACTATAACTATAACTATAACCATAACTATAACTATAACCATAACTATAACTATAACTATAACTATAACTATAACTATAACTATAACTATAACTATAACTATAACCATAACTATAACTATAACTATAACTATAACTATAACTATAACCATAACTATAACTATAACCATAACTATAACTACAACTACAACTATAACCATAACCATAACTATAACTATAACTATAACTATAACCATAACTATAACTATAACCATAACTATAACTATAACTATAACCATAACTATAACTATAACTATAACTATAACTATAACCATAACTATAACTATAACCATAACTATAACTATAACTATAACTATAACCATAACTATAACTACAAATATAACTATAACTATAACTATAACCATAACCATAACTATAACTATAACCATAACTATAACTATAACCATAACTATAACTATAACTATAACCATAACTATAACTATAACTATAACCATAACTATAACTATAACCATAACTATAACTATAACTATAACCATAACTATAACTATAACCATAACTATAACTATAACCATAACTATAACTACAACTATAACTATAACTATAACCATAACCATAACTATAACTATAACCATAACCATAACTATAAATATAACAATAACCATAACTATAACTATAACCATAACCATAACTATAACTATAACACATCATCATGACACGCATGTCCATATAATATATAATATATATAAATATGTATATTATATATATACTTCATTCTAAAGGAAATGACTAGATAGATAGATTTTTATAATGCTCATTTAAAATAGTAATTTAAAACTCAACAAAAAGAGATTAAATGAATTTTAAAAATCAAGAAATTGAGGCGAAGTTAATTTAGTTAAAAATTAACAAAACCAGAAGGAAAAAGTAAAAAATCTGACAGACAGGCAGACAGACAGACAGACAGGCAGGCAGACATACAGACAGGCAGACAGACAGACATACAGACAGACAGACACTTACAGCAGCAAAAGTACAAGTACAAGTATTTTATTTCCAGTGTTTGTGCTAACATTAGCATCAGAGCTAAAATAATAAAATAAAAATAAATATATTCACATTCTAAAGTCTTAAGGTAACGTCTACAACTGATGAACCCAGGGTTAGACTAGGCGTTCGCCTAGGCAACTAGATGCCCCACAGAATAATAATATTATGATAGTGTATTATCTGGACTATAAGGTGAAGTGAAAATACTTTAATTAACTGACAGTGAAACTAATATATGGATTAAATCTGTTAGTGTTTAATGACTGAGAATTTAGACTTTTATCTGATCATTTTTACTTTTTATCTCATAATTTTTACTTTTTATCTCATAATTTTTTACTTTTTATCTCATAATTTTTTACTTTTTATCTCATAATTTTTTACTTTTTATCTCATAATTTTTTACTTTTTATCTCATAATTTTTTACTTTTTATCTCATAATTTTTTACTTTTTATCTCATAATTTTTTACTTTTTATCTCATAATTTTTTACTTTTTATCTCATAATTTTTTACTTTTTATCTCATAATTTTTTACTTTTTATCTCATAATTTTTTACTTTTTATCTCATAATTTTTTACTTTTTATCTCATAATTTTTACTTTTTATCTCATAATTTTTTACTTTTTATCTAATAATTTTTTACTTTTTATCTCATAATTTTGTACTTTTTATCTCATAATTTTTTACTTTTTATCTCATAATTTTTACTTTTTATCTCATAATTTTTTACTTTTTATCTCATAATTTTTACTTTTTATCTCATAATTTTTTACTTTTTATCTAATAATTTTTACTTTTTATGTCATAATTTTTACTTTATCTCATAATTTTTACTTTTTATCTCATAATTTTTACTTTTTATCTCATAATTTTTTACTTTTTATCTCATAATTTTTAACTTTTTATCTCATAATTTTTACTTTATCTCATAATTTTTACTTTTTATCTGATCATTTTTACTTTTTATCTCATAATTTTTACTTTTTATCTCATAATTTTTACTTTTTATCTCATAATTTTTTACTTTTTATCTCATAATTTTTACTTTTTATCTCATAATTTTTTACTTTTTATCTAATAATTTTTACTTTTTATGTCATAATTTTTACTTTATCTCATAATTTTTACTTTTTATCTCATAATTTTTACTTTTTATCTCATAATTTTTTACTTTTTATCTCATAATTTTTAACTTTTTATCTCATAATTTTTACTTTATCTCATAATTTTTACTTTTTATCTGATCATTTTTACTTTTTATCTCATAATTTTTACTTTTTATCTCATAATTTTTTACTTTTTATCTCATAATTTTTTACTTTTTATCTCATAATTTTTACTTTTTATCTCATAATTTTTACTTTTTATCTCATAATTTTTACTTTATCTCATAATTTTTACTTTTTATCTCATAATTTTTACTTTATCTCATAATTTTTACTTTTTATCTGATCATTTTTACTTTTTATCTCATAATTTTTACTTTTTATCTCATAATTTTTTACTTTTTATCTCATAATTTTTAACTTTTTATCTCATAATTTTTACTTTTTATCTCATAATTTTTACTTTTTATCTCATAATTTTTACTTTTTATCTCATAATTTTTACTTTATCTCATAATTTGTACTTTTTATCTGATCATTTTTACTTTTTATCACATAATTTGGCCGTTTTATCGCATCATTTTCTTTTTATCGCATCATTTTCTTTTTATCGCATCATTTTGACAGATGCTAATTTCTAATTCCACAAAAAGGAAATAGGGGTGCCCGCCTCGGGCCCCAAATTGACCAGAACCGGCCCAGAAGGATCCAGTCACATTTTTCATGGTGCCTTCTTATTCCAACATTACTGACATTGTGTGGATGTTTACGCAGACGGACACCGTACTGAACCATTTCAACACTCTAGTACCATCCACAAGCTCTACTTTGACCATGATGACCCAACAACTAGTAACAGCTAGTTACATTCAAGTTACATTCAAGTTACATTCAAGTTACATTCTGATTCAGTTTGACCAGTGCTCTGAAACTCACACATGATAGTGTTTAATAATAAATATTTAATAAACATATGATAGTGTTTAATAATATATATTTAATAAACATATGATAGTGTTTAATAATAAATATTTAATAAACATATGATAGTGTTTAATAATATATATTTAATAAACATATGATAGTGTTTAATAATAAATATTTAATAAACATATGATAGTGTTTAATAATAAACATGAACAGACAGAGCAGCTGTTTATGATGACGTTAGGTTTTATGTGGGTTAGGTTTTATGTGGGTTAGGTTTTATGTGGGTCAGGTTTTATGTGGGTTAGGTTTTATGTGGGTTAGGTTTTATGTGGGTCAGGTTTTATGTGGGTTAGGGTTTATGTGGGTTAGGTTTTATGTGGGTTAGGGTTTATGTGGGTTAGGGTTTATGTGGGTTAGGTTTTATGTGGGTCAGGTTTTATGTGGGTTAGGTTTTATGTGGGTTAGGTTTTATGTGGGTCAGGTTTTATGTGGGTTAGGGTTTATGTGGGTTAGGTTTTATGTGGGTTAGGTTTTATGTGGGTTAGGGTTTATGTGGGTTAGGTTTTATGTGGGTTAGGTTTTATGTGGGTCAGGTTTTATGTGGGTCAGGTTTTATGTGGGTTAGGTTTTATGTGGGCTTAATAACAGGATGTGACGTCACATGTTCTCCAGTCGTGTAGTTTAAATTATTAACAGGTTTTATTCACAGATGAATCAGTCGTTCATTAACAGAAACAGATGAAACATTAATAATTATTATTTATTATGAGGAACAACATGTGTGGGATTCAGGTCACATGACAAACCTGATACCATTTAACAGTTTATTTACCATTGAATACCATTCATTCATTTTCTGATCTAAGGCCCCATGAGCCTCCTGGAAGGGGCGGAGACTTAAGGGGGCGGAGACTTAAGGGGGCGGAGACTTAAGGTCCCCATTGTATCTGATGTGTGTGGAAAGAATGACCTCTGGAAGACGTCCTTATAATTTATTAACATTTTTAATCAGATTAATCCCAGGGTTAGGGTTGGATTCATTTCTATTAATCATGATCAAAACATTTTATATCTACTTTGGATAAAAATGTTTACCTAATGTAATGTAATGTCGCTTCAGTGTTTTGTCTATGGTGTTTTATTGTACTTAAATTTTCCACAAAATACACAAAGAAAACAATTAGCAAAACACGGTGAACTCCCTTACCTCCCCAAAAATAAAATAAACTAACCCAAAAATAAAATAAACTAACATAAAAATAAAATAAACTAACCCAAAAATAAAATAAACTAACCCAAAAATAAAATAAACTAACACAAAAATAAAATAAACTAACCCAAAAATAAAATAAACTAACATAAAAATAAAATAAACTAACCCAAAAATAAAATAAACTAACCCAAAAATAAAATAAACTAACCCAAAAATAAAATAAACTAACCCAAAAATAAAATAAACTAACACAAAAATAAAATAAACTAACCCAAAAATAAAATAAACTAACCCAAAAATAAAATAAACTAACCCAAAAATAAAATAAACTAACCCAAAAATAAAATAAACTAACATAAAAATAAAATAAACTAACCCAAAAATAAAATAAACTAACCCAAAAATAAAATAAACTAACCCAAAAATAAAATAAACTAACACAAAAATAAAATAAACTAACACAAAAATAAAATAAACTAACACAAAAATAAAATAAACTAACATAAAAATAAAATAAACTAACACAAAAATAAAATAAACTAACCCAAAAATAAAATAAACTAACCCAAAAATAAAATAAACTAACCCAAAAATAAAATAAACTAACCCAAAAATAAAATAAACTAACACAAAAATAAAATAAACTAACACAAAAATAAAATAAACTAACATAAAAATAAAATAAACTAACATAAAAATAAAATAAACTAACATAAAAATAGTGATGAAAAATCAAAAACCTTTTCCAAAACTGCCACAAACATGAATATTATAATATATAATATTATTAACTGAATGTAAATGCAGTTAACATGTTTATTCAACAGTTTCCAAAAAAACAAATGTTCTGTTAATTGTTTTAATTTTTAATCAAATGAATAATGATGGATGAATGTGTGTTAATGCATTCATTTGTACAGCTTTAGTATATTTATATATTTATATATAAACTCACTCTCTGTACATACATCTATATAAAACATCTTAGTCCTTGGTTTTTGGTTTTTATTCCCACTTCACTGCCTCCACAACATCAATAAACTGCAGATGTGAACATGAGTGAAAACAGAATCTTTACAGAAATGATTCAAAGTGTGAAGTTGATCAGATGAACAAACAGTGTCTTTAGTTTCTGCTGCTGCACCGACAACCTGTGCTTTATACCAACGTGTCCACATGCAAATAATACTGTTGATTATGTTAATATATTATTATGTTAATGACGTGCATCGTTAATAATGGATGATGATGACATATTGATAAAGTACTGATTGTCATGCTAATGCTACGTGTGCAGTTTATTAACTGACACTTATCAGATATTCTGAAAACAACGACAGACGGAAGTTTTCCTTTGTTAAAAAAAACAACAAGTTGAACCAAGAGTTGGACCTCCTGAGGACCAGGACAGGACACGCTTGGACATTTTTACATGAAATAATTGGACTTATTTTGGAAACAGTTCAATGTTTTTTTCTGAAGCATTTTTTCATTTTTCCATAGAATGTCCTTTAGAGTCGGAAAACATTTTATTTTCTTCCATGAAGCCGTGGAAGAACTAGTTCCTAATGAGGACTGAGAGTCTGAGGAGGTTTAGATGATTTCCTTAGTTTCTTTAACACCTTTAACACCTTTATGGTAGAAGACTGTCCTGGACATTCTTTATTTCAAACATAAACATGAATAACTAGAAAAGCAGTAGGTGAACGAAGACATATATATATATATATATATATATATATATATATATATATATATATATATACACACATGTATATATATATACACACACACACATATATATATATATATATATATATATATATATATATATATATATATATACACACATGTATATATATATACACACACACACACATATATATATATATATATATATATATATATATATATATACACACATGTATATATATATATACACACACACACACATATATATATATATATATATATATATATATATATATATATATATATATATATATATATATATAATATACTGTATAACCTCTTAACCTGATCCTGATTTGCCTCAGATAAAGAAACCAAAAAATTGATTCAAACACAGAACAACTAAAAGCTTGATATGAAATGTAAATAAAATAATAAAACTTTATGAAGTAATAAAATCTATTAATGTCAGGAACAATAAACTTATAAATATAAAAAATCAACACAACATACCTTACCCCCTTTGGCCCAAATCTCTTATCATTGTGAAAACACATTTTTAGTGGATGTGATCTTGACCTTTGACCTACATTCATCAAAAGTGGTCGAGATAAAAAGTACTCCAAAAAAGAGAATCTGGGTTCTTGTAAAAAAAAAAAAAAAACTGGGTTTGAACCCACACACTCTGAGTGCCCAAACTGACGATGAACCCACTGAACCACCAGAGGACTTCCCTGTTATTCACCTGTTGAGGTAAAGTTTCAGATGAACCCTGTGACCTCTGACCTCCTGAGCAGGTCCTCATCCATCTGAGCAGTGGGTACTCCTTCAGCGCTGAAGATGTTCCAGTGGTTCCAGACTCAACCTTTCCTCCAGGAGACCAGGGTTCAATTCCTGGAGAAGACGTCTACAGGTAGGACAACTAATTTGTGTGTGTGTGTCTGTCCTAAAAATAAACTTGTTAAAAACCTACCTCTAAAACAAAAAACTTGCGAATAAACAAAACCAAACTTGCGAAACAAACCTTGTGTTCGTCGTACTTCAGCTCTAAATCTTCTTACTTTAAGAAACATTGATAATTTTGGACCATCTCTCAAATCTGTTTAAAAAGTGGTCTACATTATTATTTATGGTCCTCTACGCATTTCTGGAGATGTTTGAAAGTGTTTTGAGTCGTGTCCCCAAAATTCATTGTTCAAATGGTAAGGCTAATTTAAGGGCTTCAAAAAGGGACATTTTGTACCATCTCTCAAGTCTGATTAAAAAGTGGACCAGATCATTATTTGTAGCCCTCTACGTGTTTCTGGAGGTGTTTCAAGGTGTTTTGAGTCGTGTCCCCAAAATTCATTGTTCAAATGGTAAGGCTATAAGGGCTTCAAAAAGGGAAATTTTGGACCATCTCTAGAATCTTTTTAAAAAGTGGTCTAGATCATTATTTGTAGCCCTCTACGTGTTGCCGGAGGTGTTTCAAAAAATTTTGAGTCGTGTCTACAAAATTCATTGTTCAAATGGTAAGGCTATATAGTAAGGGCTCCAAAAAGGGAAATTTTGGACCATCTCTCAAATCTTATTAAAAAGTGGTCTACATCATTATTTATGGCCCTCTACGCATTTCTGGAGATGTTTGGAAGTGTTTTGAGTCGTGTCCCCAAAATTCATTGTTTAAATGGTAAGGCTATAGTAAGGGCTCCAAAAAGGGAAATTTTGGACCATCTCTCAAATCTGTTTAAAAAGTGGTCTAGATCATTATTTGTAGCCCTCTACGTGTTTCTGGAGGTGTTTCAAGGTGTTTTGAGTCGTGTCCCCAAAATTCATTGTTCAAATGGTAAGGCTAATTTAAGGGCTTCAAAAAGGGAAATTTTGGACCATCTCTCAAGTCTGATTAAAAAGTGGACCAGATCATTATTTGTAGCCCTCTACGTGTTTCTGGAGGTGTTTCAAGGTGTTTTGAGTCGTGTCCCCGAAATTCATTGTTCAAATGGTAAGGCTATATAGTAAGGGCTCCAAAAAGGGAAATTTTGGACCATCTCTCAAATCTCATTAGAAAGTGGTCTACATCATTATTTATGGTCCTCTACGCATTTCTGGAGATGTTTGAAAGTGTTTTGAGTCGTGTCCCCAAAATTCATTGTTCAAATGGTAAGGCTAGTAAGGGCTCCAAAAAGGGAAATTTTGGACCATCTCTCAAATCTTATTAAAAAGTTGTCTAGATGATTATTTATGGCCCTCTACGCATTTCTGGAGATGTTTGAAAGTGTTTTGAGTCGTGTCCCCAAAATTCATTGTTCAAATGGTAAGGCTAATTTAAGGGCTTCAAAAAGGGAAATTTTGGACCATCTCTCAAGTCTGATTAAAAAGTGGACCAGATCATTATTTGTAGCCCTCTACGTGGTTCTGGAGGTGTTTCAAGGTGTTTTGAGTCGTGTCCCCAAAATTCATTGTTCAAATGGTAAGGCTATAAGGGCTTCAAAAAGGGAAATTTTGGACCATCTCTAGAATCTTTTTAAAAAGTGGTCTAGATCATTATTTGTAGCCCTCTACGTGTTGCCGGAGGTGTTTCAAAAAATATTGAGTCGTGTCTACAAAATTCATTGTTCAAATGGTAAGGCTATATAGTAAGGGCTCCAAAAAGGGAAATTTTGGACCATCTCTCAAATCTGTTTAAAAAGTGGTCTAGATCATTATTTGTAGCCCTCTACGTGTTTCTGGAGGTGTTTCAAGGTGTTTTGAGTCGTGTCCCCAAAATTCATTGTTCAAATGGTAAGGCTAATTTAAGGGCTTCAAAAAGGGAAATTTTGGACCATCTCTCAAGTCTGATTAAAAAGTGGACCAGATCATTATTTGTAGCCCTCTACGTGTTTCTGGAGGTGTTTCAAGGTGTTTTGAGTCGTGTCCCCGAAATTCATTGTTCAAATCCAAAAAGGGAAATTTTGGACCATCTCTCAAATCTCATTAAAAAGTGGTCTACATCATTATTTATGGTCCTCTACGCATTTCTGGAGATGTTTGAAAGTGTTTTGAGTCGTGTCCCCAAAATTCATTGTTCAAATGGTAAGGCTAGTAAGGGCTCCAAAAAGGGAAATTTTGGACCATCTCTCAAATCTTATTAAAAAGTTGTCTAGATGATTATTTATGGCCCTCTACGCATTTCTGGAGATGTTTGAAAGTGTTTTGAGTCGTGTCCCCAAAATTCATTGTTCAAATGGTAAGGCTAATTTAAGGGCTTCAAAAAGGGAAATTTTGGACCATCTCTCAAGTCTGATTAAAAAGTGGACCAGATCATTATTTGTAGCCCTCTACGTGGTTCTGGAGGTGTTTCAAGGTGTTTTGAGTCGTGTCCCCAAAATTCATTGTTCAAATGGTAAGGCTATAAGGGCTTCAAAAAGGGAAATTTTGGACCATCTCTAGAATCTTTTTAAAAAGTGGTCTAGATCATTATTTGTAGCCCTCTACGTGTTGCCGGAGGTGTTTCAAAAAATTTTGAGTCGTGTCTACAAAATTCATTGTTCAAATGGTAAGGCTATATAGTAAGGGCTCCAAAAAGGAAAATTTTGGACCATCTCTCAAATCTTATTAAAAAGTGGTCTACATCATTATTTATGGCCCTCTACGCATTTCTGGAGATGTTTGGAAGTGTTTTGAGTCGTGTCCCCAAAATTCATTGTTCAAATGGTAAGGCTATAGTAAGGGCTCCAAAAAGGGAAATTTTGGACCATCTCTCAAATCTGTTTAAAAAGTGGTCTAGATCATTATTTTTAGCCCTCTACGTGTTTCTGGAGGTGTTTCAAGGTGTTTTGAGTCGTGTCCCCAAAATTCATTGTTCAAATGGTAAGGCTAATTTAAGGGCTTCAAAAAGGGAAATTTTGGACCATCTCTCAAGTCTGATTAAAAAGTGGACCAGATCATTATTTGTAGCCCTCTACGTGTTTCTGGAGGTGTTTCAAGGTGTTTTGAGTCGTGTCCCCAAAATTCATTGTTCAAATGGTAAGGCTATAAGGGCTTCAAAAAGGGAAATTTTGGACCATCTCATTATTTATGGTCCTCTACATGTTTCCAGTTGTGTTTTACCCCTTTAATTAAAGATCAACTACTTCGGTACAAACTGGGTTTGAACCCACACACTCTGAGTGCCCAATCTGACGATGAACCCACTGAACCACCAGAGGACTTCCCTGTTATTCACCTGTTGAGGTAAAGTTTCAGATGAACCCTGTGACCTCTGACCTCCTGAGCAGGTCCTCATCCATCTGAGCAGTGGGTACTCCTTCAGCGCTGAAGATGTTCCAGTGGTTCCAGACTCAACCTTTCCTCCAGGAGACCAGGGTTCAATTCCTGGAGAAGACGTCTACAGGTAGGACAACTAATTTGTGTGTGTGTGTCTGTCCTAAAAATAAACTTGTTAAAAACCTACCTCTAAAACAAAAAACTTGCGAATAAACGAAACAAACCTTGCGTTTGTCGTACTTCAGCTCTAAATCTTCTTACTTTAAGAAACATTGATAATTTTGGACCATCTCTCAAATCTGTTTAAAAAGTGGTCTACATTATTATTTATGGCCCTCTACGCATTTCTGGAGATGTTTGAAAGTGTTTTGAGTCGTGTCCCCAAAATTCATTGTTCAAATGGTAAGGCTAATTTAAGGGCTTCAAAAAGGGAAATTTTGGACCATCTCTCAAGTCTGATTAAAAAGTGGACCAGATCATTATTTGTAGCCCTCTACGTGTTTCTGGAAGTGTTTCAACGTGTTTTGAGTCGTGTCCCCAAAATTCATTGTTCAAATGGTAAGGCTATAGTAAGGGCTCCAAAAAGGGAAATTTTGGACCATCTCTCAAATCTGTTTAAAAAGTGGTCTACATCATTATTTGTAGCCCTCTACGTGTTTCTGGAGATGTTTCAAGGTGTTTTGAGTCGTGTCCCCAAAATTCATTGTTCAAATGGTAAGGCTATAAGGGCTTCAAAAAGGGAAATTTTGGACCATCTCTAGAATCTTTTTAAAAAGTGGTCTAGATCATTATTTGTAGCCCTCTACGTGTTGCCGGAGGTGTTTCAAAAAATATTGAGTCGTGTCTACAAAATTCATTGTTCAAATGGTAAGGCTATATAGTAAGGGCTCCAAAAAGGGAAATTTTGGACCATCTCTCAAATCTGTTTAAAAAGTGGTCTAGATCATTATTTGTAGCCCTCTACGTGTTTCTGGAGGTGTTTCAAGGTGTTTTGAGTCGTGTCCCCAAAATTCATTGTTCAAATGGTAAGGCTAATTTAAGGGCTTCAAAAAGGGAAATTTTGGACCATCTCTCAAGTCTGATTAAAAAGTGGACCAGATCATTATTTGTAGCCCTCTACGTGTTTCTGGAGGTGTTTCAAGGTGTTTTGAGTCGTGTCCCCGAAATTCATTGTTCAAATGGTAAGGCTATAGTAAGGGCTCCAAAAAGGGAAATTTTGGACCATCTCTCAAATCTCATTAAAAAGTGGTCTACATCATTATTTATGGTCCTCTACGCATTTCTGGAGATGTTTGAAAGTGTTTTGAGTCGTGTCCCCAAAATTCATTGTTCAAATGGTAAGGCTAGTAAGGGCTCCAAAAAGGGAAATTTTGGACCATCTCTCAAATCTTATTAAAAAGTTGTCTAGATGATTATTTATGGCCCTCTACGCATTTCTGGAGATGTTTGAAAGTGTTTTGAGTCGTGTCCCCAAAATTCATTGTTCAAATGGTAAGGCTAATTTAAGGGCTTCAAAAAGGGAAATTTTGGACCATCTCTCAAGTCTGATTAAAAAGTGGACCAGATCATTATTTGTAGCCCTCTACGTGGTTCTGGAGGTGTTTCAAGGTGTTTTGAGTCGTGTCCCCAAAATTCATTGTTCAAATGGTAAGGCTATAAGGGCTTCAAAAAGGGAAATTTTGGACCATCTCTAGAATCTTTTTAAAAAGTGGTCTAGATCATTATTTGTAGCCCTCTACGTGTTGCCGGAGGTGTTTCAAAAAATTTTGAGTCGTGTCTACAAAATTCATTGTTCAAATGGTAAGGCTATATAGTAAGGGCTCCAAAAAGGAAAATTTTGGACCATCTCTCAAATCTTATTAAAAAGTGGTCTACATCATTATTTATGGCCCTCTACGCATTTCTGGAGATGTTTGGAAGTGTTTTGAGTTGTGTCCCCAAAATTCATTGTTCAAATGGTAAGGCTATAGTAAGGGCTCCAAAAAGGGAAATTTTGGACCATCTCTCAAATCTGTTTAAAAAGTGGTCTAGATCATTATTTTTAGCCCTCTACGTGTTTCTGGAGGTGTTTCAAGGTGTTTTGAGTCGTGTCCCCAAAATTCATTGTTCAAATGGTAAGGCTAATTTAAGGGCTTCAAAAAGGGAAATTTTGGACCATCTCTCAAGTCTGATTAAAAAGTGGACCAGATCATTATTTGTAGCCCTCTACGTGTTTCTGGAGGTGTTTCAAGGTGTTTTGAGTCGTGTCCCCAAAATTCATTGTTCAAATGGTAAGGCTATAAGGGCTTCAAAAAGGGAAATTTTGGACCATCTCATTATTTATGGTCCTCTACATGTTTCCAGTTGTGTTTTAACCCTTTAATTAAAGATCAACTACTTCGGTACAAACTGGGTTTGAACCCACACACTCTGAGTGCCCAATCTGACGATGAACCCACTGAACCACCAGAGGACTTCCCTGTTATTCACCTGTTGAGGTAAAGTTTCAGATGAACCCTGTGACCTCTGACCTCCTGAGCAGGTCCTCATCCATCTGAGCAGTGGGTACTCCTTCAGCGCTGAAGATGTTCCAGTGGTTCCAGACTCAACCTTTCCTCCAGGAGACCAGGGTTCAATTCCTGGAGAAGACGTCTACAGGTAGGACAACTAATTTGTGTGTGTCTGTCCTAAAAATAAACTTGTTAAAAACCTACCTCTAAAACAAAAAACTTGCGAATAAACAAAACCAAACTTGCGAAACAAACCTTGTGTTCGTCGTACTTCAGCTCTAAATCTTCTTACTTTAAGAAACATTGATAATTTTGGACCATCTCTCAAATCTGTTTAAAAAGTGGTCTACATTATTATTTATGGTCCTCTACGCATTTCTGGAGATGTTTGAAAGTGTTTTGAGTCGTGTCCCCAAAATTCATTGTTCAAATGGTAAGGCTAATTTAAGGGCTTCAAAAAGGGACATTTTGTACCATCTCTCAAGTCTGATTAAAAAGTGGACCAGATCATTATTTGTAGCCCTCTACGTGTTTCTGGAGGTGTTTCAAGGTGTTTTGAGTCGTGTCCCCAAAATTCATTGTTCAAATGGTAAGGCTATAAGGGCTTCAAAAAGGGAAATTTTGGACCATCTCTAGAATCTTTTTAAAAAGTGGTCTAGATCATTATTTGTAGCCCTCTACGTGTTGCCGGAGGTGTTTCAAAAAATTTTGAGTCGTGTCTACAAAATTCATTGTTCAAATGGTAAGGCTATATAGTAAGGGCTCCAAAAAGGGAAATTTTGGACCATCTCTCAAATCTTATTAAAAAGTGGTCTACATCATTATTTATGGCCCTCTACGCATTTCTGGAGATGTTTGGAAGTGTTTTGAGTCGTGTCCCCAAAATTCATTGTTTAAATGGTAAGGCTATAGTAAGGGCTCCAAAAAGGGAAATTTTGGACCATCTCTCAAATCTGTTTAAAAAGTGGTCTAGATCATTATTTGTAGCCCTCTACGTGTTTCTGGAGGTGTTTCAAGGTGTTTTGAGTCGTGTCCCCAAAATTCATTGTTCAAATGGTAAGGCTAATTTAAGGGCTTCAAAAAGGGAAATTTTGGACCATCTCTCAAGTCTGATTAAAAAGTGGTCTAGATCATTATTTGTAGCCCTCTACGTGTTGCCGGAGGTGTTTCAAAAAATTTTGAGTCGTGTCTACAAAATTCATTGTTCAAATGGTAAGGCTATATAGTAAGGGCTCCAAAAAGGAAAATTTTGGACCATCTCTCAAATCTTATTAAAAAGTGGTCTACATCATTATTTATGGCCCTCTACGCATTTCTGGAGATGTTTGGAAGTGTTTTGAGTCGTGTCCCCAAAATTCATTGTTCAAATGGTAAGGCTATAGTAAGGGCTCCAAAAAGGGAAATTTTGGACCATCTCTCAAATCTGTTTAAAAAGTGGTCTAGATCATTATTTTTAGCCCTCTACGTGTTTCTGGAGGTGTTTCAAGGTGTTTTGAGTCGTGTCCCCAAAATTCATTGTTCAAATGGTAAGGCTAATTTAAGGGCTTCAAAAAGGGAAATTTTGGACCATCTCTCAAGTCTGATTAAAAAGTGGACCAGATCATTATTTGTAGCCCTCTACGTGTTTCTGGAGGTGTTTCAAGGTGTTTTGAGTCGTGTCCCCAAAATTCATTGTTCAAATGGTAAGGCTATAAGGGCTTCAAAAAGGGAAATTTTGGACCATCTCATTATTTATGGTCCTCTACATGTTTCCAGTTGTGCTTTAACCCTTTAATTAAAGATCAACTACTTCGGTACAAACTGGGTTTGAACCCACACACTCTGAGTGCCCAATCTGACGATGAACCCACTGAACCACCAGAGGACTTCCCTGTTATTCACCTGTTGAGGTAAAGTTTCAGATGAACCCTGTGACCTCTGACCTCCTGAGCAGGTCCTCATCCATCTGAGCAGTGGGTACTCCTTCAGCGCTGAAGATGTTCCAGTGGTTCCAGACTCAACCTTTCCTCCAGGAGACCAGGGTTCAATTCCTGGAGAAGACGTCTACAGGTAGGACAACTAATTTGTGTGTGTGTGTCTGTCCTAAAAATAAACTTGTTAAAAACCTACCTCTAAAACAAAAAACTTGCGAATAAACGAAACAAACCTTGCGTTTGTCGTACTTCAGCTCTAAATCTTCTTACTTTAAGAAACATTGATAATTTTGGACCATCTCTCAAATCTGTTTAAAAAGTGGTCTACATTATTATTTATGGCCCTCTACGCATTTCTGGAGATGTTTGAAAGTGTTTTGAGTCGTGTCCCCAAAATTCATTGTTCAAATGGTAAGGCTAATTTAAGGGCTTCAAAAAGGGAAATTTTGGACCATCTCTCAAGTCTGATTAAAAAGTGGACCAGATCATTATTTGTAGCCCTCTACGTGTTTCTGGAAGTGTTTCAACGTGTTTTGAGTCGTGTCCCCAAAATTCATTGTTCAAATGGTAAGGCTATAGTAAGGGCTCCAAAAAGGGAAATTTTGGAACATCTCTCAAATCTGTTTAAAAAGTGGTCTACATCATTATTTGTAGCCCTCTACGTGTTTCTGGAGATGTTTCAAGGTGTTTTGAGTCGTGTCCCCAAAATTCATTGTTCAAATGGTAAGGCTATAAGGGCTTCAAAAAGGGAAATTTTGGACCATCTCTAGAATCTTTTTAAAAAGTGGTCTAGATCATTATTTGTAGCCCTCTACGTGTTGCCGGAGGTGTTTCAAAAAATATTGAGTCGTGTCTACAAAATTCATTGTTCAAATGGTAAGGCTATATAGTAAGGGCTCCAAAAAGGGAAATTTTGGACCATCTCTCAAATCTGTTTAAAAAGTGGTCTAGATCATTATTTGTAGCCCTCTACGTGTTTCTGGAGGTGTTTCAAGGTGTTTTGAGTCGTGTCCCCAAAATTCATTGTTCAAATGGTAAGGCTAATTTAAGGGCTTCAAAAAGGGAAATTTTGGACCATCTCTCAAGTCTGATTAAAAAGTGGACCAGATCATTATTTGTAGCCCTCTACATGTTTCTGGAGGTGTTTCAAGGTGTTTTGAGTCGTGTCCCCGAAATTCATTGTTCAAATGGTAAGGCTATAGTAAGGGCTCCAAAAAGGGAAATTTTGGACCATCTCTCAAATCTCATTAAAAAGTGGTCTACATCATTATTTATGGTCCTCTACGCATTTCTGGAGATGTTTGAAAGTGTTTTGAGTCGTGTCCCCAAAATTCATTGTTCAAATGGTAAGGCTAGTAAGGGCTCCAAAAAGGGAAATTTTGGACCATCTCTCAAATCTTATTAAAAAGTTGTCTAGATGATTATTTATGGCCCTCTACGCATTTCTGGAGATGTTTGAAAGTGTTTTGAGTCGTGTCCCCAAAATTCATTGTTCAAATGGTAAGGCTAATTTAAGGGCTTCAAAAAGGGAAATTTTGGACCATCTCTCAAGTCTGATTAAAAAGTGGACCAGATCATTATTTGTAGCCCTCTACGTGGTTCTGGAGGTGTTTCAAGGTGATTTGAGTCGTGTCCCCAAAATTCATTGTTCAAATGGTAAGGCTATAAGGGCTTCAAAAAGGGAAATTTTGGACCATCTCTAGAATCTTTTTAAAAAGTGGTCTAGATCATTATTTGTAGCCCTCTACGTGTTGCCGGAGGTGTTTCAAAAAATTTTGAGTCGTGTCTACAAAATTCATTGTTCAAATGGTAAGGCTATATAGTAAGGGCTCCAAAAAGGAAAATTTTGGACCATCTCTCAAATCTTATTAAAAAGTGGTCTACATCATTATTTATGGCCCTCTACGCATTTCTGGAGATGTTTGGAAGTGTTTTGAGTCGTGTCCCCAAAATTCATTGTTCAAATGGTAAGGCTATAGTAAGGGCTCCAAAAAGGGAAATTTTGGACCATCTCTCAAATCTGTTTAAAAAGTGGTCTAGATCATTATTTTTAGCCCTCTACGTGTTTCTGGAGGTGTTTCAAGGTGTTTTGAGTCGTGTCCCCAAAATTCATTGTTCAAATGGTAAGGCTAATTTAAGGGCTTCAAAAAGGGAAATTTTGGACCATCTCTCAAGTCTGATTAAAAAGTGGACCAGATCATTATTTGTAGCCCTCTACGTGTTTCTGGAGGTGTTTCAAGGTGTTTTGAGTCGTGTCCCCAAAATTCATTGTTCAAATGGTAAGGCTATAGTAAGGGCTCCAAAAATGGAAATTTTGGACCATCTCTCAAATCTCATTAAAAAGTGGTCTACATCATTATTTATGGTCCTCTACACATTTCTGGAGATGTTTGAAAGTGTTTTGAGTCGTGTCCCCAAAATTCATTGTTCAAATGGTAAGGCTATAAGGGCTTCAAAAAGGGAAATTTTGGACCATCTCTCAAGTCTGATTAAAAAGTGGACCAGATCATTATTTGTAGCCCTCTACGTGTTTCTGGAGGTGTTTCAAGGTGTTTTGAGTCGTGTCCCCAAAATTCATTGTTCAAATGGTAAGGCTATAAGGGCTTCAAAAAGGGAAATTTTGGACCATCTCATTATTTATGGTCCTCTACATGTTTCCAGTTGTGCTTTAACCCTTTAATTAAAGATCAACTACTTCGGTACAAACTGGGTTTGAACCCACACACTCTGAGTGCCCAATCTGACGATGAACCCACTGAACCACCAGAGGACTTCCCTGTTATTCACCTGTTGAGGTAAAGTTTCAGATGAACCCTGTGACCTCTGACCTCCTGAGCAGGTCCTCATCCATCTGAGCAGTGGGTACTCCTTCAGCGCTGAAGATGTTCCAGTGGTTCCAGACTCAACCTTTCCTCCAGGAGACCAGGGTTCAATTCCTGGAGAAGACGTCTACAGGTAGGACAACTAATTTGTGTGTGTGTGTCTGTCCTAAAAATAAACTTGTTAAAAACCTACCTCTAAAACAAAAAACTTGCGAATAAACGAAACAAACCTTGCGTTTGTCGTACTTCAGCTCTAAATCTTCTTACTTTAAGAAACATTGATAATTTTGGACCATCTCTCAAATCTGTTTAAAAAGTGGTCTACATTATTATTTATGGCCCTCTACGCATTTCTGGAGATGTTTGAAAGTGTTTTGAGTCGTGTCCCCAAAATTCATTGTTCAAATGGTAAGGCTAATTTAAGGGCTTCAAAAAGGGAAATTTTGGACCATCTCTCAAGTCTGATTAAAAAGTGGACCAGATCATTATTTGTAGCCCTCTACGTGTTTCTGGAAGTGTTTCAACGTGTTTTGAGTCGTGTCCCCAAAATTCATTGTTCAAATGGTAAGGCTATAGTAAGGGCTCCAAAAAGGGAAATTTTGGACCATCTCTCAAATCTGTTTAAAAAGTGGTCTACATCATTATTTGTAGCCCTCTACGTGTTTCTGGAGATGTTTCAAGGTGTTTTGAGTCGTGTCCCCAAAATTCATTGTTCAAATGGTAAGGCTATAAGGGCTTCAAAAAGGGAAATTTTGGACCATCTCATTATTTATGGTCCTCTACATGTTTCCAGTTGTGTTTTAAGCCTTTAATTAAAGATCAACTACTTCGGTACAAACTGGGTTTGAACCCACACACTCTGAGTGCCCAATCTGACGATGAACCCACTGAACCACCAGAGGACTTCCCTGTTATTCACCTGTTGAGGTAAAGTTTCAGATGAACCCTGTGACCTCTGACCTCCTGAGCAGGTCCTCATCCATCTGAGCAGTGGATACTCATTCAGCGCTGAAGATGTTCCAGTGGTTCCAGACTCAACCTTTCCTCCAGGAGACCAGGGTTCAATTCCTGGAGAAGACGTCTACAGGTAGGACAACTAATTTGTGTGTGTGTGTCTGTCCTAAAAATAAACTTCTTAAAAACCTACCTTTAAAACAAAAAACTTGCGAATAAACAAAACCAAAAACCAAACTTGCGAAACAAACCTTGCGTTCGTCGTACTTCATCTCTAAATCTTCTTACTTTAAGAAACATTGATAATTTTGGACCATCTCTCAAATCTGTTTAAAAAGTGGTCTACATTATTATTTATGGTCCTCTACGCATTTCTGGAGATGTTTGAAAGTGTTTTGAGTCGTGTCCCCAAAATTCATTGTTCAAATGGTAAGGCTAATTTAAGGGCTTCAAAAAGGGACATTTTGGACCATCTCTCAAGTCTGATTAAAAAGTGGACCAGATCATTATTTGTAGCCCTCTACGTGTTTCTGGAGGTGTTTCAAGGTGTTTTGAGTCGTGTCCCCAAAATTCATTGT
>CM035784.1:28772019-28773444 GCA_020466265.1 Siphamia tubifer
GGGTGGGGGGTGGTGGTGGGGGGGGGCGGGGCTGAATGTCAAGCCCAGGTTTTTCCACATGTTTATCACATCATCACTGGTTTAAAACACAACCTAGTGTGAAAAAAAAAAATAAATACAGTTAAAAATAAAAAATAAAATGTTACATTCATTTAACTATAACCATTAATAATTTAAACACATTCAAATGTCAGTTTAAATCTTTTAAATCTTAAAATATACATAAATGATTTTTTATCTTTTATAATTTGTGTGTAAACATTATCTAATGCATTGAAATTTTTATTAAATTGTTAATGATTGTAAAACACTTAGGGCTAAAACCTACTGTATGAAAGTTTCTATAAAAATAAAGTATATATATATATATATATATATATATATATATATATATATATACTGTATATATACTTATATATATATATATACCTCATTACTGCATAACAGTAGGTTATTATGTAGATGACTTATTTGTCATAGTCAGATGTCTGTAATAAACTCAAACAACCCCTGATATTGGAAAGTTGTTCACAGAGAGATGAAGGGGATGAGAGAGAGAGAGGGGGGGGGGGGGGGTAGAGAGAGGGGGAGAGGGGGGGGGCAGAGAAAGAAAAGAGAGAGAGACAGAGAGGAGAGAGGGGGGGTAGAGAGAGGGAGAGGGAGAGAGAGAGGAGGAGAGAGAGAGAGAGAGAGACAGAGAGAGAGAGAGAGAGAGAGAGGAAGAGAGAGGGGGGGAGTAGAGAGAGGATAGAGAGAGAGAGACAGAGAGAGAGAGAGAGAGAGAGAGGGAGAGAGGGGGGGGTAGAGAGAGAGAGAGGAGAGAGAGAGTGTGTGTTTCAGTTTCAGTTCATTAGAATGTTAATAACATAAACATTTATAACTGTTATTGAAGCTGAAAACTGAAATTACATTAAAAAAATAGTCACAGTCTCTTCAACTGATTCGTTTTTTCTATGTTCCCCTTGTTCAAACCATGCCTCCTCATCCTCCTCTTCCTCCTCCTCTTCCTCCTCTTCCTCCTCTTCCTCCTCCTCTTCCTCCTCTTCCTCCTCATCCTCCTCCTCCTCTTCCTCCTCCTCCTCTTCCTCCTCCTCCTCTTCCTCCTCCTCATCCTCCTCCTCCTCCTCTTCCTCCTCCTCCTCTTCCTCCTCCTCCTCTTCCTCCTCCTCATCCTCCTCATCCTCCTCTTCCTCCTCCTCCTCCTCTTCTTCCTCATCCTCTTCCTCCTCTTCCTCCTCTTCCTCATCCTCCTCATCCTCCTCCTCTTCATCCTCCTCCTCATCCTCCTCTTCCCTCCTCCTCCTCCTTCCTCCTCTTCCTCTTCCTCCTCCTCTTCCTCTTCCTCCTCCTCTTCCTCTTCCTCCTCCTCTCCTCCTCTTCCTCCTCTTCCTCCTTCCTCCTCCCTCTCTTCGCCTCAATTTTTCT
>CM035784.1:28773544-28797598 GCA_020466265.1 Siphamia tubifer
AGATGTCTACAGGTAGGACAACTAATGTGTGTGTGTGTGTGTCTGTCCTAAAAATAAACTAGTTAAAAACCTACCTCTAAAACAAAAAACTTGTGAAGAAACAAACCCAAAAACCAAACTTGCGAAACAAACCTTGCGTTCGTCGTACTTCAGCTCTAAATCTTCTTACTTTAAGAAACATTGATAATTTTGGACCATCTCTCAAATCTCATTAAAAAGTGGTCTACATTATTATTTATGGCCCTCTACGCATTTCTGGAGATGTTTGAAAGTGTTTTGAGTCGTGTCCCCAAAATTCATTGTTCAAATGGTAAGGCTAATTTAAGGGCTTCAAAAAGGGACATTTGGGGCCATCTCTCAAATCTGTTATAAACAATCTCGATCATTATTTATGATTCTTTTCTTGTTCCTGGAGATTTTTCCAGGTGATCAAAAAGAGAAATGCTGATGAGTAGGATGGGCAAACTCATCTCCTGGACCAAACCAGAAGTGACATGTCTGGGAGTCACTCTAGACTCAGACTTAAACTTTCAGTCCCACATAAAGAAAGTCACTAAAACGTCATTCTTCCTCCTCACAAACACAGCCACAGTTAAACCAGTTGTAAATCAACAGGTTCCTTAAAAACATGTGGGTTCTTTTCTCTCCAGCAGACTGGACTACTGTAATGACTGCAGCTGATCCACAACTGTGCAGCTAGGTTACTAACCAGAACCAAGAAGGTCCAGTGTTGGTTTCCATGGTTACCACTAACCTACACAAGTCATTTTCAAATACTACTGCTCACTTCTAAAGCCTTAAATGGAACAAGACCCAGTTCCATTTCAAACTCACTGAGCAGTTGTGTCCAAACTAGAACACTAAGGTCATTATAGTGACTCCCACATATATGACAAAGACAAGTGTGGACGCAGCCTTTGGTAACTATGGTAACTATGAACCAAAGTTATGGAATAGAATTACAAAAGACACTTCACTGAGTAGATTTAAAACTACATTAAAAACATTTTTATTTTCATCAGCCTTTGAAGGAAGATAAAGAATGGAGTCACAATTCTGTGACCCATTTCTTTACATTCTGTATACTCTTTGCGTAATCAAATTACATTTTATCTGTAATTTTATTTCTTATTTATTGATTTATTTCTTATTTATAATCAGTTTATTTTGTTAACCCTTGTGCGGTCCTTCGTAAATGGCACACTGGCTGTGTCCTTCAATTGGGTCTTAAAGAGCCAGATTCCAAAGTTCAGTTCCATAGACTCATCATCCCACCCCCCAAGGATATTTTACTGTTTTCAGTAGTAAGCAGTGGCATCCTACAGTACGTATAAAAAGGTAAATTTTTTAGGCCGAAGGACCGAACAAGGGTATCAATGTGAAGCACTTTATTGAACCAGACTGCCTCTTACTGTGCACTTCACACCTCACTGTATATAGCTACCTTTAGGCATATATAGGGATGGGCTCTGTGGTGGGACAGATGGCAGGGCTCTACGGCCTTGTCTCTTCCCCATCACCCTCTTGCTTGCCTCCCCTGCTCTCTAATTTCTTTTTAATGCACCATACACATTCACACCTTGGGGGTAGATTTGGGACAGCTCGGGGAACTTGGGCCAGGGTAGGCTGCAGAGTATCCATCCTCTGTGGTCCTCTGGTCTGCCCCCTGGATGCCTCGCCCAGCCTCTCCACTTTTAATGCACCACATGACACTCAGGGTTACACTATCACGGTGCAGGGATAATGTCTCCAGTCAGGGATCTGGAGACATATTAATAGGGAGTAATGGGGGGGGGGGTTTACTAATATGGCCTCTCTGGTGGGACCCGGCCCCCTTCTGACTATGGGGTAGCGGTGGTGGACCACCATCCATGTTGCTGTGGCTGGGGGGGGTCCCCTGGGCCTGGGTCCTGCGGCCGGGATGAGGGGTGCCCTGTTGGCTTGGCCCTGCTTTGCCATGATTGCTGTTCTGGGCTTGGGGGTCCTTCACACTTACATGTTTGATCAGGTCTCGCCAGCTACTGCCGAGTCCCCTTTCAGTGAATGATGGGACCCCCCAGAATGTGCTGAGAATCTCTCCACAATCTCTACCCTAAACTCAATCTCTTTTCGCACTAGTGTCCCCTTCTGGCCTATTCTATTCTATTCTATTCTATTCTACTCTATTCTATTCTGTTCTGTTCTATTCTATTCTATTCTATTGCATTCTATTTTATACTATCAAGTCATCCAAAATTATGGTGCTCACTACCGTTTTGTTTAATTATTTATTTATTGAATCTCTTTTTCTTTTGTGCTGGTTTGTTTTTCTTCTCTTCTCTTTTTTCAATTTATTTTTATTGATGGACAGTTAATAGTTGGAATAAAACACCACCTTACAAGCTTTAATTACAATAGTTAATTTCTGTCCCCGTTCGTCCTGTCCAGTCTTTGTTTCCTCCACACATCACTGAGGTGTAGCACTGCCCTCCCTGGCTTATAATAGAGAGTTCTAATAAAGGATGTCTGCTCAGCTTTCAGGGAGGACCGCTGATGGTCACACACATGCACTAAATATTTAAATATTTGGCTGCAAGACTAAAATATGCATTGATCTCAAACAATGTTGACTCCCTCTGTGTGGTGTTAAACAATGAGAACAAATGCAGACAAAAAAAGAATAAAAAATTTATAATCAGTTTATTTTGTGTAATGTATTTTTTCACCGTGTAATTTTTAATCAATGTGAAGCACTTTGGGCTATAGTGTTTGTATGAAAGGTGCTATACAAATAAAGATTATTATTATAATAATTATTATTTTTATTAATAAACTGTGTAGATAAAAAAACAGGAAAAACAACAGGAGGGTTAAGGTTAGCGTACATCTATGTTTTCATTTTGTTCCCTTTAGTTTTTGGAATTCTCACTAACAATCACACGTTGATGTGAACAAACAAACACTAACATTTCAGTTCAATGATCATTTTTCAGAGCCTTTATTTTTCTATTCTTAGATCCACTTTGTTTGTGCACTTGTAATGAACGGCTCAGTCCCAGTTGAAGCAGGATTCAGATGAAGTCAAAAGTCCTTATTTCCATTAGACAAACTCTTTTCTATTCCAGGACTTTTCCCACTGGTTGTTTCCAGTATCATGTGGATATTTCTTTGACAAACTTTTTTTTTTTTTTTTTTTTTTTTGAGCACTGTCGAACAAAAAGTGGCTCAAGTTTAACTCCACTCATCAAATGCCTGAAGAGTCGTCGACTGAACTTGAACAGGATTTGCAAACTTTTGCACAACAAGTAGAACTCTTACTGTAACTGGATCAAAAATGTCACTTTTTAAACCTAGTGCTGTTCACAATTGTTTTTATGCATTTTTTTTAAATGTTTGCCACTGTATTTTATACAATGCAACACTTAACAACTACTTTGAATGTTTCTGTTCTTAACTATATTTAAAGAAATGAAATATATTGTGTAGACTGGAAACAAAACATGCAATTGTATAAATGAATAAACAGAATGCATACTGACAAAGTGTTTATTATGAAAAACAAAATGTTTCATACAATGTTGGCATGCATAAACTCATTGTCATCTTTACATGTGCAAAACAATCTGTGTGTGAGTGAAGAAAAAGCCTTCAAGTTGTAGTTTATGACAGGTTTGTTCTACAAATGTGGATCTATTATAGAACAGATCAAAGTTAGCACATGGTATAATGCAAATGATAAAAGGCACACTTTGATTACAAATTCATAGGCGTCTTAATTCAGTGTTAAAGTAAATGTAACATGTAATGTTGTTCAATATGTATCCTTTAGCATAAAGCTTGTTAGTATTACACTACAAATACACATACTGTTTGGAAAATTAGAACATCATGTCAACGTTGTTTTATTCACCTCATTCAACACAAGTGAAACCAAAGCACTTTATAGACTCATGACGTACACAGTGGGATATCTACAGCATTTATTGATTAGCATTCACAACTTCTTAAAAACACTCAGAAAATTTGAATATTGTTTGAAAGTGACTTTTTCTGAAGCTGTAAAACTTCTAATCAGTAAAAATCCAAACAAATAAAAGCTTGAACACCATGTGTCCCTATGTTAGAGAAATGCATGTACATTTTCAGGATATTCTAATTTTCCCAGTAGTACTGTACATTGTTTTAAAGGGAACATATCATGCAAAATGCACTTTTTAAATGTATTTACAACACAAATATGTGTTGTCTGTGTGTGAGGACATCCTTAAATTATAGAAAAAACCCCAAAACAAAACACTCATCCACCTACTGGTCACAGTGGTTAGCGAACGTTAACCCTAACCCTGGTCCCAGTGGTTAGCGAACGTTAACCCTAACCCTGGTCCCAGTGGTTAGCGAACGTTAACCCTAACCCTGGTCCCAGTGGTTAGCGAACGTTAACCCTAACCCTGGTCCCAGTGGTTAGCGAACGTTAACCCTAACCCTGGTCCCAGTGGTTAGTGAACGTTAACCCTAACCCTGGTCCCAGTGGTTAGCCAACGTTAACCCTAACCCTGGTCCCAGTGGTTAGCCAACGTTAACCCTAACCCTGGTCCCAGTGGTTAGCGAACGTTAACCCTAACCCTGGTCCCAGTGGTTAGCGAACGTTAACCCTAACCCTGGTCCCAGTGGTTAGCGAACGTTAACCCTAACCCTGGTCCCAGTGGTTAGCCAACGTTAACCCTAACCCTGGTCCCAGTGGTTAGCCAACGTTAACCCTAACCCTGGTCCCAGTGGTTAGCGAACGTTAACCCTAACCCTGGTCCCAGTGGTTAGCGAACGTTAACCCTAACCCTGGTCCCAGTGGTTAGCGAACGTTAACCCTAACCCTGGTCCCAGTGGTTAGCGAACGTTGACCCTAACCCTGGTCCCAGTGGTTAGCGAACGTTAACCCTAACCCTGGTCCCAGTGGTTAGCGAACGTTAACCCTAACCCTGGTCCCAGTGGTTAGCCAACGTTAACCCTAACCCTGGTCCCAGTGGTTAGCGAACGTTAACCCTAACCCTGGTCCCAGTGGTTAGCGAACGTTAACCCTAACCCTGGTCCCAGTGGTTAGCGAACGTTAACCCTAACCCTGGTCCCAGTGGTTAGCCAACGTTAACCCTAACCCTGGTCCCAGTGGTTAGCCAACGTTAACCCTAACCCTGGTCCCAGTGGTTAGCCAACGTTAACCCTAACCCTGGTCCCAGTGGTTAGCCAACGTTAACCCTAACCCTGGTCCCAGTGGTTAGCGAACGTTAACCCTAACCCTGGTCCCAGTGGTTAGCGAACGTTAACCCTAACCCTGGTCCCAGTGGTTAGCGAACGTTAACCCTAACCCTGGTCCCAGTGGTTAGCGAACGTTAACCCTAACCCTGGTCCCAGTGGTTAGCCAACATTAACCCTAACCCTGGTCCAAGTGGTTGGCTACCTCTAATGCTAACCCTAACCCTCTGCCATTACGCACCATCAGTCATAGAAAGACACAGAAGGAATATGTCGGCAAAAGCTAAATCTATTTCCTGCTCTGTTACTGGCTGCACAGAACGACACACGTCTCTACATTGAATTCCAGTTTCAGAAGATGAATGACTGAAATGGATTTAATAGATTTTTGATGGAAACGTACCAGTTACAGTCCCAAAGAAGGCCTTGTTGGTGTGTGTTACCCACTGTTGGCACATCAATTCCATTACATTTTATTCATAGATCCCAAATCACAACGTCGTCTCCCAGGGTTTTACAGGGTTGACTGGAGAGAAGAATTAATGACAGACATGGATGAAGTCCAATCCTCCCCCTGACCTTAGACCCTCCCCCTGACCTTAGACCCTCCTCAGCAGAAAAAACTCCAAAACCCAGTGGCAAAAATAAACCACTTTGGAGAGAACCACATTGAAGGAAAGATCCACCCCCATGGACGGACTATCTATCGATGAACATCCATTTGTAGATGGGGGGGGGGGGGGGGGGCATGTTCATCCATCAGACATGTGAGGGTGAGTCGTTAAATATGTTTGAGCGTCACTTTTGCCAGTGAAACATGATTCACTTTAGAGGCTAGCCTTTGCTAACCAACACAAAAGCTAATAAACCAGAACATTCAGCAGAACCCTGGAGTCAGTGGAGCAACAAACTAAAACGAAATGAAATTAAAAATGAAATTAACCAACTATGTAAAACAGTCTTGTTCAGTATTTGACTCAAACATATCCAGTCGTACAACTACAACGTGACTGGTAAACGTTCTTTGACCAGGGGTCAGGGCATGCCACGCAGTTACCATGGTAGCTGTTCTCGTGAAAGCACACCCCATGGAAGAGAGGGGCGGAGTCAGCTGTGCCTCATTTGGCACTAAAGCAGTGTTTTGAAAACTTTCTCCAGGTTCAACAGGATGATGGATCACGGAGACACCAGGGACCAACTGGCCATGATATGTCCCCTTTAATACACTATTGACTTTACATTCAGTGATTATAATGGCACAAAGGTGTCACATCCTGACAACAGCAATATATGTTTGCACTTTAATGATCATCGATGTGTGGTGGAAGAACTGATCTGCCTTTAAAGCCTCTGTGGACAATTTTAATGTCATTATTTTATTTTAATGTCATTATCTTATTTTAATGTCATTATCTTATTTTAATGTCATTATCTTATTTTAATGTCATTATCTTATTTTAATGTCATCTTATTTTAATGTCATTATCTTATTTTAATGTCATTATCTTATTTTAATGTCATCTTATTTTAATGTCATTATCTTATTTTAATGTCATTATCTTATTTTAATGTCATTATCTTATTTTAATGTCATTATCTTATTTTAATGTCATCTTATTTTAATGTCATTATCTTATTTTAATGTCATTATCTTATTTTAATGTCATTATCTTATTTTAATGTCATCTTATTTTAATGTCATTATCTTATTTTAATGTCATTATCTTATTTTAATGTCATTATCTTATTTTAATGTCATTATCTTATTTTAATGTCATTATCTTATTTTAATGTCATTATCTTATTTTAATGTCATCTTATTTTAATGTCATTATCTTATTTTAATGTCATTATCTTATTTTAATGTCATCTTATTTTAATGTCATTATCTTATTTTAATGTCATTATCTTATTTTAATGTCATTATCTTATTTTAATGTCATTATCTTATTTTAATGTCATCTTATTTTAATGTCATTATCTTATTTTAATGTCATTATCTTATTTTAATGTCATTATCTTATTTTAATGTCATTATCTTATTTTAATGTCATCATCTTATTTTAATGTCATTATCTTATTTTAATGTCATCATCTTATTTTAATGTCATTATCTTATTTTAATGTCATTATCTTATTTTAATGTCATTTTCTTACCAATTCTGACACTGATTGTTTGGGGTCATTTTTTAAAAGAACTGTACATTGGAGGCTTTAAAGATGCAGACATGGATCACCTTGTAGATCAGGGGTCTACAACCCTGGTCCTCAGGGGTCAGTGTCCTGCATTAGATGTTTCTCTCTTCCATTAAATCATTAAATCGTTATCAGACTTCTGCAGAGCTGGATAATCAGCTGATCATCAGTTGAATCAGCTGTGATGGAAGAAGAAAATATCTAAAGCATTCAGGATCCTGGCCCCCCAGGACCAGGACCAGGACCAGGACCAGGACCAGGACCAGGACCAGGACCAGGACCAGGACCAGGACCAGGACCAGGATCTCCATCCTTGATGTAAAACATGCAGGATAGTGGCTCTGTCAGACCAGTGTTGTGTTCCAATATCCATCCTGTCATGACTACATTTGCACTTCCTGTACTTACTAAGTGTAAGTGTTGTTCCAATTCCAATACCGGCTCTGATTCTGCCGGCCGTGCTTAAAGGAAATGGAGTCACCAAAATAGATTGTATTGTAAAATGTATTTTTCACACAACTTTCAATACAAACTGCCACTGATGTTTTAACACTAGGGATAAGAAGTGATGTTTTAACACTAGGGATAAGAACTGATGTTTTAACACTAGGGATAAGAACTGATGTTTTTACACTAGGGATAAGAAGTGATGTTTTAACACTAGGGATAAGAAGTGATGTTTTAACACTAGGGATAAGAACTGATGTTTTAACACTAGGGATAAGAACTGATGTTTTAACACTAGGGATAAGAACTGATGTTTTTACACTAGGGATAAGAACTGATGTTTTAACTCTAGGGATAAGAACTGATGTTTTAACACTAAGGATAAGAACTGATGTTTTTACACTAGGGATAAGAACTGATGTTTTTACACTAAGGATAAGAACTGATGTTTTTACACTAAGGATAAGAACTGATGTTTTAACACTAGGGATAAGAACTGATGTTTTAACACTAGGGATAAGAACTGATGTTTTTACACTAGGGATAAGAACTGATGTTTTTACACTAGGGATAAGAACTGATGTTTTTACACTAAGGATAAGAACTGATGTTTTTACACTAAGGATAAGAACTGATGTTTTAACTCTAGGGATAAGAACTGATGTTTTAACACTAAGGATAAGAACTGATGTTTTTACACTAAGGATAAGAACTGATGTTTTAACACTAGGGATAAGAACTGATGTTTTAACACTAGGGATAAGAACTGATGTTTTAACACTAGGGATAAGAACTGATGTTTTAACACTCGGGATAAGAACTGATATTTTAACACTAGGGATAAGAACTGATGTTTTAACACTAGGGATAAGAACTGATGTTTTTACACTAGGGATAAGAACTGATGTTTTAACTCTAGGGATAAGAACTGATGTTTTAACACTAAGGATAAGAACTGATGTTTTTACACTAAGGATAAGAACTGATGTTTTAACACTAGGGATAAGAACTGATGTTTTAACACTAGGGATAAGAACTGATGTTTTAACACTAGGGATAAGAACTGATGTTTTTACACTAGGGATAAGAACTGATGTTTTAACTCTAGGGATAAGAACTGATGTTTTAACACTAAGAATAAGAACTGATGTTTTTACACTAAGGATAAGAACTGATGTTTTAACACTAGGGATAAGAACTGATGTTTTAACACTCGGGATAAGAACTGATATTTTAACACTAGGGATAAGAACTGATGTTTTAACACTAGGGATAAGAACTGATGTTTTAACACTCGGGATAAGAACTGATATTTTAACACTAGGGATAAGAAGTGATGTTTTAACACTAGGGATAAGAACTGATGTTTTAACTCTAGGGATAAGAACTGATGTTTTAACACTAGGGATAAGAACTGATGTTTTTACACTAGGGATAAGAACTGATGTTTTAACTCTAGGGATAAGAACTGATGTTTTAACACTAAGGATAAGAACTGATGTTTTTACACTAAGGATAAGAACTGATGTTTTAACACTAGGGATAAGAACTGATGTTTTAACACTCGGGATAAGAACTGATATTTTAACACTAGGGATAAGAACTGATGGTTTAACACTAGGGATAAGAACTGATGTTTTAACACTCGGGATAAGAACTGATATTTTAACACTAGGGATAAGAACTGATGTTTTTACACTAGGGATAAGAACTGATGTTTTAACACTAGGGATAAGAACTGATGTTTTAACACTAGGGATAAGAACTGATGTTTTAACACTAGGGATAAGAACTGATGTTTTAACACTAGGGATAAGAACTGATGTTTTTACACTAGGGATAAGAACTGATGTTTTAACACTAGGGAGAAGAACTGATGTTTTAACACTAAGGATAAGAACTGATGTTTTTACACTAAGGATAAAAACTGATGTTTTAACACTAGGGATAAGAACTGATGTTTTAACACTCGGGATAAGAACTGATATTTTAACACTAGGGATAAGAACTGATGTTTTAACACTAGGGATAAGAACTGATGTTTTAACACTCGGGATAAGAACTGATGTTTTAACACTCGGGATAAGAACTGATGTTTTAACACTAGGGATAAGAACTGATGTTTTTACACTAGGGATAAGAACTGATGTTTTTACACTAGGGATAAGAACTGATGTTTTTACACTAGGGATAAGAACTGATGTTTTTACACTCGGGATAAGAACTGACATCTGTAGGTTGTAGGGGTCGCCTGGCTCGCTCTGTTTATCTTCTGAATTCCCGCAGTTCAAAGGCAGTTTCTAACGTCACTTCCGATACATAGGTAATACATAAACAATATGGTGGCGGTTGAGTATGAAAAGTGTACAGTAACTCCACACTTAAAAAATGGCGGCTTTTGAAGGCATCATCCAGGTATTTCCAGTTACACTTAACTTCGCCGCAATTAGAAATGGGACGCCCTCCGTACCCAAAGACAGGACGGAAAGTGCAGTCAGTACAGATATTGGACCACAGCACGGGGCTGCAGACCCCTGACCCTGATAGAGAATATCTGCATAGGGGGTCTATCCTCCATAGACCCCCCATGCAGATACTGTGCCACATACAGCACAGGCCTAAAGTTTAGACCAGGGGTGTCCAAATCCAGTCCTGGAGGGTCAGTATCCTGCAGGTTTTAGATCTTTCTCTCTTCCACTACATCATTATCACATTTCCTCTGAGCTTTATGATCAGCTGATCATTCATTGAACCAGATGTGGTGGAAGAGGGACAAATCTAAAACCAACAGGACACTGACCCTCGAGGATTGGATTTGGAGACACCCCTGGTTTAGACACACCTTGTCATTCAATGTGTTTTCTTTATTGACATTGTAGATTCTCATTGAAGGAAATACAACTATGAATAAACACATGAAGATAGAAAAGCACGAAGAGCGCAGACTCTGCCAAGGCTCCTGAAAGACATGCAAGTGCCCCCCCCCCTCCACTGGTCACCATCAGACTTGTATCCGTTGTTTCTTGTGCCAGTATCAACATTTACTGAAGATTTCAGCTAAATCTGTCCATGACTATTGAAGTTATCTTCTTACAAACCAACCCACAAACACTGGGGAAAACATGACTCCACCAATTTCTTGTCGGAGTAATTATGTATTTAACAAAAAACTATGAAATAACTAAATATGTTTTAGATTTTACATTTGTCAAAATAGCAGGTTTTAGATCTTTCTCTCTTCCATTACATCATTATCGCTACAAACCCTTGATGTTCCATCAATGAGCTTCACCTGAAATAGATTTCCCTTCACAGCAGAGTTACTTATGCCACATTTCCACTACGCAGACTTGACTCGCCTTGCCTCAGGAACCACGTACTATTCCTTGAGAGCATTTCCATACAGATACTATAGTACCTAGATGTCATTATGAGGGGTGATGTAGCTCTCACATTGTAAATGCCCTTATTGCCCCATCAAGCTCACGATGGATTTTGTGGTCAGCCACCAAATGTCTCAACTTCCACCGACCGACCACGCTGTTGTTTTGTGGACTGACATAATTGCGTTGTTGCCTGAATTAACTGACTGCTCCATTTAAAGTAACTCCGAACCTAGTTTTTAAAAATGGCGGGTTGCTAATTGATAACGCAATGAAGTAGAGACACCTCCACCAATCAGTGTCTACGCTGTTTGCACGTGACATCATAGTATCACTTGAGACTACCAGGAACCTTGGCAGAGGCGATACCATAAATCTAGTACTGGATACCATGGTACGGGGTCATGGAAACGCAGCAAAGCGAGTCGAGTCAACACTAGTGGAAATGCAGCATAAGTGTAATTTATGTCTAATTAATGGGGTTGGGTCCCATCAGTTGTGTTGTGAAGAAATCAGGTTGATCCACAGCTCACAGTCCTATTGGACAACCGTTAGAATTCATAATATGGAAAGAATCAGCTAAGTCAAGAGAAACCAGTGGTCATCATTACCCTAAGTCTGAAAAACTGCAAAAACATTGAATGCCTCCCCAAGTGCAGTTGCAAAGACTACAACGAAACTACCCCAGGAAAAGAAGACCAAGAGTCCCCCTAACCCCAGGAAAGAAGACCAAGAGTCACCCTAACCCCAGGAAAAGAAGACCAAGAGTCCCCCTAACCCCAGGAAAAGAAGACCAAGAGCCCCCCTAACCCCAGGAAAAGAAGACCAAGAGTCCCCCTAACCCCAGGAAAAGAAGACCAAGAGCCCCCCTAACCCCAGGAAAAGAAGACCAAGAGTCCCCCTAACCCCAGGAAAAGAAGACCAAGAGCCCCCCTAACCCCAGGAAAAGAAGACCAAGAGCCCCCCTAACCCCAGGAAAAGAAGACCAAGAGCCCCCCTAACCCCAGGAAAAGAAGACCAAGAGTCCCCCTAACCCCAGGAAAAGAAGACCAAGAGCCCCCCTAACCCCAGGAAAAGAAGACCAAGAGTCCCCCTAACCCCAGGAAAAGAAGACCAAGAATCACCCTAACGCTAGGAAAAGAAGACCAAGAGTCCCCCTAACCCCAGGAAAGAAAGACCCAGTGTCACTTTCCAGACTGTTGGAAGGTGATGACCGCTGGAAGCTCGTCCAGGGAATGCCAAGAATGTGCAAAGCAGAAATTAGAAAAAGGGAAGAGGAGACTTTGAAGAAACTAGACTGTAAGACATGTTTTCAGTTATTTCACACTGTTTTTGGTCAAGTACATAATTCCACATGTGTTCATTCATACTTTTATTACCTTCAGTGAGAATCTACAAAGGAAATAGTCATGAAAATAAAGAAAAACGATTGAATGAGAAGGTGCGTCCAAACTTTACACCTGTACTTTACAAGACTAAAGCATTAAAGCAAGCATTAGAAGCTATAGGTATGGGTCCAACAGCAGCTCATGGACACTCAGTCACATATACTGGCCTCCTTTTGTGTTCCTTTCAGACAGTGGGCCACAGTTCACCACCCATTGGTTCATTAGATGGCTTACCCTTGTGGTACAGGGACACAAGAGCACTTAGACGGCCATGGTGCACAGGATGAACTGCAAAAAGGCAAACGGTGAAACAAAGGGACACAGCGTTAGCTACATGTGTCATAAGACCTTAGAAGGGACAGACACACAGACACAGATAGATGCAGGACCACAAACATCTTTGACTCATTACAGTCAGTGAAGCTCAACAAGAGTAGAGAAGATTTGTTTTTAATTGCTTTATTTTTTCTACTTTACTGACCTTCAAAGCTGACAAATGGTGATACTTTTAAGTAAACCTGAGGAGGACAAATAAAGATCTAAAAGACAAAAGAACAACTCACGTCATCATATTGAAAGTTGACAGATCCTTGTTGCATGGCATCTCTCCTCCTGAAGTTGTCTAGAACGGTAAAAGGAAACAAAAAATTAACAAGGTAAGAACAAGAACCAAAGTTAAAGTTTAGACCTTTTTTAGACTTTTTAGAGCATGATGAGAAAGATTTTAGACCAATGTTAAGACCCCCTCAAATAAAAAGATGATCACATTTCATTCTCAAAACTACGTCACTTTGTACTGGAAATGAAAAAGTGTGAGTTTTTTATATTTATGGAATATATACGAAAATATGAAAAGTACAGAACATGGTAGTGGACACACTGAGCCGCCAAATACTGTATTTTCTGGACTATAATGTGCGGCTGTGGCTCAGTTGGTAGAGTGGGTTGTTTGGGTCAAAGGTTAAAGCTGTGGGTCAGTTGGTAGAGTGGGTCGCCCAATGACCGAGAGGTTGGCGGTTCGCGTCCCAGCTCTGGCTGTCCACATGTCGAAGTGTCCTTGGGCAAGAAACTGAACCCTGACTTAGGCCCCCAGTAGGACTGACCTTTGACCTTAGAAAAACCTACTGGTGTATGAGTGTGTGTGTGAATGTGAAGCTAATGTAAAGCGCTTTGAACCATGAAGGTGGAAAAGAACTATACAAGTGCAGACCATTTACCATTTAGAAAATTTAAATTTTCTGCAAAAAAACAGTGCGTCTTATATATGTATTATTCTGGTTGTGTTTAATGACTGGGAATTATGTCATTATTTTGACTTTTTACCTCATTATTTTGACTTTTTATCTCATTATTTTGATTATACTTAATGCGCCTTATAGTCCACTGTACCTTATAGTGCAGAAAATAATCTAATTATTTATTAGTTTTCATCAGCTGACAGTAGAAAGAGCAAAAGCCACTTTTTTTTCTTCTCCAGACACTTCTCACAGAATGAATAGAACAGATGTAAAAATAATTGAATTTTAAATTTTTTAAGCCTTTTTTTAGACCTTGTGGGAACCCTGGTTAAGACCAAACACTTACCCACAGGACCTTGTTGACTATTTACAATACTGGTGTGTATGTAGACATAGAAAAATAATAATGAGTTAGATTTATATAGCACGGTTCGATTGTACACACATATCAAAGCACACAATGGATGGATGGGTTATTCACTCACTCTCACACACTCCCTCTGGTGGTGGTAAACTACAACAGTTGCCCTGGGGCAGACTAACAGAAGTGTGGCTCCTCTGTCCACCACCGAATATTCATACTCATTCATACACCAGTGTGAGCACTGGAGTGTTTTTGCCCAAGGACACAACAGCACATGAGTAGGACAGAGGGGGTTTCAAACCACCAATCCTTCGGTTATTGGATGATCCGCTCTACAATCAGAATTATTGTCAATGTTATAAAACATCCATCAGATTTGAGCTGCTGCTCCAATATAATAAAATAAGGTAGTAAAGTAGAATTAAACTCAAATATAAAAATCTAATGTGGACATTTCAAATATCACCAAATGAACGTCACAACTATCTACCAACTGTAGCCAACAGCAAAAAGCAAAATAAAAAAAATAGATACCTGTAAGAGCTCGCAGTTTGACACAACAGGCCACGTAGTCATCAAAGAAGATTCTGCTGTTCTTACTGTAGCGCTTGACAATCCCATTCAGAGCCTGAGGACTGATGCGATAGCCTAGCAAAACAAACAAACAAACAAACAAACACACACACACACACACACACCAGTGAGTTTGTGGTTGCAGTGTTTCCTGTCAATCTACAGGACAAAAAAAGAAGTCCAGTTATATCCCTGTACCTCTGACCAAAAAATCGAGGAAAGACTACTGGTGACGCGAGAAAAGACTACTGGTGACGCGAAAAAAGACTACTGGTGACGCGAGAAAAGACAACTGGTGACGCGAAAAAAGACTACTGGTGACGCGAGAAAAGACTACTGGTGACGCGAAAAAAGACTACTGGTGACGCGAAAAAAGACTACTGGTGACGCGAGAAAAGACTACTGGTGACGCGAAAAAAGACTACTGGTGACGCGAGAAAAGACTACTGGTGACGCGAAAAAAGACTACTGGTGACGCGAGAAAAGACTACTGGTGACGCGAAAAAAGACTACTGGTGACGCGAGAAAAGACTACTGGTGACGCGAGGAAAGACTACTTGTGACGCGAGAAAAGAGTACTGGTGACGCGAAAAAAGACTACTGGTGATGCGAAAAAAGACTACTGGTGATGCGAAAAAAGACTACTGGTGACGCGAAAAAAGACTACTGGTGACGCGAAAAAAGACTACTGGTGATGCGAGGAAAGACTACTGGTGACGCGAGGAAAGACTACTGGTGATGCGAGGAAAGACTACTGGTGACGCGAAAAAAGACTACTGGTGACGCGAGGAAAGGCTACTGGTGACGCGAGGAAAGACTACTTGTGACGCGAGAAAAGAGTACTGGTGACGCGAGAAAAGACTACTGGTGACGCGAGGAAAGACTACTGGTAACGCGAGAAAAGACTACTGGTGATGCGAGGAAAGACTACTGGTGACGCGAGAAAAGACTACTGGTGACGCGAGAAAAGACTACTGGTGACGCGAGGAAAGACTACTGGTGATGCGAGGAAAGACTACTGGTGACGCGAGAAAAGACTACTGGTGACGCGAGAAAAGACTACTGGTGACGCGAGGAAAGACTACTGGTGACGCGAGAAAAGACTACTGGTGACGCGAGAAAAGACTACTGGTGACATGAAAAAAGACTACTGGTGACGCGAGGAAAGACTACTGGTGACGTGAGAAAAGACTACTGGTGACAGTGGAAAAGACTACTGGTGACGTGAGGAAAGACTACTGGTGACGCGAGAAAAGACTACTGGTGACGCGAGGAAAGACTACTGGTGACGCGAGAAAAGACTACTGGTGACGCGAGAAAAGACTACTGGTGACGCGTGGAAAGACTACTGGTGACGTGAGAAAAGACTACTGGTGACAGTGGAAAAGACTACTGGTGACGCGAGGAAAGACTACTGTTGACAGTGGAAAAGACTACTGGTGACGCGAGGAAAGACTACTGGTGACGCGAGGAAAGACTACTGGTGACGTGAGGAAAGACTACTGGTGACGCGAGGAAAGACTACTGGTGACGCGAGAAAAAACTACTGGTGACGCGAGGAAAGACTACTGGTGACGCGAGGAAAGACTACTGGTGACGCGAGAAAAGACTACTTGTGACGCGAGAAAAGAGTACTGGTGACGCGAAAAAAGACTACTGGTGATGCGAAAAAAGACTACTGGTGATGCGAAAAAAGACTACTGGTGACGCGAAAAAAGACTACTGGTGACGCGAAAAAAGACTACTGGTGATGCGAGGAAAGACTACTGGTGACGCGAGGAAAGACTACTGGTGATGCGAGGAAAGACTACTGGTGACGCGAAAAAAGACTACTGGTGACGCGAGGAAAGGCTACTGGTGACGCGAGGAAAGACTACTTGTGACGCGAGAAAAGAGTACTGGTGACGCGAGAAAAGACTACTGGTGACGCGAGGAAAGACTACTGGTAACGCGAGAAAAGACTACTGGTGATGCGAGGAAAGACTACTGGTGACGCGAGAAAAGACTACTGGTGACGCGAGAAAAGACTACTGGTGACGCGAGGAAAGACTACTGGTGATGCGAGGAAAGACTACTGGTGACGCGAGAAAAGACTACTGGTGACGCGAGAAAAGACTACTGGTGACGCGAGGAAAGACTACTGGTGACGCGAGAAAAGACTACTGGTGACGCGAGGAAAGACTACTGGTGACGCGAGAAAAGACTACTGGTGACGCGAGAAAAGACTACTGGTGACATGAAAAAAGACTACTGGTGACGCGAGGAAAGACTACTGGTGACGTGAGAAAAGACTACTGGTGACAGTGGAAAAGACTACTGGTGACGTGAGGAAAGACTACTGGTGACGCGAGAAAAGACTACTGGTGACGCGAGGAAAGACTACTGGTGACGCGAGAAAAGACTACTGGTGACGCGAGAAAAGACTACTGGTGACGCGTGGAAAGACTACTGGTGACGTGAGAAAAGACTACTGGTGACAGTGGAAAAGACTACTGGTGACGCGAGGAAAGACTACTGTTGACAGTGGAAAAGACTACTGGTGACGCGAGGAAAGACTACTGGTGACGCGAGGAAAGACTACTGGTGACGTGAGGAAAGACTACTGGTGACGCGAGGAAAGACTACTGGTGACGCGAGAAAAAACTACTGGTGACGCGAGGAAAGACTACTGGTGACGCGAGGAAAGACTACTGGTGACGCGAGAAAAGACTACTGGTGACAGTGGAAAAGACTACTGGTGACGCGAGGAAAGACTACTGGTGACAGTGGAAAAGACTACTGTTGACGTGAGGAAAGACTACTGGTGACGCGAGGAAAGACTACTGGTGACAGTGGAAAAGACTACTGGTGACGCGAGGAAAGACTACTGGTGACAGTGGAAAAGACTACTGTTGACGTGAGGAAAGACTACTGGTGACGCGAGGAAAGACTACTGGTGACAGTGGAAAGACTACTGGTGAGAGTGGAAAAGACTACTGGTGACGCGAGGAAAGACTACTGGTGACAGTGGAAAAGACTACTGGTGACGCGAGGAAAGACTACTGGTGACGCGAGGAAAGACTACTGGTGACAGTGGAAAAGACTACTGGTGACGCGAGGAAAGACTACTGGTGACGCGAGGAAAGACTACTGGTGACGCGAGAAAAGACTACTGGTGACGCGAGGAAAGACTACTGGTGACGTGAGGAAAGACTACTGGTGACGCGAGGAAAGACTACTGGTGACGCGAGAAAAGACTACTGGTGACGCGAGGAAAGACTACTGGTGACGTGAGGAAAGACTACTGGTGACGTGAGGAAAGACTACTGGTGACGCGAGAAAAGACTACTGGTGACGCGAGGAAAGACTACTGGTGACGCGAGGAAAGACTACTGGTGACGCGAGAAAAGACTACTGGTGACAGTGGAAAAGACTACTGTTGACGTGAGGAAAGACTACTGGTGACGCGAGGAAAGACTACTGGTGACAGTGGAAAAGACTACTGGTGACAGTGGAAAGACTACTGGTGAGAGTGGAAAAGACTACTGGTGACGCGAGGAAAGACTACTGGTGACAGTGGAAAAGACTACTGGTGACGCGAGGAAAGACTACTGGTGACGCGAGGAAAGACTACTGGTGACAGTGGAAAAGACTACTGGTGACGCGAGGAAAGACTACTGGTGACGCGAGGAAAGACTACTGGTGACGCGAGAAAAGACTACTGGTGACGCGAGGAAAGACTACTGGTGACGTGAGGAAAGACTACTGGTGACGCGAGGAAAGACTACTGGTGACGCGAGAAAAGACTACTGGTGACGCGAGGAAAGACTACTGGTGACGCGAGGAAAGACTACTGGTGACAGTGGAAAAGACTACTGGTGACGCGAGGAAAGACTACTGGTGACGCGAGGAAAGACTACTGGTGACGCGAGAAAAGACTACTGGTGACGCGAGAAAAGACTACTGGTGACGCGAGAAAAGACTACTGGTGACGCGAGAAAAGACTACTGGTGACGCGAGGAAAGACTACTGGTGACAGTGGAAAAGACTACTGGTGACGCGAGGAAAGACTACTGGTGACGCGAGGAAAGACTACTGGTGACAGTGGAAAAGACTACTGGTGACGCGAGGAAAGACTACTGGTGACGCGAGAAAAGACTACTGGTGACGCGAGAAAAGACTACTGGTGACGCGAGAAAAGACTACTGGTGACGCGAGAAAAGACTACTGGTGATGCGAGAAAAGACTACTGGTGACGCGAGAAAAGACTACTGGTGACGCGAGAAAAGACTACTGGTGACGCGAGGAAAGACTACTGGTGACGCGTGGAAAGACTACTGGTGACGTGAGAAAAGACTACTGGTGACAGTGGAAAAGACTACTGGTGACAGTGGAAAAGACTACTGGTGACAGTGGAAAAGACTACTGGTGACAGTGGAAAAGACTACTGGTGACAGTGGAAAAGACTACTGGTGACAGTGGAAAAGACTACTGGTGACAGTGGAAAAGACTACTGGTGACAGTGGAAAAGACTACTGGTGACGCGAGGAAAGACTACTGGTGACAGTGGAAAAGACTACTGGTGACAGTGGAAAAGACTACTGGTGACAGTGGAAAAGACTACTGGTGACAGTGGAAAAGACTACTGGTGACAGTGGAAAAGACTACTGGTGACAGTGGAAAAGACTACTGGTGAGAGTGGAAAAGACTACTGGTGACGCGAGGAAAGACTACTGGTGACAGTGGAAAAGACTACTGGTGACGCGAGGAAAGACTACTGGTGACGCGAGGAAAGACTACTGGTGACAGTGGAAAAGACTACTGGTGACGCGAGGAAAGACTACTGGTGACGCGAGGAAAGACTACTGGTGACGCGAGAAAAGACTACTGGTGACGCGAGGAAAGACTACTGGTGACGTGAGGAAAGACTACTGGTGACGCGAGGAAAGACTACTGGTGACGCGAGAAAAGACTACTGGTGACGCGAGGAAAGACTACTGGTGACGCGAGGAAAGACTACTGGTGACAGTGGAAAAGACTACTGGTGACGCGAGGAAAGACTACTGGTGACGCGAGGAAAGACTACTGGTGACGCGAGAAAAGACTACTGGTGACGCGAGAAAAGACTACTGGTGACGCGAGAAAAGACTACTGGTGACGCGAGAAAAGACTACTGGTGACGCGAGAAAAGACTACTGGTGACGCGAGGAAAGACTACTGGTGACGCGAGGAAAGACTACTGGTGACAGTGGAAAAGACTACTGGTGACGCGAGGAAAGACTACTGGTGACGCGAGGAAAGACTACTGGTGACAGTGGAAAAGACTACTGGTGACGCGAGGAAAGACTACTGGTGACGCGAGAAAAGACTACTGGTGACGCGAGAAAAGACTACTGGTGACGCGAGAAAAGACTACTGGTGACGCGAGAAAAGACTACTGGTGACGCGAGAAAAGACTACTGGTGACGTGAGAAAAGACTACTGGTGACGCGAGAAAAGACTACTGGTGACGCGAGGAAAGACTACTGGTGACAGTGGAAAAGACTACTGGTGACAGTGGAAAAGACTACTGGTGACAGTGGAAAAGACTACTGGTGACAGTGGAAAAGACTACTGGTGACAGTGGAAAAAGACTACTGGTGACAGTGGAAAAGACTACTGGTGACAGTGGAAAAGACTACTGGTGACAGTGGAAAAGACTACTGGTGACAGTGGAAAAGACTACTGGTGACGCGAGGAAAGACTACTGGTGACAGTGGAAAAGACTACTGGTGACAGTGGAAAAGACTACTGGTGACAGTGGAAAAGACTACTGGTGACAGTGGAAAAGACTACTGGTGACGCGAGGAAAGACTACTGGTGACAGTGGAAAAGACTACTGGTGACAGTGGAAAAGACTACTGGTGACAGTGGAAAAGACTACTGGTGACAGTGGAAAAGACTACTGGTGACAGTGGAAAAGACTACTGGTGACAGTGGAAAAGACTACTGGTGACAGTGGAAAAGACTACTGGTGACAGTGGAAAAGACTACTGGTGACGCGAGGAAAGACTACTGGTGACAGTGGAAAAGACTACTGGTGACAGTGGAAAAGACTACTGGTGACAGTGGACCCAGCGCACCAACCCCACTGATAGTTAGCTTAGTTAGCCTAAGCAAATTATCAGTAGCTTAGGCTAACTAAACTACTGATTGTTATCTTATTTGTTTTATAATTATACAGACTATAACATAATCTGTTGTCCACACATGCAGTGTTTCAACAGTGTCAGAACGACTGCACCCATGAGGGAGGATTATCTGACAAAACAGCACGACTGGACAAACTAGTCTGTCAAATGTTCCTACTGTCTAGATGTCACAGTAGCATTGATAGGATGATTTGATGAGGTAGTATAACTGGACAGAACACTAGTTTACTTCATGACAGAGTGTTACATAACACCACAACAAAGGCCTGTTTACATTCAAATTACAACTGTATGACAAACATGTAGCAGCATTGGAAAGGACAACTGACCAATGCTAGCAGGTCAATGTAGGTTTTTAAAACACCAGTCGACCCCATAACTTTAGTAGAATAGCAGCTTAATTACACTACCAATGTGGAACCAATAAATAAACACTTCTGATAACATTAAAGGTACATCCACATTATATCCACCAATGGAGTTTGGGAGTGTCCTTTTTTTGGAGTGTCCTTTTTTTTGGAGTGTCCTTTTTTTTGGAGTGTCCTTTTTTTTGGAGTGTCCTATTTGTGGTCCATCTACCTCCATCTATTTAGATCAGTAATTGCATGTTTTCTATATTAATAAATATCCTGGAAAGGACACACTGTTTAGATTTATAGATGATTTGCCATTTGTAGATTGCCCACAAGGGGGCACTCAAACGTTTAGAATCACTAAACACACTTGTTCAAATGTCTGAAATCATTTGTCTGACTTCAAAATCAAGAGCAAACGAGTGATAAATGATGGAGAATAGTGTCTTCTGTGGTTTTATAGATGTTCTACTGTGATGACAGGCCCACTTTACTTCTATTCAGCCGAATTAAACAGTACTAAATATTCTAAATGCCATTAGACGTGCTAACATGATTCATTAAATAAACATGGCGCTTTAAAACTCTCACCCATTGCAGCGATTGCCTGAGACATCTCATGTGGTTCCACGGTTCCACTCCTGTCCTGGTCAAACATCATGAAGTTCTGCTTCCAGCTGTTGAGTGCAGTGAACAGTTCCTTGAACTCATTAAAACCCATCTTCCCTGTGTAGTCCCTCTGGTGACATCACAGTTAAGGTTTATTTATAGATAAATACAGTTAAGGTTTATTTATAGATAAATACAGTTAAGGTTTATTTATAGATAAATACAGTTAAGGTTTATTTATAGATAAATACAGTTAAGGTTTATTTATAGATAAATACAGTTAAGGTTTATTTATAGATAAATACAGTTAAGGTTTATTTATAGATAAATACAGTTAAGGTTTATTTATAGATAAATACAGTTAAGGTTTATTTATAGATAAATACAGTTAATGATTATTTATAGATAAATAAGGTTAAGTTTTAATTATAGATAAGGTTTAAATCACTCACACACAGGGTTAGTATAAAGTGTGGATGTTATAAAGAAGACAGTTGGAAAAACCTGGTTTAAAGTGTAAACACACCTTATTTAAAGAGCAGTGAAGGTAAAGGTTAAAGGTTAAACATATGTCACATACAAAACTGCTTTTCACCCTTCAACCCAAAAGTAAACAAAGGATACGTCCAACATCGCAATCATGATCCTACATGTGTCCAAGCTAAAGGCTAAAAAAAAAGAAAAAAAGAAACATTAAAAACAGGTGTGGAATGATGTTAAGATCATTTATTGTAATAATCAGCAGTTTTTTTTGGTTAACTTACGAGAGTAGCTACCAGTGAAACCAGCCTGAGTCAAACACCTCTGGAGTTCCTCTGAGTCCACCTCACCATCCTGGAAAAAGTCAAAGGTCAAAACTAAACCAATAAATATATCAACTACATATACAAAACATGTTCAAATCCAATAAAATTAACAAAAAAATAAACAAAAAAAGGATGAAAAATCCAAAATGTATAAAAAAAAAAAACACTTCTAAAACAGAGAAGGAAAAAAAAAAGATAAAATGTCTTAAAACATAAAAATATCAATAAATATTTACGGATGTGAAAATTAATCCATCATCATGATTAATCTGATGAAACATTTTAACAGTTGTGTTGTTCAAACTGTTGAATAAACATGTTGTGGATTTAAACACTAAACATGATCCACCAGACGTGGATCAACTTTTCTCTCCCAGACACCCACATGAGCCTGGACGGGCTAACATCGAAATCTACATTTTATAACAATTTGGGGGTTTAGGGGGTAGTATTGGGGGTTTAGGTGGGTAGTATTGGGTAGTATTGGGGGTTTAGGGGGTAGTATTGGGGGTTTAGGGGGTAGTATTGGGGGTTTAGGGGGTAGTACTGGGGGTTTAGGTGGGTAGTATTGGGGGTTTAGGGGGTAGTACTGGGGGTTTAGGGGGTAGTATTGGGGGTTTAGGGGGTAGTACTGGGGGTTTGGGGGTAGTATTGGGGGTTTAGGGGGTAGTACTGGGGGTTTAGGGGGTAGTATTGGGGGTTTAGGGGGTAGTATTGGGGGTTTAGGGGGTAGTATTGGGGGTTTAGGGGGTAGTACTGGGGGTTTAGGGGGTAGTATAGGGGGTAGTATTGGGGGTTTAGGGGGTAGTACTGGGGGTTTAGGGGGTAGTATTGGGGGTTTAGGGGGTAGTATTGGGGGTTTAGGGGGTAGTACTGGGGGTTTAGGGGGTAGTATTGGGGGTTTAGGGGGTAGTATTGGGGGTTTAGGGGGTAGTATTGGGGGTTTAGGGGGTAGTACTGGGGGTTTAGGGGGTAGTACTGGGGGTTTAGGGGGTAGTATTGGGGGTTTAGGGGGTAGTATTGGGGGTTTAGGGGGTAGTACTGGGGGTTTAGGTGGGTAGTATTGGGGGTTTAGGGGGTAGTATTGGGGGTTTAGGGGGTAGTACTGGGGGTTTAGGTGGGTAGTATTGGGGGTTTAGGGGGTAGTATTGGGGGTTTAGGGGGTAGTACTGGGGGTTTAGGGGGTAGTATTGGGGGTTTAGGGGGTAGTATTGGGGGTTTAGGGGGTAGTATTGAGGGTTTAGGGGGTAGTACTGGGGGTTTAGGGGGTAGTATTGAGGGTTTAGGGGGTAGTACTGGGGGTT
>CM035784.1:28797698-28860198 GCA_020466265.1 Siphamia tubifer
CGGTGGATGCGGTGGAATGAAAAGCAACACTGTGATTGGCTGTCGTACAAACAGCGCACACATGCTCTTTACATTCACACATCATTTTACAGAATAACAAGTAAATTGAGCGCGGCATTTATTAACATACTTTAATATTCTCATGGGACGTAGCAAGTCATCACAAGTCAAAGGGCCAAAGTCCAAGTGAAGTCACGAGTTATTGACGTTGAAGTCCAAGTCGAGTTGCAAGTGTTTGTACATTTTGTCGAGTCAAGTCTAAAGTCGTCAAATTGACGACTCGAGTCTGACTCGAGTCCAAGTCACATAACTCGAGTCCACACCTCTGACTAATACTAAGACTGAAATACTAAGACTGAAATACTAAGACTGAAATACTAATACTAATACTAAGACTGAAATACTAAGACTGAAATACTAATACTAATACTAAGACTGAAATACTAAGACTGAAATACTAATACTAATACTAAGACTGAAATACTAAGACTGAAATACTAAGACTGAAATACTAAGACTGAAATACTAAGACTGAAATACTAAGACTGAAATACTAATACTAATACTAAGACTGAAATACTAAGACTGAAATACTAATACTAATACTAAGACTGAAATACTAAGACTGAAATACTAATACTAATACTAAGACTGAAATACTAAGACTGAAATACTAAGACTGAAATACTAATACTAATACTAAGACTGAAATACTAAGACTGAAATACTAATACTAATACTAAGACTGAAATACTAAGACTGAAATACTAATACTAATACTAAGACTGAAATACTAAGACTGAAATACTAAGACTGAAATACTAATACTAATACTAAGACTGAAATACTAAGACTGAAATACTAATACTAATACTAAGACTGAAATACTAAGACTGAAATACTAATACTAATACTAAGACTGAAATACTAAGACTGAAATACTAAGACTGAAATACTAATACTAATACTAAGACTGAAATACTAATACTAATACTAAGACTGAAATACTAAGACTGAAATACTAATACTAATACTAAGACTGAAATACTAAGACTGAAATACTAATACTAATACTAAGACTGAAATACTAAGACTGAAATACTAAGACTGAAATACTAATACTAATACTAAGACTGAAATACTAAGACTGAAATACTAAGACTGAAATACTAATACTAATACTAAGACTGAAATACTAAGACTGAAATACTAAGACTGAAATACTAATACTAATACTAAGACTGAAATACTAAGACTTAAATACTAAGACTGAAATACTAATACTGAAATACTAAGACTGAAATACTAAGACTGAAATACTAATACTAATACTAAGACTGAAATACTAAGACTGAAATACTAAGACTGAAATACTAAGACTGAAATACTAAGACTGAAATACTAATACTAATACTAAGACTGAAATACTAATACTAATACTAAGACTGAAATACTAAGACTGAAATACTAAGACTGAAATACTAATACTAAGACTGAAATACTAAGACTGAAATACTAAGACTGAAATACTAATACTAAGACTGAAATACTAAGACTGAAATACTAAGACTGAAATACTAATACTAATACTAAGACTGAAATACTAAGACTGAAATACTAATACTAATACTGAAATACTAAGACTGAAATACGAAGACTGAAATACTAAGACTGAAATACTAATACTAATACTAAAATACTAAGACTGAAATACTAATACTAATACTAAGACTGAAATACTAAGACTGAAATACTAAGACTGAAATACTACTACTAAAATACTAAAACTAAATACTAAAACTAAAATACTAATACTGAAATACTACTACTAAAATACTAAAACTAAAATACTAATACTGAAATACTAATACTGAAATACTAAGACTGAAATACTAATACTGAAATACTAAGACTGAAATACTAATACTAAAATACTAAGACTGAAATACTAATACTGAAATACTAAGACTGAAATACTAATACTAAAATACTAAGACTGAAATACTAATACTGAAAAACTAATATTAAAATACTTATACTAAAATACTAATATTAAAATACTAATACTAAAATACTAAAACTAAAATAATACTAAAATACTAAAACTAAAATAATACTAAAATACTAAAACTAAAATAATACTAAAATACTAAAACTAAAATAATACTAAAATACTAAAACTAAAATAATACTAAAATACTAAAACTAAAATAATACTAAAATACTAAAAGTAAAATAATACTAAAATACTAAAACTAAAATAATACTAAAATACTAAAAGTAAAATAATACTAAAATACTAATTCAAAAGTAAATTTGAGTTGAGTAATATTTTAGTGAACGTGTCAGAGAACATGAGAACAGTTGAATAAATATAAACAAATATTAATGTTGAGTTCATAATGAGGTAAACATCAGGTCATGTGACTTTTGTCATCCATGTTCTGTCACTGGGATTTATTTGTTAATAAAAACGTTTATGTTCAATGAATAATGTTTATATTTATGATTTAATATTTTCCATTAATTATCATAGAACGTTCTATGATATTGTTTTAAATTACTGTTGTCAAATAAGACACTTTAATTTGATTATTAATTAAATTAGACATGTTTATTTCAACATTTATTTAATTAAACAGATTAAACAGTCGTCCTGTTGTTATGTCTTTAATGTTTGTCTTATTTCTGTGTGAGAGACAAAGACAATTTTAATGATGAACAGTGTGTGTGAAGAAACTAAGAATAAAATGGACTTTAGACACTTTATATCTGTCTGTCTCTCTCTCTGTCTCTCTCTCTCTCTCTCTCTCTCTCTCTCTCTATATATATATATATATATATATATATATATATATATATATATATATAAGGTCGTTAATGAAAATAGTTTAAATGAGTATAAATTGTAGAATAATTACCCTGGAACCTGTCTGAAAATTACTTGTAATAAGTAGTTATAAAGGTATTATTACTATGACCACCTGATTATTGATCATATTGTGTTACCAATAATAAAAGTGTCGTGGTACCTTTGGATATCTGATGGACACCGTCTGCGGGTACTGATCATGGCCAAACCAGGTGTATTCTATATTTGGAACGTTGGTGTCGTTGAACTGAGCAAAAGCCACGAACTTTCCTCCAGGTGAAAACCACAACCCCTGAGCAGATGAAAACATCTCCTCTGTAAGAGTGAAGATATGAGAGTGAATGATCTGCATTTTTTGTACAACACTGTACATTAACCCCACATTCACCCATTCACACACTTTACATTAATGAATTAGATTTCTATAGTTCTTTTCAAGGCACCCAAAGCGCTTGACATTAGTGTTCCATTATTCATTCACTCTCACATGTTCCCTCTGGTGGTGGTAAACTACATATGTAGTCACAGTTGCCCTGGGGCAGACTGACAGAAGCGTGGCTGCCATTTCACGCCTACGGCCCCTCTGACCACCACCAAACATTCATACTCATTCATACACCAGTGTGAGTGACACTGGAGGCAAGGAGGGTAAAGTGTCTTTGCCCAAGGACACAACGACTAGGACAGAGCGGGAATTGAACCGTCAACCCTTTGGTTAATGGACAACCTGCTCTACCAACTGAGCCATGGCTGCCCCAGCCTCACATTCACCCATTCACACTTTACATTAACCTCACATTCACCCATTCACACACTTTACATTAGCCTCACATTCACCCATTCACACTTTACATTAACCTCACATTCACCCATTCACACACTTTACATTAGCCTCACATTCACCCATTCACACACTTAACATTAACCTCACATTCACCCATTCACACCCTTTACATTAACCTCACATTCACCCATTCACACACTTTACATTAACCTCACATTCACCCATTCACACACTTTACATTAGCCTCACATTCACCCATTCACACTTTACATTAACCTCACATTCACCCATTCACACACTTTACATTAGCCTCACATTCACCCATTCACACACTTAACATTAACCTCACATTCACCCATTCACACTTTACATTAACCTCACATTCACCCATTCACACACTTTACATTAGCCTCACATTCACCCATTCACACTTTACATTAACCTCACATTCACCCATTCACACACTTTACATTAGCCTCACATTCACCCATTCACACACTTAACATTAACCTCACATTCACCCATTCACACTTTACATTAACCTCACATTCACCCATTCACACACTTTACATTAGCCTCACATTCACCCATTCACACTTTACATTAACCTCACATTCACCCATTCACACACTTTACATTAGCCTCACATTCACCCATTCACACACTTAACATTAACCTCACATTCACCCATTCACACTCTTTACATTAACCTCACATTCACCCATTCACACACTTTACATTAGCCTCACATTCACCCATTCACACTTTACATTAACCTCACATTCACCCATTCACACACTTTACATTAGCCTCACATTCACCCATTCACACACTTAACATTAACCTCACATTCACCCATTCACACTCTTTACATTAACCTCACATTCACCCATTCACACACTTAACATTAACTTCACATTCACCCATTCACACTTTACATTAACATCACGTTCACCCATTCACTACACCAGTAGGTTTCTAAGGTTCTGTCAGTCCTACTGGGAGACTAAGGCAGGGTCTTTGTCCAAGGAGACATTTGGACATTTGGACACTTGGACATGTGGACAGAAGTGGAACCTGAATTCAAATGATTTTTTACACCAATGATTATTCAGATATTTAGCAAGGGATAATACATGGAACACGAGGTACTATCAGAAAAATATTCCCCGACGGGGCGAACAACACCTGGTAACTGGTGTTCCATGTATTATGCCGCTTATTCTACGGGTTATTACAGTTTTTTACTGTCTCTACTCTAATAGACTAGTGTTGTGAAATAGGCGGGGCAGGTGTTGTCCCGTTCCTGCAAATAAATAGTGAAAACGAAGCTCAATGAAACCGCTCCTTGTTTTATAAAAACCATCATAGAGGAGTTAACTGAGGAGTAAAATACTGGAGATTTTGTACGAGATGACCACGGATATTTCCCTTGATTTCCTGACTACGGTAAGGATAACATTAGCATAGGCTAACATTGCATAAGCTAGCAGTTACAACAAAGCTAATGTTTACTTTAAAAGTGGCCGAACTACCTGCGCAGTGATATGGTACAGTGAATCTGAAGTGGCTAAACCCGTTACCATGGGTAGCGGGTGTTAACGGCGCAGTGGGCGGTTATCGAAAAAAATCGGCCCGCTGACGTCATTCAAAGTGAACGGGACGTTCTAGAAGGACTAGAATAACTGCAATAATCATAAGAGTTTTAAATGTGTCCAAAAATAAATCCTTTAAAAGTGAGTTAGTGTTTGATCAGGACACAGTGACTGAGTTTAGTAAATATGGACAAAAAATATGGAAAAAAAAAACGTCTGAAATGAGATTGAAAAAAATCATCATTATGAGATAATATGTGTAACTATGATAAACTGACATAAATATGAGATTAAAAATAAAAATATATACATATATATATATATTTGTACACAGTTACTGTCCCACTTACCTTCATAAACCCAGTCTGGAACCCCATTAAAGATGACATTGTTTCGTCCAGTGTCTGTGACTCTTTCAGACAAACTGTCAGGACTGATCTTTATATAAATATTATTGTTCCAAACATAAGCCTAAAAAAACAACAACAACAATCATTCAACATTAGTCTTATTTGTTTTACAAGCTCAGAGAACTTTATTTTGACACCAATACATGTATTTTTTGTTCATTCATTTTTCAAATTAAAACCAAAAAATAAGACAAAGAACCAAGTTTTATTCATTATTTGTTTAGAATTTAAATTTTTGTGTTTAAATGAATAATATAAAAAAACTGATAACGACCGTTTTCTGAAGTAGAAGGTACATGAAGTAAATTGAGTAAAACCGTAGATGACCTTTGACCCTCAGAGTAAACTCACAGGGTCACCCTAAGACCTGAAGATATGACCAGGGTATCAAACTATAAATATATAAATATATAAATGTAAAGAGTATAAAGTACAAATATTTATATTAATGTAAAGAGTATAAAGTACAAATATTTATATAAATGTAAAGAGTATAAAGTACATATATTTATATAAATGTAAAGAGTATAAAGTACAAATATTTATATTAATGTAAAGAGTATAAAGTACAAATATTTATATAAATGTAAAGAGTATAAAGTACAAATATTTATATAAATGTAAAGAGTATAAAGTACAAATATTTATATAAATGTAAAGAGTATAAAGTACAAATATTTATATTAATGTAAAGAGTATAAAGTACAAATATTTATATAAATGTAAAGAGTATAAAGTACAAATATTTATATAAATGTAAAGAGTATAAAGTACATATATTTATATAAATGTAAAGAGTATAAAGTACATATATTTATATAAATGTAAAGAGTATAAAGTACAAATATTTATATAAATGTAAAGAGTATAAAGTACAAATATTTATATAAATGTAAAGAGTATAAAGTACAAATATTTATATGAATGTAAAGAGTATAAAGTACAAATATTTATATAAATGTAAAGAGTATAAAGTACAAATATTTATATGAATGTAAAGAGTATAAAGTACAAATATTTATATAAATGTAAAGAGTATAAAGTACATATATTTATATAAATGTAAAGAGTATAAAGTACAAATATTTATATAAATGTAAAGAGTACAAAGTACAAATATTTATATGAATGTAAAGAGTATAAAGTACAAATATTTATATAAATGTAAAGAGTATAAAGTACATATATTTATATTAATGTAAAGAGTATAAAGTACATATATTTATATAAATGTAAAGAGTATAAAGTACAAATATTTATATTAATGTAAAGAGTATAAAGTACAAATATTTATATTAATGTAAAGAGTATAAAGTACAAATATTTATATAAATGTAAAGAGTATAAAGTACAAATATTTATATAAATGTAAAGAGTATAAAGTACAAATATTTATATAAATGTAAAGAGTATAAAGTACATATATTTATATAAATGTAAAGAGTATAAAGTACAAATATTTATATAAATGTAAAGAGTATAAAGTACATATATTTATATAAATGTAAAGAGTATAAAGTACATATATTTATATAAATGTAAAGAGTATAAAGTACAAATATTTATATAAATGTAAAGAGTATAAAGTACAAATATTTATATTAATGTAAAGAGTATAAAGTACAAATATTTATATAAATGTAAAGAGTATAAAGTACAAATATTTATATAAATGTAAAGAGTATAAAGTACATATATTTATATAAATGTAAAGAGTATAAAGTACAAATATTTATATAAATGTAAAGAGTATAAAGTACATATATTTATAGAAATGTAAAGAGTATAAAGTACATATATTTATATAAATGTAAAGAGTATAAAGTACATATATTTATATAAATGTAAAGAGTATAAAGTTCAAAGTTTTCAGAAAAATAAATACTGCAGTAAAATAGATATAATAAAAATCTACGTACTCTTAATCTAAGTACTTTTACAGAGTTACTTCCACCTGTGATTATAGACGTAGTAAAGTAACAGTAAAAGTATAAAGTTTTATTATATATAAAGTTAAACTAAACTTACTAATTTATTTCCTTCAGGAGCCCAAGAAAAATACTGGATGTGATGAGGAAGGTCAATGCCTGTCAGAAAGTCACTGAAATATACAAATATTATATTTTATATAATTAAATATTATCTACATGTTCTATTATAAATAATAGAACATGTAGATCTTTTCAACTCTTACCTTTTTTCTAAATCATATATTGAATATGAAGCAGTGAATGAATGTCTCCAAACCTGAAAAAAAGTACATTTATCATCTGAAGTTAAATAAAAATATACATGTTTAAATAAAAATATACATGTTTAAATAAAAATATACATGTTTAAATAAAAATATACATGTTTAAATGGAAATATAAATGTTTCGATAAAAGTATAAATGTTTATATAAAAGTATAAATGTTTTTATAAATGTATAAATGTTTATATAAAAGTATAAAGGTTTATATAAAGTATAAATGTTTTTATAAATGTATAAAAATGTATATAAAAGTATAAATGTTTATATAAAAGTATAAATGTTTATATAAAAGTATAAATGTTTATATAAAAGTATAAATGTTTATATAAAAGTATAAATGTTTATATAAAAGTATCAATGTTTTTATAAATGTATAAATGTTTATATAAAAGTATAAATGTTTATATAAAGTATAAATGTTTATATAAACGTATAAATGTTTTTATAAATCATAAAAGTTTATTTCAAAGTATAAATGTTTATTTTAAAGTATAAATGTTTATATAAAAGTATAAATGTTTATATAAAGTATAAATGTTTTTATAAATGTATAAAAATGTATATAAAAGTATAAATGTTTATATAAAAGTATAAATGTTTATATAAAAGTATAAATGTTTTTATAAAAGTATAAATGTTTATATAAAAGTATAAATGTTTATATAAAAGTATCAATGTTTTTATAAATGTATAAATGTTTATATAAAAGTATAAATGTTTATATAAAGTATAAATGTTTATATAAACGTATAAATGTTTTTATAAATCATAAAAGTTTATTTCAAAGTATAAATGTTTATTTTAAAGTATAAATGTTTATATAAAAGTATAAATGTTTATATAAAAGTATAAATGTTTATATAAAAGTATAAATGTTTTTATAAATGTATAAATGTTTATATAAAAGTATAAATGTTTTTATAAATCATAAAAGTTTATTTCAAAGTATAAATGTTTATTTTAAAGTATAAATGTTTATATAAAAGTATAAATGTTTATATAAAGTATAAATGTTTATATAAAAGTATAAATGTTTATTTTAAAGTATAAATGTTTATATAAAAGTATAAATGTTTTTATAAACGTATAAATGTTTTTATAAATCATAAAAGTTTATTTCAAAGTATAAATGTTTATTTTAAAGTATAAATGTTTATATAAAAGTATAAATGGGCCATTTCAGAATTGCGGGTATATTTTGAGTTTAGACAAATGTTTTTAAAAATATATTTTTAAAAAAACTTTAGTTTTTTTTCCTGTGAATTTATTTTCAATTGTCAGAGACAATATTTTAACATTTACTCTTCCAGTATTTGCCAAGTTTGAACATGTACAAGTTTTAATATTTTAATATATTAAATCAGTGAACTAAGCGTACATTCTGTCAACTCTGTTATGATGATGACATCACAAATGTGACCTTTAAAAAAAATTAAAACTACCCAGAAGTCTCTGTATATGTATAAATATATAAACATATGTGCATAAACTAAAGTAAAATTGTTAGAAGTGATTGAAAACATGTGACATGTTAGTTATTATCAAACTGTTATTATTAACATATTGAAACATGTAACAGAGTTGACATTTTATGCCATTTTGTGTCTTAAATCCAATCTTAAAAAAGGACAAAATTAAAACTAAAATTTATATGATATTTTTTTGTAAATGAAGAAGAGATTCAGGACAAAATCATAGTAACAGGGTTGATGAATCATTAATCTACTCTTGGTTTATCATCAACATTTTGTACAAATTATTGATAGAAAAAGTTAAACATCCCATAATTTTCTCCAAAGAAGTGAAAAAAGGAAGTGACATCACGTGGTGTAGGTCACATGGTTTTAATTAAACGCTGTAGGTTTTTATACGTAGTTTTATGATGTAACAGGGTTGACCAGATCTTAAGGAAATCTTAGGGAAATAACTAAAGACTTTTTGTTGAAACACCAAATGTATTAAATACAATAAATGAGTGTTGTTAAAAATCACACATTAACTCAGATTAATCCTTTATCAAGATTAATCTGATTTAAATTATATGATTAACCCATTAACGCCTAACGTTTCAAATATGCAACTTAACAAAAATCTATCTATTATATATAATTAATTATCTACAGTTAATGAAATTATTATTATTATTATTATTATTATTATTATTATTATTATTATTATTATTATTATTATTATTATTATTATTATTATTATTATTATTATTATTATTATTATTATAGTTCAGGCATTAAAATACATATTTAGATTTAATTCATTTCAAATGTTGTATAAAGTTGATGTTACCTTAGAGCGATTGCTCATGAAAGCAACATATTTGTGGTCGGCAGACAGTTGGTAATCATAAGCCTTTACTCGATCCTGAAAAAAACAAAAAACAAATAAAAATCACATATTTACGGCAGAATTTGTGAACAAACACAACTTGTGTTTATATGTTTAATCACATGTTTAATCACATGTTTAATTACATGTTTAATTACATGTTTAATCACATGTTTAATCACATGTTTAATCACATGTTTAATCACATGTTTAATCACATGTTTAATCACATGTTTAATTACATGTTTAATCACATGTTTAATCACATGTTTAATTACATGTTTAATCACATGTTTAATCACATGTTTAATCATATGTTTAATTACATGTTTAATTACATGTTTAATCACATGTTTAATCACATGTTTAATCATATGTTTAATTACATGTTTAATCACATGTTTAATCACATGTTTAATTACATGTTTAATCACATGTTTAATCACATGTTTAATCATATGTTTAATTACATGTTTAATTACATGTTTAATCACATGTTTAATCACATGTTTAATCATATGTTTAATCACATGTTTAATCACATGTTTAATCACATGTTTAATCACATGTTTAATCACATGTTTAATCACATGGCCGGCATGATGAAAGAAGATGTTGAGTCGCATTTTATAATAAATGTTTTTTCATTATATAATATATAAAAAACATCAACTATTGTTGATGCGGTTTTGGTTCCAATATAAAAAATCTACTGGAATTTCCAGAATATTCTGTTAATTCAACCTTTGAATAGTATAGTGATAGTACTAGTTAAGTAATTCTACTAGGATAATATACTGATACAAATAGAACTAGCTTTGACTAATACTTAAAAAAAATCCAATTAAACAAAAAAATTAGGATTTAGAATTATTATTATTACAAAATGAACCATGATATTACATTTAATACTGAATTTAAAAAATGACTGTAATAATCACTTATTACATAATGAGGCAACATTTATTACTAAATATGTTTATGACAAAAATAAAAAGTTTTGACATTTATTACAGAAGGTGTGTGAACACTCACAAATGTGTCTCTACTTAAGAACTCAACCACGTCCCCATTAAGGACGTTGTAAAGATGGACGGAGCCTCCAGTTTTATGAAGATACTCATGATCTGCAGAAGAAGAAGAAAAAGAGTTTTTACTCATGGATTAAAAACATTAGTCACTTTTTATTTTGTATTTATTTTCTACACTGTTAATGAATGTTTGATGTTATTTCATATTTAAGGTGAAGTTAAACACACACAAAAACTAAAGTCACTCTAATAAATCCCCCTCACACACCTTAGCCCCGCCCCTTTTGCTCGTCCTTTCTCACCTGAGATCCACCTCATGTTGTAAGAGTGAGGCTTCAGTGAACTGTTGAAAACATCGTCCAGGGTGAAGGACCTTTGCTTTAAGGGTTTGTCTTTGTCCTCTGCACAAATAAACATAGATGTGACACTGATGACAATCTGCTTTTACACTCGTATAAACATCTGAACACGTGACAAGAACAAAACACATCATGTCACATTGGAACCATTTTATTTGGATTTCTAACCCTTTATTGCGTCAAATGTCTGGAAGGGGCGGGGCTTGAATTAGGACACGCCTTCAACACTCACCTTCGTCATCAGTTCGTCACTCACCTTCATCATCATCATCATCACCAGTTGTTACAGCTTTAAGCACCACTAAACTAACATGTCTGCTGTGGTTCTCCTGGATATGAACAGATTTATATTAATATCTGCATCGACCCTCTGCCTTAATATGACCCCTCCCCTTTTACCCTGACACGTGGACAGGGTGTTAGTCTAGGAATTTTAGGGAATGTTCTGGACCAGGGGATTCAAACTGGATTTAGTCCAGTTCCACATTCAGCCCAGAACTGTTTACATGAAAGTTTTTATTCCAGTTTAATTCAGAATAAAGTTTAATTCTGATTTAAAATGACCGTGTACAAACATAACTTAACTTAATTCCAAATTAAAAAATAATTTCCACTTAATTCTCTTTAACATTATTCCTGTCGTTTTGTTTCTGGTCTTATGGTTGATTCAGTCAAACTTCGTAATTATCACAAACATAAATGATAGTTGAAACAAATGCATATAACAAATACAGGAAGTGGATGAAATCGTTTCCTTCCAGTTAGCGGCCGTTGTGTCCAATCAGAACCCTCTAGCTCTTAAAGTCCAATTAACTGGAGCAGAATAAACCTGTTTTTGTTGTAAACTCATATTCAGAATTAATATGTCCATGTAAACACAAATTAAATAGATTTAATTCTGAATTATTTTATTCGAAATTAATAATTCACAATAAAAAACATCATGAAAATGTAGTTTATGATCTCAAATGACCAGTAAAATAACAGCTAAAAAAAGTCCAATTATATTATTATAATGTTAGTTAATGTTACTTTACTAAAGAACAACTTAAAATGTATTTAAAAATATAAAATATATACAATACAAAAAAACAAATAATTAGTAACAGGCAGAATATTGTTATTATTACACTTGTCTGGTTCATCAGATTAATTAAGGTTATTCACATTTTTTTGGAAAAGGTAGCTGTTAATAAAGGTTTTCATGCAATTAAATTTTTTCAAACATTTATTATTATTATTTTTATATTTTACTGATCGGACCCAGGTCAAATCTAATTGTTTTATATGTGGAACCTGAATTAAAATGATTTTCACAACACTGAGTGTTAATATATTCAGTCTAATTCCTCTTATGGCACGAATGTCATTCTTTGGTGGACCGGATTTGGCCCCCGGACCTCATGTTTGACACCTGTAGTCTAGGTGGTACCTTTAAGGACATACTTCCATTCCTCATTTATGTCCAGAGTTAACAAATGAACTACTGTCTGTCTGTTGGTCTGTCTGTCTGTCTATTTGTCTGTCTGTCTGTTGGTCTGTCTGTCTGTTTGCTTGTCTGTCTGTCTGTTGGCCTGTCTGTCTGTTTGTCTGTCTGTCTGTTTGCTTGTCTGTCTGTCTGTTGGCCTGTCTGTCTGTTGGCCTGTCTGTCTCTTAGCAAGATAACTCAAAAGCTTATGGACGGATCTTGATGAGATTTGGAAATTATTAGGTTTTGGTGTGTGTGTATGTGGGGGGGGGGGGGGGGGGGGGGGGGCATCCATGACGTTTTAAGTTACCTTGCTAACAGACAGTCAGACAGACAGACAGACAGACAGACAGGCGGACAGACAGACAAACTGTCAAAAACATAACCTCCTGGGTGAGCCTCTCTTCATTCGGGGGGAGGAGGTTCTGCCTTGGCGGAGGTTTCAAAGCTTTCCTAGTTTCCACTATTTCAGTTTGATGTGATGTTTAATTCAACATATTTAAATAGATTGATTTTTAATCAATATTCAAATGTATCCATTCATGTAAAATACAATCATTGAAAAAAAAACCACACTCACCTTTTAGATAAATCGCAGTTGGGACCGCGATTAAAGTGACAACAGCAGCAACAGCAAATAAACCAAGGATGAGTTTGGCCAAAGAAACCTGTGACAACATCAATAATAAAGTCACACATTCCTTCATATTAATACAAAGGTTTCATATCAGCTGGAAAAGTCACCATCGTTTCTGGAGTTCGTCCTGGACGTGTTCAGACTGTGTAAAGGTATGCACAGATGATGATGATGATGAAGATGATGAAGATGATCCCGTTATATATTATCCTGAAGTTTCAAAGGTGGATCATAAAAGTGGAACAGACTAAAGTTCAGCGCGATTAGACGTGTCCTCGTGCTTTCAGGAAGTGCACGCGAGCTGAAGAAGCTGACCGCGATGTGAGGAAGAGGAAGATGAGGATGATGAAGAGCTGACAAGGATATTATTATTATTCATATGGAATAGAATATGTTTACTGAGGATGAGGATGATGAAGGTCTGACAAGGACAGTATAGTTATTATGGGATAGAATATGTTTACTGAGGATGAGGATGATGAAGGTCTGACAAGGAAACATCATTTATTCATCAAACAGGTTTATTCACTTTACTGAAAGAATGTTGACTCATAGAACTGAGGATAAAGTTACCTGGATAGTACTGCAGTAGAAGTACTTATATTCCTGAAGTAGAAGTACTTACATTCCTGAAGTAGAAGTACTTACATTCCTGAAGTAGAAGTACTTATATTCTGTACTGAAGTAGAAGTACTTATATTCTGTACTGAAGTAGAAGTACTTATATTCTGTACTGAAGTAGAAGTACTTATATTCTGTACTGAAGTAGAAGTACTTATTTTCTGTACTGAAGTAGAAGTACTTACATTCCTGAAGTAGAAGTACTTACATTTCTGAAGTAGAAGTACTTATATTCCTGAAGTAGAAGTACTTATATTCCTGAAGTAGAAGTACTTACATTCCTGAAGTAGAAGTACTTACATTTCTGAAGTAGAAGTACTTATATTCCTGAAGTAGAAGTACTTACATTCCTGAAGTAGAAGTACTTACATTCCTGAAGTAGAAGTACTTACATTCCTGAAGTAGAAGTACTTATATTCTGTACTGAAGTAGAAGTACTTATATTCTGTACTGAAGTAGAAGTACTTATATTCTGTACTGAAGTAGAAGTACTTATATTCTGTACTGAAGTAGAAGTACTTATATTCTGTACTGAAGTAGAAGTACTTATTTTCTGTACTGAAGTAGAAGTACTTACATTCCTGAAGTAGAAGTACTTACATTTCTGAAGTAGAAGTACTTATATTCCTGAAGTAGAAGTACTTATATTCCTGAAGTAGAAGTACTTACATTCCTGAAGTAGAAGTACTTACATTTCTGAAGTAGAAGTACTTATATTCCTGAAGTAGAAGTACTTACATTCCTGAAGTAGAAGTACTTACATTCCTGAAGTAGAAGTACTTACATTCCTGAAGTAGAAGTACTTATATTCTGTACTGAAGTAGAAGTACTTATATTCTGTACTGAAGTAGAAGTACTTATATTCTGTACTGAAGTAGAAGTACTTATATTCTGTACTGAAGTAGAAGTACTTATATTCTGTACTGAAGTAGAAGTACTTATATTCTGTACTGAAGTAGAAGTACTTATTTTCTGTACTGAAGTAGAAGTACTTACATTCCTGAAGTAGAAGTACTTATATTCCTGAAGTAGAAGTACTTATATTCCTGAAGTAGAAGTACTTACATTCCTGAAGTAGAAGTACTTACATTTCTGAAGTAGAAGTACTTATATTCCTGAAGTAGAAGTACTTACATTCCTGAAGTAGAAGTACTTACATTCCTGAAGTAGAAGTACTTACATTCCTGAAGTAGAAGTACTTATATTCTGTACTGAAGTAGAAGTACTTATATTCTGTACTGAAGTAGAAGTACTTATATTCTGTACTGAAGTAGAAGTACTTATATTCTGTACTGAAGTAGAAGTACTTATATTCTGTACTGAAGTAGAAGTACTTATTTTCTGTACTGAAGTAGAAGTACTTACATTCCTGAAGTAGAAGTACTTACATTTCTGAAGTAGAAGTACTTATATTCCTGAAGTAGAAGTACTTATATTCCTGAAGTAGAAGTACTTACATTCCTGAAGTAGAAGTACTTACATTTCTGAAGTAGAAGTACTTATATTCCTGAAGTAGAAGTACTTACATTCCTGAAGTAGAAGTACTTACATTCCTGAAGTAGAAGTACTTATATTCTGTACTGAAGTAGAAGTACTTATATTCTGTACTGAAGTAGAAGTACTTATATTCTGTACTGAAGTAGAAGTACTTATATTCTGTACTGAAGTAGAAGTACTTATTTTCTGTACTGAAGTAGAAGTACTTACATTCCTGAAGTAGAAGTACTTACATTTCTGAAGTAGAAGTACTTATATTCCTGAAGTAGAAGTACTTATATTCCTGAAGTAGAAGTACTTATATTCCTGAAGTAGAAGTACTTACATTCCTGAAGTAGAAGTACTTACATTTCTGAAGTAGAAGTACTTATATTCCTGAAGTAGAAGTACTTACATTCCTGAAGTAGAAGTACTTACATTTCTGAAGTAGAAGTACTTATATTCCTGAAGTAGAAGTACTTACATTCCTGAAGTAGAAGTACTTATGTTCTGTACTGCAGTAGAAGTACTTATATTCCTGAAGTAGAAGTACTTATATTCCTGAAGTAGAAGTACTTACATTCCTGAAGTAGAAGTACTTACATTTCTGAAGTAGAAGTACTTATATTCCTGAAGTAGAAGTACTTATATTCCTGAAGTAGAAGTACTTATATTCCTGAAGTAGAAGTACTTACATTTCTGAAGTAGAAGTACTTATATTCCTGAAGTAGAAGTACTTACATTCCTGAAGTAGAAGTACTTATATTCCTGAAGTAGAAGTACTTACATTCCTGAAGTAGAAGTACTTACAGTTCTGAAGTAGAAGTACTTATATTCCTGAAGTAGAAGTACTTACATTCCTGAATTAGAAGTACTTATATTCCTGAAGTAGAAGTACTTACATTCCTGAAGTAGAAGATACTTATATTCCTGAAGTAGAAGTACTTATGTTCTGTACTGAAGTAGAAGTACTTATATTCTGTACTGAAGTAGAAGTACTTATATTCCTGAAGTAGAAGTACTTACATTCCTGAAGTAGAAGTACTTATGTTCTGTACTGAAGTAGAAGTACTTATATTCTGTACTGAAGTAGAAGTACTTACATTCCTGAAGTAGAAGTACTTATGTTCTGTACTGCAGTAGAAGTACTTATATTCCTGAAGTAGAAGTACTTACATTCCTGAAGTAGAAGTACTTACATTCCTAAAGTAGAAGTACTTATGTTCTGTACTGAAGTAGAAGTACTTATATTCTGTACTGAAGTAGAAGTACTTATATTCCTGAAGTAGAAGTACGTACATTCCTGAAGTAGAAGTACTTACATTCCTGAAGTAGAAGTACTTATGTTCTGTACTGAAGTAGAAGTACTTATATTCTGTACTGAAGTAGAAGTACTTACATTCCTGAAGTAGAAGTACTTATGTTCTGTACTGCAGTAGAAGTACTTATATTCCTGAAGTAGAAGTACTTATATTCCTGAAGTAGAAGTACTTATATTCCTGAAGTAGAAGTACTTATATTCTGTACTGAAGTAGAAGTACTTATATTCTGTACTGAAGTAGAAGTACTTATATTCCTGAAGTAGAAGTACTTATATTCCTGAAATAGAAGTACTTACATTCCTGAAGTAGAAGTACTTATATTCCTGAAGTAGAAGTACTTCTATTCCTGAAGTAGAAGTACTTATATTCCTGAAGTAGAAGTACTTATATTCCTGAAGTAGAAGTACTTCTATTCCTGAAGTAGAAGTACTTACATTCCTGAAGTAGAAGTACTTATATTCTGTACTGAAGTAGAAGTACTTATATACTGTACTGAAGTAGAAGTACTTATATTCTGTACTGAAGTAGAAGTACTTATATTCTGTACTGAAGTAGAAGTACTTATATTCCTGAAGTAGAAGTACTTATATTCCTGAAGTAGAAGTACTTATATTCCTGAAGTAGAAGTACTTATATTCCTGAAGTAGAAGTACTTATATTCTGTCCTGAAGTAGAAGTACTTACATTCTGTACTGAAGTAGAAGTACTTATATTCTGTCCTGAAGTAGAAGTACTTACATTCTTATATTCTGTATTCTGCGTTTTTATCAAACTATGTTTTTATATAAATATGTTTTTATATAAATATGTTTTTATATAAATATGTTTTTATATAAATATGTTTTTATAAAACTTTGTTTTTATATAAATATGTTTTTATATAACTATGTTTTTATATAACTATGTTTTTATATAAATATGTTTTTATAAAACTATGTTTTTATTATAAATATGTTTTTATAAAACTATGTTTTTAATATAAATATGTTTTTATATAAATATGTTTTTATAAAACTATGTTTTTATATCAATATGTTTTTATATAAATATGTTTTTATATAACTATGTTTTTATATAAATATGTTTTTATATAAATATGTTTTTAATATAAATATGTTTTTATATAAATATGTTTTTATATAAATATGTTTTTATATAAATATGTTTTTATATAAATATGTTTTTATATAAATATGTTTTTATATAAATATGTTTTTATATAAATATGTTTTTATAAAACTATGTTTTTATATAAATATGTTTTTATAAAACTATGTTTTTATTATAAATATGTTTTTATATAAATATGTTTTTATATAAATATGTTTTTATATAAATATGTTTTTATAAAACTATGTTTTTAATATAAATATGTTTTTATATAAATATGTTTTTATATAAATATGTTTTTATAAAACTATGTTTTTAATATAAATATGTTTTTATATAAATATGTTTTTATATAAATATGTTTTTATATAAATATGTTTTTATATAAATATGTTTTTATAAAACTATGTTTTTAATATAAATATGTTTTTATATAAATATGTTTTTATATAAATATGTTTTTATAAAACTATGTTTTTATATAAATATGTTTTTATATAAATATGTTTTTATAAAACTATGTTTTTATATAAATATGTTTTTATATAAATATGTTTTTATATAAATATGTTTTTATAAAACTATGTTTTTAATATAAATATGTTTTTATATAAATATGTTTTTATAAAACTATGTTTTTAATATAAATATGTTTTTATATAAATATGTTTTTATATAAATATGTTTTTATATAAATATGTTTTTATAAAACTATGTTTTTATATAAATATGTTTTTATAAAACTATGTTTTTAATATAAATATGTTTTTATATAAATATGTTTTTATATAAATATGTTTTTATAAAACTATGTTTTTAATATAAATATGTTTTTATATAACTATGTTTTTATATAAATATGTTTTTATAAAACTATGTTTTTATTATAAATATGTTTTTATAAAACTATGTTTTTAATATAAATATGTTTTTATATAAATATGTTTTTATAAAACTATGTTTTTATATCAATATGTTTTTATATAAATATGTTTTTATATAACTATGTTTTTATATCAATATGTTTTTATAAAACTATGTTTTTAATATAAATATGTTTTTATATAAATATGTTTTTATATAAATATGTTTTAATAAAACTATGTTTTTATATAAATATGTTTTTATAAAACTATGTTTTTATTATAAATATGTTTTTATAAAACTATGTTTTTAATATAACTATGTTTTTATATAAATATGTTTTTATATAAATATGTTTTTATAAAACTATGTTTTTAATATAAATATGTTTTTATATAAATATGTTTTTATAAAACTATGTTTTTAATATAAATATGTTTTTATATAAATATGTTTTTATATAAATATGTTTTTATATAAATATGTTTTTATAAAACTATGTTTTTATATAAATATGTTTTTATAAAACTATGTTTTTAATATAAATATGTTTTTATATAAATATGTTTTTATATAAATATGTTTTTATAAAACTATGTTTTTAATATAAATATGTTTTTATATAACTATGTTTTTATATAAATATGTTTTTATAAAACTATGTTTTTATTATAAATATGTTTTTATAAAACTATGTTTTTAATATAAATATGTTTTTATAAAACTATGTTTTTAATATAAATATGTTTTTATATAAATATGTTTTTATAAAACTATGTTTTTATATCAATATGTTTTTATATAAATATGTTTTTATATAACTATGTTTTTATATCAATATGTTTTTATAAAACTATGTTTTTATTATAAATATGTTTTTATAAAACTATGTTTTTAATATAAATATGTTTTTATAAAACTATGTTTTTAATATAAATATGTTTTTATATAAATATGTTTTTATAAAACTATGTTTTTATATCAATATGTTTTTATATAAATATGTTTTTATATAACTATGTTTTTATATGAATATGTTTTTATAAAACTATGTTTTTAATATAAATATGTTTTTATATAAATATGTTTTTATAAAACTATGTTTTTATATAAATATGTTTTTATATAAATATGTTTTTATAAAACTATGTTTTTATATAAATATGTTTTTATATAAATATGTTTTTATAAAACTATGTTTTTAATATAAATATGTTTTTATATAAATATGTTTTTATAAAACTATGTTTTTAATATAAATATGTTTTTATATAAATATGTTTTTATATAAATATGTTTTTATATAAATATGTTTTTATAAAACTATGTTTTTATATAAATATGTTTTTATAAAACTATGTTTTTAATATAAATATGTTTTTATATAAATATGTTTTTATATAAATATGTTTTTATAAAACTATGTTTTTAATATAAATATGTTTTTATATAACTATGTTTTTATATAAATATGTTTTTATAAAACTATGTTTTTATTATAAATATGTTTTTATAAAACTATGTTTTTAATATAAATATGTTTTTATATAAATATGTTTTTATAAAACTATGTTTTTATATCAATATGTTTTTATATAAATATGTTTTTATATAACTATGTTTTTATATCAATATGTTTTTATAAAACTATGTTTTTAATATAAATATGTTTTTATATAAATATGTTTTTATATAAATATGTTTTTATATAAATATGTTTTTATAAAACTATGTTTTTATATAAATATGTTTTTATAAAACTATGTTTTTATTATAAATATGTTTTTATAAAACTATGTTTTTAATATAACTATGTTTTTATATAAATATGTTTTTATATAAAAATGTTTTTATAAAACTATGTTTTTAATATAAATATGTTTTTATATAAATATGTTTTTATAAAACTATGTTTTTAATATAAATATGTTTTTATATAAATATGTTTTTATATAAATATGTTTTTATATAAATATGTTTTTATAAAACTATGTTTTTATATAAATATGTTTTTATAAAACTATGTTTTTAATATAAATATGTTTTTATATAAATATGTTTTTATATAAATATGTTTTTATAAAACTATGTTTTTAATATAAATATGTTTTTATATAACTATGTTTTTATATAAATATGTTTTTATAAAACTATGTTTTTATTATAAATATGTTTTTATAAAACTATGTTTTTAATATAAATATGTTTTTATAAAACTATGTTTTTAATATAAATATGTTTTTATATAAATATGTTTTTATAAAACTATGTTTTTATATCAATATGTTTTTATATAAATATGTTTTTATATAAATATGTTTTTATATAAATATGTTTTTATATAAATATGTTTTTATATAAATATGTTTTTATAAAACTATGTTTTTATATAAATATGTTTTTATATAAATATGTTTTTATATAAATATGTTTTTATAAAACTATGTTTTTAATATAAATATGTTTTTATATAAATATGTTTTTATATAAATATGTTTTTATAAAACTATGTTTTTATATAAATATGTTTTTATATAAATATGTTTTTATAAAACTATGTTTTTATATAAATATGTTTTTATATAAATATGTTTTTATATAAATATGTTTTTATAAAACTATGTTTTTAATATAAATATGTTTTTATATAAATATGTTTTTATAAAACTATGTTTTTAATATAAATATGTTTTTATATAAATATGTTTTTATATAAATATGTTTTTATATAAATATGTTTTTATAAAACTATGTTTGTATATAAATATGTTTTTATAAAACTATGTTTTTAATATAAATATGTTTTTATATAAATATGTTTTTATATAAATATGTTTTTATAAAACTATGTTTTTAATATAAATATGTTTTTATATAACTATGTTTTTATATAAATATGTTTTTATAAAACTATGTTTTTATTATAAATATGTTTTTATAAAACTATGTTTTTAATATAAATATGTTTTTATATAAATATGTTTTTATAAAACTATGTTTTTATATCAATATGTTTTTATATAAATATGTTTTTATATAACTATGTTTTTATATCAATATGTTTTTATAAAACTATGTTTTTAATATAAATATGTTTTTATATAAATATGTTTTTATATAAATATGTTTTTATATAAATATGTTTTTATAAAACTATGTTTTTATATAAATATGTTTTTATAAAACTATGTTTTTATTATAAATATGTTTTTATAAAACTATGTTTTTAATATAACTATGTTTTTATATAAATATGTTTTTATATAAATATGTTTTTATAAAACTATGTTTTTATTATAAATATGTTTTTATAAAACTATGTTTTTAATATAAATATGTTTTTATAAAACTATGTTTTTAATATAAATATGTTTTTATATAAATATGTTTTTATAAAACTATGTTTTTAATATAAATATGTTTTTATATAAATATGTTTTTATATAAATATGTTTTTATATAAATATGTTTTTATAAAACTATGTTTTTATATAAATATGTTTTTATAAAACTATGTTTTTAATATAAATATGTTTTTATATAAATATGTTTTTATATAAATATGTTTTTATAAAACTATGTTTTTAATATAAATATGTTTTTATATAACTATGTTTTTATATAAATATGTTTTTATAAAACTATGTTTTTATTATAAATATGTTTTTATAAAACTATGTTTTTAATATAAATATGTTTTTATAAAACTATGTTTTTAATATAAATATGTTTTTATATAAATATGTTTTTATAAAACTATGTTTTTATATCAATATGTTTTTATATAAATATGTTTTTATATAACTATGTTTTTATATGAATATGTTTTTATAAAACTATGTTTTTAATATAAATATGTTTTTATATAAATATGTTTTTATAAAACTATGTTTTTATATAAATATGTTTTTATATAAATATGTTTTTATATAAATATGTTTTTAGTCAGATGTAAAAACAGCTGTAGCTCAGTTCTTGTGTTGAAAGAACATTCCTGAGCTTTGGGCCAAAAACTGCAAATGAATCATCATCATATTGTTTATATTTGGAATTACCAACAGCCAAGGAGGTGTGGTCAGTAAGGCGGGGCTAAATTCAGTGAGGTTGTGTACTTTGAAAGTAGCAACAAACTGGCCTTTAAAATTCAACTGATGTGTCATATAATATATATATATATATATATATATATATATATATATATATATATATATATATATATATATATATATATATATATATTTTTTTTTTTAAATATGACATGTCAGTGTAATATTGTTAGTATTAGTGTCAGTGTTAGTGTTAATGTTTTAGTGTTAATGTTAGTGTTGGTGCTAGTGTTAATGTTAATGTTAATGTTAGTGTTGATTTTAGTGTTAGTGTTAATGTTAATGTTAGTGTTAATGTTATTGTTGATTTTAGTGTAAGTGTTATTGTTAGTGTTAGTGTTAATGTTAATGTTAATGTTAATTTTAATGTTAGTGTTAATGTTAGTGTTGGTGTTAGTGTTAATGTTAATTGTAGTGTTAGTGTTAATGTTGGTGTTGGTGTTGGTGTTAGTGTTAATGTTAATTGTAGTGTTAGTGTTAATGTTAGTGTTGGTGTTGGTGTTAGTGTTAATGTTAATGTTAATTTTACTGTTAGTGTTAATGTTAGTGTTGGTGTTGGTGTTAATGTTAATGTTAATTTTACTGTTAGTGTTGGTGTTGGTGTTGGTGTTGGTGTTGGTGTTGGTGTTAATGTTAATGTTAATTTTACTGTTAGTGTTAATGTTAGTGTTGGTGTTGGTGTTGGTGTTAATGTTAATGTTAATGTTAATTTTACTGTTAGTGTTAATGTTAGTGTTGGTGTTGGTGTTAATGTTAATGTTAATTTTACTGTTAGTGTTGGTGTTGGTGTTGGTGTTGGTGTTAATGTTAATGTTAATTTTACTGTTAGTGTTAATGTTAGTGTTGGTGTTAGTGTTAATGTTAATTGTAGTGTTAGTGATAATGTTAGTGTTGGTGTTGGTGTTAATGTTAATTTTACTGTTAGTGTTGGTGTTGATGTTAATGTTAATGTTAATTTTACTGTTAGTGTTAATGTTAATTGTAGTGTTAGTGTTAGGGTTAGTGTTAATTTTAATGTTAGTGTTAATGTTAGTGTTAGTGTTGGTGTTGGTGTTGGTGTTAATGTTAATGTTAATTTTACTGTTAGTGTTAATGTTAGTGTTGGTGTTAGTGTTAATGTTAATTGTAGTGTTAGTGTTAATGTTGGTGTTGGTGTTAATGTTAATGTTAATGTTAATTTTACTGTTAGTGTTAATGTTAGTGTTGGTGTTGGTGTTAGTATTAATGTTATTTTAGTGTTAGTGTTAGTGTTGGTGTTGGTGTTAATGTTAATGTTAATGTTAATGTTAATGTTAATGTTAATTTTAGTGTTAGTGTTAATGTTAGTGTTGGTGTTGGTGTTAATGTTAATGTTAATTTTACTGTTAGTGTTGGTGTTGGTGTTGGTGTTGGTGTTAATGTTAATGTTAATTTTACTGTTAGTGTTAATGTTAGTGTTGGTGTTGGTGTTGGTGTTAATGTTAATGTTAATTTTACTGTTAGTGTTAATGTTAGTGTTGGTGTTGGTGTTAATGTTAATTTTACTGTTAGTGTTAATGTTAGTGTTGGTGTTAATGTTAATGTTAATTTTACTGTTAGTGTTAATGTTAGTGTTGGTGTTAGTGTTAATGTTAATTGTAGTGTTAGTGATAATGTTAGTGTTGGTGTTGGTGTTAATGTTAATGTTAATTTTACTGTTAGTGTTAATGTTAGTGTTGGTGTTGGTGTTAGTGTTAATGTTAATTGTAGTGTTAGTGTTAATGTTGGTGTTGGTGTTGGTGTTGGTGTTGGTGTTGGTGTTGGTGTTAATGTTAATGTTAATGTTAATTTTACTGTTAGTGTTAATGTTAGTGTTGGTGTTGGTGTTAATGTTAATGTTAATGTTAATTTTACTGTTAGTGTTAATGTTCGTGTTGGTGTTGGTGTAGGTGTTAATGTTAATGTTAATTTTACTGTTAGTGTTAATGTTAGTGTTGGTGTTGGTGTTAGTGTTCTTGTTAATGTTAATTGTAGTGTTAGTGTTAGGGTTAGTGTTAATTTTAATGTTAGTGTTAATGTTAGTGTTAGTGTTGGTGTTGGTGTTGGTGTTAATGTTAATGTTAATTTTACTGTTAGTGTTAATGTTAGTGTTGGTGTTAGTGTTAATGTTAATTGTAGTGTTAGTGTTAATGTTGGTGTTGGTGTTAATGTTAATGTTAATGTTAATTTTACTGTTAGTGTTAATGTTAGTGTTGGTGTTGGTGTTAGTATTAATGTTAATTTTAGTGTTAGTGTTAGTGTTGGTGTTGGTGTTAATGTTAATGTTAATGTTAATGTTAATGTTAATGTTAATGTTAATGTTAATGTTAATTTTAGTGTTAGTGTTAATGTTAGTGTTGGTGTTGGTGTTAATGTTAATGTTAATTTTACTGTTAGTGTTAATGTTAGTGTTGGTGTTAGTGTTAATGTTAATTGTAGTGTTAGTGTTAATGTTGGTGTTGGTGTTAATGTTAATGTTAATGTTAATTTTACTGTTAGTGTTAATGTTAGTGTTGGTGTTGGTGTTGGTGTTAGTATTAATGTTAATTTTAGTGTTAGTGTTAGTGTTGGTGTTGGTGTTAATGTTAATGTTAATGTTAATGTTAATTTTAGTGTTAGTGTTAATGTTAGTGTTGGTGTTGGCGTTAATGTTAATGTTAATGTTAATTTTACTGTTAGTGTTAATGTTAGTGTTGGTGTTGGTGTTAGTGTTAATGTTAATTTTAGTGTTAGTGTTAATGTTAGTGTTGGTGTTGGTGTTAATGTTAATGTTAATGTTAATTTTACTGTTAGTGTTAATGTTAGTGTTGGTGTTGGTGTTAGTGTTAATGTTAATTTTACTGTTAGTGTTAATGTTAGTGTTGGTGTTAGTGTTAATGTTGGTGTTGGTGTTAATGTTAATGTTAATTTTACTGTTAGTGTTAATGTTAGTGTTGGTGTTGGTGTTGGTGTTAGTATTAATCTTAATTTTAGTGTTAGTGTTAGTGTTGGTGTTGGTGTTAATGTTAATGTTAATGTTAATGTTAATGTTAATTTTAGTGTTAATGTTAGTGTTGGTGTTGGTGTTAATGTTTATGTTAATGTTAATGTTAATGTTAATTTTACTGTTAGTGTTAATGTTAGTGTTGGTGTTGGTGTTAGTGTTAATGTTAATTTTAGTGTTAGTGCTAAATCTACAGTACAACAGATAATGACTCTGTCAGTGTTGGTAAAGGACCAGGACTGGACACCACTGATCTAAACAAACCAAAATGTTTTAACACATATAAAACAGTTGTATCTCATAAAATGTAATTATGAACAAAAATAGATGTTTTTCATCATAAAAATAACTGAAAATATAAGTATTATAACACACAGTTTTAAACATGTAATAAAGTTTTAAACATATAATTCATAATAAAAATAAAAGCTTCAGAATCTTCAAAGAAGACATTTTATGATATAATTATAATGGCAGTCATTAAAGGGTTAAAACGTTTCCATACACTTTGTATTTGTTCCCCATAAGTTTACAGAAGTGTGAGAGATGTGTCGTTCCACTGAAGACAAATAAAGTCATGTCATAAAGTTTCGACAGTAAACATACTTTATTTACTTTCATCATGAATAAACTTCCTGTTTCTGTTTTGTTCCAGTGTGGGAACGTTGTTGTGTGGATACATGGATAATTCTACTCATTAGGATTTTATTCAGACATCAGCAGGTGGACTGAACTTTACTGCTATTGTTGAGTGATCATCAAAGTAAATGTTAAAAGCCTGTTAAAAGCTTCACAAATACACTGTCCATCTTTTATGACAAATACAGCTCATACTGTCCTTCACACCGGACGTCCTCAGCAAACAAACACACTCTACATGTTTCCTTAATGTAGCTCTGTGTGTTTGAAGAGTGTTACTTCATCCATTTACCAACACTAACATCTGTGTCATTACAGAGGTGTCACTTTGATTCACAAAGATGACACCAAATGAATGAAGAAGGAAACACACTAATAAAACAAATACATTTATCTGGATAAAAACCGTCTGATCTAATAAGGAACAGTTTTAAACCTCACTGTGGCTTTTATATCTGGTTAGGGTTAGGGTTACCCTGACCCTAACCCTAACCCTGACCCTAACCCTGACCCTAACCCTGACCTTCCTTCACACTTTTGAACAAAATAACAATATTCATAACATTTACACAAAGCACGTTTACTCTTTAAACATGTTCCCATCGACGGTTGTTCTAGGGTCAGGGGTCAAAGCTTAGGGTTCAAGTTGTTCTAGGGTCAGGGGTCAAAGCTTAGGGTTCAGGTTGTTCTAGGGTCAGGGGTCAAAAGTTAGGGTTCAGGTTGTTCTAGGGTCAAGGGTCAAAGGTTCAGGTTGTTCTAGGGTCAAGGGTCAAAGGTTAGGGTTCAGGTGTTTCTAGGGGCAGGGGTCAAAGGTTAGGGTTCAGGTTGTTCTAGGGTCAAGGGTCAAAGGCTTGGGTTCAGGTTGTTCTAGGGTCAGGGGTCAAAAGTTAGGGTTCAGGTTGTTCTAGGGTCAAGGGTCAAAGGTTCAGGTTGTTCTAGGGTCAAGGGTCAAAGGTTAGGGTTCAGGTGTTTCTAGGGGCAGGGGTCAAAGGTTAGGGTTCAGGTTGTTCTAGGGTCAAGGGTCAAAGGCTTGGGTTCAGGTTGTTCAAGGGTCAGGGGTCAAAGGTTAGGGTTCAGGTTGTTCTAGGGTCAAGGGTCAAAGGTTCAGGTTGTTCTAGGCTCAAGGGTCAAAGGTTAAGGTTCAGGTTGTTCTAGGGTCAAAGGCTTGGGTTCAGGTTGTTCTAGGGTCAAGGGTCAAAGGTTAGGGTTCAGGTTGTTCTAGGGTCAAAGGCTTGGGTTCAGGTTGTTCTAGGGTCAGGGGTCAAAGGTTAGGGTTCAGGTTGTTCTAGGGTCAAGGGTCAAAGGTTCAGGTTGTTCTAGGCTCAAGGGTCAAAGGTTAGGGTTCAGGTTGTTCTAGGGTCAGGGGTCAAAGGTTAGGGTTCAGGTTGTTCTAGGGTCAAGGGTCAAAGGCTTGGGTTCAGGTTGTTCTAGGGTCAGGGGTCAAAGGTTAGGGTTCAGGTTGTTCTAGGGTCAAGGGTCAAAGGTTCAGGTTGTTCTAGGCTCAAGGGTCAAAGGTTAGGGTTCAGGTTGTTCTTGGGTCAGGGGTCAAAGGTTAGGGTTCAGGTTGTTCTAGGGTCAAGGGTCAAAGGCTTGGGTTCAGGTTGTTCTAGGGTCAGGGGTCAAAGGTTAGGGTTCAGGTTGTTCTAGGGTTAGGGGTCAAAGGTTAGGTGAACTCTTTAAAGACACTAACATGTCAAACAGCTGGCATAAATGTAAACAAACATGTTTATTTTTTCCTTGTGAGTTGTTTTAGTGAAGGTTCTTTATCCCACACTTTAAACCCTCTATAAATATATTTAATATAATACATATAGACTTTTTGGTGTGTTGCATATTTGTGACAGTGGGCGTTCAGGGGTTAACCCTAACCCTACTTTTATTTTGTTTCACTCAGACTAGATTATACACAGAGACATAAAAGTGTTTATATTGAAACAAAATGAGGACATTTTACAGTTGAAATGTTTCAGCTGTTGGTGGTTTTTCTTGGCTTGGTCTAATGGGGACGTTAGACGTCCTGTTTATTCACAAAGGTAAACACAGATCATGGGTGTTGAGTCCAGCCTAAATACTCGTCAGTATCAGAAGAAGAACATTGTGGAGGAGGGATGGTGGTGTCAGAAATGAGCGTATGCCATGTTCCTCATAATTATTAATTAATTATTCTGTTTGTGTGTATGGTCTGACTTCTCTCTGCTTCATTTCAGTTTATTAACCCTCTACATTTTTAAGTAGGACGGCACCATCGACTTCAAGGCTGTGTGACACTGGTGGTGTCCCTTCCCTTCTTGTGGTCGCTCTCTGGCTCCGCGGGGCCAGCGTGGCTCAGGCCCCTCTGCCTGGGGGTGGTTGTCCCCGGTGTCTCTCCCTTTGAGCCCTGGATCTCCTGGGTCTGTGCGCTCTCCCGGGGCCTTGGGGGTGTCGGCAGCTGATCTCTTCTGGGGTGCCCTGGCTGGCCCTGGGGTTTTGGGATGGATAGGCCCTCCGGTCGCCCCCCTGTCCCATCCTGCTCTGCTTCCCTCCTCCTCTGCTGCCTGGCCCCTCGTCCTTGTCCCTCTCCCTCCCATGGGGGGGCTGGGGGCCCTCTGCTGCCTGGGGGGCTGGCATGGGGGCCACGTGGTCTCTCTGGGGGAGTGGCTCTGGCTAATCCGGGCACAGGCCTTGGCAATCTCTAATTTCTTTTTAATGCACCACACACATTCACACCTTGGGGGTAGGTCTGGGACGGCTCGGGGAACTTGGGCCAGGGTAGGCTGAAGATTAGCCATCCTCTGTGGTCCTCTGGCCTGCCCCCTGGATGCCTCGCCCAGCCTCTCCACTTTTAATGCACCACATGACACTCAGGGTTACACTATCACGGTGCAGGGGTAATGTCTCCAGTCAGGGATCTGGAGACATATTAATAGGGAGTAATGGGGGGGAATTTTAGTAATATGGCCTCGCTGGTGGGACACGGCACCCTTGTGGCTATGGGGTAGTGGGGTTGGACTACCATCCATGTTGCTGTGGCTGGGGGGTCCCTGGGGCCTGGGGGCTGTGGTCGGGGGGGGGTTTCTCCTGCTTCTCCATTGGGTCCAAGCTGGTGTGATGGCTCTTGGGGGGCTGCTGGGGCTGGATTGGCCATTCTGGTGGGCGCTGTGGCTGTACTGCGGGTTGGTGGCGTGTGGTGGCTCTGTCCTGGTGGGTTGTTGGGGCACATTGCGGGGGGGGTGGGGGCCGTGGGTGTACTGCACTCGCCTGAGGCCGGTGCGGGAGGTGTGCGGGGTGCCTCCCTGTTGGTGTCACCGGGCCCCACCACACTGTCCATTTTTACCCTCTGGGCTCACATTGGGTCCCGGCTCCGTTGTCCTCTGACCGGTTCCCAGTGGCGGCCTGCCTTGTGATGGGCTGGGTGTCGCCCCTTCGGTGGGCCGCTTGGCCCCTGTGTCTGGCTTCCTGGCTGGGTGGGGCCGTTGGCCCGCTTGTGGGAGGGGGTGGGGGTGGGGTTGGGCAGGTCGAGTGGTGGGGTGGGGGGTTTGGTGGGGGCTGGGGTGGGGGTTGGGGTGAGTCGGGATTGGGGTTGGGATGGCGGGTGGGTCCTCGTGCCCCGGGCCGCCTGGGTTGGCCTTGCTGTGTTGGGGGTTGGTGGTGCAGTAGTTAACAGGGTGGTGCAGTAGTTAACAGGGTGGCGCAGTGGTTAACATGGTGGTGCAGTAGTTAACAGGGTGGTGCAGTAGATAACAGGGTGGTGCAGTGGTTAACAGGGTGGTGCAGTGGTTAACAGGGTGGTGCAGTAGTTAACAGGGTGGTGCAGTAGTTAACAGGGTGGTGCAGTAGTTAACAGGGTGGTGCAGTAGTTAACAGGGTGGTGCAGTAGTTAACAGGGTGATGCAGTGGTTAACAGGGTGGTGCAGTGGTTAACAGAGTGGTGCAGTAGTTAACAGGGTGGTGCAGTAGTTAACAGGGTGGTGCAGTAGTTAACAGGGTGATGCAGTGGTTAACAGGGTGGTGCAGTGGTTAACAGGGTGATGCAGTGGTTAACAGGGTGGTGCAGTGGTTAACAGAGTGGTGCAGTAGTTAACAGGGTGGTGCAGTAGTTAACAGGGTGGTGCAGTAGTTAACAGGGTGATGCAGTGGTTAACAGGGTGATGCAGTAGTTAACAGGGTGGTGCAGTAGTTAACAGGGTTGTGCAGTAGTTAACAGGGTGGTGCAGTAGTTAACAGGGTGGTGCAGTAGTTAACAGGGTGGTGCAGTAGTTAACAGGGTGATGCAGTGGTTAACAGGGTGATGCAGTAGTTAACAGGGTGGTGCAGTAGTTAACAGGGTTGTGCAGTAGTTAACAGGGTGGTGCAGTAGTTAACAGGGTGGTGCAGTGGTTAACAGGGTGGTGCAGTAGTTAAAAGGGTGGTGCAGTAGTTAACAGGTTGGTGCAGTGGTTAACAGGGTGGTGCAGTAGTTAACAGGGTGGTGCAGTGGTTAACAGGGTGGTGCAGTAGTTAACAGGGTGGTGCAGTAGTTAACAGGGTGGTGCAGTAGTTAACAGGGTGGTAAAGTGGTTAACAGGGTAGTGCAGTAGTTAACAGGGTGGTGCAGTAGTTAATAGGGTGGTGCAGTAGTTAACAGGGTGGTGCAGTGGTTAAAAGGGTGGTGCAGTGGTTAACAGGGTGGTGCAGTAGTTAACAGGATGGTGCAGTAGTTAACAGGGTGGTGCAGTGGTTAAAAGGGTGGTGCAGTGGTTAACAGGGTGGTGCAGTAGTTAACAGGGTGGTGCAGTAGTTAACAGGGTGGTGCAGTGGTTAACAGGGTGGTGCAGTAGTTAATAGGGTGGTGCAGTAGTTTACAGGGTGGTGCAGTAGTTAACAGGGTGGTGCAGTGGTTAACAGGGTGGTACAGTAGGTAACAGGGTGGTGCAGTAGTTAACAGGGTGGTGCAGTGGTTTACAGGGTGGTGCATTAGGTAACAGGGTGGTGCAGTAGTTAACAGGGTGGTGCAGTAGTTAATAGGGTGGTGCAGTAGTTTACAGGGCGGTGCAGTAGTTAACAGGGCGGTGCAGTGGTTTACAGGGTGGTGCAGTAGGTAACAGGGTGGTGCAGTAGTTAATAGGGTGGTGCAGTGGTTTACAGGGTGGTGCAGTAGTTAACAGGGTGGTGCAGTGGTTTACAGGGTGGTGCAGTAGGTAACAGGGTGGTGCAGTAGGTAACAGGGTGGTGCAGTAGGTAACAGGGTGGTGCAGTAGGTAACAGGGTGGTGCAGTAGTTAACAGGGTGGTGCAGTAGTTAACAGGGTGGTGCAGTGGTTTACAGGGTGGTGCATTAGGTAACAGGGTGGTGCAGTAGTTAACAGGGTGGTGCAGTAGTTAACAGGGTGGTGCAGTAGGTAACAGGGTGGTGCAGTAGTTAACAGGGTGGTGCAGTAGTTAACAGGGTGGTGCAGTAGTTAACAGGGTGGTGCAGTGGTTAACAGGGTGGTGCATTAGGTAACAGGGTGGTGCAGTAGTTAACAGGGTGGTGCAGTGGTTAACAGGGTGGTGCAGTAGTTAACAGGGTGGTGCATTAGGTAACAGGGTGGTGCAGTAGTTAACAGGGTGGTGCAGTGGTTAACAGGGTGGTGCAGTAGTTAACAGGGTGGTGCAGTGGTTAACACTGGTGTCTCACAGACAGAAGGTTGTTGGTTCTATTCCTACACCAGACCTTTCTGTGTGGAGTTTACATGTTCTCGTGTCTGTGTGCTTTTCTCCAGGTACTCTGGCTCCTCCCACCATCCAAACACATGCACTGATAGGTTAACTGGTTAACTGGTTAACTAGTTAACTGGTTAACTAGTTAATCTAAATCAGCCATAGGTGTGAATGTGTCAGTGATTGTTTATATATGTTCAACCCTGAGATGAACTGGAGACTCATACAGGGTGACCTCTGACCCCACCTTCACCTTCTGGAGCTGGATTAGACCCCCCCCCCCTTTAATGAAGTAAATGTAAAAAAAAAAAAAAAAACCATCTACTGAACTGTATTAAAGTAAAAAAGTAAAATTGCATTTTTTCCACATGGATGAAATATTTATTTAACCAGAATTTTTTTTCCCCTTTAAACAACTGAGATAAATGTTTTTAATGTTAGTCCAGTATTTGTTTTTTTTATATTCTCACCAACACAATCAACCATTCCTAATGCTTATAATTATAATTATTTTATATTCTAATTATATTATAGTTATATTTATATCATAGTTAAATTATTATTTTTTTATAGTTATATTATAGTTATATTATAGTTATTTTATAATTATATTATAGTTATATTATAGCTATTTTATAATTATATATTTTTTTATATTATAGTTATATTATAATTATATTTTAGTTATATTATCATTGTATTATAGTAATATTATGATTATATTATAGTTATATTATAATTATATTATAGTTATATTATAATTATACTATAGTTATATTATAGTTATATTATAATTATACTATAGTTATATTATAGTTATATTATAGTTCTTTTACAGTTATATTATAATTATATTTTAATTTTTTTATAGTTATATCATAATGAGATTATAGTTATATTATAGTTATTTTATAAATATATTATATTTATAATTATTGTTATATTATAATTATATTATAGTTTTATTATCATTATATTATCATTTTATTATAGTTATATAATAGTTATATTATAATTATATTATAGTTATATTATTGTTAATAATCATAAATATCATGTTCTTACTGTGTGATGAATATGACCTAATAATGACCTGATACAGATAATTACAGATAATCACAGATAATTACAGATAATTACAGATAATTACAGATAATCACAGATAATCACAGATAATTACAGATAATTACAGATAATTACAGATAATCACAGATAATCACAGATAATTACAGATAATCACAGATAATTACAGATAATTACAGATAATCACAGATAATTACAGATAATTACAGATAATCACAGATAATTACAGATAATTACAGATAATTACAGATAATCACAGATAATTACAGATAATTACAGATATATACAGATAATTACAGATAATTACAGATAATCACAGATAATTACAGATAATTACAGATAATTACAGATAATCACAGATAATTACAGATAATCACAGATAATTACAGATAATTACAGATAATTACAGATATATACAGATAATTACAGATAATCACAGATAATTACAGATAATTACAGATATATACAGATAATCACAGATAATTACAGATAATTACAGATAATTACAGATAATCACAGATAATTACAGATATATACAGATAATTACAGATAATCACAGATAATTACAGATAATTACAGATATATACAGATAATTACAGATAATTACAGATAATCACAGATAATTACAGATAATTACAGATAATTACAGATAATCACAGATAATTACAGATAATTACAGATAATTACAGATAATTACAGATAATTACAGATAATCACAGATAATTACAGATAATTACAGATAATTACAGATAATCACAGATAATCACAGATAATTACAGATAATTACAGATAATCACAGATAATCACAGATAATTACAGATAATCACAGATAATTACAGATAATTACAGATATATACAGATAATTACAGATAATTACAGATAATCACAGATAATTACAGATAATTACAGATATATACAGATAATCACAGATAATTACAGATAATTACAGATATATACAGATAATTGCAGATAATTACAGATAATCACAGATAATTACAGATAATTACAGATAATTACAGATAATTACAGATATATACAGATAATTACAGATAATCACAGATAATTACAGATAATTACAGATATATACAGATAATTACAGATAATTACAGATAATTACAGATATATACAGATAATTACAGATAATTACAGATAATCACAGATAATTACAGATAATTACAGATATATACAGATAATCACAGATAATTACAGATAATTACAGATAATTACAGATAATTACAGATAATTACAGATAATTGCAGATAATTACAGATAATCACAGATAATTACAGATAATTACAGATAATTACAGATAATTACAGATAATTACAGATATATACAGATAATTACAGATAATCACAGATAATTACAGATAATCACAGATAATTACAGATAATTACAGATAATTGCAGATAATTACAGATAATCACAGATAATTACAGATAATTACAGATAATTACAGATAATTACAGATAATTACAGATAATTACAGATATATACAGATAATTACAGATAATCACAGATAATTACAGATAATTACAGATAATTACAGATATATACAGATAATTACAGATAATTACAGATAATCACAGATAATTACAGATATATACAGATAATTACAGATAATCACAGATAATTACAGATAATTACAGATAATTACAGATAATCACAGATAATCACAGATAATTACAGATAATTACAGATAATTACAGATAATTACAGATAATTACAGATAATTACAGATAATCACAGATAATCACAGATAATTACAGATAATTACAGATAATTACAGATAATCACAGATAATCACAGATAATTACAGATATATACAGATAATTACAGATAATTACAGATAATTACAGATAATTACAGATAATTACAGATAATCACAGATAATCACAGATAATTACAGATAATTACAGATAATTACAGATAATCACAGATAATCACAGATAATTACAGATAATCACAGATAATTACAGATAATTACAGATAATTACAGATAATTACAGATAATTACAGATATATACAGATAATTACAGATAATTACAGATAATTACAGATAATTACAGATAATTACAGATAATTACAGATAATTACAGATATATACAGATAATTACAGATAATTACAGATAATTACAGATAATTACAGATGAGGTTGAACATGCAGCAGTGGAGCCCCCTGGTGGTCTAGAGGACCCTTTACAATAACTACAGCTGTTAAATAAAAAGTATACAAATATAAAGACTTTTCAAAATAAAACAAAAAATAAGACCGTTATTGCTCTTTCTTTTCTTTTTTTTAAAAACCGTTTTACCAGTCATTAGTTAAAGGATTAACCTGTTAATCTGTTCTAATTAAACTACATCTGAATACACTCATATCTGCAGCTTTTATTAAAGAAAAAAAATACTATTTCTTCTCATTTGTATAATATTCTTTTTAACTTTTTGTTTACTAAAATCATATTTACTTCATTTAAACCAAACTTTTTGTGTCAAACTGTGCAGTAAAATACTGTTGGACATTATATTCACACATTAACACACATTTACCAGGTTATAGATAATTATCATAGAATTATAAGATAATTATGACATAATTATGAGATAATTATAAGATAATTATGACATAATTATGAGATAATTATAAGATAATTATGACATAATTATCATAGAATTATAAGATAATTATGACATAATTATAAGATAATTATAAGATAATTATGACATAATTATGAGATAATTAATTAATAATTTAATAATTATAAGATTTCATGAATAATATCTCATAATAATGAAATAACCTTGTCAATGTGTATTAATGTGTGAATATAATGATCAATTGTAGTGAAACAACTGTTCATTAACCTAATAAAATAATTAAAAGCACCATCTAGTGGTAAAAAATAAAAAATATATTTTATTTTATTTTATTGATACAATTACATTTTGTTTGGTTAAATGGTAAATGTTCTGCACTTATATAGCACTTTACATTAGCCTCACATTCACCCATTCACACACTTTACATTAGCCTCACATTCACCCATTCACACACTTTACATTAGCCTCACATTCACCCATTCACACTCTTTACATTAGCCTCACATTCACCCATTCACACACTTTACATTAGCCTCACATTCACCCATTCACACACTTTACATTAGCCTCACATTCACCCATTCACACTCTTTACATTAGCCTCACATTCACCCTTTCACACACTTTACATTAGCCTCCCATTCACCCATTCACACACTTTACATTAGCCTCACATTCACCCATTCACACACTTTAGATTAGCCTCACATTCACCCATTCACACTCTTTACATTAGCCTCCCATTCACCCTTTCACACTCTTTACATTAGCTTCCCATTCACCCATTCACACACATACACCAGTAGGTTTCTAAGGTTCTGTCAGTCCTACTACAGTCCTATTGCATAATCCTGCTGACAGACATACAGACAGGCAGACAGACAAGATGGACAGACAGACAGGCAGTCAGATGGACAGTGCAGTTAGACGGACAGATAGACAGACAGGCAGGCAGACAGATGGACAGTGCAGACAGACAGGCAGTCAGATGGACAGATAGACAGACAGACAAGCAGACAGATAGACAGTGGAGTCAGACAGACAGATAGACAGACAGGCAGGCTCTAATGTGTCCTTGTCTGAGGTAATAAAATATAAAATAACTACTACTACTTTACTAAAACTTCCCCCAAAATAAACAATATTTGAAGAAACATAAAATGTGGAGAAAAAAAGCAAACATCAACACGCCTTGTGTCGACATGGTCCAAGACGAAGGCCTAAAAACATGTTAAAATCCACTAAACCCCCCCCCCAAAAAAAAAATAATAAAATAAAATAAATAAATAATTGCACAAAAAAGATAATAAAATGTTCAACTATGTTCATAAACTCTTCTAAAGTTCATCTGTGGCTTTGATGTCATTCCTGATGTTTTAGTTTTTTCTGTAAAAAAAAAAAACAGATTGTGTTTATGATGGAATAATTTTCTAAACTCTTCATTCAGATGTACATGAGCACAAAAAAGATTAGATTAGTGATAATTGTTCTATCACTCAGGTTTTACAAATGTAAAAAATATTGTCATACATTACTTTAATATTTTTTTACTTGTATTTATATATATTTAATATTCTGTAATTATTGCTTTTATTAAATTCTGGTTTACCTCTTCTATACACCTTTATATTTTTTGGTAAACTTTTGTTTGATTACTAAAAGATTTTATTTTTAAAACAGTAACAAAACATTCAACACAATATAAAACATGAGAATTGACTTCCTTCAAAAATATCACCTTTAGATGTTTATATTAATTAAGATCTAAAAGTTTCATTAGATTAATTTTAATGATGTGTTTCTCACCGTGTTTTGTGCTTAAACAGTTAATATAACTATGGATCATACTGTGTCTGTTTGTAAATGTGATGTTTATGTTTGTTTTTGGAGGATGTTCTAATGGGGATCCTAATGAATTAAAATAAATTAATTAATTAATTCCTGTTTACACAATAAACTGCTTTTATGTCTCTATTTTCCATGTTCTTTCAGTATTAAATATAACATTAATTAGGAAATAGAATAAAACCAAACATTTTTAATAGAGACACAAAGGAAGTACAGAAATTACATCCCTGCCAAAATATATTTAGTAATTTTTAGTTCTTCCTTATTGAGGTAAAAATGATTACCAAGTTAGACAAATGAGAGACAATTGTTTCTACCGTGAATGATATTTACCCCAAAATTATTAATTTAATCGTAGCAGAAACAGATGAGTTCTGTGTTTTTCCGAAAATCATGAAAGCAGCACAACAAGGGGCGGGGCTTGACAAATTGCAGGCGCGGATTGGCCATTCGTGCCATCTATCATCGCACTTCCGGCATCAGCCCGGATGTGACGTAGTTCTAGTACTGTTCAGTTTTATCGGAAGTTAAATCTTCTACAGAGGAGCCTCTTTTTACTTCACTAAACAGTTTTAACTGCTTTTAAGTCACTTCACTTTGTCCAAATGGCTTATTCAGGATACGGTGGGGTGAGTATTTTATAAATAATACTGGTCTCAGAACACGAACATTAGTAACATGTTACATAACCGACACAAGGGCTGAGTTAATTTCCTGAACATTTGTCGCAGTCACTTAGACATGGTTATATTTATTATTAAATAACAGTATACATGGTTATATTTATTATTAAATAACAGTATACATGGTTATATTTATTATTAAATAACAGTAGACATGGTTATATTTATTATTAAATAACAGTATACATGGTTATATTTATTATTAAATAACAGTAGACATGGTTATATTTATTATTAAATAACAGTATACATGGTTATATTTATTATTAAATAACAGTATACATGGTTATATTTATTATTAAATAACAGTAGACATGGTTATATTTATTATTAAATAACAGTATACATGGTTATATTTATTATTAAATAACAGTATACATGGTTATATTTATTATTAAATAACAGTAGACATGGTTATATTTATTATTAAATAACAGTATACATGGTTATATTTATTATTAAATAACAGTATACATGGTTATATTTATTATTAAATAACAGTATACATGGTTATATTTATTATTAAATAACAGTAGACATGGTTATATTTATTATTAAATAACAGTATACATGGTTATATTTATTATTAAATAACAGTAGACATGGTTATATTTAATATTAAATAACAGTATACATGGTTATATTTATATTAAATAACGACATGGTTATATTTAATATTAAATAACGACATGGTTATATTTAATATTAAATAATGACATGGTTATATTTAATATTAAATAATGACATGGTTATATTTAATATTAAATAATGACATGGTTATATTTAATATTAAATAATGACATGGTTATATTTAATATTAAATAATGACATGGTTATATTTAATATTAAATAATGACATGGTTATATTTATATTTAAGCAGTAGAGTCTGAAATAGTTTCAGATTTAAAGGAGCACTACTGACAGAACAGAAGCACAATAACTCAACAAATCCTGAAATTTTGACTTTGATAATAATAATAGAACAACATGATAAAGTTAACGACACTACATTTACAGCCAGTGTTTTTAACAGAACTAGTATTTGAGTCTTCCTCGTACTAAAGTAACTCACTCCAGTCCTCTAGATCCACTATATTTTATTTCCATGTGTTGCTGAAGGTTATTATCAGATGGATTATAAACTGATCATTTAAATCAATTGTGTTGGAAAAAGGAAACATGGACAACAGGGTCAAAGTGCACATTCAGCCCAATATGATCTGAAAAGGTCAAGATAATAATTAAATAATAACAGGACAATGTTTATACGCTTCCCTTTTTTCCTAAATATTCCTCCTGCCGTCGGCAGCTGCACACGGTCATGGTTTCACATTGTTGTTTTGACTTTGCTTCAGTATGGAGGACAGATGCCAGGGATGCCCCCTCAGGGGATGCCAGGGGGGCCACCCATGGGCCCTCCAATGGGGGGTCCGATGGGAGGACAGATGGGGGCTCCCATGGGAGGACCAATGGGAGGCCCCATGCCTGGCACTATGCCTCCCATGGGTGGGCCGATGGGAGGTGCACCCCCCCAGGGAGGATATGCACCTTATGGAGGAGCCTACCAAGGCACGTACGGCGCCCCCCCCGCTGCCAATGATCCTATGTGGGGCTACTTCACAGCCATCGCAGGCCAGGTCAGTGTGATTCCTACAACCAATTCTGACTTATTTATTTTGGGTAAAATAATTCAGAATTAAATCTATTTCTTTCGTGTTTGCATGAAAATGTTAATTCTGAATAAAGGTTTCCATGGAAACAGGTGTATTTCACTTCACTTAATTTGGCTTGTAGAGCTGGAGGTACACAGGGTTCTGATTGGACAGAACACCTGCTTAACATCTGGAAATAAACGACTGCATCTACTTCCTCTTTGACTTTTGTTTCATCGATATGTGATGTTTGCTTTTATTTTTGGAATAATTGCGAAGCAGCGGCTCGACTGAATCAAACTAATGTCAGCAGCAGAATATGTGCGTCATCACAACTAGACCAGAACCACGTGTTCCCAATGAACTACCTTCTGGAACCGTTACAGGAACCAACAGAGTTCCTGCTCCAGGGTCAGGGTCAGGGTTAACTGTTTAAATGTTAGATGAATGAACTGTTTAAATGTTAGATGAATGAACTGTTTAAATGTTAGATGAATGAACTGTTTAAATGTTAGATGAATTAACTGTTTAAATGTTAGATGAATGAACTGTTTAAATGTTAGATGAATTAACTGTTTAAATGTTAGATGAATTAACTGTTTAAATGTTAAATGAATTAACTGTTTAAATGTTAGATGAATGAACTGTTTAAATGTTAGATGAATGAACTGTTTAAATGTTAGATGAATTAACTGTTTAAATGTTAAATGAATTAACTGTTTAAATGTTAGATGAATTCACTGTTTAAATGTTAAATGAATTAACTGTTTAAATGTTAGATGAATGAACTGTTTAAATGTTAGATGAATGAACTGTTTAAATGTTAGATGAATGAACTGTTTAAATGTTAGATGAATGAACTGTTTAAATGTTAGATGAATTAACTGTTTAAATATTAGATGAATGAACTGTTTAAATGTTAGATGAATGAACTGTTTAAATGTTAGATGAATGAACTGTTTAAATGTTAGATGAATGAACTGTTTAAATGTTAGATGAATGAACTGTTTAAATGTTAGATGAATGAACTGTTTAAATGTTAGATGAATTAACTGTTTAAATGTTAAATGAATTAACTGTTTAAATGTTAGATGAATTCACTGTTTAAATGTTAAATGAATTAACTGTTTAAATGTTAGATGAATGAACTGTTTAAATGTTAGATGAATGAACTGTTTAAATGTTAGATGAATGAACTGTTTAAATGTTAGATGAATGAACTGTTTAAATGTTAGATGAATTAACTGTTTAAATATTAGATGAATGAACTGTTTAAATGTTAGATGAATGAACTGTTTAAATGTTAGATGAATGAACTGTTTAAATGTTAGATGAATGAACTGTTTAAATGTTAGATGAATGAACTGTTTAAATGTTAGATGAATTAACTGTTTAAATGTTAGATGAATTAACTGTTTAAATGTTAGATGAATTAACTGTTTAAATGTTAGATGAATTAACTGTTTAAATGTTAGATGAATGAACTGTTTAAATGTTAGATGAATTCACTGTTTAAATGTTAGATGAATGAACTGTTTAAATGTTAGATGAATTAACTGTTTAAATGTTAGATGAATTAACTGTTTAAATGTTAGATGAATTAACTGTTTAAATGTTAAATGAATTAACTGTTTAAATGTTAAATGAATTAACTGTTTAAATGTTAGATGAATGAACTGTTTAAATGTTAGATGAATTAACTGTTTAAATGTTAAATGAATTAACTGTTTAAATGTTAAATGAATTAACTGTTTAAATGTTAAATGAATTAACTGTTTAAATGTTAGATGAATTAGATTTTTAAATGTTAGATGAATTGTCTAATTCCAAATTAAGATGTGAATAAACCAGTGACTTTATTCAGAATTTAATTTAATTGGAATAATGATTTTTAACTTGAATGTTTACATGGTTGATCTTAAAGAGGAATGAGTAAATAGGAATAAAAAGTCCTGTGTTTTTCCACTTTTCACTTCTCTACCTGTTTCTGTCTTTAATAAGAAGTGTAATGATGTCAGGTCTGAACATGTTTCCTCTGCTCATGTTCAAACACATGTTCAGCTCACATTTGTATTTTTTATACGACCTTTACTTATTCTTTGGAATGTTTCATCCTTTCACACTCACATTTATCCACTGGTTTTTACTAGTTCTGTCAAAATGAATGCAGATTATTCCATCATGATTAATCTGATTAAATATTTTCGTGCAATTAAATGGAACAGCTGTTTACATGTTTACAGTGGTTTAGTTGAAGGTGTTAAATAAACATGTTAATTATATAATTACAGTTGTTCTTCTACTTACAAAATTAATTTGTTCCACAAGTGTTTTCATACATTTAAAAGATCTGATTGATTCCAAGGCCCCCAATACTACCCCCTAAACCCCCAATACTACCCCCTAAACCCCCTAAACCCCCAATACTACCCCCTAAACCCCCAGTACTACCCCCTAAACCCTCAATACTACCCCCTAAACCCCCAATACTACCCCCTAAACCCCCAGTACTACCCCCTAAACCCTCAATACTACCCCCTAAACCCCCAGTACTACCCCCTAAACCCTCAATACTACCCCCTAAACCCCCAATACTACCCCCTAAACCCCCAATACTACCCCCTAAACCCCCAGTACTACCCCCTAAACCCCCAATACTACCCCCTAAACCCCCAATACTACCCACCTAAACCCCCAGTACTACCCCCTAAACCCCCAATACTACCCCCTAAACCCCCAATACTACCCCCTAAACCCCCAGTACTACCCCCTAAACCCCCAGTACTACCCCCTAAACCCCCAATACTACCCCCTAAACCCCCAATACTACCCCCTAAACCCCCAATACTACCCCCTAAACCCCCAGTACTACCCCCTAAACCCCCAATACTACCCCCTAAACCCCCAATACTACCCCCTAAACCCCCAGTACTACCCCCTAAACCCCCAATACTACCCCCTATACTACCCCCTAAACCCCCAGTACTACCCCCTAAACCCCCAATACTACCCCCTAAACCCCCAATACTACCCCCTAAACCCCCAGTACTACCCCCTAAACCCCCAATACTACCCCCAAACCCCCAGTACTACCCCCTAAACCCCCAATACTACCCCCTAAACCCCCAGTACTACCCCCTAAACCCCCAATACTACCCACCTAAACCCCCAGTACTACCCCCTAAACCCCCAATACTACCCCCTAAACCCCCAATACTACCCCCTAAACCCCCAATACTACCCAATACTACCCACCTAAACCCCCAATACTACCCCCTAAACCCCCAAATTGTTATAAAATGTAGATTTCGATGTTAGCCCGTCCAGGCTCATGTGGGTGTCTGGGAGAGAAAAGTTGATCCACGTCTGGTGGATCATGTTTAGTGTTTAAATCCACAACATGTTTATTCAACAGTTTGAACAACACAACTGTTAAAATGTTTCATCAGATTAATCATGATGATGGATTAATTTTCACATCCGTAAATATTTATTGATATTTTTATGTTTTAAGACATTTTATCTTTTTTTTTTCCTTCTCTGTTTTAGAAGTGTTTTTTTTTTTATACATTTTGGATTTTTCATCCTTTTTTTGTTTATTTTTTTGTTAATTTTATTGGATTTGAACATGTTTTGTATATGTAGTTGATATATTTATTGGTTTAGTTTTGACCTTTGACTTTTTCCAGGATGGTGAGGTGGACTCAGAGGAACTCCAGAGGTGTTTGACTCAGGCTGGTTTCACTGGTAGCTACTCTCGTAAGTTAACCAAAAAAAACTGCTGATTATTACAATAAATGATCTTAACATCATTCCACACCTGTTTTTAATGTTTCTTTTTTTCTTTTTTTTTAGCCTTTAGCTTGGACACATGTAGGATCATGATTGCGATGTTGGACGTATCCTTTGTTTACTTTTGGGTTGAAGGGTGAAAAGCAGTTTTGTATGTGACATATGTTTAACCTTTAACCTTTACCTTCACTGCTCTTTAAATAAGGTGTGTTTACACTTTAAACCAGGTTTTTCCAACTGTCTTCTTTATAACATCCACACTTTATACTAACCCTGTGTGTGAGTGATTTAAACCTTATCTATAATTAAAACTTAACCTTATTTATCTATAAATAATCATTAACTGTATTTATCTATAAATAAACCTTAACTGTATTTATCTATAAATAAACCTTAACTGTATTTATCTATAAATAAACCTTAACTGTATTTATCTATAAATAAACCTTAACTGTATTTATCTATAAATAAACCTTAACTGTATTTATCTATAAATAAACCTTAACTGTATTTATCTATAAATAAACCTTAACTGTATTTATCTATAAATAAACCTTAACTGTATTTATCTATAAATAAACCTTAACTGTATTTATCTATAAATAAACCTTAACTGTATTTATCTATAAATAAACCTTAACTGTATTTATCTATAAATAAACCTTAACTGTATTTATCTATAAATAAACCTTAACTGTATTTATCTATAAATAAACCTTAACTGTATTTATCTATAAATAAACCTTAACTGTATTTATCTATAAATAAACCTTAACTGTATTTATCTATAAATAAACCTTAACTGTATTTATCTATAAATAAACCTTAACTGTATTTATCTATAAATAAACCTTAACTGTATTTATCTATAAATAAACCTTAACTGTATTTATCTATAAATAAACCTTAACTGTGATGTCACCAGAGGGACTACACAGGGAAGATGGGTTTTAATGAGTTCAAGGAACTGTTCACTGCACTCAACAGCTGGAAGCAGAACTTCATGATGTTTGACCAGGACAGGAGTGGAACCGTGGAACCACATGAGATGTCTCAGGCAATCGCTGCAATGGGTGAGAGTTTTAAAGCGCCATGTTTATTTAATGAATCATGTTAGCACGTCTAATGGCATTTAGAATATTTAGTACTGTTTAATTCGGCTGAATAGAAGTAAAGTGGGCCTGTCATCACAGTAGAACATCTATAAAACCACAGAAGACACTATTCTCCATCATTTATCACTCGTTTGCTCTTGATTTTGAAGTCAGACAAATGATTTCAGACATTTGAACAAGTGTGTTTAGTGATTCTAAACGTTTGAGTGCCCCCTTGTGGGCAATCTACAAATGGCAAATCATCTATAAATCTAAACAGTGTGTCCTTTCCAGGATATTTATTAATATAGAAAACATGCAATTACTGATCTAAATAGATGGAGGTAGATGGACCACAAATAGGACACTCCAAAAAAAAGGACACTCCAAAAAAAAGGACACTCCAAAAAAAAGGACACTCCAAAAAAAGGACACTCCCAAACTCCATTGGTGGATATAATGTGGATGTACCTTTAATGTTATCAGAAGTGTTTATTTATTGGTTCCACATTGGTAGTGTAATTAAGCTGCTATTCTACTAAAGTTATGGGGTCGACTGGTGTTTTAAAAACCTACATTGACCTGCTAGCATTGGTCAGTTGTCCTTTCCAATGCTGCTACATGTTTGTCATACAGTTGTAATTTGAATGTAAACAGGCCTTTGTTGTGGTGTTATGTAACACTCTGTCATGAAGTAAACTAGTGTTCTGTCCAGTTATACTACCTCATCAAATCATCCTATCAATGCTACTGTGACATCTAGACAGTAGGAACATTTGACAGACTAGTTTGTCCAGTCGTGCTGTTTTGTCAGATAATCCTCCCTCATGGGTGCAGTCGTTCTGACACTGTTGAAACACTGCATGTGTGGACAACAGATTATGTTATAGTCTGTATAATTATAAAACAAATAAGATAACAATCAGTAGTTTAGTTAGCCTAAGCTACTGATAATTTGCTTAGGCTAACTAAGCTAACTATCAGTGGGGTTGGTGCGCTGGGTCCACTGTCACCAGTAGTCTTTTCCACTGTCACCAGTAGTCTTTTCCACTGTCACCAGTAGTCTTTCCTCGCGTCACCAGTAGTCTTTTCCACTGTCACCAGTAGTCTTTTCCACTGTCACCAGTAGTCTTTTCCACTGTCACCAGTAGTCTTTTCCACTGTCACCAGTAGTCTTTTCCACTGTCACCAGTAGTCTTTTCCACTGTCACCAGTAGTCTTTTCCACTGTCACCAGTAGTCTTTTCCACTGTCACCAGTAGTCTTTCCTCGCGTCACCAGTAGTCTTTTCCACTGTCACCAGTAGTCTTTTCCACTGTCACCAGTAGTCTTTTCCACTGTCACCAGTAGTCTTTTCCACTGTCACCAGTAGTCTTTTCCACTGTCACCAGTAGTCTTTTTCCACTGTCACCAGTAGTCTTTTCCACTGTCACCAGTAGTCTTTTCCACTGTCACCAGTAGTCTTTTCCACTGTCACCAGTAGTCTTTTCCACTGTCACCAGTAGTCTTTCCTCGCGTCACCAGTAGTCTTTTCTCGCGTCACCAGTAGTCTTTTCTCGCGTCACCAGTAGTCTTTTCTCGCGTCACCAGTAGTCTTTTCTCGCGTCACCAGTAGTCTTTTCTCGCGTCACCAGTAGTCTTTTCTCGCGTCACCAGTAGTCTTTTCTCGCGTCACCAGTAGTCTTTCCTCGCGTCACCAGTAGTCTTTTCCACTGTCACCAGTAGTCTTTCCTCGCGTCACCAGTAGTCTTTCCTCGCGTCACCAGTAGTCTTTTCCACTGTCACCAGTAGTCTTTCCTCGCGTCACCAGTAGTCTTTCCTCGCGTCACCAGTAGTCTTTTCTCGCGTCACCAGTAGTCTTTTCTCGCGTCACCAGTAGTCTTTTCTCGCGTCACCAGTAGTCTTTTCTCGCGTCACCAGTAGTCTTTTCTCGCGTCACCAGTAGTCTTTCCTCGCGTCACCAGTAGTCTTTCCTCGCGTCACCAGTAGTCTTTTCCACTGTCACCAGTAGTCTTTCCTCGCGTCACCAGTAGTCTTTCCTCGCGTCACCAGTAGTCTTTTCTCGCGTCACCAGTAGTCTTTCCTCGCGTCACCAGTAGTCTTTCCTCACGTCACCAGTAGTCTTTCCTCGCGTCACCAGTAGTCTTTTCTCGCGTCACCAGTAGTCTTTCCTCGCGTCACCAGTAGTCTTTCCTCGCGTCACCAGTAGTCTTTTCCACTGTCACCAGTAGTCTTTCCTCGCGTCACCAGTAGTCTTTCCTCGCGTCACCAGTAGTCTTTTCCACTGTCACCAGTAGTCTTTCCTCGCGTCACCAGTAGTCTTTTCCACTCTCACCAGTAGTCTTTTCCACTGTCACCAGTAGTCTTTTCCACTGTCACCAGTAGTCTTTTCCACTGTCACCAGTAGTCTTTTCCACTGTCACCAGTAGTCTTTTCCACTGTCACCAGTAGTCTTTTCCACTGTCACCAGTAGTCTTTCCTCGCGTCACCAGTAGTCTTTTCCACTGTCACCAGTAGTCTTTTCCACTGTCACCAGTAGTCTTTTCCACTGTCACCAGTAGTCTTTTCCACTGTCACCAGTAGTCTTTTCCACTGTCACCAGTAGTCTTTTCCACTGTCACCAGTAGTCTTTTCCACTGTCACCAGTAGTCTTTTCCACTGTCACCAGTAGTCTTTTCTCACGTCACCAGTAGTCTTTCCACGCGTCACCAGTAGTCTTTCCTCGCGTCACCAGTAGTCTTTTCTCGCGTCACCAGTAGTCTTTTCTCGCGTCACCAGTAGTCTTTTCTCGCATCACCAGTAGTCTTTTCTCGCGTCACCAGTAGTCTTTTCTCGCGTCACCAGTAGTCTTTTCTCGCGTCACCAGTAGTCTTTTCTCGCGTCACCAGTAGTCTTTCCTCGCGTCACCAGTAGTCTTTTCCACTGTCACCAGTAGTCTTTCCTCGCGTCACCAGTAGTCTTTCCTCGCGTCACCAGTAGTCTTTTCCACTGTCACCAGTAGTCTTTCCTCGCGTCACCAGTAGTCTTTTCTCGCGTCACCAGTAGTCTTTTCTCGCGTCACCAGTAGTCTTTTCTCGCGTCACCAGTAGTCTTTCCTCGCGTCACCAGTAGTCTTTCCTCGCGTCACCAGTAGTCTTTTCCACTGTCACCAGTAGTCTTTCCTCGCGTCACCAGTAGTCTTTCCTCGCGTCACCAGTAGTCTTTTCTCGCGTCACCAGTAGTCTTTCCTCGCGTCACCAGTAGTCTTTCCTCACGTCACCAGTAGTCTTTCCTCGCGTCACCAGTAGTCTTTTCTCGCGTCACCAGTAGTCTTTCCTCGCGTCACCAGTAGTCTTTCCTCGCGTCACCAGTAGTCTTTTCCACTGTCACCAGTAGTCTTTCCTCGCGTCACCAGTAGTCTTTTCTCGCGTCACCAGTAGTCTTTCCTCGCGTCACCAGTAGTCTTTCCTCGCGTCACCAGTAGTCTTTTCCACTGTCACCAGTAGTCTTTCCTCGCGTCACCAGTAGTCTTTCCTCGCGTCACCAGTAGTCTTTTCCACTGTCACCAGTAGTCTTTCCTCGCGTCACCAGTAGTCTTTTCCACTCTCACCAGTAGTCTTTCCACTGTCACCAGTAGTCTTTTCCACTGTCACCAGTAGTCTTTCCTCGCGTCACCAGTAGTCTTTCCTCACGTCAACAGTAGTCTTTTCCACTGTCACCAGTAGTCTTTTCTCGCGTCACCAGTAGTCTTTCCTCGCGTCACCAGTAGTCTTTCCTCGCGTCACCAGTAGTCTTTTCTCGCGTCACCAGTAGTCTTTCCTCACGTCACCAGTAGTCTTTCCTCACGTCACCAGTAGTCTTTCCTCGCGTCACCAGTAGTCTTTTCTCGCGTCACCAGTAGTCTTTCCTCGCGTCACCAGTAGTCTTTCCTCACGTCACCAGTAGTCTTTCCTCGCGTCACCAGTAGTCTTTTCTCGCGTCACCAGTAGTCTTTCCTCGCGTCACCAGTAGTCTTTCCTCGCGTCACCAGTAGTCTTTTCCACTGTCACCAGTAGTCTTTCCTCGCGTCACCAGTAGTCTTTCCTCGCGTCACCAGTAGTCTTTTCCACTGTCACCAGTAGTCTTTCCTCGCGTCACCAGTAGTCTTTTCCACTCTCACCAGTAGTCTTTCCACTGTCACCAGTAGTCTTTCCTCGCGTCACCAGTAGTCTTTCCTCACGTCAACAGTAGTCTTTTCCACTGTCACCAGTAGTCTTTCCTCGCGTCACCAGTAGTCTTTTCCACTGTCACCAGTAGTCTTTCCTCGCGTCACCAGTAGTCTTTCCTCACGTCAACAGTAGTCTTTTCCACTGTCACCAGTAGTCTTTCCTCGCGTCACCAGTAGTCTTTTCCACTGTCACCAGTAGTCTTTTCTCGCGTCACCAGTAGTCTTTCCTCGCGTCACCAGTAGTCTTTCCTCGCGTCACCAGTAGTTTTTTCTCGCGTCACCAGTAGTCTTTCCTCGCGTCACCAGTAGTCTTTCCTCACGTCACCAGTAGTCTTTCCTCGCGTCACCAGTAGTCTTTCCTCGCGTCACCAGTAGTCTTTTCCACTGTCAACAGTAGTCTTTCCTCGCGTCACCAGTAGTCTTTTCCACTGTCACCAGTAGTCTTTTCTCACGTCACCAGTAGTCTTTCCACGCGTCACCAGTAGTCTTTTCTCGCGTCACCAGTAGTCTTTTCTCGCGTCACCAGTAGTCTTTCCTCGCGTCACCAGTAGTCTTTTCTCGCGTCACCAGTAGTCTTTCCTCACGTCACCAGTAGTCTTTTCCACTGTCACCAGTAGTCTTTTCTCACGTCACCAGTAGTCTTTCCTCGCGTCACCAGTAGTCTTTTTTCATGTCACCAGTAGTCTTTTCTCGCGTCACCAGTAGTCTTTTCTCGCGTCACCAGTAGTCTTTCCTCGCGTCACCAGTAGTCTTTTCTCGCGTCACCAGTAGTCTTTTCTCGCGTCACCAGTAGTCTTTCCTCGCATCACCAGTAGTCTTTCCTCGCGTCACCAGTAGTCTTTTCTCGCGTCACCAGTAGTCTTTTCTCGCGTCACCAGTAGTCTTTCCTCGCATCACCAGTAGTCTTTTCTCGCGTTACCAGTAGTCTTTCCTCGCGTCACCAGTAGTCTTTTCTCGCGTCACCAGTACTCTTTTCTCGCGTCACAAGTAGTCTTTCCTCGCGTCACCAGTAGCCTTTCCTCGCGTCACCAGTAGTCTTTTTTCGCGTCACCAGTAGTCTTTCCTCGCATCACCAGTAGTCTTTCCTCGCGTCACCAGTAGTCTTTCCTCGCATCACCAGTAGTCTTTTTTCGCGTCACCAGTAGTCTTTTTTCGCGTCACCAGTAGTCTTTTTTCGCATCACCAGTAGTCTTTTTTCGCATCACCAGTAGTCTTTTTTCGCGTCACCAGTACTCTTTTCTCGCGTCACAAGTAGTCTTTCCTCGCGTCACCAGTAGTCTTTTCTCGCGTCACCAGTAGTCTTTTTTCGCGTCACCAGTAGTCTTTTCTCGCGTCACCAGTAGTCTTTTTTCGCGTCACCAGTAGTCTTTTCTCGCGTCACCAGTAGTCTTTTTTCGCGTCACCAGTAGTCTTTTCTCGCGTCACCAGTAGTCTTTTTTCGCGTCACCAGTAGTCTTTTTTCGCGTCACCAGTAGTCTTTTCTCGCGTCACCAGTAGTCTTTTTTCGCGTCACCAGTTGTCTTTTCTCGCGTCACCAGTAGTCTTTTTTCGCGTCACCAGTAGTCTTTTCTCGCGTCACCAGTAGTCTTTCCTCGATTTTTTGGTCAGAGGTACAGGGATATAACTGGACTTCTTTTTTTGTCCTGTAGATTGACAGGAAACACTGCAACCACAAACTCACTGGTGTGTGTGTGTGTGTGTGTGTTTGTTTGTTTGTTTGTTTGTTTTGCTAGGCTATCGCATCAGTCCTCAGGCTCTGAATGGGATTGTCAAGCGCTACAGTAAGAACAGCAGAATCTTCTTTGATGACTACGTGGCCTGTTGTGTCAAACTGCGAGCTCTTACAGGTATCTATTTTTTTTATTTTGCTTTTTGCTGTTGGCTACAGTTGGTAGATAGTTGTGACGTTCATTTGGTGATATTTGAAATGTCCACATTAGATTTTTATATTTGAGTTTAATTCTACTTTACTACCTTATTTTATTATATTGGAGCAGCAGCTCAAATCTGATGGATGTTTTATAACATTGACAATAATTCTGATTGTAGAGCGGATCATCCAATAACCGAAGGATTGGTGGTTTGAAACCCCCTCTGTCCTACTCATGTGCTGTTGTGTCCTTGGGCAAAAACACTCCAGTGCTCACACTGGTGTATGAATGAGTATGAATATTCGGTGGTGGACAGAGGAGCCACACTTCTGTTAGTCTGCCCCAGGGCAACTGTTGTAGTTTACCACCACCAGAGGGAGTGTGTGAGAGTGAGTGAATAACCCATCCATCCATTGTGTGCTTTGATATGTGTGTACAATCGAACCGTGCTATATAAATCTAACTCATTATTATTTTTCTATGTCTACATACACACCAGTATTGTAAATAGTCAACAAGGTCCTGTGGGTAAGTGTTTGGTCTTAACCAGGGTTCCCACAAGGTCTAAAAAAAGGCTTAAAAAATTTAAAATTCAATTATTTTTACATCTGTTCTATTCATTCTGTGAGAAGTGTCTGGAGAAGAAAAAAAAGTGGCTTTTGCTCTTTCTACTGTCAGCTGATGAAAACTAATAAATAATTAGATTATTTTCTGCACTATAAGGTACAGTGGACTATAAGGCGCATTAAGTATAATCAAAATAATGAGATAAAAAGTCAAAATAATGAGGTAAAAAGTCAAAATAATGACATAATTCCCAGTCATTAAACACAACCAGAATAATACATATATAAGACGCACTGTTTTTTTGCAGAAAATTTAAATTTTCTAAATGGTAAATGGTCTGCACTTGTATAGTTCTTTTCCACCTTCATGGTTCAAAGCGCTTTACATTAGCTTCACATTCACACACACACTCATACACCAGTAGGTTTTTCTAAGGTCAAAGGTCAGTCCTACTGGGGGCCTAAGTCAGGGTTCAGTTTCTTGCCCAAGGACACTTCGACATGTGGACAGCCAGAGCTGGGACGCGAACCGCCAACCTCTCGGTCATTGGGCGACCCACTCTACCAACTGACCCACAGCTTTAACCTTTGACCCAAACAACCCACTCTACCAACTGAGCCACAGCCGCACATTATAGTCCAGAAAATACAGTATTTGGCGGCTCAGTGTGTCCACTACCATGTTCTGTACTTTTCATATTTTCGTATATATTCCATAAATATAAAAAACTCACACTTTTTCATTTCCAGTACAAAGTGACGTAGTTTTGAGAATGAAATGTGATCATCTTTTTATTTGAGGGGGTCTTAACATTGGTCTAAAATCTTTCTCATCATGCTCTAAAAAGTCTAAAAAAGGTCTAAACTTTAACTTTGGTTCTTGTTCTTACCTTGTTAATTTTTTGTTTCCTTTTACCGTTCTAGACAACTTCAGGAGGAGAGATGCCATGCAACAAGGATCTGTCAACTTTCAATATGATGACGTGAGTTGTTCTTTTGTCTTTTAGATCTTTATTTGTCCTCCTCAGGTTTACTTAAAAGTATCACCATTTGTCAGCTTTGAAGGTCAGTAAAGTAGAAAAAATAAAGCAATTAAAAACAAATCTTCTCTACTCTTGTTGAGCTTCACTGACTGTAATGAGTCAAAGATGTTTGTGGTCCTGCATCTATCTGTGTCTGTGTGTCTGTCCCTTCTAAGGTCTTATGACACATGTAGCTAACGCTGTGTCCCTTTGTTTCACCGTTTGCCTTTTTGCAGTTCATCCTGTGCACCATGGCCGTCTAAGTGCTCTTGTGTCCCTGTACCACAAGGGTAAGCCATCTAATGAACCAATGGGTGGTGAACTGTGGCCCACTGTCTGAAAGGAACACAAAAGGAGGCCAGTATATGTGACTGAGTGTCCATGAGCTGCTGTTGGACCCATACCTATAGCTTCTAATGCTTGCTTTAATGCTTTAGTCTTGTAAAGTACAGGTGTAAAGTTTGGACGCACCTTCTCATTCAATCGTTTTTCTTTATTTTCATGACTATTTCCTTTGTAGATTCTCACTGAAGGTAATAAAAGTATGAATGAACACATGTGGAATTATGTACTTGACCAAAAACAGTGTGAAATAACTGAAAACATGTCTTACAGTCTAGTTTCTTCAAAGTCTCCTCTTCCCTTTTTCTAATTTCTGCTTTGCACATTCTTGGCATTCCCTGGACGAGCTTCCAGCGGTCATCACCTTCCAACAGTCTGGAAAGTGACACTGGGTCTTTCTTTCCTGGGGTTAGGGGGACTCTTGGTCTTCTTTTCCTAGCGTTAGGGTGATTCTTGGTCTTCTTTTCCTGGGGTTAGGGGGACTCTTGGTCTTCTTTTCCTGGGGTTAGGGGGGCTCTTGGTCTTCTTTTCCTGGGGTTAGGGGGACTCTTGGTCTTCTTTTCCTGGGGTTAGGGGGGCTCTTGGTCTTCTTTTCCTGGGGTTAGGGGGACTCTTGGTCTTCTTTTCCTGGGGTTAGGGGGGCTCTTGGTCTTCTTTTCCTGGGGTTAGGGGGACTCTTGGTCTTCTTTTCCTGGGGTTAGGGTGACTCTTGGTCTTCTTTCCTGGGGTTAGGGGGACTCTTGGTCTTCTTTTCCTGGGGTAGTTTCGTTGTAGTCTTTGCAACTGCACTTGGGGAGGCATTCAATGTTTTTGCAGTTTTTCAGACTTAGGGTAATGATGACCACTGGTTTCTCTTGACTTAGCTGATTCTTTCCATATTATGAATTCTAACGGTTGTCCAATAGGACTGTGAGCTGTGGATCAACCTGATTTCTTCACAACACAACTGATGGGACCCAACCCCATTAATTAGACATAAATTACACTTATGCTGCATTTCCACTAGTGTTGACTCGACTCGCTTTGCTGCGTTTCCATGACCCCGTACCATGGTATCCAGTACTAGATTTATGGTATCGCCTCTGCCAAGGTTCCTGGTAGTCTCAAGTGATACTATGATGTCACGTGCAAACAGCGTAGACACTGATTGGTGGAGGTGTCTCTACTTCATTGCGTTATCAATTAGCAACCCGCCATTTTTAAAAACTAGGTTCGGAGTTACTTTAAATGGAGCAGTCAGTTAATTCAGGCAACAACGCAATTATGTCAGTCCACAAAACAACAGCGTGGTCGGTCGGTGGAAGTTGAGACATTTGGTGGCTGACCACAAAATCCATCGTGAGCTTGATGGGGCAATAAGGGCATTTACAATGTGAGAGCTACATCACCCCTCATAATGACATCTAGGTACTATAGTATCTGTATGGAAATGCTCTCAAGGAATAGTACGTGGTTCCTGAGGCAAGGCGAGTCAAGTCTGCGTAGTGGAAATGTGGCATAAGTAACTCTGCTGTGAAGGGAAATCTATTTCAGGTGAAGCTCATTGATGGAACATCAAGGGTTTGTAGCGATAATGATGTAATGGAAGAGAGAAAGATCTAAAACCTGCTATTTTGACAAATGTAAAATCTAAAACATATTTAGTTATTTCATAGTTTTTTGTTAAATACATAATTACTCCGACAAGAAATTGGTGGAGTCATGTTTTCCCCAGTGTTTGTGGGTTGGTTTGTAAGAAGATAACTTCAATAGTCATGGACAGATTTAGCTGAAATCTTCAGTAAATGTTGATACTGGCACAAGAAACAACGGATACAAGTCTGATGGTGACCAGTGGAGGGGGGGGGGCACTTGCATGTCTTTCAGGAGCCTTGGCAGAGTCTGCGCTCTTCGTGCTTTTCTATCTTCATGTGTTTATTCATAGTTGTATTTCCTTCAATGAGAATCTACAATGTCAATAAAGAAAACACATTGAATGACAAGGTGTGTCTAAACCAGGGGTGTCTCCAAATCCAATCCTCGAGGGTCAGTGTCCTGTTGGTTTTAGATTTGTCCCTCTTCCACCACATCTGGTTCAATGAATGATCAGCTGATCATAAAGCTCAGAGGAAATGTGATAATGATGTAGTGGAAGAGAGAAAGATCTAAAACCTGCAGGATACTGACCCTCCAGGACTGGATTTGGACACCCCTGGTCTAAACTTTAGGCCTGTGCTGTATGTGGCACAGTATCTGCATGGGGGGTCTATGGAGGATAGACCCCCTATGCAGATATTCTCTATCAGGGTCAGGGGTCTGCAGCCCCGTGCTGTGGTCCAATATCTGTACTGACTGCACTTTCCGTCCTGTCTTTGGGTACGGAGGGCGTCCCATTTCTAATTGCGGCGAAGTTAAGTGTAACTGGAAATACCTGGATGATGCCTTCAAAAGCCGCCATTTTTTAAGTGTGGAGTTACTGTACACTTTTCATACTCAACCGCCACCATATTGTTTATGTATTACCTATGTATCGGAAGTGACGTTAGAAACTGCCTTTGAACTGCGGGAATTCAGAAGATAAACAGAGCGAGCCAGGCGACCCCTACAACCTACAGATGTCAGTTCTTATCCCGAGTGTAAAAACATCAGTTCTTATCCCTAGTGTAAAAACATCAGTTCTTATCCCTAGTGTAAAAACATCAGTTCTTATCCCTAGTGTTAAAACATCAGTTCTTATCCCGAGTGTTAAAACATCAGTTCTTATCCCGAGTGTTAAAACATCAGTTCTTATCCCTAGTGTTAAAACATCAGTTCTTATCCCTAGTGTTAAAATATCAGTTCTTATCCCGAGTGTTAAAACATCAGTTCTTATCCCTAGTGTTAAAACATCAGTTTTTATCCTTAGTGTAAAAACATCAGTTCTTATCCTTAGTGTTAAAACATCAGTTCTTCTCCCTAGTGTTAAAACATCAGTTCTTATCCCTAGTGTAAAAACATCAGTTCTTATCCCTAGTGTTAAAACATCAGTTCTTATCCCTAGTGTTAAAACATCAGTTCTTATCCCTAGTGTTAAAACATCAGTTCTTATCCCTAGTGTTAAAACATCAGTTCTTATCCCTAGTGTAAAAACATCAGTTCTTATCCCTAGTGTTAAAATATCAGTTCTTATCCCGAGTGTTAAAACATCAGTTCTTATCCCTAGTGTTAAACCATCAGTTCTTATCCCTAGTGTTAAAATATCAGTTCTTATCCCGAGTGTTAAAACATCAGTTCTTATCCCTAGTGTTAAAACATCAGTTCTTATCCTTAGTGTAAAAACATCAGTTCTTATCCTTAGTGTTAAAACATCAGTTCTTATCCCTAGAGTTAAAACATCAGTTCTTATCCCTAGTGTAAAAACATCAGTTCTTATCCCTAGTGTTAAAACATCAGTTCTTATCCCTAGAGTTAAAACATCAGTTCTTATCCCTAGTGTTAAAACATCACTTCTTATCCCTAGTGTTAAAATATCAGTTCTTATCCCGAGTGTTAAAACATCAGTTCTTATCCCTAGTGTTAAAACATCAGTTCTTATCCCTAGTGTTAAAATATCAGTTCTTATCCCGAGTGTTAAAACATCAGTTCTTATCCCTAGTGTTAAAACATCAGTTCTTATCCTTAGTGTAAAAACATCAGTTCTTATTCTTAGTGTTAAAACATCAGTTCTTATCCCTAGAGTTAAAACATCAGTTCTTATCCCTAGTGTAAAAACATCAGTTCTTATCCCTAGTGTTAAAACATCAGTTCTTATCCCTAGTGTTAAAACATCAGTTCTTATCCCTAGTGTTAAAACATCAGTTCTTATCCTTAGTGTAAAAACATCAGTTCTTATCCTTAGTGTTAAAACATCAGTTCTTATCCCTAGAGTTAAAACATCAGTTCTTATCCCTAGTGTAAAAACATCAGTTCTTATCCCTAGTGTTAAAACATCAGTTCTTATCCCTAGTGTTAAAATATCAGTTCTTATCCCGAGTGTTAAAACATCAGTTCTTATCCCTAGGGTTAAAACATCAGTTCTTATCCCTAGTGTAAAAACATCAGTTCTTATCCTTAGTGTTAAAACATCAGTTCTTATCCCTAGAGTTAAAACATCAGTTCTTATCCCTAGTGTAAAAACATCAGTTCTTATCCCTAGTGTTAAAACATCAGTTCTTATCCCTAGTGTTAAAACATCAGTTCTTATCCCTAGTGTTAAAACATCAGTTCTTATCCTTAGTGTAAAAACATCAGTTCTTATCCTTAGTGTTAAAACATCAGTTCTTATCCCTAGAGTTAAAACATCAGTTCTTATCCCTAGTGTAAAAACATCAGTTCTTATCCCTAGTGTAAAAACATCAGTTCTTATCCCTAGTGTTAAAACATCAGTTCTTATCCCTAGTGTTAAAACATCACTTCTTATCCCTAGTGTTAAAACATCACTTCTTATCCCTAGTGTAAAAACATCAGTTCTTATCCCTAGTGTTAAAACATCAGTTCTTATCCCTAGTGTTAAAACATCACTTCTTATCCCTAGTGTTAAAACATCACTTCTTATCCCTAGTGTTAAAACATCAGTGGCAGTTTGTATTGAAAGTTGTGTGAAAAATACATTTTACAATACAATCTATTTTGGTGACTCCATTTCCTTTAAGCACGGCCGGCAGAATCAGAGCCGGTATTGGAATTGGAACAACACTTACACTTAGTAAGTACAGGAAGTGCAAATGTAGTCATGACAGGATGGATATTGGAACACAACACTGGTCTGACAGAGCCACTATCCTGCATGTTTTACATCAAGGATGGAGATCCTGGTCCTGGTCCTGGTCCTGGTCCTGGTCCTGGTCCTGGTCCTGGTCCTGGTCCTGGTCCTGGTCCTGGTCCTGGTCCTGGTCCTGGTCCTGGGGGGCCAGGATCCTGAATGCTTTAGATATTTTCTTCTTCCATCACAGCTGATTCAACTGATGATCAGCTGATCATCCAGCTCTGCAGAAGTCTGATAACGATTTAATGATTTAATGGAAGAGAGAAACATCTAATGCAGGACACTGACCCCTGAGGACCAGGGTTGTAGACCCCTGATCTACAAGGTGATCCATGTCTGCATCTTTAAAGCCTCCAATGTACAGTTCTTTTAAAAAATGACCCCAAACAATCAGTGTCAGAATTGGTAAGAAAATGACATTAAAATAAGATAATGACATTAAAATAAGATAATGACATTAAAATAAGATAATGACATTAAAATAAGACAATGACATTAAAATAAGATAATGACATTAAAATAAGATGATGACATTAAAATAAGATAATGACATTAAAATAAGATGACATTAAAATAAGATAATGACATTAAAATAAGATAATGACATTAAAATAAGATAATGACATTAAAATAAGATAATGACATTAAAATAAGATAATGACATTAAAATAAGATGATGACATTAAAATAAGATAATGACATTAAAATAAGATGACATTAAAATAAGATAATGACATTAAAATAAGATGATGACATTAAAATAAGATAATGACATTAAAATAAGATGACATTAAAATAAGATAATGACATTAAAATAAGATAATGACATTAAAATAAGAAAATGACATTAAAATAAGATGACATTAAAATAAGATAATGACATTAAAATAAGACAATGACATTAAAATAAGATAATGACATTAAAATAAGATGATGACATTAAAATAAGATAATGACATTAAAATAAGATGATGACATTAAAATAAGATAATGACATTAAAATAAGATAATGACATTAAAATAAGATAATGACATTAAAATAAGATAATGACATTAAAATAAGATAATGACATTAAAATAAGATAATGACATTAAAATAAGATAATGACATTAAAATAAGATAATGACATTAAAATAAGATGACATTAAAATAAGATAATGACATTAAAATAAGATAATGACATTAAAATAAGATAATGACATTAAAATAAGATAATGACATTAAAATAAGATAATGACATTAAAATAAGATAATGACATTAAAATAAGATGACATTAAAATAAGATAATGACATTAAAATAAAATAATGACATTAAAATTGTCCACAGAGGCTTTAAAGGCAGATCAGTTCTTCCACCACACATCGATGATCATTAAAGTGCAAACATATATTGCTGTTGTCAGGATGTGACACCTTTGTGCCATTATAATCACTGAATGTAAAGTCAATAGTGTATTAAAGGGGACATATCATGGCCAGTTGGTCCCTGGTGTCTCCGTGATCCATCATCCTGTTGAACCTAGAGAAAGTTTTCAAAACACTGCTTTAGTGCCAAATGAGGCACAGCTGACTCCGCCCCTCTCTTCCATGGGGTGTGCTTTCACGAGAACAGCTACCATGGTAACTGTGTGGCATGCCCTGACCCCTGGTCAAAGAACGTTTACCAGTCACGTTGTAGTTGTACGACTGGATATGTTTGAGTCAAATACTGAACAAGACTGTTCTACATAGTTGGTTAATTTCATTTTTAATTTCATTTCGTTTTAGTTTGTTGCTCCACTGACTCCAGGGTTCTGCTGAATGTTCTGGTTTATTAGCTTTTGTGTTGGTTAGCAAAGGCTAGCCTCTAAAGTGAATCATGTTTCACTGGCAAAAGTGACGCTCAAACATATTTAACGACTCACCCTCACATGTCTGATGGATGAACATGCCCCCCCCCCCCCCCATCTACAAATGGATGTTCATCGATAGATAGTCCGTCCATGGGGGTGGATCTTTCCTTCAATGTGGTTCTCTCCAAAGTGGTTTATTTTTGCCACTGGGTTTTGGAGTTTTTTCTGCTGAGGAGGGTCTAAGGTCAGGGGGAGGGTCTAAGGTCAGGGGGAGGATTGGACTTCATCCATGTCTGTCATTAATTCTTCTCTCCAGTCAACCCTGTAAAACCCTGGGAGACGACGTTGTGATTTGGGATCTATGAATAAAATGTAATGGAATTGATGTGCCAACAGTGGGTAACACACACCAACAAGGCCTTCTTTGGGACTGTAACTGGTACGTTTCCATCAAAAATCTATTAAATCCATTTCAGTCATTCATCTTCTGAAACTGGAATTCAATGTAGAGACGTGTGTCGTTCTGTGCAGCCAGTAACAGAGCAGGAAATAGATTTAGCTTTTGCCGACATATTCCTTCTGTGTCTTTCTATGACTGATGGTGCGTAATGGCAGAGGGTTAGGGTTAGCATTAGAGGTAGCCAACCACTTGGACCAGGGTTAGGGTTAATGTTGGCTAACCACTGGGACCAGGGTTAGGGTTAACGTTCGCTAACCACTGGGACCAGGGTTAGGGTTAACGTTCGCTAACCACTGGGACCAGGGTTAGGGTTAACGTTCGCTAACCACTGGGACCAGGGTTAGGGTTAACGTTCGCTAACCACTGGGACCAGGGTTAGGGTTAACGTTGGCTAACCACTGGGACCAGGGTTAGGGTTAACGTTGGCTAACCACTGGGACCAGGGTTAGGGTTAACGTTGGCTAACCACTGGGACCAGGGTTAGGGTTAACGTTGGCTAACCACTGGGACCAGGGTTAGGGTTAACGTTCGCTAACCACTGGGACCAGGGTTAGGGTTAACGTTCGCTAACCACTGGGACCAGGGTTAGGGTTAACGTTCGCTAACCACTGGGACCAGGGTTAGGGTTAACGTTGGCTAACCACTGGGACCAGGGTTAGGGTTAACGTTCGCTAACCACTGGGACCAGGGTTAGGGTTAACGTTCGCTAACCACTGGGACCAGGGTTAGGGTCAACGTTCGCTAACCACTGGGACCAGGGTTAGGGTTAACGTTCGCTAACCACTGGGACCAGGGTTAGGGTTAACGTTCGCTAACCACTGGGACCAGGGTTAGGGTTAACGTTCGCTAACCACTGGGACCAGGGTTAGGGTTAACGTTGGCTAACCACTGGGACCAGGGTTAGGGTTAACGTTGGCTAACCACTGGGACCAGGGTTAGGGTTAACGTTCGCTAACCACTGGGACCAGGGTTAGGGTTAACGTTCGCTAACCACTGGGACCAGGGTTAGGGTTAACGTTCGCTAACCACTGGGACCAGGGTTAGGGTTAACGTTGGCTAACCACTGGGACCAGGGTTAGGGTTAACGTTGGCTAACCACTGGGACCAGGGTTAGGGTTAACGTTCGCTAACCACTGGGACCAGGGTTAGGGTTAACGTTCGCTAACCACTGTGACCAGTAGGTGGATGAGTGTTTTGTTTTGGGGTTTTTTCTATAATTTAAGGATGTCCTCACACACAGACAACACATATTTGTGTTGTAAATACATTTAAAAAGTGCATTTTGCATGATATGTTCCCTTTAAAACAATGTACAGTACTACTGGGAAAATTAGAATATCCTGAAAATGTACATGCATTTCTCTAACATAGGGACACATGGTGTTCAAGCTTTTATTTGTTTGGATTTTTACTGATTAGAAGTTTTACAGCTTCAGAAAAAGTCACTTTCAAACAATATTCAAATTTTCTGAGTGTTTTTAAGAAGTTGTGAATGCTAATCAATAAATGCTGTAGATATCCCACTGTGTACGTCATGAGTCTATAAAGTGCTTTGGTTTCACTTGTGTTGAATGAGGTGAATAAAACAACGTTGACATGATGTTCTAATTTTCCAAACAGTATGTGTATTTGTAGTGTAATACTAACAAGCTTTATGCTAAAGGATACATATTGAACAACATTACATGTTACATTTACTTTAACACTGAATTAAGACGCCTATGAATTTGTAATCAAAGTGTGCCTTTTATCATTTGCATTATACCATGTGCTAACTTTGATCTGTTCTATAATAGATCCACATTTGTAGAACAAACCTGTCATAAACTACAACTTGAAGGCTTTTTCTTCACTCACACACAGATTGTTTTGCACATGTAAAGATGACAATGAGTTTATGCATGCCAACATTGTATGAAACATTTTGTTTTTCATAATAAACACTTTGTCAGTATGCATTCTGTTTATTCATTTATACAATTGCATGTTTTGTTTCCAGTCTACACAATATATTTCATTTCTTTAAATATAATTAAGAACAGAAACATTCAAAGTAGTTGTTAAGTGTTGCATTGTATAAAATACAGTGGCAAACATTTAAAAAAAATGCATAAAAACAATTGTGAACAGCACTAGGTTTAAAAAGTGACATTTTTGATCCAGTTACAGTAAGAGT
>CM035784.1:28865198-28867698 GCA_020466265.1 Siphamia tubifer
TCAAAAATGATCTGAATGAACAACAGACTTTGATTGAACTGAGTTAAACATGAATTTATTAACTTTCACTTTTAACCAACTAAAATAAAATGTTATAAAAGTTCAAATAAAATAAATACAAATAATCTATGTCCCTCTAGAACATTCCGACAGCTCCCCTTCACTTTGAATGGACGTGATAAGAGGGATAATGTATTAACCAGGTGTGGATATCGAAAAATATTTCCCTTGGGAGCAGAACAATACCAATACTGATTGATAGTCATGCATGGGCAATACATTATCCCTTACTTATTTATTTCTTCTTTTTTCAATTGCAGACAATATGTGCAAAACAAAAAGTGTAAAATAGAAAAATAGTGCAAACAGAGGCTGACCAAGTATGATAGTGACAAAAATGTCTTAAATTAACCAAAAAATATCTTTAATGAACGAAAAAAGGTCATAAATAGAGCAAAAATGTCTTTAATTAAGCAAAAAGGTCATAAATAAAGCAAAACTTGTCATAAATAAAGCAAAAAAATATCTCAAATTAGGCAAAAATGTCATTAAAAAAAGCAAAAATGTTAATAAATAAGGTAAAATATCTTAAATAAAACAAAAAAGGTAATAAATAAAGCAAAAAAATAGCTCAAATTAGGCAAAAATGTCATAAATAAAGCAAAACTTGTCTTAAATAAAGCAAAATGTCAAAAATTAAGCAAAAAAGGTCATAAATAAAGGTAAAATGGAAAGAACAACTTATGAAAACATTATTATTATTATTATTATTATTATTATTATTATTATTATTATTATTATTATTATTATTATTATTATTATTATATGCTGTATTTCCAGAGTGGTAATAGATATATATTTGGTACCAGAATATCCAAAAGACACTACTTTACACTCCACTAGAATACATTGATGGGCTTAAAACCAATGGATGTTGAGTCATTAATGAAATAAAATGTTGAATTTTCGGGTCCCCATCTTGTCATTTGTCCTGACGAGTGTTATTATTATTTTAAAAGAGTTTGAAGCGAACATGTACCAGATGTTTCATGTTTGTGATGGATCCACTGTCAGGGTGTCAGGAGGTTAAATATATCCCACATCCATGCTTAGATAATATTTATATGATGCAGGTGTTGTTTTTTAACATGATCATTTCTTTAAATCATAAAACTGTTCTTCGTCAGAAAAACTGACGTCCAAACACATTTAAAAATTTAAAACAGGTTAATTAATTCTGTCAGTAAATGCTCCTGTAAGTTAATTAAATTATTTATGAGCAGTTTAACCCCTAGAACTGTTGATTTTTTATTTTGTAAATGTATTTCCTGCACTGTGTTGTCATTATTTTATTTTGAAAGTGTATTTCCTATACTGTGTTATTATTTTATTTTGAATGTGTATTTCCTGTGCTGTGTTGTCATTATTTTATTTTGAAAGTGTATTTCCTGTACTGTGTTGTCATTATTTTATTTTGAAAGTGTATTTCCTGAACTGTGTTGTAATTATTTTATTTTTAAAGTGTATTTCCTGAACTGTGTTGTAATTATTTTATTTTGAAAGTGTATTTCCGGTGCTGTGTTGTCATTATTTTATTTTTAAAGTGTATTTCCTGTGCTGTGTTGTCATTTTATTTTGAAAGTGTATTCCCTGTGCTGGGTTATCATTATTTTATTTTGAAATTGTATTTCCTGAACTGTTGTCATTATTTTATTTTGAAAGTGTATTTTCGGTACTGGGTTGTCATTATTTTATTTTTAAAGTGTATTTCCTGTATTGTGTTCTCATTATTTTATTTTGAAAATATATTTCCTCCACTGTGTTGTCATTATTTTATTTCGAAAGTGTATTTTCTGTACTGTGTTGTCATTATTTTATTTTGAAAGTGTATTTCCAGTGATGTGTTGTAATTATTTTATTTTGAAAGTGTATTTCCTGTACTGTGTTGTCATTATTTTATTTTGAAATTGTATTTCCTGTACTGTGTTGTCATTATTTTATTTTGAAAGTGTATTTCCAGTGATGTGTTGTCATTATTTTATTTTGAAATTGTATTTCCTGTACTGTGTTGTCATTATTTTATTTTGAAATTGTATTTCCTGTACTGTGTTGTCATTATTTTATTTTGAAAGTGTATTTCCAGTGATGTGTTGTCATTATTTTATTTTGAAAGTGTATTTCCAGTGATGTGTTGTCATTATTTTATTTTGAAATTGTATTTCCTGTACTGTGTTGTCATTATTTTATTTTGAAATTGTATTTCCTGTACTGTGTTGTCATTATTTTATTTTGAAAGTGTATTTCCTGTACTGTGTTGTCATTATTTTATTTTGAAATTGTATTTCCTGTACTGTGTTGTCATTATTTTATTTTGAAATTGTATTTCCTGTACTGTGTTGTCATTATTTTATTTTGAAAGTGTATTTCCAGTGATGTGTTGTAATTATTTTATTTTGAAATTGTATTTCCTGTACTGTGTTGTCATTATTTTATTTTGAAA
>CM035784.1:28872698-28890198 GCA_020466265.1 Siphamia tubifer
CTCAGCAGAACAAACCCAGTGTGAAAGAATAACAAATCTTGGGTGGAACCACACTGAAGGACAGATCCACTCCCATGGACGGACAGACGACTTTGTGGCATTTTTCTCGTCTCTTTAGGACGTGATTGTCATGAGTGTTTTTCACTTATTTTTCACAGTACAGAGATAAAAGTACATGTACTACATGTACTCAGACCCTCCTGTCACTCAAGATCAAGTTTGTTTTCACCAATTGTTTACAGTCAATAGTAACTGTAGTACTTTCACAGTACTTGTACTTTAAAAGTAGTATTTGAACTTTAAGAGTACTATTTGAACTTTCACAGTAGTATTTGTACTTTAACAGTAGTATTTGTACTTTGACAGGACTATTTGTAGTTTGACAGTATTAATTGTACTTTCATTGTAGTATTTGTATTTTGACAGTAGTATTTGTATTTTGACAGTAGTATTTGTACTTTCACAGAAGTATTTAGATTTTGACAGTATTATTTGTACTTTAACAGTAGTATTTGTACTTTGAAAGGACTTTTTGTAGTTTGACAGTATTAATTGTACTTTCATTGTAGTATTTGTATTTTGACAGTAGTATTTGTACTTTAACAGTAGTATTTGTACTTTGACAGGAGTATTTGTAGTTTGACAGTATTATTTGTACTTTCATTGTAGTATTTGTATTTTGACAGTAGTATTTGTACTTTCACAGTAGTATTTAGATTTTGACAGTAGTATTTGTAATTTGACAGTAGTATTTGTACTTTGACAGAAGTATTTGCAGTTTGATCGTAGTATTTGTTCTTTGACAGAAGTATTTTTACATTGACAGTAGTATTTGTACTTTCACAGTAGTATTCGTACTTTCAGAGTAGTTGTACTTTGACAGTAGTATTTGTATTTTAATAGTAGTATTTGAACTTTAACAGTAGTATTTGTACTTTAACAGTAGTATTTGTACTTTAACAGTAGTATTTGAACATTGACAGTAGTATTTGTACTTTAACAGTAGTATTTGAACATTGACAGTAGTATTTGTACTTTCATAGTAGTATTTGTATTTTGACAGTAGTATTTGTAGTTTGACAGTAGTATTTGTACTTTAACAGTAGTATTCGAACTTTAACAGTATTAGTTGTACTTAGAAAGTCGTATTTGTACTTTAACAGTAGTATTTGTACTTTAATAGTAGTATTTGAACTTTGACAATAGTATTTGTAGTTTGACAATAGTATTTGTAGTTTGGCAGTAGTATTTGTAGTTTGACAGCAGTATTTGTAGTTGGATAGTAGTATTTGTAGTTGGATAGTAGTATTTGTAGTTTGATAGTAGTATTTGTTCTTTGACAGAAGTATTTGTAGTTTGACAGTAGTATTTGTACTTTAACAGTAGTATTTGTTATTTGATAGTAGTATTTGTCATTTGACAGTAGTATTTGTAGTTTGACAGTACTATGTGTACTTTGATAGTAGTATTTGTTCTTTGACAGTACTATTTGTACTTTGACAGTAGTATTTGTGATTTGATAGTAGTATTTGTCATTTGACAGTAGTATTTGTAGTTTGACAGTACTATGTGTACTTTGACAGTAGTATTTGTCATTTGACAGTAGTATTTGTTCTTTGACAGTATTATGTGTACTTTGACAGTAGTATTTGTTATTTGACAGTAGTATTTGTAGTTTGACAGTACTATGTGTACTTTGACAGTAGTATTTGTGATTTGACAGTAGTATTTGTCATTTGACAGTACTATGTGTACTTTGACAGTAGTATTTGTTATTTGACAGTAGTATTTGTTCTTTGACAGTAGTATTTGTACTTTGACAGTAGTATTTGTTATTTGACAGTACTATTTGTAGTTTGACAGTACTATGTGTACTTTGACAGTAGTATTTGTTATTTGACAGTAGTATTTGTTATTTGACAGTAGGATTTGTTCTTTGACAGTACTATGTGTACTTTGACAGTAGTATTTGTACCTGGGGCTGAGGTGGTTCTGGTCCAAGGCTCAGTTGTGTGTTAATAACAGGCACTGGTTGAACCCTGATGGCTGCTTTGTTGTTGTATTCAGGGCTGGAGGTGACGGCGCTATAGGCGGGAGGACCAGACGTGGTCTGTCTTTGGAGGAGCTGAAGGATGGACTGGATGTCTGCCGTCATCTGGGACTCAAGTCTGAGGGACACACAAAAGTGTCTGAGACAAAATAAAAAAGACACAAAGAAGACAATCTAAACAGTTCAGTGGGGGGAGGACTGAAGAGGACTAAAGAGGACTAAAGAGGACTAAAGAGGACTGAAGAGGACTAAAGAGGACTAAAGAGGACTAAAGAGGACTGAAGAGGACTGAAGAGGACTGAAGAGGACTAAAGAGGACTAAAGAGGACTAAAGAGGACTGAAGAGGACTAAAGAGGACTAAAGAGGACTAAAGAGGACTAAAGAGGACTGAAGAGGACTAAAGAGGACTAAAGAGGACTAAAGAGGACTGAAGAGGACTAAAGAGGACTAAAGAGGACTAAAGAGGACTAAAGAGGACTGAAGAGGACTGAAGAGGACTAAAGAGGACTAAAGAGGACTGAAGAGGACTAAAGAGGACTAAAGAGGACTGAAGAGGACTGAAGAGGACTAAAGAGGACTGAAGAGGACTGAAGAGGACTAAAGAGGACTAAAGAGGACTGAAGAGGACTGAAGAGGACTAAAGAGGACTAAAGAGGACTAAAGAGGACTAAAGAGGACTAAAGAGGACTAAAGAGGACTGAAGAGGACTGAAGAGGGCTAAAGAGGACTGAAGAGGACTGGAGAGGACTGAAGAGGACGGAAGAGGACTAAAGAGGACTGAAGAGGACTGAAGAGGACTGAAGAGGACTAAAGAGGACTGAAGAGGACTGAAGAGGACTAAAGAGGACTAAAGAGGACTAAAGAGGACTGAAGAGGACTGAAGAGGACTAAAGAGGACTGAAGAGGACTGGAGAGGACTGAAGAGGACGGAAGAGGACTAAAGAGGACTGAAGAGGACTGAAGAGGACTAAAGAGGACTGAAGAGGACTGAAGAGGACTAAAGAGGACTAAAGAGGACTGAAGAGGACTAAAGAGGACTGAGGAGGACTGGAGAGGACTGAAGAGGACTGAAGAGGACTAAAGAGGACTGAAGAGGACTAAAGAGGACTAAAGAGGACTGAAGAGGACTAAAGAGGACTGAAGAGGACTGAAGAGGACTGAAGAGGACTGAAGAGGACTAAAGAGGACTGAAGAGGACTAAAGAGGACTAAAGAGGACTAAAGAGGAGTGAAGAGGACTGAAGAGGACTAAAGAGGACTAAAGAGGACTGAAGAGGACTAAAGAGGACTGAAGAGGACTAAAGAGGACTGAAGAGGACTAAAGAGGACTAAAGAGGACTGAAGAGGACTGAAGAGGACTAAAGAGGACTGAAGAGGACTGAAGAGGACTAAAGAGGACTGAAGAGGACTAAAGAGGACTGAAGAGGACTGAAGAGGACTGAAGAGGACTGAAGAGGACTAAAGAGGACTGAAGAGGACTAAAGAGGACTAAAGAGGACTAAAGAGGACTGAAGAGGAGTGAAGAGGACTGAAGAGGACTGAAGAGGACTAAAGAGGACTAAAGAGGACTGAAGAGGACTAAAGAGGACTGAAGAGGACTAAAGAGGACTAAAGAGGACTGAAGAGGACTAAAGAGGACTGAAGAGGACTGAAGAGGACTAAAGAGGACTAAAGAGGACTAAAGAGGACTGAAGAGGACTGAAGAGGACTAAAGAGGACTGAAGAGGACTAAAGAGGACTGAAGAGGACTGAAGAGGACTAAAGAGGACTAAAGAGGACTGAAGAGGACTGGAGAGGACTGAAGAGGACTGAAGAGGACTAAAGAGGACTGAAGAGGACTAAAGAGGACTAAAGAGGACTGAAGAGGACTAAAGAGGACTGAAGAGGACTAAAGAGGACTGAAGAGGACTGAAGAGGACTAAAGAGGACTGAAGAGGACTGGAGAGGACTGAAGAGGACTGAAGAGGACTAAAGAGGACTGAAGAGGACTAAAGAGGACTAAAGAGGACTGAAGAGGACTAAAGAGGACTGAAGAGGACTGAAGAGGACTAAAGAGGACTGGAGAGGACTGAAGAGGACTGAAGAGGACTAAAGAGGACTGAAGAGGACTAAAGAGGACTAAAGAGGACTAAAGAGGACTGAAGAGGACTAAAGAGGACTGAAGAGGACTGAAGAGGACTGAAGAGGACTGAAGAGGACTGAAGAGGACTGAAGAGGACTAAAGAGGACTAAAGAGGACTAAAGAGGACTGAAGAGGAGTGAAGAGGACTAAAGAGGACTGAAGAGGACTAAAGAGGACTGAAGAGGACTGAAGAGGACTGAAGAGGACTAAAGAGGACTAAAGAGGACTGAAGAGGACTAAAGAGGACTGAAGAGGACTAAAGAGGACTAAAGAGGACTGAAGAGGACTGAAGAGGACTAAAGAGGATTGAAGAGGACTAAAGAGGACTAAAGAGGACTAAAGAGGACTGAAGAGGACTGAAGAGGACTGAAGAGGACTGAAGAGGACTGAAGAGGACTGAAGAGGACTAAAGAGGACTAAAGAGGACTAAAGAGGAGTGAAGAGGACTGAAGAGGACTAAAGAGGACTAAAGAGGACTGAAGAGGACTAAAGAGGACTGAAGAGGACTAAAGAGGACTGAAGAGGACTAAAGAGGACTAAAGAGGACTGAAGAGGACTGAAGAGGACTAAAGAGGACTGAAGAGGACTGAAGAGGACTGAAGAGGACTGAAGAGGACTAAAGAGGACTGAAGAGGACTGAAGAGGACTGAAGAGGACTGAAGAGGACTAAAGAGGACTGAAGAGGACTAAAGAGGACTAAAGAGGACTAAAGAGGACTGAAGAGGAGTGAAGAGGACTGAAGAGGACTGAAGAGGACTAAAGAGGACTAAAGAGGACTGAAGTGGACTAAAGAGGACTGAAGAGGACTAAAGAGGACTAAAGAGGACTGAAGAGGACTGAAGAGGACTAAAGAGGACTGAAGAGGACTGAAGAGGACTAAAGAGGACTAAAGAGGACTAAAGAGGACTGAAGAGGACTGAAGAGGACTAAAGAGGACTGAAGAGGACTGAAGAGGACTAAAGAGGACTAAAGAGGACTGAAGAGGACTAAAGAGGACTAAAGAGGACTGAAGAGGACTGAAGAGGACTGAAGAGGACTGAAGAGGACTAAAGAGGACTGAAGAGGACTAAAGAGGACTAAAGAGGACTAAAGAGGACTGAAGAGGACTGAAGAGGACTAAAGAGGACTGAAGAGGACTAAAGAGGACTAAAGAGGAATAAAGAGGACTGAAGAGGACTAAAGAGGACTGAAGAGGACTGAAGAGGACTGAAGAGGACTGAAGAGGACTGAAGAGGACTAAAGAGGACTGAAGAGGACTAAAGAGGACTAAAGAGGACTAAAGAGGACTGAAGAGGAGTGAAGAGGACTAAAGAGGACTGAAGAGGACTAAAGAGGACTGAAGAGGACTAAAGAGGACTAAAGAGGACTGAAGAGGACTAAAGAGGACTGAAGAGGACTAAAGAGGACTGAAGAGGACTGGAGAGGACTGAAGAGGACTAAAGAGGATTGAAGAGGACTGAAGAGGACTAAAGAGGACTGAAGAGGACTGAAGAGGACTGAAGATGACTGAAGAGGACTAAAGAAGACTGAAGAGGACTAAAGAGGACTGAAGAGGACTAAAGAGGACTGAAGAGGACTGAAGAGGACTAAAGAGGACTGAAGAGGACTGAAGAGGACTAAAGAGGACTGAAGAGGACTAAAGAGGACTGAAGAGGACTGAAGAGGACTGAAGAGGACTGAAGAGGACTAAAGAGGACTAAAGAGGACTGAAGAGGACTAAAGAGGACTGAAGAGGACTGAAGAGGACTAAAGAGGACTGAAGAGGACTGAAGAGGACTAAAGAGGACTGAAGAGGACTAAAGAGGACTGAAGAGGACTGAAGAGGACTAAAGAGGACTGAAGAGGACTGAAGAGGACTAAAGAGGACTGAAGAGGACTAAAGAGGACTGAAGAGGACTAAAGAGGACTAAAGAGGACTAAAGAGGACTAAAGAGGACTGAAGAGGACTAAAGAGGACTAAAGAGGACTGAAGAGGACTGAAGAGGACTAAAGAGGACTGAAGAGGACTAAAGAGGACTGAAGAGGACTGAAGAGGACTGAAGAGGACTGAAGAGGACTAAAGAGGACTAAAGAGGACTGAAGAGGACTAAAGAGGACTGAAGAGGACTGAAGAGGACTAAAGAGGACTGAAGAGGACTGAAGAGGACTAAAGAGGACTGAAGAGGACTAAAGAGGACTGAAGAGGACTGAAGAGGACTAAAGAGGACTGAAGAGGACTAAAGAGGACTGAAGAGGAGTGAAGAGGACTGAAGAGGACTGAAGAGGACTAAAGAGGACTGAAGAGGACTAAAGAGGATTGAAGAGGACTGAAGAGGACTAAAGAGGACTAAAGAGGACTAAAGAGGACTGAAGAGGACTAAAGAGGACTAAAGAGGACTAAAGAGGACTGAAGAGGACTAAAGAGGACTAAAGAGGACTAAAGAGGACTGAAGAGGACTGAAGAGGACTAAAGAGGACTAAAGAGGACTAAAGAGGACTAAAGAGGACTGAAGAGGACTAAAGAGGACTAAAGAGGACTAAAGAGGACTAAAGAGGACTAAAGAGGACTGAAGAGGACTAAAGAGGACTAAAGAGGACTGAAGAGGACTGAAGAGGACTAAAGAGGACTGAAGAGGACTGGAGAGGACTGAAGAGGACGGAAGAGGACTAAAGAGGACTGAAGAGGACTGAAGAGGACTGAAGAGGACTAAAGAGGACTGAAGAGGACTGAAGAGGACTAAAGAGGACTAAAGAGGACTGAAGAGGACTGGAGAGGACTGAAGAGGACTGAAGAGGACTAAAGAGGACTGAAGAGGACTAAAGAGGACTGAAGAGGACTGAAGAGGACTAAAGAGGACTGAAGAGGACTAAAGAGGACTGAAGAGGACTGAAGAGGACTAAAGAGGACTGAAGAGGACTGGAGAGGACTGAAGAGGACTGAAGAGGACTAAAGAGGACTGAAGAGGACTAAAGAGGACTAAAGAGGACTAAAGAGGACTGAAGAGGACTAAAGAGGACTGAAGAGGACTGAAGAGGACTGAAGAGGACTGAAGAGGACTGAAGAGGACTAAAGAGGACTGAAGAGGACTAAAGAGGACTAAAGAGGACTAAAGAGGACTGAAGAGGAGTGAAGAGGACTAAAGAGGACTGAAGAGGACTAAAGAGGACTGAAGAGGACTGAAGAGGACTGAAGAGGACTAAAGAGGACTAAAGAGGACTGAAGAGGACTAAAGAGGACTGAAGAGGACTAAAGAGGACTAAAGAGGACTGAAGAGGACTGAAGAGGACTAAAGAGGACTAAAGAGGACTAAAGAGGACTGAAGAGGAGTGAAGAGGACTAAAGAGGACTGAAGAGGACTAAAGAGGACTGAAGAGGACTGAAGAGGACTGAAGAGGACTAAAGAGGACTGAAGAGGACTGAAGAGGACTAAAGAGGACTGAAGAGGACTAAAGAGGACTAAAGAGGACTGAAGAGGACTGAAGAGGACTAAAGAGGACTGAAGAGGACTGAAGAGGACTGAAGAGGATTGAAGAGGACTGAAGAGGACTAAAGAGGACTGAAGAGGACTGAAGAGGACTGAAGATGACTGAAGAGGACTGAAGAGGACTGAAGAAGACTGAAGAGGACTAAAGAGGACTGAAGAGGACTAAAGAGGACTGAAGAGGACTGAAGAGGACTAAAGAGGACTGAAGAGGACTGAAGAGGACTAAAGAGGACTGAAGAGGACTAAAGAGGACTGAAGAGGACTGAAGAGGACTGAAGAGGACTGAAGAGGACTGAAGAGGACTAAAGAGGACTAAAGAGGACTGAAGAGGACTAAAGAGGACTGAAGAGGACTGAAGAGGACTGAAGAGGACTAAAGAGGACTGAAGAGGACTAAAGAGGACTGAAGAGGACTGAAGAGGACTAAAGAGGACTGAAGAGGACTAAAGAGGACTGAAGAGGACTAAAGAGGACTGAAGAGGACTAAAGAGGACTGAAGAGGACTAAAGAGGACTGAAGAGGACTGAAGAGGACTAAAGAGGACTGAAGAGGACTGAAGAGGACTAAAGAGGACTGAAGAGGACTAAAGAGGACTGAAGAGGACTAAAGAGGACTGAAGAGGACTGAAGAGGACTGAAGAGGACTGAAGAGGACTAAAGAGGACTGAAGAGGACTGAAGAGGACTAAAGAGGACTAAAGAGGACTGAAGAGGACTAACTGAGGAGGACTGATGAGATGTCCTCTAGGTTGTCATCATTTAACCGCTGGTTGTTTAGATGGTGCTCAGAAAACCATGTAGTTTTCATAGATAAGTGGCGTACGTTCTGGCGCAGAGTCGTAGAGTAAAACACTTCTGTGTGCATCATCAACTTCACTCTGAGCTGTCACAAACCCAGCATGTAGTAAATAATAGAAAAACTGTGTCTATCCCCTGTGTAGTTAATAATAAACACTGTGTAGTTAATAATAAACACTGTGTAGTTAATAATAAACACTGTGTAGTTAATAATAAACACTGTGTAGTTAATAATAAACACTGTGTAGTTAATAATAAACACTGTGTAGTTAATAATAAACACTGTGTAGTTAATAATAAACACTGTGTAGTTAATAATAAACACTGTGTAGTTAATAATAAACACTGTGTAGTTAATAATAAACCCTGTGTAGTTAATAATTAACACTGTGTAGTTAATAATAAACACTGTGTAGTTAATAATAAACACTGTGTAGTTAATAATAAACACTGTGTAGTTAATAATAAACACTGTGTAGTTAATAATAAACCCTGTGTAGTTAATAATAAACACTGTGTAGTTAATAATAAACACTGTGTAGTTAATAATAAACACTGTGTAGTTAATAATAAACACTGTGTAGTTAATAATAAACACTGTGTAGTTAATAATAAACACTGTGTAGTTAATAATAAACACTGTGTAGTTAATAATAAACACTGTGTAGTTAATAATAAACACTGTGTAGTTAATAATTAACACTGTGTAGTTAATAATAAACACTGTGTAGTTAATAATAAACACTGTGTAGTTAATAATAAACACTGTGTAGTTAATAATTAACACTGTGTAGTTAATAATAAATACTGTGTAGTTAATAATAAACACTGTGTAGTTAATAATAAACACTGTGTAGTTAATAATAAACACTGTGTAGTTAATAATAAACACTGTGTAGTTAATAATAAACACTGTGTAGTTAATAATAAACACTGTGTAGTTAATAATAAACCCTGTGTAGTTAATAATTAACACTGTGTAGTTAATAATAAACACTGTGTAGTTAATAATAAACACTGTGTAGTTAATAATAAACACTGTGTAGTTAATAATAAACACTGTGTAGTTAATAATAAACACTGTGTAGTTAATAATAAACACTGTGTAGTTAATAATAAACACTGTGTAGTTAATAATAAACCCTGTGTAGTTAATAATTAACCCTGTGTAGTTAATAATAAACACTGTGTAGTTAATAATAAACACTGTGTAGTTAATAATAAACACTGTGTAGTTAATAATAAACACTGTGTAGTTAATAATAAACACTGTGTAGTTAATAATAAACACTGTGTAGTTAATAATAAACACTGTGTAGTTAATAATAAACCCTGTGTAGTTAATAATTAACACTGTGTAGTTAATAATAAACACTGTGTAGTTAATAATAAACACTGTGTAGTTAATAATAAACACTGTGTAGTTAATAATAAACACTGTGTAGTTAATAATAAACCCTGTGTAGTTAATAATAAACACTGTGTAGTTAATAATAAACACTGTGTAGTTAATAATAAACCCTGTGTAGTTAATAATAAACACTGTGTAGTTAATAATAAACACTGTGTAGTTAATAATAAACACTGTGTAGTTAATAATAAACCCTGTGTAGTTAATAATAAACACTGTGTAGTTAATAATAAACACTGTGTAGTTAATAATAAACACTGTGTAGTTAATAATAAACACTGTGTAGTTAATAATAAACACTGTGTAGTTAATAATAAACACTGTGTAGTTAATAATAAACACTGTGTAGTTAATAATAAACACTGTGTAGTTAATAATAAACACTGTGTAGTTAATAATAAACACTGTGTAGTTAATAATAAACACTGTGTAGTTAATAATTAACACTGTGTAGTTAATAATAAATACTGTGTAGTTAATAATAAACACTGTGTAGTTAATAATAAACACTGTGTAGTTAATAATTAACACTGTGTAGTTAATAATAAATACTGTGTAGTTAATAATAAACACTGTGTAGTTAATAATAAACACTGTGTAGTTAATAATAAACACTGTGTAGTTAATAATAAACACTGTGTAGTTAATAATAAACACTGTGTAGTTAATAATAAACACTGTGTAGTTAATAATAAACACTGTGTAGTTAATAATAAACCCTGTGTAGTTAATAATTAACACTGTGTAGTTAATAATAAACACTGTGTAGTTAATAATAAACACTGTGTAGTTAATAATAAACACTGTGTAGTTAATAATAAACACTGTGTAGTTAATAATAAACCCTGTGTAGTTAATAATAAACACTGTGTAGTTAATAATAAACACTGTGTAGTTAATAATAAACACTGTGTAGTTAATAATAAACACTGTGTAGTTAATAATAAACACTGTGTAGTTAATAATAAACACTGTGTAGTTAATAATAAACACTGTGTAGTTAATAATAAACACTGTGTAGTTAATAATAAACACTGTGTAGTTAATAATAAACACTGTGTAGTTAATAATTAACACTGTGTAGTTAATAATAAATACTGTGTAGTTAATAATAAACACTATGTAGTTAATAATAAACACTGTGTAGTTAATAATTAACACTGTGTAGTTAATAATAAATACTGTGTAGTTAATAATAAACACTGTGTAGTTAATAATAAACACTGTGTAGTTAATAATAAACACTGTGTAGTTAATAATAAACACTGTGTAGTTAATAATAAACACTGTGTAGTTAATAATAAACACTGTATAGTTAATAATAAACACTGTGTAGTTAATAATAAACACTGTGTAGTTAATAATAAACACTGTGTAGTTAATAATAAACACTGTGTAGTTAATAATAAACACTGTGTAGTTAATAATAAACACTGTGTAGTTAATAATAAACACTGTGTAGTTAATAATAAACACTGTGTAGTTAATAATAAACACTGTGTAGTTAATAATAAACACTGTGTAGTTAATAATAAACACTGTGGAGTTAATAATAAACACTGTGGAGTTAATAATAAACCTAATATTATTAAACCTATAGGAGTGAGATCAAATAATTTAATAAAAATAGTTTTAAGTAATAATCAGATTAAAAGAACATCTAACAATTTTATCCAATGTGGACTGATCAATATTAGGTCAATTTCTTCCAAATCTTTATTAATAAATGATCTAATCAGTGATCAATAGATTGATATTTTAGCTGTGACTCAAACCTGGCTTCAGCAGGATGAATATGTCCCATTAAATGAATCCAGGTGAACTATCACACAGCCAGAACCAGTGGTGGTGGTGGAGGAGTGGCAGTAATATCTCACTCCAGTTTAGGTCTTAGCCCTAAAATTAATCCTAAAATTAATCCCACTTACCACTCCTTTGAAAGTCTACTTTTATCCATTACTTTCCCCAACTGCAGAAACCAAAAACCAGTCCTTTTTGTCCTAGTTTATGTCCCTCCTGGTCCTTATTCACAGTTTGGATCTCATCAGTCTCTGACTTTCTATCCAGTGTAGTGTTGAACTGGGATAGGATTAGAATAGTTGGTGATTTGAACATACATGTCGATAACAACACTGACTCTCTTAGTAATGCATTTAGTGACCTACTAGACGGATTAGGCTTTATCCAAAATGTTCATAAACCAACCCACATTCACAGACACACCCTCCATCTGATCTGAACATTTGCTGTTGAAATGAGTGACCTGGTTGTTTTTACCCATAATCCCATACTCTCAGATCACTTTTTAATGAGCTTTCAGTTTATGCTTGAGGATATTTCTACCTCAGTGATTAAAACACAAATGAAAAGGATACTATGTGACCGTGCTGTCTCAAAGTACAAAGAGTTAATTCAGTCACTATTTGTGTCCATGTCATGTGATTATGTAAAGGACACATTTAGTCCCAGTATAAGTGATGAGTTAGTCGATAGTACCATGCTCACATTAAAAACTACGTTAGATATAGTTGCCCCCCTCAAGTTAAAAACTACTAAGATTAGATGAACCTCCCCATGGTACAACGCTGACACTCACTCCATTAAACAAACAACACGTAAATTAGAGGCAATGGCGGCGATCCAACTTAGAAGATTCTCTCAATGCCTGTAAAAATATCTTAATAAAGTATAATCCATCTTTGCGTACAGCCAAAACTAGATATTACTCATCCATAATAGAAGAAAACCAGAATAATCCTAGATTCCTGTTCAGTACTGTAGCCAGACTGACAAACAGACACACCTCCGTGGAACCAGTTATTCCATCCACGCTCCATCCTGATGATTTCCTGCAGTTCTTTAACAATAAAATATCAACTATTAGAGAGAAAATAGACACATTTCTCCCAAATATTAGATCAGAAAATGTAGTGCCTTCAAACCTGGGCCTTTTTATAAATCCCTCTGTAACACTAAATAATTTCACCACTGTAGACCAAACTGATGTCATATCTATTATCATGTCTTCCAAATCATCACCTGCCTCTTAGATAGTTACTGTAGACAACTTAAGTGGAACATCCAGTGTTTTATTTGATCCAGATCTTTCATTCAAAGGGTCAGGGGTCAGAGGTCAGGGCACATTAACCAAACATGCAGAACAGCCTTCTTTCACCTGCGCAACATTAGCCAAAATTAGGAATATTCTGTCTAAAACGACTGCAGAAAAATTAATTCATGCATTTGTTACATCACGATTAGATTATTGTAACTCCTTACTTGTAGCGTGTCCTAAATATTCCCTAAAAAGCTTCAACTGGTTCAAAATGCAGCAGCAAGATTATTAACAGGATCAAATAGAAGAGAACACATCACCCCTGTGCTCCAAACCCTGACCCCTGACCCCTAACCTTATCACCTCTGTGCTCCAAACCCTGACCTCTGACCCCTAGCCCTATCACCCCTGTGCTCCAAACCCTGACCCCTGACCCCTAACCCTATCACCCCTGTGCTCCAAACCCTGACCCCTGACCCCTAACCTTATCACCTCTGTGCTCCAAACCCTTCATTGGCTACCAGTTGAGTCTAGAATTAAATTTAAAATCCTCCTCCTTACATATAAAACCATTAATGGTATGGGTTAGGGTTAGGGGTCAGGCGTCAGGGGTCAGGGGTTAATGGTATGGGCCCCTCTTATCTTAAAGATGATCTGGTTCCGTACCAGCCCAATAGAACCCTTCGTTCTCAGAATGCAGGTTTATTGAAAGTTCCTAGGGTTTTAGCTAGAGCCTTTAGTTACCATGGTTACTGTCTGATGGAATCATCTTCCCTTTAATATTAAAGACGCAGAAACAGTCTCTACATTTAAAATTAGGCTTAAAACATTCCTGTTTGAGAAAGACTATGGTCAGGTTAGTTAAAAATGATGTGACTCATATATCATGTATACATGATGTATGAGTCACAGTTCAGTCTAGGCTGCCCTAGGAGTTAGAATGCTGGGGGAAGTACAGACACTGAGTTCTTTCTTCTCTTTCTCTCTCTCACATCTGTTTCTGTCATTTTTATAACATATCTTTCATACCAAGTCTGAACTGACCTGTTAACTAAAGTATGATTGAACAATAATAATAATAATAATATTTACAACAGTAGAATTTAACATGTTTTCTTTGATCATGTTTTATACTTTTAACTTGGTTCAGGGTCAGTGTTTCTACCTGTTCAGGTGTTGTTGTAGCAGGTCCAGTCGTTGCTCCACCTCTCCATAGGTCAACTCTGTGTCGCTGTCGTCCTCCCCACCTGGAGTCTCCTGACACTGGGTCGACTCCTCCATGACCTCACTGGACTGATGACACGCCCACTGGTCTGAACTGACGTCTGTGACACACACACACACACACACACACATACACACACACACACACACAGTATTTTCTTGTACTTCCATTAGACTCTAATCAGCTGATCAACACCTGAACAGTGATACTACACAGAAGTGGTAAAAGTACTCACATGCTGTACTGAAGTAGAAGTACAACTGCATGTGTAAAAATAATCTGTCAACAGTAGAAGTACTGAGTAAAAAAGAAAAATAAACATTTTTAACTAACTACAGTACATGTAGTTAACTAACTACAGTACATGTAGTTAACCAACTACAGTACATGTAGTTAACCAACTACAGTACATGTAGTTAACCAACTACAGTACATGTAGTTAACTACAGTACATGTAGTTAACCAACTACAGTACATGTAGTTAACTACAGTACATGTAGTTAAGTAACTACAGTACATGTAGTTAACTAACTATATGAGCGTCTGTCAAAGTTATTGTGTTAAACTAGTTAATAATAGTTAATTGTTAGAAAGTCCACACAGTTTAATTGTTTATTTGATTGTTTGGTTATATTTGTTCAGGAATAACTCCTTTTCTGTAAGTTTTCAAATGTCCCACGCTGTTGAACGCACCACTGATGTTATGAACGTAGTCCGTGTTTTATTAGCCGCTGTGTTGTAAGTAACTGTGCTAAGTTCACCATCTCTGCTTCTTTTTCTCTTTTTTATTCATCTATTCCTGGTTTATTACTGTGTGTAGATGCCATAAGGTCAGATAAATAACACAGTACAGTTCAGGTAGATGTTAGCATGTTGTACTGTATAAGCTAATGCTGTTTAGCACCAGTGTGCTGTTGAAGCTAATACGATAATATGCTAGCAGTTAGCATTGTTATCATGTGTGATTTCTGTGAGTGATGTGTGTGTTCTATGACCCATGTAATACATGTGAGTGACTCATATAGTGGGTCTTAGTTCATTTATTATTGTATGTATATATTGTTATAGTGAGTGTTACTGTATTATTACAGACCACAGTAAATAAACCTTTAATGAGGACATCTGTATCTGTGTTCTTTAATCAGAACCACAACCCACACCTTGTCACTCTGAACCAAATCCTGGAGACAACCCCACACTCTCTGCTTCATTAATAATGAAAATAGTTCATAACTAAGGAACATTTTATTGTAAAAGTCCAACTTTATTATCAAATATAAATACACACATATAAAAATATAAATGGTCTCTGGTATTGTTCAGGAGGCCGGACCAAATGTGGAGGTGTATATTTATTAAATATAAATGTTGTTGTTTGTTTTGAACCTTTAGAGTTAATATTATTTTAAATGAATGTTAGTGGATAAATGATGGTATCACAGCAGCTCTGGAAACAAAAACATTTTTCATTGGTTCATTATTATTTAAATTGTCCACAAACCTACATATATTTGTTCATTTATTGTTGTTGATGTTTCTAAATATTGTTGATGTGGTTTTGGTTCCAATAAAAAAATCTGCTGGAATTTCCAGAATATTATTGTTAAAATATTATTATTACCAGAATATTATTATATGAATACACAATAAAAAATGACTTTTTGTAATAATCTTCTGAAAACATAATAACTTATTACATAATGAGGAAACATTTATTAGAAAATTAAATGAAAAGTTCTTACATTTTGGACGTTTATTATAAAATGTGTATCAACAGGGAAAACTGTGTTTTTGTGTCGGATCAGAGGTGGGAATAAATATTAACCCTTTAATACCTACTGTTGTAAATATGCAACATACAAAAAAGTCTATCTATTGTATATGATATTTAGTTTAACTTTAGTTTATTACACGTTATAAAAGATAAGCAGTAAAAATATTTACTCTTTCATATTCTTCTACAGATATAGAACGCTGAAAATGAATAAAAATAAATAAATAAAACAATAAAACACAAAAATAAAAGACTATTTGAATAACACATGGAAATGAGGTAAATAAAACTTTAAGGACAAATAATAAAAAGAAACCGAGGAGTTATTTATAAAAGCAGCTTTAGTTTGACCTTTGACCTTTGACAGTAGTAAAGGATGAAGATGATTTAAATAATTTATTCCAGTTTTTCCTGAACATGATTTTAAACTGTGATGGATTTAAATAATGACGTGTGTTGGTTGAGTTTAATTATAAAAAGTTAATTTAATTTATTTATTATCTTCTTCATCCAAACAATCATTTATAGTTTATTTATGTTAAATATTATCAGTATTTTGAGTTTTTTTTTAAACAACATTGCAGCAGGAAAAGTGAATTAAACTATTGATGATGTGACATTAACTGTTAAGTTTAATTTAGTCATTATCTTCACTTTATCATTGGCTTCTATTTTAAGGTTCTATTTAAATTGCAGACATAATGTTCAGTTTAATGTCAACAACATGAACACTTCCTGTTAATCCTTTATTTTGGTGGTGACCTCTGATCCAAAGGGTGACCTGTTTATAATCCTCTTATGTTTACTTTCATCACAGACACATAATCCTAGTTTAGATTTTTAATAGGTGTGAAATTCTTCTGCTGGGACTCAAGGGTCTTTGGGTTTTTTTAAATTAATATTTAGTAAAAAGTGTAGAGTGTGTTTATGTTTATTCCAACGGGAACAAACAACAACACGTTTATTTAGTTTGTAATTTTTAGTTTGAATTTGAATCCAAACATCATATTGGTTTTGATCAATCAGGTAAATGTTATTTGTTTTTATTTACATTTTTTTTTCATGTCATATTGTTCTGACTTCAAGTTTAATTTCACTAAAAAAACATGTGTTTATTAACAGTTAATTTTTGTAGAATTAATTTCATGTTAAATATTATTATTTTTACTTGATTTAAAGTTTACAAATCTTTATATGTTATAAATGTTGACGTTATATATAATAAATGTTGACTTTATATATAATAAATGTTGACGTTATATATAATAAATGTTGACTTTATATGTAATAAATGTTGATGTTATATGTTATAAATGTTAACTTTATATGTAATAAATGTTGACTTTATATATAATAAATGTTGACGTTATATATAATAAATGTTGACTTTATATATAATAAATGTTGACGTTATATATAATAAATGTTGACTTTATATGTAATAAATGTTGACTTTATATATAATAAATGTTGACGTTATATATAATAAATGTTGACTTTATATATAATAAATGTTGATGTTATATGTTATAAATGTTAACTTTATATATAATAAATGTTGATGTTATATGTTATAAATGTTAACTTTATATATAATAAATGTT
>CM035784.1:28895198-28955198 GCA_020466265.1 Siphamia tubifer
GTCTGTCCGTCTGTTAGTCTGTCTGTCTGTGTCTCAGTCTGTCTGTCTGTCTCTTAGTCTGTCTTTTAGTCAGTCTGTTAGTCTGTCTTCCTGTCTCTTAGTCTTTCTGTCTGTTTGTTCGTCTGTCTGTACATTCTGCACTTAAAGAAGAATGTGAAAGTTTTTTTTTTCATCATTAAACTTAGACTTATATTATTTTTTTAACACCTCTGTGAAAATAACTGTCATAAAAGAACAACAAAATTCAGTTGGAGCATCCATATCTAAAATCCACACAATAAAACATTGATCCAGTATGGACCAGGTCCCACAGGTCCCACAGGTACCACAGGTCCCATAGGTCCTACAGGTACCATCGGTCCCACAGGTCCCACAGGTACCACAGGTCCCACCGGTACCACAGGTACCACCGGTCCCACAGGTACCACAGGTACCATCGTTCCCACAGGTACCATAGGTCCCACACGTACCACAGGTACCAGAGGTACCACAGGTCCCACAGGTACCACAGGTCCCACAGGTCCCACAGGTCCCACAGGTACCACAGGTACCACAGGTCCCACAGGTACCAAAGGTCCCATAGGTCCCACAGGTACCACAGGTACCATAGGTCCCACAGGTCCCACAGGTCCCACAGGTCCCACAGGTACCACAGGTCCCACAGGTACCACAGGTCCCATAGGTCCCACAGGTACCACAGGTCCCACAGGTACCACAGGTACCACAGGTCCCACAGGTACCACAGGTACCACAGGTCCCACAGGTACCACAGGTCCCATAGGTCCCACAGGTACCACAGGTACCACAGGTCCCACAGGTACCACAGGTCCCACAGGTACCACAGGTACCATAGGTCCCACAGGTCCCACAGGTCCCACAGGTACCACAGGTCCCACAGGTACCACAGGTACCACAGGTACCACAGGTACCACAGGTACCACAGGTCCCACAGGTACCACAGGTACCATAGGTCCCACAGGTCCCACAGGTCCCACAGGTACCACAGGTCCCACAGGTACCACAGGTCCCATAGGTCCCACAGGTACCATAGGTCCCACAGGTACCACAGGTACCACAGGTCCCACAGGTACCACAGGTCCCACAGGTACCACAGGTCCCACAGGTACCACAGGTACCATAGGTCCCACAGGTACCACAGGTACCACAGGTCCCACAGGTACCACAGGTACCACAGGTCCCACAGGTCCCACAGGTCCCATAGGTCCCACAGGTACCATAGGTCCCACAGGTACCACAGGTACCATAGGTACCATAGGTACCACAGGTACCACAGGTACCATAGGTCCCACAGGTACCTATGGTACCACAGGTACCACAGGTACCACAGGTACCACAGGTCACACAGGTACCACAGGTACCACAGGTACCATAGGTCCCACTGGTCCCACAGGTCCCACAGGTACCACAGGTACCACAGGTCCCACAGGTACCACAGGTCCCACAGGTACCGCAGGTACCACAGGTCCCATAGGTCCCACAGGTACCACAGGTCCCACAGGTACCACAGGTCCCACAGGTACCGCAGGTACCACAGGTACCATAGGTCCCACAGGTCCCACAGGTACCACAGGTACCACAGGTCCCACAGGTCCCACAGGTACCACAGGTCCCATAGGTCCCACAGGTACCACAGGTACCACAGGTCCCACAGGTACCACAGGTCCCACAGGTACCACAGGTACCACAGGTCCCACAGGTACCACAGGTACCACAGGTCCCACAGGTCCCACAGGTCCCACAGGTACCACAGGTCCCACAGGTACCACAGGTCCCATAGGTCCCACAGGTACCATAGGTCCCACAGGTACCACAGGTACCACAGGTCCCACAGGTCCCACAGGTCCCACAGGTACCACAGGTACCACAGGTCCCACAGGTACCACAGGTCCCACAGGTACCACAGGTACCATAGGTCCCACAGGTCCCACAGGTCCCACAGGTCCCACAGGTACCACAGGTCCCACAGGTACCACAGGTACCACAGGTACCACAGGTACCACAGGTACCACAGGTCCCACAGGTACCACAGGTACCATAGGTCCCACAGGTCCCACAGGTACCATAGGTCCCACAGGTCCCACAGGTCCCACAGGTCCCACAGGTACCACAGGTCCCACAGGTACCACAGGTCCCATAGGTCCCACAGGTACCATAGGTCCCACAGGTACCACAGGTACCACAGGTCCCACAGGTACCACAGGTCCCACAGGTACCACAGGTCCCACAGGTCCCACAGGTCCCACAGGTCCCACAGGTCCCACAGGTACCACAGGTCCCACAGGTACCACAGGTTCCATAGGTCCCACAGGTACCATAGGTCCCACAGGTACCATAGGTCCCACAGGTACCACAGGTACCATAGGTACCATAGGTACCACAGGTACCACAGGTACCATAGGTCCCACAGGTACCTATGGTACCACAGGTACCACAGGTACCACAGGTACCACAGGTCACACAGGTACCACAGGTACCACAGGTACCATAGGTCCCACTGGTCCCACAGGTCCCACAGGTACCACAGGTACCACAGGTCCCACAGGTACCACAGGTCCCACAGGTACCGCAGGTACCACAGGTCCCATAGGTCCCACAGGTACCACAGGTCCCACAGGTACCGCAGGTACCACAGGTACCATAGGTCCCACAGGTCCCACAGGTCCCACAGGTCCCACAGGTACCACAGGTACCATAGGTACCACAGGTACCACAGGTACCATAGGTCCCACAGGTCCCACAGGTACCATAGGTACCACAGGTACCACAGGTACCACAGGTACCACAGGTCCCACAGGTCCCACAGGTACCACAGGTACCACAGGTACCACAGGTACCATAGGTCCCACAGGTCCCACAGGTACCACAGGTACCACAGGTACCACAGGTACCATAGGTACCACAGGTACCACAGGTACCACAGGTATATGTTATCTGTTAATGTAAAGTACAACAGAGAAAATGATCATCGTTCACTGGGAGGGAGTGGAGAGTAGAGACAGACGGTTTTATTATTACATTTAAATTAGATTAAAAAGTGCTGATTTGACAAGAAATACAATTATTCCTTTATCACAGGGAACACGTCATGTGACCTAACAGGAAGTAAACATATAATGGTGGTTGTATTTTTTCTTTCAGTAGTATTCAGTCACATGTATTGAATTATTGTTTCTTTTGTATAAACTACAGTCTGTCAGGACATGGTGTTTATCATTTTTACGTCAGAACTTTAGTGTTTATGTTTATTTCAGATGCAAACTACACAGCTGGTTCATTAGTGGATGTTATTGATCCTTCTGGAGACGTGACGGATACACCATGGTTTAATGTAGAATATTAACATTAGGTCAAACATGTTTTCATTGGACTGTGACAGCCTGTCACCATGGTAACAGAGCCGTAACTATGTTCAAACACAGTTAAAATGTCATTTAAATACAGACATATTTAAACACTTTTATCTAAAGTTGAATCCTCCTCCATTAGGGTTGAATAGTTGAGCAGCTGCTACTGTTTATATTTTGGTGTAAAGGAGAACGTCTGCTGGGTTCTTAAATGTTCACTACATTCTCTGTCATAGTGTGTTCAGAGCTCCTGTAACCATGGTGACCAATTAGATTTGCCTAAACGGAAGCCAAAGTGCCGCTGCCGCTGCTGCTGCTGCTGCTGCTGCTGCTGCTGCTGCTGCTGCTGCTGCTGCTGCTGCGTGGAGGCTCCATGTCCAAGTCCCAAGTGTCCCGGCTGTTCCAAGTGTCCCCAGGGTAGGACGGGCTGGGCCTAAAACAGCCTCATTCTGTTACTTTAAACCAGGGGTGTCAAACTGTGGTCCACGAGGGCCGGTGTCCTGCATGTTTTAGATGTTCCCCTCTTCCATTCCACCTGGAGGTCATTACATCATTATCAGTCTGATGAGGAACTGATTATTAACTCTTTAAATGTCAGTGCTGATGTGTTCTGAATGGATGATTCAGTTTAAATATTCAGAGAAATTCAACTATTTTCCTTTTAGTTTTGTGCATGGACAAGGTGACAATATTTTTGTATTTTATTTAAACATTTTTTTTAAAGGCAAAATTAAAATTGCTGGGACCAAATTTCAATAGTAGTTTTCTTCTTTAGTAATTTTTTTTTTTCAAAATTTTCCACATTATTTGTCATTTTGTAAATATTTATTAGTTTTTGTTGCTCATTTTCTTTATTTTTCTAAAAATAATTTTATTTTAGTATTTTTCTTTGATTTTCTGCCATTTGTGTCTTACTTTGCTCATGTTAACAGATTGTTAGTTGTCAGGAGTTAAAGGGTTAAACTAAATCACATGGAAGAGGGAAATATCTAAAACATGGAGGACACCGGCCCTCGAGGACCACAGTTTGACACCCCTGCTTTAAACATTTGTCCACAAGTTTTTATCTGAAGAAAAAAACACATGTGACGAGTCTGGAGGGATTTGAACTGTCCAAATAAATATAGGTTTGTGTCATGTGACCTGTGTGACAATACATTATTAAAGTCGAAAAAGAAAAACTAATGTACTGCTGGAATCTGACCTGTCGACGATTTTCTTCTGTAGGAAACTCTCCTACGACATCTGATGTAATCGAAGTGAGAGTCGAGATGGTGTTGATTCGTCGACTGACGAGAAGAGAGAAAATTCATTATTAGTAGAACATACTAGAACAAATGAAGTATGAGTAGAACATACTAGAACAAATGAAGTATTAGTAGAACATACTAGAACAAATGAAGTATTAGTAGAACATACTAGAACAAATGAAGTATTAGTAGAACATACTAGAACAAATGAAGTATGAGTAGAACATACTAGAACAAATGAAGTATGAGTAGAACATACTAGAACAAATGAAGTATGAGTAGAACATACTAGAACAAATGAAGTATGAGTAGAACATACTAGAACAAATGAAGTATGAGTAGAACATACTAGAACAAATGAAGTATGAGTAGAACATACTAGAACAAAGGGTTAAGTTAACTAAGGGTCATGGTCTAAGGTTATGGTCTAAGGTCATGGTCTAAGGTCATGGTCTAAGGGTTATGGTCTAAGGTTATGGTCTAAGGGTCATGGTCTAAGGTCATGGTCTAAGGTTATGGTCTAAGGGTCATGGTCTAAGGTTATGGTCTAAGGTCATGGTCTGAGGTCATGGTCTAAGGTTATGGTCTAAGGTCATGGTCTAAGGTCATGGTCTAAGGTCATGGTCTAAGGTCATGGTCTAAGGTCATGGTCTACGGGTTATGGTCTAAGGTTATGGTCGAAGGTCATGGTCTAAGGGTTATGGTCTAAGGTTATGGTCTAAGGGTCATGGTCTAAGGTCATGGTCTAAGGTTATGGTCTAAGGTCATGGTCTAAGGGTTATGGTCTAAGGTTATGGTCTAAGGTTATGGTCGAAGGTCATGGTCTAAGGGTTATGGTCTAAGGTTATGGTCTAAGGGTCATGGTCTAAGGTCATGGTCTAAGGGTTATGGTCTAAGGTTATGGTCTAAGGTCATGGTCTAAGGGTTATGGTCTAAGGTTATGGTCTAAGGTCATGGTCTAAGGTCATGGTCTAAGGGTTATGGTCTAAGGTTATGGTCTAAGGTTATGGTCAAAGGTCATGGTCTAAGGTCATGGTCTAAGGTCATGGTCTAAGGGTCATGGTCTAAGGTCTAAGGTCATGGTCTAAGGGTTATGGTCTAAGGTCATGGTCTAAGGGTTATGGTCTAAGGGTCATGGTCTAAAGTCATGGTCTAAGGTCATGGTCTAAGGTAAGGGTCATGGTTTAAGGGTTATGGTCTAAGGTCATGGTCTAAGGTCATGGTCTAAGGTAAGGGTCATGGTTTAAGGGTTATGGTCTAAGGTCATGGTCTAAGGTCATGGTCTAAGGGTTATGGTCTAAGGTTATGGTCTAAGGTCATGGTCTAAGGGTTATGGTCTAAGGTTATGGTCTAAGGTCATGGTCTAAGGTCATGGTCTAAGGGTTATGGTCTAAGGTTATGGTCTAAGGTTATGGTCAAAGGTCATGGTCTAAGGTCATGGTCTAAGGTCATGGTCTAAGGGTCATGGTCTAAGGTCTAAGGTCATGGTCTAAGGGTTATGGTCTAAGGTCATGGTCTTAGGGTTATGGTCTAAGGGTCATGGTCTAAGGTCATGGTCTAAGGTCATGGTCTAAGGTAAGGGTCATGGTTTAAGGGTTATGGTCTAAGGTCATGGTCTAAGGTCATGGTCTAAGGTAAGGGTCATGGTTTAAGGGTTATGGTCTAAGGTCATGGTCTAAGGGTCATGGTCTAAGGTCATGGTCTAAGGTCAAGGTCTAAGGTCATGGTCAAAGGGTCATGGTCTAAGGTCATGGTCTAAGGGTCATGGTCTAAGGTCATGGTCTAAGGGTCATGGTCTAAGGTCATGGTCTAAGGGTCATGGTCTAAGGTCATGGTCTAAGGGTCATGGTCTAAGGTCATGGTCTAAGGTTATGGTCTAAGGGTCATGGTCTAAAGTCATGGTCTAAGGGTCATGGTCTAAGGTCATGGTCTAAGGTCATGGTCTAAGGTAAGGGTCATGGTTTAAGGGTTATGGTCTAAGGTCATGGTCTAAGGTCATGGTCTAAGGGTCATGGTCTAAGGTCATGGTCTAAGGTCATGGTCTAAGGTCATGGTCAAAGGGTCATGGTCTAAGGTCATGGTCTAAGGGTCATGGTCTAAGGTCATGGTCTAAGGGTCATGGTCTAAGGTCATGGTCTAAGGGTCATGGTCTAAGGGTCATGGTCTAAGGTTATGGTCTAAGGTTATGGTCTAAGGGTCATGGTCTAAGGTCATGGTCTAAGGGTCATGGTCTAAGGTCATGGTCTAAGGTAAGGGTCATGGTTTAAGGGTTATGGTCTAAGGTCATGGTCTAAGGTCATGGTCTAAGGGTCATGGTCTAAGGTCATGGTCTAAGGTAAGGGTCTTTATTAGCCATTAGCATTAGCCATTAGCATTAGCCATTAGCATTAGCCATTAGCATTAGCCATTAGCTGGTCTATCAGTCAAATGCTTCTAGAATCAAACTAATGTTTGTTAGTGATTTAATTTAACTTCATTTGACTTAATGTTTTTTGGTCATTTTAGTTTTTTGTTAATTTTACTGAATATCTTTGTAAATTTTTCTTCTTTTTCTTGATCATTGTCAAAGGATGAACATTTTAAATCAGATGAATCACATGATGACAGTGTTGTTTCGGGTTCATTTATTTATATAAATTTCTATTTATAGAAACATAAATGAACCAACACTTTGTCGTTTGTTTTGATTCATCTTCTTAAAGTATGAAACACGTCACAAACACAAACGTTTTAATAAACTTGCAGTGCACTCATGTATCTGTGGGAGGAGTTACTGATTACTTTAGCGTTTTCATCACGGAGGTCAAAGGTCAGCTCCAGGTTAGTGAAGAAGTGATCTGCAAACTCTGGGTACATGTCCAGCACCTCCAGGATCTCGTCCCTCTGGATGGTGTGGAGGTCGCAGTAGCTCAGTGCTCGTACGTCCGCACACGATTTCCCCGGTTTGGCGAACAGGTGGATCATTTCGCCAAAGATGTCGTTCTTACCTTAAAGACAGAAAAACTTCAAGCAATTATAATAATCTGATTTTTATTTTTTAAAAAAAGGGCAAATTAACTTACATGTAAACAATGGTTCTAAATATAGACCAGGGTCAGTGTTAGTCATAGGCGGACTAGGTGGTCGCCTAGGCAACCACATGTCCCACAGAATGATAATATTAAGATAGTGTATTTACAGGACTATGAGGTGAACTGAAAATACTTTAATTTACTGACAATGAAAATAATATATGGATTAAATCTGTTCGTGTTTAGTGACTGAGAATTTAGACTTTTTTAAAGTTTGATTAATCAGAATCAGAGTGTGTTTAATTCTATTCCAACTCAACAAGGTTTATAGTTATTATGACTGTTTATCTTTACTTAATGATCCTTATAAACCAGTTCACCTCATAGTGTTGAAAATATGGTAAAGAAATCATTAAACTTGACAGTAGGGGTATGACGAGATCTTGCAAGATGTAATTTGGTGTTAAAAATCTGTCTGACAGAAAATACTGGTATTACCTGGGTGCAATTTGCTAGTGTTGACCTAGTGTTGGTCTAGTGTTGGCCTAGTGTTGGCCTTGTATTGGTCTAGTGTGGGCCTAGTGTTGTTCTAGTGTTGGCCTAGTGTTGGTCTAGTGTTGGCCTAGTGTTGGCCTAGTGTTGGTCTAGTGATGGCCTAGTGGCCTAGTGTTGGTATAGTGTTGGCCTAGTGTTGGTCTAGTGATGGCCTAGTGTTGGCCTAGTGTTGGCTTAGTGTTGGTCTAGTGTTGGCCTATTGTTGGCCTAGTGTTGGTCTGGTATTGGCCTAGTGTTGGCCTAGTGTTGGTCTAGTGTTGGTCTAGTGATGGCCTAGTGGCCTAGTGTTGGTATAGTGTTGGCCTAGTGTTGGTCTAGTGATGGCCTAGTGTTGGCCTAGTGTTCGTCTAGTGTTGGCTTAGTGTTGGTCTATTGTTGGCCTAGTGTTGGTCTAGTATTGGCCTAGTGTTGGCCTAGTGTTGGTCGAGTGTTGGCTTAGTGTTGGTCTAGTATTGGCCTAGCGTTGGCCTTGTATTGGTCTAGTGTTGGCCTAGTGTTGTTCTAGTCTTGGCCTAGTGTTGGCCTAGTGTTGGTCTAGTGTTGGCCTAGTGTTGGTCGAGTATTGACCTAGTGTTGGTCTAGTGTTGGCCTAGTGTTGGTCTAGTGTTGGCTTAGTGTTGGTCTAGTGTTGGCCTAGTGTTGGCCTAGTGTTGGTCTAGTGTTGGCTTAGTGTTGGTCTAGTATTGGCCTAGTGTTGGTCTTGTGTTGGCTTAGTCTTGGTCTAGTATTGGTCTAGTGTTGGCCTTGTATTGGTCTAGTGTTGGCCTAGTGTTGTTCTAGTGTTGGCCTAGTGTTGGTCTAGTGTTGGTCTAGTGTTGGCCTAGTGTTGGTCTAGTATTGACCTAGTGTTGGTCTAGTGTTGGCCTATTGTTGGCCTAGTGCACTTTTACAGGATATCCTCATTATCCAGTACTACCTGTATATAAATATTTGTATTTTTATTTAACTGACAGTATTTATACCTCTGAACCATGTGTATATGAAAATACTGTATTTATATTTGGATAAATATTGAATAAATATTGCATTATTTTTCAGAATAGTTTGAAGAGTAAAGCAGTTTTAACAGTTGTTCTGCCCCTTCAGGTTACAGAGGGGGGGGGGGGGGCAACACCATAACAAAAAATAAATAAAGTTATAAGCTTTGCAGATATATGATTTATTTTTTCTAAATCACCACCAGCTTTTATTCTACAAAATATACGACACGAACACAGATCAGAAATCGTGGCCTTTTTTCTGGCCAGTTTTCTTTGGATGGACAGGGCATTAGTCAGGGGGGCATTTTTCAGCGGGGCATTAGTCAGGGGGGCATTTGTCAGCCCCCTTCCCCTAGACACGTCCCTAATACAGACAGTCACAATTTCTCTCCTCCCTGATTTTTTCCTCTTATTTAAACACTGTAAAAGTCAAAGTAAAGTACAGGTACCTACAACATCTACTGAAGTACATTAATGAAGTACTTTTACTTGACTGCAAACCAGTGTTTTTAAAATAAATTCAAAACTTCCATCTAATTTTATGATGAATTTTTGCCTAAACTGTGACTCCTATAAATGTCATTTAAATCCATGCACAGTTAGCAAACATGCTATCAAAGCTAGCAGCTGCACATTTGTCTGCTCTCTGATCATACATCTGCTGTTGGCATTTACCAGATTGTCCTCCTTCTGCTCCGTTTGTCATGTATTCTATCTGTATATTTTTACTTTTGTTGCTCATTCTCTGTATAAGTTTGTTTATCTCATAATGTTGACTTTTTGGCACACTGTAAAAAAATCTAGTAGAGTGAATCAAATTGAATTGCATAGGGTTCGGGTTATTTTAATTTCATTTAATTGGATTCATTAAACTATATGTTTTTATGTGTGACCTTTTGAACATGAATGTTTAAGTCAATTCGATGTTTTACTTTTTTCAGTGTATATACAATATTGGTATGTTGCATATTTGCAACAGCAGGCGTTAAGGGCCTAATCATTTTTTTTCTCCATACTGATTTATCTTCATCAACTGGGGTAAAAAGGACATCTACAGACAAAAACAAAACAAAATAAAAAATAAAACAGTTTGACTCCAGCAGCTGAAAGAAGAACAAGCAGCTGGACAGTATATGCAGTAGAATATGCAATGACCTATAAAGAAACAGGCCACCTGGCAGAGAAGCGTGACAATGTAAAAACCCTAAAGGACATCCCTGTCATCTAAAAAAGGACATACACAATGGTAGTCACATGGAAGTGGTCCAGTGTCTGTTTAATGACCTACATCAATGACCTCAGGCTTTGGTGCAGAAAAGTCAGAGATGGAACAGCACCGGATATATGCAAAAAAAAAACAACAGTATATTAGTGTGTTTAGTTTTATGAAATGATCAGTGTGGTTAGTGATAATTACAATATATACAGCCATGGTCAAAGGTTTACATACACCTGAAAAGAACATAATAGAGGGTTGTCCAAAACTGAACAAAGTAAAACACTGAATAAACTTAAAGATTCTTCTTCAATAACATAAAAGCATGACATTGAGTGAATCCAATTAAATGTAATTAAAATAATCCTAACCCTATGCTATTTAATTTGGTTCACTCAACTAGATTTTTTATGTGTGACCATAAAAAGTAAAAATTATGAAATAAAAAGTAAAAATTTAAGATTTTTTAAGTTGATTCAATTCTTAAATTTTTCAGTGTAACACTGAAAAATGTATTACATAATTTGTAGGGACAGTTTATTTTAAAATTAAATTAAAAAAGTTATTACATATGAGATATTTATTACAAAATACTGCGTTATTACAACATGTGGTTCAGTTCAGTTTAGTAGAACGTGATATAATAGTCATTTATAGTTGTAGTAGAAGCCTTATTGTAGTGTAGTAGACATGTGCTGTATGGTCACAACACTGGAAATGAGTATCCAGCAGCTTTTCTGGAGAGGAAATGTGCTGAGTAAGTGCGTGACCTACAACTTCTAGTTACTCAGTTTCACCCTCTTATGTCATTTTTTTTCCTCTTATGTCATTTTTTTTCCTCTTATGTCATGTTTTTTCCTCTTATGTCATGTTTTTTCCTCTTATGTCATCTTTTTTTTGGCTCTGTAGTAGAGTACCTAAAAGAAAACAAAAGCTTATTTTGATACCTTCTGGATACTGTCTGTACAGCATCATGACCAGAGCTGGGAAGTAACTAAGTAAAAGTACTTTGTTAGTGTACTGAAATAAATTTTTTTAGATATATGTACTTGACTTGAGTAATTAAATCTGCATAAAAACATGTAGCATTAATTATAAATAAGTGTTTAGACCTACCCAAGATGGCCACCACTACATCTGCTAATTATAAATAAGTGTTTAGACCTACCCAAGATGGCCACCACTACATCTGCTAATTATAAATAAGTGTTTAGACCTACCCAAGATGGCTACCACTACATCTGCTAATTATTAATAAGTGTTTAGACCTACCCAAGATGGCCACCACTACATCTGCTAATTATAAATAAGTGTTTAGACCTATCCAAGATGGCCACCACTACATCTGCTAGCTATAAATAAGTGTTTAGACCTACCCAAGATGGCCACCACTACATCTGTTAATTATAAATAAGTGTTTAGACCTATCCAAGATGGCCACCACTACATCTGCTAATTATTAATAAGTGTTTAGACCTATCCAAGATGGCCACCACTACATCTGCTAATTATAAATAAGTGTTTAGACCTATCCAAGATGGCCACCACTACATCTGCTAATTATAAATAAGTGTTTAGACCTATCCAAGATGGCCACCACTACATCTGCTAATTATTAATAAGTGTTTAGACCTACCCAAGATGGCCACCACTACATCTGCTAATTATAAATAAGTGTTTAGACCTATCCAAGATGGCCACCACTACATCTGCTAATTATAAATAAGTGTTTAGACCTATCCAAGATGGCCACCACTACATCTGCTAGCTATAAATAAGTGTTTAGACCTATCCAAGATGGCCACCACTACATCTGTTAATTATAAATAAGTGTTTAGACCTACCCAAGATGGCCACCACTACATCTGCTAATTATTAATAAGTGTTTAGACCTACCCAAGATGGCCACCACTACATCTGCTAATTATTAATAAGTGTTTAGACCTATCCAAGATGGCCACCACTACATCTGCTAGCTATAAATAAGTGTTTAGACCTACCCAAGATGGCCACCACTACATCTGCGAATTATAAATAAGTGTTTAGACCTATCCAAGATGGCCACCACTACATCTGCTAATTATAAATCAGTGTTTAGACCAGGCATGGGCAAACTACTCCACAAAGGGCCGGTGTGGCTGCAGGTTTTTGTTCCAACCAACCAAGAGTTCACAGTTTGACCAATCAACTCTCTGAAGACTGAGATCAGTTGATTAATTGAATCAAGTCTGGTGTGCTGCTGTTTGGTTGGAACAAAAACCTGCAGCCACACCGGCCCTTTAGGAATGGTTTGCCCATCCCTGGTTTCGACCTACCCAAGATGGCTACCACTACATCTGCTAATTATAAATAAGTGTTTAGACCTATCCAAGATGGCCACCACTACATCTGCTAATTATTAATAAGTGTTTAGACCTATCCAAGATGGCCACCACTACATCTGCTAATTATAAATCAGTGTTTAGACCTACCCAAGATGGCTACCACTACATCTGCTAATTATAAATAAGTGTTTAGACCTATCCAAGATGGCCACCACTACATCTGCTAATTATTAATAAGTGTTTAGACCTACCCAAGATGGCCACCACTACATCTGCTAATTATAAATAAGTGTTTAGACCTATCCAAGATGGCCACCACTACATCTGCTAATTATAAATAAGTGTTTAGACCTATCCAAGATGGCCACCACTACATCTGCTAGCTATAAATAAGTGTTTAGACCTATCCAAGATGGCCACCACTACATCTGTTAATTATAAATAAGTGTTTAGACCTACCCAAGATGGCCACCACTACATCTGCTAATTATTAATAAGTGTTTAGACCTACCCAAGATGGCCACCACTACATCTGCTAATTATTAATAAGTGTTTAGACCTATCCAAGATGGCCACCACTACATCTGCTAGCTATAAATAAGTGTTTAGACCTACCCAAGATGGCCACCACTACATCTGCGAATTATAAATAAGTGTTTAGACCTATCCAAGATGGCCACCACTACATCTGCTAATTATAAATCAGTGTTTAGACCAGGCATGGGCAAACTACTCCACAAAGGGCCGGTGTGGCTGCAGGTTTTTGTTCCAACCAACCAAGAGTTCACAGTTTGACCAATCAACTCTCTGAAGACTGAGATCAGTTGATTAATTGAATCAAGTCTGGTGTGCTGCTGTTTGGTTGGAACAAAAACCTGCAGCCACACCGGCCCTTTAGGAATGGTTTGCCCATCCCTGGTTTCGACCTACCCAAGATGGCTACCACTACATCTGCTAATTATAAATAAGTGTTTAGACCTATCCAAGATGGCCACCACTACATCTGCTAATTATTAATAAGTGTTTAGACCTATCCAAGATGGCCACCACTACATCTGCTAATTATAAATCAGTGTTTAGACCTACCCAAGATGGCTACCACTACATCTGCTAATTATAAATAAGTGTTTAGACCTACCCAAGATGGCTACCACTACATCTGCTAATTATAAATAAGTGTTTAGACCTACCCAAGATGGCTACCACTACATCTGCTAATTATAAATCAGTGTTTAGATCTACCCAAGATGGCCACCACTACATCTGTTAATTATAAATAAGTGTTTAGACCTACCCAAGATGGCCACCGCTACATCTGCTAATTATAAATAAGTGTTTAGACCTACCCAAGATGGCCACCACTACATCTGCTAATTATAAATAAGTGTTTAGACCTACCCAAGATGGCCACCGCTACATCTGCTAATTATAAATAAGTGTTTAGACCTACCCAAGATGGCCACCACTACATCTTCTTTGAGGATTTCAATGGACCCGCGGGAGACAAAGTAGAGAGCAGTGATGACATCTCCAGAGTGGACCAGGGTATCTCCTGGAGGTGCGTGGGTAGTCTTGAACCTCATGGCCAGGGCTCGGAGGCAGCCTTTGGTGGCTCCACGGAACGCCTTACAGCCGTGGAGGAGGCTTTTATTAAGGTGGAGGCAGATATCTGCCTGCAGGCACTCTGGAAAACCCTTCAGGACCTGAGTGTCAAACACAGGTCAAAGTTCACACAGTCAAAACGAGACATGTGTGCTGCAACACTTCAACGTGTTGAATTCATTCACTGCCATTGACGTGTTTTTGGATGTCAATCTAAACATTGTCTGCCATTGACAGGTTTTCAAATCCAAAAAAAGAGAGTCTACATTTTATTTTGAAGGGTCCATGTTTGTTCTAGAATGTCTTAGAACTCTAGTGAAAGTCAGTCCAAACAACCAGAACCCCAGGCAGTGAATGAGCAGTGAATGAGCAGTGAATGAACAGTGAATGATCAGTGAATGAACAGTGAATGAACAGTGAATGATCAGTGAATGAACAGTGAATGATCAGTGAATGAACAGTGAATGAACAGTGAATGAACAGTGAATGAACAGTGAATGAACAGTGAATGAGCAGTGAATGAACAGTGAATGAACAGTGAATGAACAGTGAATGAGTTGATGTAAAGTTTTTTTTTGGTCGTTCACTTCATATTAACTGGAGTCCAGAGGAATATGTCACAGTTGCCGCCTGTGTTCTTTCCTTCTTCTCAAAACCTGTACTAGTAATAGCTACTGCTGAGCCTTTCTGCTGCTGAGCCTGTCCGCTGCTGAGCCTTTCTGCTGCTGAGCCTGTCCGCTGCTGAGCCTTTCTGCTGCTGAGCCTTTCTGCAGATTTACGTATGAGATGAGACAGAACATAAAGGACTGTGTCGCTGCAGAAACATAAAGAACAAACTAAAACAAAACACTGTCTCACTTTGTCTGCCTCCTCTTTTTTAACATCATTTTACTGTAGTTTTACTAAAGCTTTACCGTAGTTTTACTGTAGTTTTACTGTAGTTTTACTAAAGCTTTACCGTAGTTTTACTGTAGTTTTACTAAAGCTTTACCATAGTTTTACTGTAGTTTTACTGTAGTTTTACTAAAGTTTTACCGTAGTTTTACTGTAATTTTACTAAAGTTTTACCGTAGTTTTACTGTAGTTTTACTGTAGTTTTACTAAAGTTTTACTAAAGTTTTACCGTAGTTTTACTGTAGTTTTACTAAAGCTTTACCGTAGTTTTACTGTAGTTTTACTGTAGTTTTACTAAAGTTTTACTAAAGTTTTACCGTAGTTTTACTGTAGTTTTACTAAAGTTTTACCGTAGTTTTACTGTAGTTTTACAGAAGTTTTACTGAAATTTTACTGTAGTTTTACTGTAGTTTTAGAGAAGTTTTACTGAAATTTTACTGTAATTTTACTAAAGCTTTACCTTAGTTTTACTGTAGTTTTACAGAAGTTTTACAGAAGTTTTACTGTGGTGTTACTGAAGTTTTACTGAAATTTTACTCAAGCTTTACTGTAGTTTTACTGTAGTTTTACAGAAGTTTTACTGTGGTGTTACTGAAATTTTACTGTAGTTTTACTAAAGCTTTACCGTAGTTTTACTGTAGTTTTACAGAAGTTTTACTGAAATTTTACTGTAGTTTTACTAAAGCTTTACCGTAGTTTTACTGTAGTTTTACTGAAGTTTTACTGAAGTTTTACTGAAATTTTACTGTAGTTTTACTAAAGCTTTACCGTAGTTTTACTGTAGTTTTACTGAAGTTTTACTGAAGTTTTACTGAAATTTTACTGTAATTTTACTAAAGCTTTACCTTAGTTTTACTGTAGTTTTACAGAAGTTTTACAGAAGTTTTACTGTGGTGTTACTGAAGTTTTACTGAAATTTTACTGTAATTTTACTGTAGTTTTCCTACAGCTTTTTTACTGAAGTTTTACTGAAATTTTACTGTAATTTTACTGTAGTTTTCCTACAGCTTTTTTACTGAAGTTTTACTGTAATTTTACTCAAGCTTTACTGTAGTTTTACTGTAGTTTTAGAGAAGTTTTACTGAAATTTTACTGTAATTTTACTAAAGCTTTACCTTAGTTTTACTGTAGTTTTACAGAAGTTTTACAGAAGTTTTACTGTGGTGTTACTGAAGTTTTACTGAAATTTTACTCAAGCTTTACTGTAGTTTTACTGTAGTTTTACAGAAGTTTTACTGTGGTGTTACTGAAATTTTACTGTAGTTTTACTAAAGCTTTACCGTAGTTTTACTGTAGTTTTACAGAAGTTTTACTGAAATTTTACTGTAGTTTTACTAAAGCTTTACCGTAGTTTTACTGTAGTTTTACTGAAGTTTTACTGAAGTTTTACTGAAATTTTACTGTAGTTTTACTAAAGCTTTACCGTAGTTTTACTGTAGTTTTACAGAAGTTTTACAGAAGTTTTACTGTGGTGTTACTGAAGTTTTACTGAAATTTTACTGTAATTTTACTGTAGTTTTCCTACAGCTTTTTTACTGAAGTTTTACTGAAATTTTACTGTAATTTTACTGTAGTTTTCCTACAGCTTTTTTACTGAAGTTTTACTGTAATTTTACTCAAGCTTTACTGTAGTTTTACTGTAGTTTTACAGAAGTTTTACTGTAATGTTACTGAAGTTTTACTGAAATTTTACTGTAATTTTACTGTAGTTTTCCTAAAGCTTTTTTACTGAAGTTTTACTGTAATTTTACTCAAGCTTTACTGTAGTTTTACTGTAGTTTTACAGAAGTTTTACTGTAATGTTACTGAAGTTTTACTGAAATTTTACTGTAATTTTACTGTAGTTTTCCTAAAGCTTTTTTACTGAAGTTTTACTGTAATTTTACTCAAGCTTTACTGTAGTTTTACTGTAGTTTTACAGAAGTTTTACTGTAATGTTACTGAAGTTTTACTGAAATTTTACTGTAATTTTACTGTAGTTTTCCTAAAGCTTTTTTACTGAAGTTTTACTGTAATTTTACTCAAGCTTTACTGTAGTTTTACTGTAGTTTTACAGAAGTTTTACTGTAGTGTTACTGAAGTTTTACTGAAATTTCACTGTAATTTTACTAAAGCTTTACCGTAGCTTTACTGTAGTTTTACTAAAGCTTTACCTTAGTTTTACCTTAGTTTTATCGTAGTTTTACAGAAGTTTTACAGAAGTTTTACTGTGGTGTTACTGAAGTTTTACTGAAATTTTACTGTAATTTTACTGTAGTTTTCCTACAGCTTTTTTACTGAAGTTTTACTGTAATTTTACTGTAGTTTTACTAAAGCTTTACCGTAGTTTTACTGTAGTTTTACAGAAGTTTTACTGAAGTTTTACTGAAATTTTACTGTAGTTTTACTGTAGTTTTAGAGAAGTTTTACTGTGGTGTTACTGAAGTTTTACTGAAGTTTTACTGAAATTTTACTGTAATTTTACTAAAGCTTTACCTTAGTTTTACTGTAGTTTTACAGAAGTTTTACAGAAGTTTTACTGTGGTGTTACTGAAGTTTTACTGAAATTTCACTGTAATTTTACTAAAGCTTTACCTTAGTTTTACTGTAGTTTTACTAAAGCTTTACCTTAGTTTTACTGTAGTTTTACTAAAGCTTTACCTTAGTTTTATCGTAGTTTTACTGTAGTTTTACAGAAGTTTTACTGTGGTGTTACTGAAATTTTACTGTAGTTTTAGAGAAGTTTTACTGTGGTGTTACTGAAGTTTTACTGAAATTTTACTGTAATTTTACTGTAGTTTTCCTAAAGCTTTTTTACTGAAGTTTTACTGTAATTTTACTCAAGCTTTACTGTAGTTTTACTGTAGTTTTACTGTAGTTTTACTGTAGTTTTACTAAAGCTTTACCGTAGTTTTACTGATGTTTTACTGTAGTTTTACTAAAGCTTTACCGTAGTTTTACTGTAGTTTTACAGAAGTTTTACTGTAGTTTTACCTTAGTTTTACTGTATTTTTACTGATGTTTTACTTTAGATTTACTGTAGTTTTATTGTAGTTTTACTGTAGTTTTTCTACTGAGACAAAACAACAATAACCAAAGTCATAAAACTACAAAATAAAATTCAAATGTCTGTCAAACATCTCGAACATATTCTTCAACCAAACAGAGGAGGAAGGAACGAAGGAAAAGTACTTTGTTCTATATCTGTAATTTATATGGACGACAGGATCTGCAGTGTCTTGCCTGTGCTGACCTGTGACCCCAGACCCTCGCCCCTGCCTGTCTGGACCAGCCCCCCCTCCTTCATTTATAAATGGACGTTCATCTATAGCCTGTCCGTCCATGGGAGTGGATCTGTCCTTCAATGTGGTTCTCCTCAACATTTCTTCTTTTTCCCACTGGGTTTGGAAGTTTTTTCTGCTGAGAAGGAGGGTCTAAGGACAGGGGGAGGAGCTAAGGACAGGAGGAGGGTCTAAGGACAGGGGGAGGGTCTAAGGACAGGAGGAGGAGTTAAGGACAGGGGGAGGGTCTAAGGACAGGGGGAGGGTCTAAGGACAGGGGGAGGAGTTAAGGACAGGGGGAGGGTCTAAGGACAGGGGGAGGAGTTAAGGACAGGGGGAGGGTCTAAGGACAGGGGGAGGGTCTAAGGACAGGGGGAGGAGTTAAGGACAGGGGGAGGGTCTAAGGACAGGGGGAGGGTCTAAGGACAGGGGGAGGGTCTAAGGACAGGGGGAGGAGCTAAGGACAGGGGGAGGGTCTAAGGACAGGGGGAGGGTCTAAGGACAGGAGGAGGAGTTAAGGACAGGGGGAGGGTCTAAGGACAGGGGGAGGGTCTAAGGACAGGGGGAGGAGTTAAGGACAGGGGGAGGGTCTAAGGACAGGGGGAGGAGCTAAGGACAGGGGGAGGGTCTAAGGACAGGGGGAGGGTCTAAGGACAGGAGGAGGAGTTAAGGACAGGGGGAGGGTCTAAGGACAGGGGGAGGAGTTAAGGACAGGGGGAGGGTCTAAGGACAGGGGGAGGGTCTAAGGACAGGGGGAGGGTCTAAGGACATAGGATGTAAAGCCCTGTGAGACGACTTTGTTGTGATTTGGGGCTTTATAAATAAATTTGAATTGAATATGTTTTCATTATGACTTTTATGTTGTAATTGTAACTTTTTGTGTCATAATTTAAAATGTTTTTCTCTGAATTTTAACAGTTAATTTTTTTATCTCATAATTTAGTAAATTAGATGAAATAAAGAATGTAAAATCAATGGACACTTTTTATCTCATAACTTTGACTTTTCCCTGCACAATTAAATATTTATTATGTCATATTTCTAACCTTTTATCTTATAATTATCACTTCTTTATCTCATTTGATCTTCTTGACTTTTTAACTCTTAATTTTAACTAGTTTTCTCACAATTATGCATTTATTATCTCACAGTTATGACTTTATCTCAGAATTTTGCCTTTTAGTCTGAACATTTAGATTTTTTTAATTTAATAATTATTTTTTCAATCTAACAGAGTGAACACGTTAGCATAACCAATAATCAATATTCTACTGAACCCTGGAGGTGATCAGTAGTTCTAAGTTTGGTTTAAATTCATCAGGTATAGATTTAGTTATTTTTTATTATCTTTATTTGAAACAATAGAAATAACAGTAGCTACAATATCATCCTAATGACTTCATTCCACTCAGTTTTTCCTCATATGACTATTACTGTAACTGTAAGTATTAGTACTATTACTGTAACTGTAAGTATTAATACTATTACTGTAACTGTAAGTATTAGTACTATTACTGTAACTGTAAGTATTAGTACTATTACTGTAACTGTAAGTATTAGTACTATTACTGTAACTGTAAGTATTAGTACTATTACTGTAACTGTAAGTATTAGTACTATTACTGTAACTGTAAGTATTAATACTATTACTGTAACTGTAAGTATTAGTACTATTACTGTAACTGTAAGTATTAGTACTATTACTGTAACTGTAAGTATTAGTACTATTACTGTAACTGTAAGTATTAGTACTATTACTGTAACTGTAAGTATTAGTACTATTACTGAAACTGTAAGTATTAGTACTATTACTGTAACTGTGAGTATTAGTACTATTACTGTAACTGTGAGTATTAGTACTATTACTGTAACTGTGAGTATTAGTACTATTACTGTAACTGTGAGTATTAGTACTATTACTGTAACTGTAAGTATTAGTACTATTACTGTAACTGTGAGTATTAGTACTATTACTGAAACTGTGAGTATTAGTACTATTACTGTAACTGTGAGTATTAGTACTATTACTGTAACTGTGAGTATTAGTACTATTACTGAAACTGTGAGTATTAGTACTATTACTGTAACTGTGAGTATTAGTACTATTACTGTAACTGTGAGTATTAGTACTATTACTGTAACTGTGAGTATTAGTACTATTACTGAAACTGTAAGTATTAGTACTATTACTGAAACTGTAAGTATTAGTACTATTACTGAAACTGTAAGTATTAGTACTATTACTGAAACTGTAAGTACTAGTACTATTACTGAAACTGTAAGTACTAGTACTATTACTGAAACTGTGAGTATTAGTACTATTACTGAAACTGTAAGTATTAGTACTATTACTGAAACTGTAAGTACTAGTACTATTACTGAAACTGTAAGTACTAGTACTATTACTGAAACTGTGAGTATTAGTACTATTACTGAAACTGTAAGTACTAGTACTATTACTGAAACTGTGAGTATTAGTACTATTACTGAAACTGTAAGTCAGCTGATGTGGGGGCGTGCGTGTGGATGAGGGGAGGAGCTACTGGTGCTGATCAGCTGGAAGGAGGAGGGGTGGACCAGTGGGAGGAACCAAGGGGTGGGTCTACGCCAGTCTGTGGGGGGGTCAACAGGGTCTGGACCCTGCTGGTTCAGACCAGACCATCTAAACCAGGTCTGTGGAACTAGAGCCCAATGTCTCTTATTTCATCCATGGCAAAAAAAACAAAACACTAAAGACTTTTTTTCACACACAAGTAGCTGTACTTCTACTTAAGTACTTTTACCACCTCTGTTTACAAACATTATATTAATAAGTCATGTCTAATCATAAATAAACATGTTCTTTATCATCCAATGATCTTAATAAATACTTTATTACTTTTAACTTTCAACTGAAATTATATCAAATATAAAAGAACCAAGTTCCAGATGTATTCATATAGATTAGCAGAACATGAACAGAACATGAACAGAACATGAACAGAACATGAACAGAACATGAACAGAACATGAACAGAACACTTACCCTTCAAACACAGACACTAATACAAACTAATAATGACTGTACATAAAAACACTGTTATTAAAATTTAGACAAAAAATAACAAATGTGAGAAAACATGAGGGACAATTAGGACTGAAAGTGTCCAAAATAAATAAATACAGCATTAAATATGTCATTAACACTGAAATTAAACGCATAGGTGTCTTATTAAATGTGTCAATAATTAAAATACAAATTCATTTTAGGTAGAAAACATATATTATTATTTCAGTTGTTAATTAAATAATTATTTCATGGTCCTTTTGTCGCATTTTTTTTATCTGTCAAACTCGTGCATCGATGTCAGTGGGCGGGTTTTAACAGCTGATTGGTTCTTCTGTGGGCGGGTTTTAACAGCTGATTGGTTCTTCTGTGGGAGGGTTTTAACAGCTGATTGGTTCTTCTGTGGGCGGGTTTTAACAGCTGATTGGTTCTCCTGTGGGAGGGTTTTAACAGCTGATTGGTTCTCCTGTGGGAGGGTTTTAACAGCTGATTGGTTCTCCTGTGGGAGGGTTTTAACAGCTGATTGGTTCTCCTGTGGGAGGGTTTTAACAGCTGATTGGTTCTTCTGTGGGCGGGTTTTAACAGCTGATTGGTTCTTCTGTGGGCGGGTTTTAACAGCTGATTGGTTCTCCTGTGGGAGGGTTTTAACAGCTGATTGGTTCTCCTGTGGGAGGGTTTTAACAGCTGATTGGTTCTTCTGTGGGCGGGTTTTAACAGCTGATTGGTTCTCCTGTGGGAGGGTTTTAACAGCTGAGCTGATTGGTTTTCCTGTGGGAGGGTTTTAACAGCTGATTGGTTCTTCTGTGGGAGGGTTTTAACAGCTGATTGGTTTTCCTGTGGGAGGGTTTTAACAGCTGATTGGTTCTTCTGTGGGAGGGTTTTAACAGCTGATTGGTTCTTCTGTACATCCAGTCCAGTCAAACAGTTTCCAGATAAAGGATTTGATGTAGAGCTTGTGAACACATTCACATCCACTGGGGGACAGTCAGGCTGACTAAATGGAAGGGGGGGGGGGGTTAAATTTTCCCATGGGGATTAATAGAGTATATCTTATCGTATCTTATCATATCGTATCGCATCATTTCGTATAGTATCTTATCATATCTTATTGTATCTTATCGTATCGTATGTTATGTTATCTCATGTTATCTTATTGTATCTTATCTTATCGTATTTTATTGTATCGTATCTTATTTTATTTTATCTTATCGTATCTTATTGTATCGTATCTTATTTTATTTTATCATATTGTATCGTATCTCATCGTACTGTATCTTAATCTTATCGTATCGTATCTTATCTTATCTTATGTTATCTTATTATATTGTATCATATATCATCGTATCATATCTCATCGTATCGTATCTCATCGTATCGTATCGTATCGTATCATATATTATGTTATCGTATCGTTTATTATGTTATCGTATTGTATCTTACCGTATGTTATCTTATCATATTATATCGTATCTCATCGTATCGTATCTTAATCTTATCGTATCGTATCGTATCTTATGTTATCTTATTATATTGTATCATATCTCATCGTATCATATCTCATCGTATCATATCTCATCGTATCGTATCTCATTGTATCGTATTGTACCTTATCTTATCGTTTATTATATTATTGTATTGTATCTTACCGTATCATTAACCTCTACGTTTGTTTGGACACTTTAGGAAACTAAACTTTATTGGCAACTGATAAAAAGACTCTGATGAAAGAGTGTCCGAGTCCGAGTGGATTAGACTAGATTAATGTTAGCCCCGCCCACTGACTTTGATGGACAAGGTTGACATTTTATTGATGATTTTGTTCCATTTGTGTTTAATTTTGTTGATTGATTTTGTTCCATTTGTGTTTAATTTTTGGGTAATTTTGTTAATTAATGTGTTTAATGTTTGGGTTACTTTGGTTATTTTCTTTATTATTTTTTGATTTTCATTTAACACATTCCGGAACACTGGGTGACACAATTAAATTAGCTAAATCGCTAAAAATCTTGACTCTTGGTTAAACACTCCCAATGGAGTGGATTTGTGTTAGCCCCGCCCACCAAGTTTGATGGACAAAGTTGACAGATAAAATAAATTCATGATCCACTGCAATTAATGAATTAGTGAAATAAAAATATATGTTTGTTTTCCTAAAATGAATTGATAATTTAATCAATTAATGACATATTTAATTGAGTATTGGTGTGTTTATTTATTTAATGTTTTCCCTTTTAGTCCTCCATAATGTCAAACAATAAACAAGTCTCTTATTATTTCCATGTAAAATACAAGGCACACACAAAAACCCAAAACTGGTTCTGGCTCTGTCAGGCTTTTTTGTTGCTCAGAACAAAAACTGAGGAGTAGATTTGGAAAGGAAAGACTGAACACCATTTGGCAAACGCAGGTGCTGAACATGCAGCCAAACCTCCCACAGTGGGAGGGAACTGTGGCAGCACCCGTCCAAGGCTGTGCCCACGAACAGACCTGATCCACTCTGGTACCAGATGAACATCATGAAGACAGTTCATGCACAAACACTGAAATGGATCTGTGACAAACAACTGTGTTTTCACCAACATGCACAAGGATTTCAACACATCCACGGGGTCTTCATTAGAGCATGTGAACGGAGATGAACCAATAAAATCTGTTTTTCAATTCAAAGGCTTCACACACGTTAGCGTCGATACGCCGTCCCCACGACTTAAGAATGTGAACAATTACAGGACGACCCTGGTGTCCTAAAACAGGCTATGGTAACATTCCGTTGTCTATGGACACATGGTGGACGGACCAATCAGGATCAGTGGGCGGGACTTTAACAGTTACGATGTAAAGAAGACATGATGGTTAGAATGGACTGAAGTGGGTACGGTTCTGTACGTCTGTAAAAAATAAACAAAACCGTTTAAAATACCAAAAACGTATGGTCAGACCTAAAACAGTTTTTATCTTCGACGGATTGTTAACAGGGTGGTGCAGTAGTTAACAGGGTACTGCAGTAGTTAACAGGGTGGTGCAGTAGTTAACAGGGTACTGCAGTAGTTAACAGGGTGGTGCAGTAGTTAACAGGGTGGTGCAGTAGTTAACAGGGTGGTGCAGTAGTTAACAGGGTGGTGCAGTAGTTAACAGGGTGGTGCAGTAGTTAACAGGGTGGTGCAGTGGTTAACAGGGTGGTGCAGTAGTTAACAGGGTGGTGCAGTAGTTAACAGGGTGGTGCAGTAGTTAACAGGGTGGTGCAGTGGTTAACAGGGTGGTGTAGTAGTTAACAGGGTGGTGCAGTAGTTAACAGCGTGGTGCAGTAGTTAACAGGGTGGTGCAGTAGTTAACAGGGTAGTGTAGTAGTTAACAGGGTGGTGCAGTAGTTAACAGGGTGGTGCAGTGGTTAACAGGGTGGTGCAGTAGTTAACAGGGTAGTGTAGTAGTTAACAGGGTGGTGCAGTAGTTAACAGGGTGGTGCAGTGGTTAACAGGGTGGTGCAGTAGTTAACAGGGTGGTGCAGTGGTTAACAGGGTGGTGCAGTGGTTAACAGGGTGGTGCAGTAGTTAACAGGGTGGTTCTATTCCCACACTAGACCTTCCATATTCTCCCAGTATTTCCTCCAGTTTCCTCCCATCATCCAATCACATGCACTAATAGAGCAGATTATTGATCTTCATGGGACACGTGGGTAAATAAAGGTAAAAAAAATGTTCCTGATGATTTTAAGACTTTTTCATTGACTTAAAGAATGTCTGTCCTGCTCTAATGACTGTCCTGTCCTAATAACTGTCCTGTCCTAATAACTGTCCTGTTCTTATGTCTGTCCTGTTCTAATGACTGCCCTGTCCTTATGACTGTCCTGATGACTGGGACTAAAGTCAGGAAAAGACGGTTGATGAACAAGCCTTTAGTTTTTCTTCACTAACACTTTGGAACAGTCTTCCTCTGGATATAAGACATCAGTATTTTATTTGTCATTCACTGTACAAATAAATGTGTCCTCTTCATTTAACACATACTGCATACATGCTGCTGGGGTACCCTGTAAGGAGCAGTGGGCACCCATGGGTGGTACCCACAGATCCACCTCCTGCTGCAGAACCAGACTAGGGGTCAGATTAACCTGCTGGAGGATGTGACCCTAACAACCATGTTTTTGGGTGATGAAGGAAACTAGTGGAAACTGAAGGAAATTGAAGGAAACTGGAGAAACCTCAAGGGAACTGAAGGAAACTGAAGGGAACTGGAGGAAACTGAAGGAAAGTGGAGGAAACTGAAGGAAACTGAAGGAAACTGGAGGAACCCAAAGGAAACTGAAGGAAACTGGTGGAAATTGAAGGAAACTGGAGAAACCTCAAGGAAACTGGAGGAAACTGAAGGAAACTGAAGGAAACTGGTGGAAACTGAAGGAAACTGGTGGAAACTGAAGGAAACTGGTGGGAACTGAAGGAAACTGAAGGAAACTGGAGGAAACTGAAGGAATCTGGAGGAAATTGAAGGAAACTGGAGGAACCCAACGGAAACTGAAGGAAACTGATGGAAACTGAAGGAAACTGGAGAAACCTCAAGGAAACTGAAGGGAACTGGTGGAAACCGAAGGAAACTGAAGGAAACTGATGGAAACCGAAGGAAACTGGAGGAACCCAAAGGAAACTGAAGGAAACAGGAGGAAACTGGAGGAAACTGGAGGAAACTGAAGGAAACTGGAGGAACCCAAAGGAAACTGAAGGAAACTGGAGGAAACTGAAGGAAACTGGAGAAACCTCAAGGAAACTGGAGGAAACTGAAGGAAACTGGAGGAAAATGGATGAAACTGAAGGAAACTGGAGGAACCCAAAGGAAACTGAAGGAAACTGGTGGAAACTGAAGGAAACTGGTGGAAACTGAAGGAAACTGGTGGAAACTGAAGGAAACTGGTGGAAACTGAAGGAAACTGGTGGGAACTGAAGGAAACTGAAGGAAACTGGAGGAAACTGGAGGAATCTGGAGGAAATTGAAGGAAACTGGAGGAACCCAACGGAAACTGAAGGAAACTGATGGAAACTGAAGGAAACTGGAGAAACCTCAAGGAAACTGAAGGGAACTGGTGGAAACCGAAGGAAACTGAAGGAAACTGATGGAAACCGAAGGAAACTGGAGGAACCCAAAGGAAACTGAAGGAAACAGGAGGAAACTGAAGGAAACTGGAGGAAACTGAAGGAAACTGAAGGAAACTGGAGGAATCTGAAGGAAACTGGAGGAACCCAAAGGAAACTGAAGGAAACTGGAGAAACCTCAAGGAAACTGAAGGGAACTGGAGGAAACTGGTGGAAACTGGAGGAAAATGGATGAAACTGAAGGAAACTGGAGGAACCCAAAAGAAACTGAAGGAAACTGGTGGAAACTGAAGGAAACTGAAGGAAACTGGTGGAAACTGAAGGAAACTGAAGGAAACTGGAGGAACCCAAAGGAAACTGAAGGAAACTGGTGGAAACTGAAGGAAACTGGAGGAATCTGGAGGAAACTGAAGGAAACTGGAGGAACCCAAAGGAAACTGAAGGAAACTGAAAGAAACTGGAGAAACCTCAAGGAAACTGAAGGGAACTGGTGGAAACCGAAGGAAACTGAAGGAAACTGATGGAAACTGAAGGAAACTGGAGGAACCCAAAGGAAACTGAAGGAAACTAGTGGAAACTGAAGGAAACTGGTGGAAACTGAAGGAAACTGAAGGAAACTGGAGGAACCCAAAGGAAACTGAAGGAAACTGGTGGAAACTGGAGAAACCTCAAGGAAACTGAAAGGAACTGGAGGAAACTGAAGGAAACTGGAGGAAAATGGATGAAACTGAAGGAAACTGGAGGAAACTGAAGGAAACTGAAGAAAACTAAAGGAAACTGGTGGGAACTAAAGGAAACTGAAGGAAACTGAGGAAACTGATGGAAACTGAAGGAAACTGGAGGAACCCAAAGGAAACTGAAGGAAACTAGTGGAAACTGAAGGAAACTGGTGGAAACTGAAGGAAACTGAAGGAAACTGGAGGAACCCAAAGGAAACTGAAGGAAACTGGTGGAAACTGGAGAAACCTCAAGGAAACTGAAAGGAACTGGAGGAAACTGAAGGAAACTGGAGGAAAATGGATGAAACTGAAGGAAACTGGAGGAAACTGAAGGAAACTGAAGAAAACTAAAGGAAACTGGTGGGAACTGAAGGAAACTGGAGGAAACTGGAGGAATCTGGAGGAAATTGAAGGAAACTGGAGGAACCCAACGGAAACTGAAGGAAACTGATGGAAACTGAAGGAAACTGGAGAAACCTGAAGGAAACTGAAGGGAACTGGTGGAAACCGAAGGAAACTGAAGGAAACTGATGGAAACCGAAGGAAACTGGAGGAACCCAAAGGAAACTGAAGGAAACAGGAGGAAACTGAAGGAAACTGGAGGAAACTGAAGGAAACTGAAGGAAACTGGAGGAATCTGAAGGAAACTGGAGGAACCCAAAGGAAACTGAAGGAAACTGGAGAAACCTCAAGGAAACTGAAGGGAACTGGAGGAAACTGAAGGAAACTGGAGGAAAATGGATGAAACTGAAGGAAACTGGAGGAACCCAAAGGAAACTGAAGGAAACTGGTGGAAACTGAAGGAAACTGAAGGAAACTGGTGGAAACTGAAGGAAACTGAAGGAAACTGGAGGAACCCAAAGGAAACTGAAGGAAACTGGTGGAAACTGAAGGAAACTGGAGGAATCTGGAGGAATCTGGAGGAAACTGAAGGAAACTGGAGGAACCCAAAGGAAACTGAAGGAAACTGAAGGAAACTGAAGGAAACTGAAGGAAACTGAAAGAAACTGGAGAAACCTCAAGGAAACTGAAGGGAACTGGTGGAAACCGAAGGAAACTGAAGGAAACTGATGGAAACTGAAGGAAACTGGAGGAACCCAAAGGAAACTGAAGGAAACTAGTGGAAACTGAAGGAAACTGGTGGAAACTGAAGGAAACTGGTGGAAACTGAAGGAAACTGGAGGAAACTGAAGGAAACTGGAGGAACCCAAAGGAAACTGAAGGAAACTGGTGGAAACTGGAGAAACCTCAAGGAAACTGAAAGGAACTGGAGGAAACTGAAGGAAACTGGAGGAAACTGGAGGAAAATGGATGAAACTGAAGGAAACTGGAGGAAACTGAAGGAAACTGAAGAAAACTAAAGGAAACTGGAGGAACCCAAAGGAAACTGAAGGAAACTGGTGGAAACTGAAGGAAACTGGTGGAAACTGAAGGAAACTGGAGGAAACTGAAGGAAACTGGAGGAACCCAAAGGAAACTGAAGGAAACTGGTGGAAACTGGAGAAACCTCAAGGAAACTGAAAGGAACTGGAGGAAACTGAAGGAAACTGGAGGAAAATGGATGAAACTGAAGGAAACTGGAGGAAACTGGAGGAAAGTGAAGGAAACTGGAGGAACCCAAAGGAAACTGAAGGAAACTGGTGGAAACTGGAGAAACCTCAAGGAAACTGAAGGAAACTGGAAGAAACTGAAGGAAACTGAAGGAAACTGGAGGAAAGTGAAGGAAACTGGAGGAACCCGAAGGAAACTGAAGGAGACTGAAGGAAACTGGAGGAGACTGAAGGAAACTGGAGGAAACTGAAGGAAACTGAAGGAAACTGGAGGAACCCAAAGGAAACTGGAGGAAACTGGAGGAAAGTGAAGGAAACTGGAGGAACCCAAAGGAAACTGAAGGAAACTGGTGGAAACTGGAGAAACCTCAAGGAAACTGAAGGAAACTGGAAGAAACTGAAGGAAACTGAAGGAAACTGGAGGAAAGTGAAGGAAACTGGAGGAACCCGAAGGAAACTGAAGGAGACTGAAGGAAACTGGAGGAGACTGAAGGAAACTGGAGGAAACTGAAGGAAACTGAAGGAAACTGGAGGAACCCAAAGGAAACTGAAGGAAACTGGAGGAAACTGAAGGAAACTGGAGGAACCCAAAGGAAACTGAAGGAAACTGAAGGAAACTGAAGGAAACTGAAGGAAACTGATGGAAACTGAAGGAAACTGGAGGAACCCAAAGGAAACTGAAGGAAACTAGTGGAAACTGAAGGAAACTGAAGGAAACTGAAGGAAACTGGAGGAAACTGAAGGAAATATTTATACAAATGTAAAGAGTATAAAGTACAAATATTTATATAAATGTAAAGAGTATAAAGTACAAATATTTATATAAATGTAAAGAGTATAAAGTACAGATATTTATATAAAAATGGAGGGAGTAAAAGTAAAAAAGTTTCCAGAAAAATAAATACTCCAGTAAAGTACAGAAAGCTACAAAGTTCTACTTAAGTACATGAATGAAGTACTTTCACTGAGTTACTTCCAGCTTTTATTTTTTGAAACAAACACTATCAGTTCTGCTCAGTGACGTCTGTGGATGGAGATAAAGCTCCTTCAAAATAAACTGGCTGTGGTTCAACCACAGTTTCTTCCATGAATCTGCTTTTATTTTTTCACTTCCTGTCCCACTACCTGCCCACACTTCCTTTAACAGTAAGGGTTAACAAAGGTGAAATAACGGAGCACAAGCACACACACTCAAGTGGAGGACGTCCTGTAACGTCACGTTGATGGAGTGATGTCCCCGGAGCAGCATGACGACAAAGGTGAGCGAAAGCGGAGATGTCGGGTGCAGCTGTGAGCGATAGAGCGAAATAGAGAACACCCACATAAGTGGGAGCGGAAAGTTTTCAGCACTCATCTCCATTCACATGCCCTGGTGTTCATGTAGTGCAGGGGTGTTCAAGCCTGGTCCTCCAGAGCAACACACCTGATTGAAATGATAAACCTGTCATTTAACTGATAATAACTGTTAGCATTGGTGTTAGCATTAGCTCTGCAGTACGACAGGGCGGCTGTGGCTCAGTTGGTAGAGTGGGTCGCCTAATGACCGAGAGGTTGGTGGTTCCTTGGGCAAGACAGTGAACCCTGCCTTAGGCCCCCAGTAGGACTGACCTTTGACCTTAGAAACCTACTGGTGTATGAGTGTGTGTGTGAATGTGAAGCTAATTTAAAGAGCTTTGAACCATGAAGGTAGAAAAGAACTATATGAGTGAAGAATATTTAGCATTTACAGCTGATAAGAACTGGAAGAGGAAACATCTATAACATGCAGGATAGTAACTCTGGAGGACCAGGATTGAACACATCTGATCTACTGTGAATTTTGTAGGAAGTTGTGTGACGAATAAGACACTGAGGGAACATGTCCTCCAAAACCTTGCACTATTTGTTTGGACAATAACAATTCTGTATTAAAGTTCTATAAATTTGGATTTTTTTCTGCTCTTTCTACAGAAGCTGGAAGATGCCATGCTTATAATAATTATTTTCCACCTTGTTATCCTGAGATAACAAGATAATTAATTTGAGATCTTGATAAAAACAATGAAGACATTTCAATTAGGCTACATCCAGACGAATTTGATACGTGTTTAGTTTTCAAACCATGTCAAAAAGATATTAGTTAAAAATTGAACTGTTTCATTCAAAAGTCTGCGTCAGCATGAGGACGAAACGGTGCTGAAAAAGATGCAATTCACATGACACTCTCCTATGAGTGCTGTAAGCCACGCCCCTATGAGCGCTCTAAGCCACACCCACCGGATACAACAGAACAATAGCAGCAGTCGTGTGCATGCGCTGTTTCCACCGGTGTGGGTGTGAACACACGTTTATTCGTCCACATGGGTACAGAAACGGCACCGTCTCCAGATCTTCTGACTCTGGTACCTGTTTTCCAAAGATATGGTTTTGGGGTACCCATTGGTACCCATGATACCGGCCCCATTTTGACGAAAGGCCAATCCGTTAAGAAAGTACGTAGGTTTCAGATGTGGTCTGAGTTTTTAGTCATTGTTATGTCAATCGATCAGCTGATGAAGCAATATATTGAAAATTTCAAGATTAGTCAGTGGGAACCTCTGAAGAAGACTGTCCCGGCTTCATCGACACCAACGGAGGTACAGTGGCCCAGCTGAGGTGGTAGATTTAAAAAGGGGGCGTTGACGTGTCTCAGTTGTTTTCTCAAGATCTCAAATAAATGATTTGATTATGTCAGGATTAATTAGTATGAACATGTCCTCTCCTGGCTTCCATACTTTTCTGTACAAATGTTAAAATATTCCAGTACTGTTGTCAGACACAGATAAATGTTGGTGTAAAACTAACAACTAAAAAAAACATTGACATTAACATTATTTCTATGTACACATGTACCTCCTGCTCTTACCAGAGTGGTGGAGTCATTCCATTTGATATGAAGCAGACATGGAAAAGACAAACTCATATAAGTACCATGAACATTATTGTGATGGAAAAGCCAGAGTTAGTGTATGAATGAGCAAAAGTAACTATGGCTTTAATATGTGGCTAAAAACTGCAGAGTATCATGATGATGCGTGGATATTATACTACGGCCATGACACAGTAGCTTCACGTTGTTTTGGTAAGAGCATTTTTTTTTGAGGACAGGATAGCTGAAACTTAGCAGAAATGGTGTTCAAAAAGATCAAAGTGACACAAAATGATATTGGAAAGTAGAGAAGAACCAACAGAAGAAAGAAAATCAATAAAAGTTAAGGATTAACATACTTGTAGAGGATGGAAACTCACTGGTACACACGTACCATATTCATGTCGATACCGTTGGTGTAGGTCCAGGCGTGTTGGAAATATTCCTCCAGCCTTTGTCTGAGTGGGTTTGGAATCTGGTGGAAGCGGATGAATTCTTTGACCCGTAGCATCTGGAGGTGGTACCTGGCAGTACCTGAATACAACCTCTGGATGATGGCTGACACGTTCCCAAAGATGCTGGCGTACATTAAAGCTACAACAGATGACATGGATGTTTAAGCCATGGACCATAAACACACTGGTACCTCTACTGACCAAGGACCTAAACACACTGGTACCTCTACTGACCAAGGACCATAAACACACTGGTACCTCTACTCACCAAGGACCTAAACACACTGGTACCTCTACTGACCAAGGACCTAAACACACTGGTACCTCTACTGACCAAGGACCATAAACACACTGGTACCTCTACTCACCAAGGACCTAAACACACTGGTACCTCTACTGACCAAGGACCTAAACACACTGGTACCTCTACTGACCAAGGACCTAAACACACTGGTACCTCTACTGACCATGGACCTAAACACACTGGTACCTCTACTGACCATGGACCTAAACACACTGGTACCTCTACTGACCATGGACCTAAACACACTGGTACCTCTACTGACCAAGGACCATAAACACACTGGTACCTCTACTCACCAAGGACCATAAACACACTGGTACCTCTACTGACCATGGACCTAAACACACTGGTACCTCTACTGACCAAGGACCTAAACACACTGGTACCTCTACTGACCAAGGACCTAAACACACTGGTACCTCTACTGACCAAGGACCTAAACACACTGGTACCTCTACTCACCAAGGACCTAAACACACTGATACCTCTACTGACCAAGGACCATAAACACACTGGTACCTCTACTGACCAAGGACCATAAACACACTGGTACCTCTACTCACCAAGGACCTAAACACACTGGTACCTCTACTGACCAAGGACCATAAACACACTGGTACCTCTACTGACCAAGGACCTAAACACACTGGTACCTCTACTGACTAAGGACCATAAACACACTGGTACCTCTACTGACCAAGGACCATAAACACACTGGTACCTCTACTGACCAAGGACCTAAACACACTGGTACCTCTACTGACCAAGGACCATAAACACACTGGTACCTCTACTGACCAAGGACCATAAACACACTGGTACCTCTACTGACCAAGGACCTAAACACACTGGTACCTCTACTGACCAAGGACCATAAACACACTGGTACCTCTACTGACCAAGGACCTAAACACACTGGTACCTGTACTGACCAAGGACCTAAACACACTGGTACCTCTACTGACCATGGACCATAAACACACTGGTACCTCTACTGACCAAGGACCTAAACACACTGGTACCTCTACTGACCAAGGACCATAAACACACTGGTACCTCTACTGACCAAGGACCTAAACACACTGGTACCTCTACTGACCAAGGACTATAAACACACTGGTACCTCTACTGACCAAGGACCATAAACACACTGATACCTCTACTGACCAAGGACCTAAACACACTGGTACCTCTACTCACCAAGGACCTAAACACACTGGTACCTCTACTGACCAAGGACCATAAACACACTGGTACCTCTACTGACCAAGGACCTAAACACACTGGTACCTCTACTGACTAAGGACCATAAACACACTGGTACCTCTACTGACCAAGGACCATAAACACACTGGTACCTCTACTGACCAAGGACCTAAACACACTGGTACCTCTACTGACCAAGGACCATAAACACACTGGTACCTCTACTGACCAAGGACCATAAACACACTGGTACCTCTACTGACCAAGGACCTAAACACACTGGTACCTCTACTGACCAAGGACCATAAACACACTGGTACCTCTACTGACCAAGGACCTAAACACACTGGTACCTGTACTGACCAAGGACCTAAACACACTGGTACCTCTACTGACCATGGACCATAAACACACTGGTACCTCTACTGACCAAGGACCTAAACACACTGGTACCTCTACTGACCAAGGACCATAAACACACTGGTACCTCTACTGACCAAGGACCTAAACACACTGGTACCTCTACTGACCAAGGACTATAAACACACTGGTACCTCTACTGACCAAGGACTATAAACACACTGGTACCTCTACTGATCAAGGACCCAGTTAACCAATGATCCAAGTAACGAAAAAACTTTACCTCAATTTTTCATCTCTGACAAAAGAAAATTCAATTTATGAAAGGAAACTCAAACCCCCAGATATAAATACTATAGGGGTTTAGGGGTAGTATTGGGGGTTTAGGGGGTAGTATTGGGGACCTTGGAACCAATTAAATTATTCTACATGTAAAATGAAACTATTTACGAAAAATTCACGATACGAAAATACTTCTGAAATGAATTAATTTCGTAAGTACAGGTACTACTTTATATCGAAAATTTGATCAATATCCATCCAAAATTTTTGACTAATGTTGCTGAAGGACAGACAGACACACAGACAGACAGACACGCAGACAGACAGACATGCAGACAGACAGACACGCAGACAGACAGACAAACAGACACAGACACACACACAGACACAGAAAAACAGACAGACATGCAGACAGATAGACACAGACAGACAGACAGACAAACACATAGACAGACACACAGACATCCAGACAGACAAACACACAAACAGACAGACAGACAAACAGACACAGACAGACAGACACGCAGACAAACAGACAGACAGACACGCAGACAAACAGACAGACAGACACACAGACACACAGACAGACACACACACAGACATCCAGACAGACAAACACACAAACACATAGACAGACACACAGACACACAGACAGACACACACACAGACATCCAGACAGACAAACACACAAACAGACAAACACACAAACACATAGACAGACACACAGACAAGCAGAGAGACATACAGACAGACAGACAGACTCCTTGGTGGAGGTAATAGAATCTTAAGTCAAACATCACTCACATCCAATCAGCATGACGCAGATGGAGAAGATCTTTTCAGAGTTGGTGTTGGGGGAGACGTTTCCAAAACCAACACTGGTCAAACTACTGAAGGTGAAGTAAAGCGCTGTCACATACTTGTCTTTGATGGAAGGACCAGAGCTGGGGTCACTGTAGTTATATCTTTTTCCTGTAGAATAATTAAACATAAACACATGATCTTATATTAATAATAATAGTACATTTTATTTGTATAGTGCTTGTCATGGCACTCAAAGACATGAAGTAAAAAACTAAACAATAAGAGTTCGACGACAGTAGGAATAGAAACAATAAGACAAAAACAAAATAATAGAAAACTGATCAATCACTAATTAAAAAAATATAATAGTAATTATCAAACATTAAACTAAATTTTGAATAAATTAGTTTTTAAAAGGGATTTAAAAGTGTTGAGGTGCGAACAGTGACCGGTGGTTGAGGGAGTGAGTTCCAGAGGTTTGGTGCAGCTACAGAAAAGGCTCCACCCCCCCAGGGGCGGTGCTTGGTTTTGGGCGGTGGGGCGAGGAAGTGGACAGAAGAGGATCAGAGGCTGTGGGAGGGGACATGAGGTGTTAGGAGGTCAGTGAGGTAGGGGGGCGGGGCCTGATGTTGGAGGGATTTATGGGTGAGGAGGAGGGACTTAAATGTAATTCTATGTTTGAGGGGCGGAGCCAGTGAAGGTGTTGGAGGACAAGAGTGATGTGATGGTGTGAGCGAGAGTGAGTGAGGAGACGAGCTGCAGAGGATGAACTGGAGTTTATGAAAGTGTCGGTAGAGTAAACTATAGAGTAGATACTGCAGTAGTCTAGTGTATAGAGTAAACTATAGAGTAAATAGTGCAGTAGTGTAGTCTATAGAGTAAACTATAGAGTAAATAGTGCAGTAGTGTAGTCTATAGAGTAAACTATAGAGTAGATACTGCAGTAGTCTAGTGTATAGAGTAAACTATAGAGTAAATAGTGCAGTAGTGTAGTCTATAGAGTAAACTATAGAGTAAATACTGCAGTAGTCTAGTCTATAGAGTAAACTATAGAGTAAATAGTGCAGTAGTGTAGTCTATAGAGTAAACTATAGAGTAAATAGTGCAGTAGTGTAGTCTATAGAGTAAACAATAGAGTAGATACTGCAGTAGTCTAGTCTATAGAGTAAACTATAGAGTAAATACTGCAGTAGTCTAGTCTATAGAGTAAACTATAGAGTAGATACTGCAGTAGTCTAGTCTATAGAGTAAACTATAGAGTAGATACTGCAGTAGTCTAGTCTATAGAGTAAACTATAGAGTAGATACTGCAGTAGTCTAGTCTATAGAGTAAACTATAGAGTAGATACTGCAGTACTCTAGTCTATAGAGTAAACTATAGAGTAGATACTGCAGTAGTCTAGTCTATAGAGTAAACTATAGAGTAAATACTGCAGTAGTCTAGTCTATAGAGTAAACTATAGAGTAAATACTGCAGTAGTCTAGTCTATAGAGTAAACTATAGAGTAAATACTGCAGTAGTCTAATCTGGAGGTGATGAAAGCGTGAATAAGTGTCTCTGCGGTGGAGAGGGAGAGAGATGGATGGATATATTTTTCAGGTGAATAAATGATGTTTTGGTGATCTGTTTGATGTGTTGAGTGAAGCTGAGGGTGGTGTCGAATATAATGCCAAGGTTATGAGTGTGGAGAGAGAGAGGCAGGGAAGTGTTGTCAAAGGAGACACATATGGGAGGATGGATTGGGTGAGGGAGCGGGAGCGGGAGCCAATGATTAGGAGGTCAGATTTTTCACTGTTTAGTTTGAGGTAGTTGGTTTGAATCCAGGTTATTATTTCAGATCGGCAGTTGGAGAGGGAGGAGAGAGTGGAGGGGCTGGAGAGGGTGGAGAGGGAGGGGGGGTGGAGAGGGTGGAGAGGGTGGAGGGGTTGGAGAGGGAGGGGGGGTGGAGAGGGAGGAGAGGATGGAGGGGGTGGAGAGGGTGGAGAGGGAGGAGAGGGTGGAGAGGGTGGAGAGGGTGGAGAGGGTGGAGAGGGAGGAGAGGGAGGAGAGGGTGGAGAGGGTGGAGAGGGAGGAGGGGGTGGAGAGGGTGGAGAGGGTGGAGAGGGTGGAGGGGGTGGAGAGGGTGGAGGGGGTGGAGAGGGAGGAGAGGGAGGAGAGGGTGGAGAGGGTGGAGAGGGTGGAGAGGGAGGAGGGGGTGGAGAGGGAGGAGAGGATGGAGGGGGAGGAGAGGATGGAGGGGGAGGAGAGGGAGGGGGGGTGGAGGGGGAGGAGAGGGTGGAGAGGATGGAGGGGGAGGAGGGGTGGAGAGAGTGGAGGGGGTGCACACACACACACACACACACACACACACACACACAGTGTTTTCTACCAGGAATCTACGATACAAAACCAGAGTGATAATAAATATTCTAATATCGTTTTATATCGTAATAAACACAGATGGAAAGTATGTAGAAATACTTTGTTATTGTACTTCAGTAGATTTGTTTAGGATATCTGTACTTTACTTGAGGATTTATTTCTCTGGAAACTTTTTACTTTTCCGTCCTACATTCGTTCCTAAATATCTGTAGTTAAAATAAAAATATAAGTACCCATGGTGTCGTCATGGAAACACACCAAAGTGACTGGAGCTGATGTGAGTGTAAAGTGTAAACTAAACAATATAATAGTATTACATCTTTACCTATAGACAAGCCCAGGTTGTCCAGCCACCCAATCTTATGTTCTAAATAAGGCTTCTCCACGTTACCGATGGCGTACCAGATACAGGCCAACCAATGAGCGATGAGGGCGAAGATACACATGAGCAGCATGAGGACAGCCGCCCCGTACTCTGAATAACGGTCCAGTTTACGGGCAACACGCACCAACCGTAGCAGTCGTGCAGTCTTTAACAAACCAATCAGAGTGGTCGTCTGTGGATGAAAAACACATTAGTATTGATTTGATCAATAATAAAACAAATACCAACTAAAGCTGTCAAATCAATACAAGTTTAATCACATTAATCAAAAATGATATGGATTCATTTCAACACTTCATGGTGGTCGAAAGTTTTTACCTTTGCATCTGTCTGTCTGTCTATCTGTCTGTGTCTGTCTGTGTGTCTGTCTGTGTGTCTGTCTGTCTGTGTGTCTGTCTGTCTGTGTGTCTGTCTGTCTGTGTGTCTCTCTGTCCATCCGTTTGTCTGTCTGTGTGTCCATCCGTTTGTCTGTCTGTGTGTCTGTCTGTGTTTCTGTCCGTCTGTGTGTGTGTGTGTCCATTTGTCTGTCTGTGTGTCTGTCCGTCTGTCTGTGTGTGTCTGTCTGTGTGTCCGTCCGTCCGTCTGTATGTCTGTCCGTCTGTGTGTGTCTGTCTGTGTGTCCGTCTGTTCGTTTGTCTGTGTCTGCCTGTCTGTCTGTCTGCCTGTCTGTCTGTCAGCTGAATTACACAAAAATTTTGAACACATTTTGATGAAACTTTCAGCAATGATTGATAATGAGTCAAGGAAGAATCCATTAGATGAAGGTCAAAGGTCAAGTTCACTCTCAAGGTCAACATTTAAAATACATCAGTGTATTTTTCATTCACATGGTCTGACCTTTGACCCCTAACCTTAACCTTCAGACAACCAGTGACTTTATTAGAATTCAGTTGAATTCAACAGGTTGTTTGTGTTTACATGGTTCATCTTAAAGTGACATTTTATTCTGAATTAAACAGGAATAAAAACTCCCATGTAAACCCTCCTAATAGGATAAATAATGAATAATTAAAAAAAATAAAGATTCACTGTTTACACGCCCAGTTGACATTTAGGTTGTAGTTGTAAACAGATGTAGTTTAATCTGCACAGGAACAGAGGAGATGGTAAAACATGTCAAAATAAAATGAGGTCATTTTAGCAGGTTGACTTCCAGACTGCTGCTGATGCTGATGCTGCTGATGCTGCTGCTCCTGCTGCTGATGCTCCTGCTGCTGATGCTGCTGCTGCTGATGCTACTGCTGCTGATGCTGCTGCTGCTGATGCTGATGCTGATGCTGATGCTGATGCTGATGCTGCTGCTGCTGATGCTGCTGCTGCTGATGCTGCTGCTGCTGATGCTACATCTGCTGATGCTACTGCTGCTGATGCTACTGCTGCTGCTGCTGATGCTACTGATGCTGATGCTGCTGATGCTACTGCTGCTGATGCTACTGATGCTGCTGCTGATGCTACTGCTGCTGATGCTACTGCTGCTGATGCTACTGCTGCTGATGCTACTGATGCTGCTGCTGATGCTACTGCTGCTGATGCTGATGCTACTGCTGCTGATGCTACTGCTGCTGATGCTGCTGCTGCTGATGCTACATCTGCTGATGCTACTGCTGCTGCTGCTGATGCTACTGCTGCTGATGCTGATGCTACTGCTGCTGATGCCACTGCTGCTGCTGCTGATGCTACTGCTGCTGCTGCTGATGCTACTGCTGCTGATGCTGATGCTACTGCTGCTGATGCTGCTGCTGCTGATGCTGCCAGTCATAGTCATAACAGATACATTTAGGATCATGTCTCGTGTCAATGATTAAAGATCTTTGTCCATGAATCAAACAAAGTGAATAAACTGTTGATGTTGTTCCAGTTGGAGGTCAGAGGTCATGCAGATTAGTGACTGAAGCACCGAGCGGAGTCGACTTAATGCTATTCACAAGCCTCATGAATTGGAAGCAGACGGTGGATCAGTTCTACTGGTGTAAACATGTTTGAAGGTCTGAGCATCTGTCAATGTCAAAACAAATAGAATGAATAAGAAGTGGCTCAAACTTCTGTAATTATTAATGAACCGACTGAAAACAACTGTAGAAAGAAACAATGTGTGAATCATTCATTTTAAAAAAAATAAAACCAAAAATAAGGCAATGAAAAAACTGATAATAACCATTTACTGTTGTATCGAAGTAAATATAGTAAAGTGTAAATAAATGTTAACAACCATAGAAACATGTAAGTGAATGTTAACGACCATAGAAACATGTAAATAAATGTTAACAACCATAGAAACATGTAAATGAATGTTAACAACCATAGAAACATGTAAATAAATGTTAACAACCATAGAAACATGTAAATGAATGTTAACGACCATAGAAACATGTAAGTGAATGTTAACAACCATAGAAACATGTAAATGAATGTTAACGACCATAGAAACATGTAAATAAATGTTAACAACCATAGAAACATGTAAATGAATGTTAACGACCATAGAAACATGTAAATGAATGTTAACAACCATAGAAACATGTAAATGAATGTTAACGACCATAGAAACATGTAAATGAATGTTAACAACCATAGAAACATGTAAATAAATGTTAACAACCATAGAAACATGTAAATGAATGTTAACGACCATAGAAACATGTAAGTGAATGTTAACAACCATAGAAACATGTAAATGAATGTTAACGACCATAGAAACATGTAAATAAATGTTAACAACCATAGAAACATGTAAATGAATGTTAACGACCATAGAAACATGTAAATGAATGTTAACAACCATAGAAACATGTAAATGAATGTTAACAACCATAGAAACATGTAAATAAATGTTAACAACCATAGAAACATGTAAATGAATGTTAACGACCATAGAAACATGTAAATGAATGTTAACAACCATAGAAACATGTAAATGAATGTTAACGACCATAGAAACATATAAATAAATGTTAACAACCATAGAAACATGTAAATGAATGTTAACGACCATAGAAACATATAAATAAATGTTAACAACCATAGAAACATGTAAATGAATGTTAACAACCATAGAAACATGTAAATGAATGTTAACAACCATAGAAACATGTAAATGAATGTTAACAACCATAGAAACATGTAAATGAATGTTAACGACCATAGAAACATATAAATAAATGTTAACAACCATAGAAACATGTAAATGAATGTTAACACCCATAGAAACATGTAAATGAATGTTAACAACCATAGAAACATGTAAATGAATGTTAACGACCATAGAAACATATAAATAAATGTTAACAACCATAGAAACATGTAAATGAATGTTAACAACCATAGAAACATGTAAATGAATGTTAACGACCATAGAAACATGTAAATGAATGTTAACGACCATAGAAACATGTAAATGAATGTTAACGACCATAGAAACATGTAAATGAATGTTAACGACCATAGAAACATGTAAATGAATGTTAACAACCATAGAAACATGTAAATGAATGTTAACGACCATAGAAACATGTAAATGAATGTTAACAACCATAGAAACATGTAAATGAATGTTAACAACCATAGAAACATGTAAATGAATGTTAACGACCATAGAAACATATAAATAAATGTTAACAACCATAGAAACATGTAAATGAATGTTAACGACCATAGAAACATGTAAATGAATGTTAACAACCATAGAAACATGTAAATGAATGTTAACGACCATAGAAACATGTAAATTAATGTTAACGACCATAGAAACATGTAAATGAATGTTAACGACCATAGAAACATGTAAATGAATGTTAACGACCATAGAAACATGTAAATGAATGTTAACGACCATAGAAACATGTAAATGAATGTTAACGACCATAGAAACATGTAAATGAATGTTAACAACCATAGAAACATGTAAATGAATGTTAACAACCATAGAAACATGTAAATGAATGTTAACAACCATAGAAACATGTAAATGAATGTTAACGACCATAGAAACATGTAAATGAATGTTAACGACCATAGAAACATGTAAATGAATGTTAACAACCATAGAAACATATAAATGAATGTTAACAACCATAGAAACATATAAATAAATGTTAACAACCATAGAAACATATAAATAAATGTTAACCATAGAAACATGTAAATGAATGTTAACAACCATAGAAACATGTAAATGAATGTTAACAACCATAGAAACATGTAAATGAATGTTAACAACCATTGAAATATGTAAATGAATGTTAACAACCATAGAAACATGTAAATGAATGTTAACGACCATAGAAACATGTAAATGAATGTTAACAACCATAGAAACATGTAAATGAATGTTAGATCATTAGATCATAATGATATGATACCATGGTCATACCTGCAGGTCTTAGGGTGACCATCTTAGTTTACACTAATCGGACATAGGTTTACATCTGTGTCACTGAGGGTCAAAGGTCATTTACACTTTACTATATTTGTTTCTGGTAAAAATTGGATAAAACAGAAAATGGTCGATGTGTGTATGTATGTTTGGTGGCTGCACGTCTGTCAGTTTTCTGTCAGTCTGTCCCAGGACATGTCCCAGGACATGTCTCTAGTGTCCATTTCTAATGTTTCTAAAGTCTCTATTGTTTCTAATGTTTCTAAAGTCTCTAATGTCTCTCATGTTTCTATTGTTTCTAATGTTTCTAATGTCTCTAGTGTCTAATGTTTCTATTGTTTCTAATGTTTCTAATGTCTCTAATGTTTCTAATGTCTCTAGTGTCTCTAATGTTTCTATTGTTTCTAATGTTTCTAAAGTTTCTAATGTCTCTAATGTTTCTAAAGTCTCTAATGTTTCTAAACTTTCTAATGGCTCTAATGTTTTTAATGTCTCTAATGTTTCTATTGTTTCTAATGTTTCTAAAGTTTCTAATGTTTCTAATGTATCTAGTGTCTAATGTTTCTATTGTTTCTAATGTTTCTAATGTCTCTAGTGTCTCTAATGTTTCTATTGTTTCTAATGTTTCTAAAGTCTCTAATGTCTCTCATGTTTCTATTGTTTCTAATGTTTCTAATGTCTCTAGTGTCTAATGTTTCTATTGTTTCTAATGTCTCTAATGTTTCTAATGTCTCTAGTTTCTCTAATGTTTCTAATGTCTGTAATTTCTCTAATGTTTCTAATGTCTCTAATGTCTAATGTTTGTAATGTTTCTAAAGTTTCTAATGTTTCTAATGTCTCTAGTTTCTCTAATGTTTCTAATGTCTCTAATTTCTCTAATGTTTCTAAAGTCTCTAATGTCTCTCATGTTTCTATTGTTTGTAATGTTTCTAAAGTTTCTAATGTTTCTAATGTCTCTAGTTTCTCTAATGTTTCTAATGTCTCTAATTTCTCTAATGTTTCTAAAGTCTCTAATGTCTCTCATGTTTCTATTGTTTCTAATGTTTCTAATGTCTCTAGTGTCTAATGTTTCTATTGTTTCTAATGTTTCTAATGTCTCTAATGTTTCTAAAGTCTCTAGTGTCTCTAATGTTTCTATTGTTTCTAATGTTTCTAAAATTTCTAATGTCTCTAATGTTTCTATTGTTTCTAATGTCTCTAATGTTTCTAAAGTCTCTAATGTTTCTAAACTTTCTAATGGCTCTAATGTTTTTAATGTCTCTAATGTTTCTATTGTTTCTAATGTTTCTAAAGTTTCTAATGTTTCTAATGTATCTAGTGTCTAATGTTTCTATTGTTTCTAATGTTTCTAATGTCTCTAGTGTCTCTAATGTTTCTATTGTTTCTAATGTTTCTAAAGTCTCTAATGTCTCTCATGTTTCTATTGTTTCTAATGTTTCTAATGTCTCTAGTGTCTAATGTTTCTATTGTTTCTAATGTTTCTAATGTCTCTAATGTTTCTAATGTCTCTAGTTTCTCTAATGTTTCTAATGTCTCTAATTTCTCTAATGTTTCTAATGTCTCTAATGTATAATGTTTGTAATGTTTCTAAAGTTTCTAATGTTTCTAATGTCTCTAGTTTCTCTAATGTTTCTAATGTCTCTAATTTCTCTAATGTTTCTAAAGTCTCTAATGTCTCTCATGTTTCTATTGTTTGTAATGTTTCTAAAGTTTCTAATGTTTCTAATGTCTCTAGTTTCTCTAATGTTTCTAATGTCTCTAATTTCTCTAATGTTTCTAAAGTCTCTAATGTCTCTCATGTTTCTATTGTTTCTAATGTTTCTAATGTCTCTAGTGTCTAATGTTTCTATTGTTTCTAATGTTTCTAATGTCTCTAATGTTTCTAAAGTCTCTAGTGTCTCTAATGTTTCTATTGTTTCTAATGTTTCTAAAATTTCTAATGTCTCTAATGTTTCTATTGTTTCTAATGTCTCTAATGTTTCTAAAGTCCCTAATGTTTCTAAACTTTCTAATGGCTCTAATGTTTTTAATGTCTCTAATGTTTCTATTGTTTCTAATGTTTCTAAAGTTTCTAATGTTTCTAATGTATCTAGTGTCTAATGTTTCTATTGTTTCTAATGTTTCTAATGTTTCTAATGTCTCTAGTGTCTCTAATGTTTCTATTGTTTCTAATGTTTCTAAAGTCTCTAATGTCTCTCATGTTTCTATTGTTTCTAATGTTTCTAATGTCTCTAGTGTCTCTAATGTTTCTATTGTTTCTAATGTTTCTAAAGTCTCTAATGTCTCTCATGTTTCTATTGTTTCTAATGTTTCTAATGTTTCTAATGTCTCTAGTGTCTCTAATGTTTCTATTGTTTCTAATGTCTCTAATGTCTTTAATGTCTCTAAAGTTTCTAATGTCTCTAATGTCTTTAATGTCTCTAAAGTTTCTAATGTCTCTAATGACATCAGCACCAAAATCTCAACATATTGTCGAAAACGGTTTCCAGGCAACAAAGGTACATCAGATGAAGTCTAAAAATAGTTTCCGTCTCTGCACCAAGAACTAAAATAACCAAACGTTAAAAGAGAGCAGAGATAAAAACAGTGCAGGGTTGAGTTATTTTCAGTTTCTATGATCAGAGAAACTAAAAATAACACATGTTGTCAGTCTGCTCACACTGACACTGAGCTTTGGACACACATCTGTCTGTCCTGACAAACTGACACTGGCTCTGTTTACATGACAACGTTTATTACTGGTTCATTCATTCCACTTCTGTCCTACAAAATAAAAGTCTGTAACTGAACTAATAAAATAACCTGACAGTTGTTGTTGTTTACTCCCAGTAGTTGTAGGTAGATTATTGTTTCTGAATATTAGTTGTACAAAAAACACAGTTTGATTGATGGATTCATTATCAATTATTTTTTTAAGTCTGGAGTTAAATGAGGGAGAAACTGCCCACGAACTGGCACTGCACCACCCTGTTAACCACTGCACCACCCTGTTAACTAATGCACCACCCTGTTAACTACTGCACCACCCTGTTAACTACTGCACCACCCTGTTAACCACTGCACCACCCTGGTAACTACTGCACCACCCTGTTAACCACTGCACCACCCTGTTAACTACTGCACCACTCTGTTAACCACTGCACCACCCTGTTAACTACTGCACCACCCTGTTAACCACTGCACCACCCTGTTAACTACTGCACCACCCTGTTAACTACTGCACCACCCTGTTAACCACTGCACCACCCTATTAACTACTGCACCACCCTGTTAACTACTGCACCACCCTGTTAACCACTGCACCACCCTGTTAACCACTGCACCACCCTGTTAACTACTGCACCACCCTGTTAACTACTGCACCACCATGGTAACTACTGCACCACCCTGTTAACTACTGCACCACCCTATTAACTACTGCACCACCCTGTTAACCACTGCACCACCATGTTAACCACTGCACCACCATGGTAACTACTGCACCACCCTGTTAACCACTGCACCACCATGTTAACCACTGCACCACCATGGTAACTACTGCACCACCCTGTTAACCACTGCACCACCATGTTAACCACTGCACCACCATGGTAACTACTGCACCACCATGGTAACTACTGCACCACCCTGTTAACCACTGCACCACCATGTTAACTACTGCACCACCCTGTTAACCACTGCACCACCATGTTAACCACTGCACCACCATGTTAACTTCTGCACCACCCTGTTAACTACTGCACCACCCTGTTAACCACTGCACCACCATGGTAACTACTGCACCACCCTGTTAACCACTGCACCACCCTGTTAACTTCTGCACCACCCTGTTAACTACTGCACCACCCTGTTAACCACTGCACCACCGTGTTAACCACTGCACCACCATGGTAACTACTGCACCACCCTGTTAACCACTGCACCACCATGTTAACCACTGCACCACCATGGTAACTACTGCACCACCCTGTTAACCACTGCACCACCTTGTTAACTACTGCACCACCCTGTTAACCACTGCACCACCCTGTTAACTACTGCACCACCCTGTTAACTACTGCACCACCATGGTAACTACTGCACCACCCTGTTAACTACTGCACCATCCTATTAAATACTGCACCACCCTGTTAACTACTGCACCACCATGTTAACTACTGCACCACCCTGTTAACCACTGCACCACCCTGTTAACTACTGCACCACCCTGTTAACTACTGCACCACCCTGTTAACCACTGCACCACCATGGTAACTACTGCACCACCCTGTTAACCACTGCACCACCCTGTTAACTACTGCACCACCCTGTTAACTACTGCACCACCCTGTTAACTACTGCACCACCCTGTTAACCACTGCACCACCATGTTAACCACTGCACCACCATGGTAACTACTGCACCACCCTGTTAACCACTGCACCACCATGTTAACTACTGCACCACCATGTTAACCACTGCACCACCATGGTAACTACTGCACCACCCTGTTAACCACTGCACCACCATGTTAACCACTGCACCACCCTGTTAACTACTGCACCACCCTGTTAACTACTGCACCACCCTGTTAACTACTGCACCACCCTGTTAACCACTGCACCACCCTGTTAACCACTGCACCACCATGTTAACCACTGCACCACCATGTTAACTACTGCACCACCCTGTTAACCACTGCACCACCCTGTTAACCACTGCACCGTATAAATCCTTCTTTTTTAAATCTTTTTTAAAGTATTACTTTTACTGCAGGCGTTCAGTTTAATGAAAGAGTCTAGAACAGATGTGACAGCAGAGGGTCACACTGGGTTAGTGGAAAAAATCATGTAAATATCTGACAAATATGAGCTAGAAATATGAGTTAACGTCACAACGTCTAAGTGAACAGGAAGAAAAAAAAAGTTTCATAACTGTCTCTTATGTCTTTTATGTCTTTTATTTGTTACAGGTTTTGTTTCCTTTAATCAGAATGTGAACAAATACATGTGTACAAACTGGTGGAAGAACTTCCACATGTTTCCTCAGTGCATTTACTAATGAATATTCACATAAAGTTCAAACACTGGACACCAGATTATTACAGAGTAAATGTGTTCTTCATTTACCACAATGCAACAGTTCAAAGTGAGGATCACCACCAACATGTAATAATGGACAGACAGACAGTATAGACAGACAGACAGTATAGACAGACAGACAGTATAGACAGACAGACAGTATAGACAGACAGACAGTAGACAGACAGACAGTATAGACAGACAGACAGTAGACAGACAGACAGTAGACAGACAGACAGTATAGACAGACAGTATAGACAGACAGACAGTATAGACAGACAGTATAGACAGACAGTATAGACAGACAGACAGTAGACAGACAGACAGTATAGACAGACAAACAGTATAGACAGACAGTATAGACAGACAGACAGTATAGACAGACAGACAGTATAGACAGACAGACAGTATAGACAGACAGTATAGACAGACAGACAGTATAGACAGACAGACAGTAGACAGACAGACAGTATAGACAGACAGACAGTATAGACAGACAGTATAGACAGACAGTATAGACAGACAGACAGTATAGACAGACAGACAGTATAGACAGACAGTATAGACAGACAGTATAGACAGACAGACAGTATAGACAGACAGACAGTATAGACAGACAGACAGTATAGACAGACAGTATAGACAGACAGACAGTATAGACAGACAGACAGTATAGACAGACAGACAGTATAGACAGACAGTATAGACAGACAGACAGTATAGACAGACAGACAGTAGACAGACAGACAGTATAGACAGACAGACAGTATAGACAGACAGTATAGACAGACAGACAGTATAGACAGACAGACAGTATAGACAGACAGACAGTATAGACAGACAGTATAGACAGACAGACAGTATAGACAGACAGACAGTATAGACAGACAGACAGTATAGACAGACAGACAGTACAGATCCTTGTAACAGATCACTGTTTCTATTTTCACACTAACTTTAATAAAATTTAAACAACATCACACTACAGTGGTTGGAAGTAAAGACAAAGCCAAGTGTCCTCAGGTCTTCATGTCCTCAGGTCTTCATGTCCTCAGGTCTTAATGTCCTCAGGTCTTAATGTCCTCAGGTCTTCATGTCCTCAGGTCTTAATGTCCTCAGGTCTTCATGTCCTCAGGTCTTCATGTCCTCAGGTCTTCATGTCCTCAGGTCTTAATGTCCTCAGGTCTTAATGTCCTCAGGTCTTCATGTCCTCAGGTCTTCATGTCCTCAGGTCTTAATGTCCTCAGGTCTTAATGTCCTCAGGTCTTCATGTCGTCAGGTCTTCATGTCGTCAGGTCTTCATGTCCTCAGGTCTTAATGTCCTCAGGTCTTCATGTCCTCAGGTCTTAATGTCCTCAGGTCTTCATGTCCTCAGGTCTTCATGTCCTCAGGTCTTAATGTCCTCAGGTCTTCATGTCCTCAGGTCTTAATGTCCTCAGGTCTTCATGTCGTCAGGTCTTCATGTCCTCAGGTCTTCATGTCCTCAGGTCTTAATGTCCTCAGGTCTTCATGTCCTCAGGTCTTCATGTCCTCAGATAGTGTGTCCACAGTTCTTTTTTAAAACATAATCCAGTATTTAATTCTAAATGTAAATGAACCAGTAAAGTTTAGTCGACTAACAGGATGTTTAATAATAATATAATGAAAGTAAATCATGAATGATTCCATTAATACAGGGTTCAGGTTAGAACACAATAGAACATCGTCAGACAGTAGATGGTGTCGACACAGAACATGAGGGTTCTGAATATATGTTAGAGAAGGTTGTGTGATAACAGATAAATAAAATAAACACTTTATGCATGTACGACAGCATCATATAATGTAAACTTTAATATCATATTAGTATTCCTATGTTAGGGTTAGGCTAACCCTAACCCTGACCTCTGACCCCTGACTTGACCACACATATATTGAACCACACAGACCAGTGTTCAGTCAGATTAAAACAGTTAAAACAGTCAAATATAAACATATATATAAACTACAATTGTTTCCCTCCAAAATAAAGTCCTGATTATTTGTCCAAATAAACCAAATAGGTATATAATGATTAAATATCACGATCACATGACTTCTAACGATCATATGGTTGTTTATCAGTGGTTATTTATTTATTTTAATCACTCATTTAATCATTAATTATATAGTTTCAATAAATTATTACAGTAGGTTGTTAAAACAATAATGACGACAGTGGACAGTGTTCTGTTCACATGTTCATCCTGTCATATTGGTCTACCAAGCTCTTCTGAGCATGCTCAGAACCACCAAGCTCTTCTGAGCATGCTCAGAACCACCAGGCTCTTCTGAGCATGCTCAGAACCACCCGGCTCTTCTGAGCATATTAAAATATTAAAATATTAAAATATTAAAATATTAAAATATTAAAATATTAAAATATTAAAATATTAAAATATCAAACATTAAAATATTAAAATATTAAAATATCAAACACTAAAATATTAAAATATTAAATATTAAAATATTAAAATATTAAAATATTAAAATATTAAATATTAAATATTAAAATATTAAAATATTAAAATATTAAAATATTAAAATATTAAATATTAAAATATTAAAATATTAAAACATTAAAACATTAAAACATTAAAATATTAAAATATTAAATATTAAAATATTAAAATATTAAAATATTAAAATATTAAAATACTAAAATATTAAATATTAAAATATTAAATATTAAATATTAAATATTAAATATTAAATATTAAATATTAAAATATTAAATATTAAAATATTAAAATATTAAAATATTAAATATTAAATATTAAATATTAAATATTAAAATATTAAAATATTAAAATATTAAAATATTAAATATTAAAATATTAAAACATTAAAATATTAAAATATTAAAACATTAAAACATTAAAATATTAAAATATTAAAATATTAAAATACTAAAATATTAAAATACTAAATTAAAAATTAAAATATTAAATATTAAATATTAAATATTAAATATTAAATATTAAATATTAAATATTAAAATATTAAAATATTAAATATTAAATATTAAATATTAAATATTAAAATATTAAAATATTAAAATATTAAATATTAAATATTAAATATTAAATATTAAATATTAAAATATTAAAATATTAAAATATTAAAATATTAAATATTAAATATTAAAATATTAAAATATTAAAATATTAAATATTAAAATATTAAAATATTAAAATATTAAAACATTAAAACATTAAAATATTAAAATATTAAAATATTAAATATTAAAATATTAAAATATTAAAATATTAAAATATTAAAATACTAAAATATTAAATATTAAAATATTAAATATTAAATATTAAATATTAAATATTAAATATTAAAATATTAAAATATTAAAATATTAAAATATTAAATATTAAAATATTAAATATTAAATATTAAATATTAAATATTAAATATTAAAATATTAAAATATTAAAATATTAAATATTAAATATTAAAATATTAAATATTAAATATTAAAATATTAAAATATTAAAATATTAAAATATTAAAATATTAAAATATTAAAACATTAAAACATTAAAATATTAAAATATTAAAATATTAAATATTAAAATATTAAAATATTAAAATATTAAAATATTAAAATATTAAATATTAAATATTAAAATATTAAATATTAAATATTAAATATTAAATATTAAATATTAAATATTAAATATTAAATATTAAATATTAAATATTAAAATATTAAAATATTAAAATATTAAAATATTAAAATAAGTTAGCCATAAACTGCTGACTCACCTCGTCTGACCCTGATCCAAAGATGAGCAGATCAAAGGGGATGGCCGCCACCATGTCGATGAGGAACCATCCTTTAAAGTAGTGGACGGCGATCTTCCCAGGGTGACTGACCACCTCTTCGTTAATGTTAACGTACGTCGTCCTAAAGTTGATGAGGATGTCCACGATGAACATGATGTCTACGATCAGGTCCACCACGTTGAGCGGCGAACACGAGTAGCCGCATTCTCTCCTCTTCTGCTCCTCGATGTCGTTGAGGAGAAAAGCGGCCGAGTACGGAGTAAAGATGGCGGTGTAGATAACGAGCAGAAGGATGAGCCAGTCCCACACGGCTTTAAAAGGACTGTAATGAAGGATGGTCCATTTGTCCATACGAGGAGTCTGGAGTTTATACTCTGGAAGAACGTCTGCACCCAAAGAAAGAACCTGAAGAACATTTAATATTAACATAAGAACCTGAAGAACATTTAATATTAATATAAGAACCTGAAGAACATTTAATATTAATATAAGAACCTGAAGAACATTTAATATTAACATAAGAACCTGAAGAACATTTAATATTAACATAAGAACCTGAAGAACATTTAATATTAACATAAGAACCTGAAGAACATTTAATATTAATATAAGAACCTGAAGAACATTTAATATTAACATAAGAACCTGAAGAACATTTAATATTAACATAAGAACCTGAAGAACATTTAATATTAACATAAGAACCTGAAGAACATTTAATATTAATATAAGAACCTGAAGAACATTTAATATTAATATAAGAACATTTAATATTAACATAAGAACCTGAAGAACATTTAATATTAACATAAGAACCTGAAGAACATTTAATATTAATATAAGAACCTGAAGAACATTTAATATTAATATAAGAACATTTAATATTAACATAAGAACCTGAAGAACATTTAATATTAACATAAGAACCTGAGGAACATTTAATATTAACATAAGAACCTGAAGAACATTTAATATTAATATAAGAACCTGAAGAACATTTAATATTAATATAAGAACCTGAAGAACATTTAATATTAATATAAGAACATTTAATATTAACATAAGAACCTGAAGAACATTTAATATTAATATAAGAACCTGAGGAACATTTAATATTAATATAAGAACCTGAAGAACATTTAATATTAATATAAGAACCTGAGGAACATTTAATATTAATATAAGAACCTGAAGAACATTTAATATTAATATAAGAACCTGAGGAACATTTAATATTAACATAAGAAAGAACCTGAAGAACATTTAATATTAATATAAGAACCTGAGGAACATTTAATATTAACATAAGAACCTGAAGAACATTTAATATTAACATAAGAACCTGAAGAACATATAATATTAATATAAGAAAGAACCTGAAGAACATTTAATATTAACATAAGAACCTGAAGAACATTTAATATTAACATAAGAACCTGAAGAACATTTAATATTAACATAAGAACCTGAAGAACATTTAATATTAATATAAGAACCTGAAGAACATTTAATATTAACATAAGAACCTGAAGAACATTTAATATTAATATAAGAACCTGAAGAACATTTAATATTAATATAAGAACATTTAATATTAACATAAGAACCTGAAGAACATTTAATATTAACATAAGAACCTGAGGAACATTTAATATTAACATAAGAACCTGAAGAACATTTAATATTAATATAAGAACCTGAAGAACATTTAATATTAATATAAGAACCTGAAGAACATTTAATATTAATATAAGAACCTGAGGAACATTTAATATTAATATAAGAACCTGAAGAACATTTAATATTAATATAAGAACCTGAAGAACATTTAATATTAATATAAGAACCTGAAGAACATTTAATATTAATATAAGAACCTGAGGAACATTTAATATTAACATAAGAACCTGAAGAACATTTAATATTAATATAAGAACCTGAAGAACATTTAATATTAATATAAGAACCTGAAGAACATTTAATATTAATATAAGAACCTGAAGAACATTTAATATTAATATAAGAACCTGAAGAACATTTAATATTAATATAAGAACCTGAAGAACATTTAATATTAATATAAGAACCTGAAGAACATTTAATATTAACATAAGAACCTGAAGAACATTTAATATTAATATAAGAACCTGAGGAACATTTAATATTAACATAAGAAAGAACCTGAAGAACATTTAATATTAACATAAGAAAGAACCTGAAGAACATTTAATATTAATATAAGAACCTGAAGAACATTTAATATTAATATAAGAACCTGAAGAACATTTAATATTAACATAAGAACCTGAAGAACATTTAATATTAACATAAGAACCTGAAGAACATTTAATATTAATATAAGAACCTGAAGAACATTTAATATTAATATAAGAACCTGAAGAACATTTAATATTAATATAAGAACCTGAAGAACATTTAATATTAATATAAGAACCTGAGGAACATTTAATATTAATATAAGAACCTGAAGAACATTTAATATTAATATAAGAACCTGAGGAACATTTAATATTAACATAAGAAAGAACCTGAAGAACATTTAATATTAATATAAGAACCTGAGGAACATTTAATATTAATATAAGAACCTGAAGAACATTTAATATTAACATAAGAACCTGAAGAACATTTAATATTAACATAAGAACCTGAAGAACATTTAATATTAACATAAGAAAGAACCTGAAGAACATTTAATATTAACATAAGAACCTGAAGAACATATAATATTAATATAAGAAAGAACCTGAAGAACATTTAATATTAACATAAGAAAGAACCTGAAGAACATTTAATATTAACATAAGAACCTGAAGAACATTTAATATTAACATAAGAACCTGAAGAACATTTAATATTAACATAAGAACCTGAAGAACATTTAATATTAACATAAGAACCTGAAGAACATTTAATATTAATATAAGAAAGAACCTGAAGAACATTTAATATTAACATAAGAACCTGAAGAACATATAATATTAATATAAGAAAGAACCTGAAGAACATTTAATATTAACATAAGAAAGAACCTGAAGAACATTTAATATTAACATAAGAAAGAACCTGAAGAACATTTAATATTAACATAAGAACCTGAGGAACATTTAATATTAACATAAGAACCTGAAGAACATTTAATATTAATATAAGAACCTGAAGAACATTTAATATTAATATAAGAACCTGAGGAACATTTAATATTAATATAAGAACCTGAAGAACATTTAATATTAATATAAGAACCTGAGGAACATTTAATATTAACATAAGAAAGAACCTGAAGAACATTTAATATTAATATAAGAACCTGAGGAACATTTAATATTAACATAAGAAAGAACCTGAAGAATATTTAATATTAACATAAGAACCTGAAGAACATATAATATTAATATAAGAAAGAACCTGAAGAACATTTAATATTAACATAAGAAAGAACCTGAAGAACATTTAATATTAACATAAGAACCTGAAGAACATTTAATATTAACATAAGAACCTGAAGAACATTTAATATTAACATAAGAACCTGAAGAACATTTAATATTAATATAAGAACCTGAAGAACATTTAATATTAATATAAGAACCTGAAGAACATTTAATATTAATATAAGAACCTGAGGAACATTTAATATTAACATAAGAAAGAACCTGAAGAATATTTAATATTAACATAAGAACCTGAAGAACATATAATATTAATATAAGAAAGAACCTGAAGAACATTTAATATTAATATAAGAAAGAACCTGAAGAACATATAATATTAACATAAGAACCTGAGGAACATTTAATATTAACATAAGAACCTGAAGAACATTTAATATTAACATAAGAACCTGAGGAACATTTAATATTAACATAAGAACCTGAAGAACATTTAATATTAATATAAGAACCTGAAGAACATTTAATATTAATATAAGAACCTGAAGAACATTTAATATTAATATAAGAACATTTAATATTAACATAAGAACCTGAAGAACATTTAATATTAATATAAGAACCTGAGGAACATTTAATATTAATATAAGAACCTGAAGAACATTTAATATTAATATAAGAACCTGAGGAACATTTAATATTAATATAAGAACCTGAAGAACATTTAATATTAATATAAGAACCTGAGGAACATTTAATATTAACATAAGAAAGAACCTGAAGAACATTTAATATTAATATAAGAACCTGAGGAACATTTAATATTAACATAAGAACCTGAAGAACATTTAATATTAACATAAGAACCTGAAGAACATTTAATATTAATATAAGAAAGAACCTGAAGAACATTTAATATTAACATAAGAACCTGAAGAACATTTAATATTAATATAAGAACCTGAAGAACATTTAATATTAATATAAGAACCTGAGGAACATTTAATATTAACATTTACAAATACTATACATGTACGCACAAAGTACTCACTTCATGTACTCAAATACTGTTACTGCTTTCAACAAATACTGATAAAAGTATAAAAATAAATCAACTTAAACATGTTTCTTCAATTGTAACATTTTATGGTCAAACATAAATAAATGTAGTGAATCTAATTAAATTATTTTGTGTTAGTATCATTTTATTTATTAATGTGTGAAGTTGATTTAATGTTTGACTTTTTCAGTGTATGTAAAAGCTTTACTAAAAGTACTAATTCAACTCCTATTGTAACAGGCTTCGGGGAACCCAAGCGCAAAACAAGAGGCGTGCGTAAAAGTCCAAACAACAATTTATTGATACACAGAATAAAGTCACAGAACAGATGAGTGAGGACAAGTTCCCTTCAAAGTCTCTAAGCGCTGGGCTGTACTTATCCCAGTCGGGCACAGATGTTCTCCACAGCTCAGAAGGGGAAACTGGTCTCGGTTCGGATCCGGTCCAAGGTCGGGGCTGGCGGCGGTACTCGTAGTCGGGGTTCGGTCCAAGGTCGGGGCAGGCGGCAGGTATCAGGGTCAGCGTCAGTTCCAGGATCAGGGCAGGCGGCAAGAGACTTAACTGGTTCAGGATCAGGTTCAATAACAGACAGGGGTAACAGGCAGAAATCGGAGGTCGGACAGAAACAGGACTGGTACACGGAACACAGGGTAAACAGAATTGCTGGAGAATCAGAGCACTGGTCATGATAATCTGGCAAAGAACTGAGGTCTGAATGCAGACTATATACTCCTCACCTGATGAGTTCAGCTGCCCTCACCAGGTGAGTTGTATCTCTAATTAACCAGGCAGAGCAGAACAGGGTGAAAGGTGACAGGCAGGAACACAGAACAGAACACAAGACACAGGATATGACAGAACCCCCCCCCCAAGGAACGTCTCCCGACGTTCTACACTATAAACCACAAAAAAAAAAAAAAAAAAACAAAAACAAGACAAGGGAGGGTGGTGGGGGCTCCGGAGGAGGGTCAGAATTCCTCGGAGACGTCAGAGTTCATCTCGACATTATCCTCCTCGTAACTCTCCCAGGTCATTTCCTCCGGTTCCGATACATCCCCAGGGAGATGTTCCGGCATCCCCTCCTCGACTTCATCCATGGGTTCTTCAGCCTCCTCCTCTTCACTTGACGGAGGGTCAGGGATGTCGAGAGGGGGAAATTTCCGGCGTCTGGGGTTGGAGGGTTGACCTGGGTGGGAAGCGTGAAACTGGGTGATTAATCTCTTATCCAATATTTGCCGGGCTGGTACCCATGTCCTCTCCTCGGGACCGTAACCCTCCCAATCTACCAGATATTGCAGGCCTCTCCCCCACCATCTGGAACGAAGTAACCTCCGGACAGTGTAGGCTGGTGCACCGTCGATCATCCTAGGGAGAGGTGGAGACTGAGAGGGACCCATTAGCGGACTTTCTGAAACCGGCTTCAATCTAGAAATATGGAAGGAGGGGTGGATCTTCATGGAACGCGGGAGGGATAGTTTGACCGCTACAGGGTTGATTATCTTTTCTATCGTGAACGGTCCAATAAATCTAGGGGACAGTTTCCTAGACTCGACCCTCAATGGAAGATCCTTGGTGGACAGCCAAACTCTTTGGCCCACCTTATAAGTAGGTCCTGGTGACCTCTTCTTATTGGCGTAACAAGCCTGTCTCTTAATAGACTGCAGCAACGAGGCACGGGCGTTTTTCCAGACTCTTTTACACTTCTTTAAGAAAGATTCTACAGAGGGGGTACTTGAACGGATATCGGTGTCGGGGAACAGAGGAGGTAAGTATCCGTTACCAGCCTCAAACGGGGTCATACCGGTAGATGAATTGACGAGGGTGTTGTGCGCGTACTCAACCCATACCAACTGTTTAGACCACTGTCCCGGATCCCTCGAAGTCATACATCGAAGAAGTGATTCCAGTTCCTGGTTGGCTCTCTCGGACTGCCCATTGGTCTGAGGGTGAAAACCTGAGGAAAGACTCACAGATGCCCCAATTAAATGGCAAAACTCCCTCCAGAAGGAGGAAGTGAATTGTGGACCCCTATCGGATACAATATCAGTAGGAAGTCCATGTATCCTGAACACATGAGTTAACACAAGAAGTGCTGTTTCTTTGGCAGAAGGGAGCTTGGGCAAGGGAACAAAGTGAGCCATTTTACTGAACCTGTCGACGATCGTCAGGATCACCGTGTTGCCCTCAGAAGGAGGCAATCCAGTGACGAAGTCCAGGGATATGTGAGACCAGGGACGATGGGGCACAGGTAGGGACCGGAGATGCCCGGCAGGCACGTTCCTGTTGCTCTTATTCTGCGAACAGACTGGGCAAGCATTAACATATGCGGTGACGTCCTCCTTTAGGGAGGGCCAACAGAACCTCCTCTTGACCACCTCAAGAGTACGGTTAACCCCAGGATGACAGGTCAGATTTGAACCATGGAGCCACTGCAGAAGTTCACTTCTGAAAGAGAGGGGTACGAACAGGTGAGTGACAGGGCAGTTACTGGGTCCGGGTTCATTCTCCACCGCCGTCTTAATTCTTTCTTCCAGTTCCCATCTTATGACCGCGACTCTGGAAGCTCGGGGAAGGATGGGTTCCGGATCTCCTTCCTCCTCGTCAGTGAAGTGGAACTGTCTGGATAAGGCGTCAGGCTTTATGTTGCGGGAACCTGGGCGGTAGGAGAGGCAAAAATCAAACCGATTAAAGAATAGTGACCATCGTGCTTGCCTGGAGTTGAGTCGTTTGGCGGTTTTCAGGTATTCCAGGTTCTTGTGATCTGTCCAAACCACAAATGGTTCCTTAGCGCCCTCCAGCCAGTGTCTCCACTCCTCGAGTGCCAGCTTGACTGCCAGAAGTTCTCGGTTCCCAATGTCATAGTTTCTCTCTGCAGGAGATAAACGTTTTGAAAAAAAAGCACAAGGATGCATTTTATTGTCGGAACCATTTCTCTGGGAAAGGACCGCCCCTACTCCCACACTGGAAGCGTCGACCTCTACCACGAACTGTCTGGTTGGATCGGGAAACTGGAGAATAGGAGCGGAACTAAACAGAGTCTTTAATTTAAGGAACGCCTGTTCAGCATCTTGGTTCCAATGAAAAGGAATCTTAGAAGAAGTTAAGGCACTAAGGGGAGCAGCAATAGTGCTATAACCTCTGATGAACCTTCGATAGAAGTTTGCAAACCCCAGGAACCGTTGGAGCTGCTTGCGAGTTCCGGGAACAGGCCAATCGGTTACTGCTGCTACCTTGGAGGGATCCATCTGGAGCTTGTTCTGGCCCACAATGTATCCAAGGAAGGAGACCGAAGGAACATGAAACTCGCACTTCTCGGCCTTGACGTACAGGGAGTTCTCTAGAAGCCTCTGGAGAACCTGCTGGACATGATGAATGTGTTCCTGTTCAGAGCGAGAAAATATCAGAATGTCATCCAGGTAGACGAACACAAACTGATTTAACATATCTCTTAAAACCTCGTTAATGAGGTTTTGAAAAACTGCTGGAGCGTTAGTCAACCCAAAAGGCATGACTAAATATTCATAATGTCCTGAGGGTGTGTTGAATGCGGTCTTCCACTCATCTCCCTCCCGAATACGTACTAGATGGTAGGCATTGCGCAGATCTAGTTTCGAGAAAATGGTGGCGCCTTGAAGTAGTTCGAAGGCAGAGGAGATGAGTGGCAACGGATACCTGTTCTTGACCGTGATGTCATTCAGCCCCCTGTAGTCGATGCAGGGTCGAAGGGTCTTGTCTTTCTTCTCCACGAAGAAGAAACCGGCTCCTGCCGGAGAGGATGAGGGTCTGATGATTCCTGCAGCTAGAGCATCATTAATGTATGTGTCCATAGCTTTACGTTCTGGAGCGGAAAGGGAGTATAATCTACCCTTAGGAGGGGAGGTACCTGGTAGGAGATCTATATTGCAGTCATAGTCCCGGTGAGGAGGTAACGATGTCGCCCTCACCTTAGAGAACACCTCCCGGTAATCCAGATAAACGGCGGGAACCATGTTCAGATCCTGTGGTGTTGCTGAAGGTGCCGCTCTAGACACGAGCTCCCTCTGTTGGAGACAAATGGATTGACAGCCCTTACCCCAACTTAAAACTGATCCGGTCTGCCAATCCACATGCGGGTTATGACGGCGAAGCCATGGATATCCTAGAATCACAGGAAGATCAGGTGAGTTCAGAACAAAAAATGAAATAGTCTCTAAATGATTTCCGGCCGTGATCATTGGCAAAGACTCAGTCTGATGAGTGATTCTTGCCAATAAATGGCCATCTAAAGCATGTGCCACTATAGGCTCCTTGAGAGCACTGACAGATAACCCAAGCTGATTAACCAGTTTCTTGTCCATAAGATTACTGTCAGCTCCAGAATCAATGAATGCGGACAGGGTGA
>CM035784.1:28960198-28980198 GCA_020466265.1 Siphamia tubifer
AGTTATTGGTGTGTTGCACATTTGTAACAGTAGGTGTTAAAGGATTAAACAGTCAAATTAATCACATTCATTATCTATAATTATTGATGAAATGACACTGAGTTAAAGAAACATATTAGAGAAAAGCAACAGACAGTGTCCACAGCATGTGACATGTCTGTGTGTCTGTGTGTCTTGTGTTTGTCCATCCTCCAGGTTGAACTGTCCATCTGTCCATCTGTCCATCTGTCCATCTGTCTGTGAAGCTGCCAAGGCCAACAGAGTACGTGTCTGCTCACCAGCCTTGATCACAGCTTCACATTCACTCAGAGGAGACACACAGACATCTGCTGTGTCTGTGTGTCCTTCACTAACATGTCCTTACAGTTGTCCACTGAACCTATACTGTGAAAAATGGAGACAATCGTCCTATGGAGTATTTATGAGGGTGTTTAACCTCTTAATGTTAGCCTAGCCACGCTAGCTCCTAGCATCAGTAAATCTAATGTTCTATCATAGTAGCATGTGTGTGTTTGTGATCTATAATATATTATATTATATTATATTATATTATATTATATTATATTATATTATATTATATTATTATATTATATTATATTATATTATATTATATTATATTATATTATTATATTATATTATATTATATTATATTATATTATATTATATTATAGTATATTATATTATTATATTATATAATATTATATTATATTATATTATATTATATTATATTATATTATATTATATTATATTATATTATATTATTATATTATATTATATTATATTATATTATATTATATTATTATATTATTATTATTATATTATATTATATTATATTATATTATATTATATTATATTATTATATTATATTATATTATATTATAATATAATATATTATATTATATTATATTATATTATATTATTATATTATATTATATTATATTATATTATATTATATTATATTATATTATATTATTATATTATATTATATTATATTATATTATATTATATTATATTATATTATATTATAGTATATTATATTATTATATTATATAATATTATATTATATTATATAATATTATATTATATTATATTATATTATATTATATTATATTATATTATTATATTATATAATATTATATTATATTATATTATATTATATTATATTATATTATATTATATTATATTATATTATATTATTATATTATATTATATTATATTATAGTATATTATATTATTATATTATATAATATTATATTATATTATATAATATTATATTATATTATATTATATTATATAATATTATATTATATTATTATATTATATTATATTATATTATATTATATTATATTATATTATATTATATTATATTATTATATTATATTATATTATATTATATTATATTATATTATATTATATTATATTATATTATTATATTATATAATATTATATTATATTATATTATATTATATTATATTATATTATATTATAATATATTGTATTATATTATTTTATATTATAATATATTATATTATATTATATTATATTATATTATATTATATTATATTATATTATATTATATTATATTATAATATATTATATTATTATATTATATTATATTATATTATATTATATAATATTATATAATATTATATTATATTATATTATATTATATTATATTATATTATATTATATTATAATATATTATATTATAATATTATATTATATAATATTATATTATATTATATTATATTATATTATATTATATAATATTATATTATATTATATTATATTATATTATATTATATTATATTATATTATATTATTATTAGTGCCAGTACACATTAAAGGGTTAATGGTCTTTTAGCCTTTGGTTTCAGTCCAACAGGGGTCAACCTTTCTGTTCTGTCTATTACAATATTCATGTTCAACTGACAACTAATACATTACATTAAGCTAACAGTGGTGTCTGCACACTCTACTGTTCAGTCCTAGTGGAAGGTGAGAATGACCTCTGACCCCATCTGTAACTTTAGAAATACAGCCGTGGCTGCGGACACTGTCTGGTAACGGTAACGGTATCCATGATTATCCACCGACAGATAGATGTGACGTTTGACTATCACCACTAGAGTTACTTTTAATTATCCTGAGGAGGAGGAGGAGGAGGAGGAGGAGGAGGAGGAGGAGGAGGAGGAGGAGGAGGAGGAGGAGGAGGAGGAGGAGGAGAACTGTGTGTGATTGTTCTAATGCTAATTTTTAATTCCACATAAATGAAACAGTGTTTTTTACCTCAGGCACCAAATGGACCAGAACCCACTCTAACCCACACTGTTTAAAAGGGTTCAGGTTAGTTAAGGGTTAGGGTTCGGGTTAGTTAAGGTTTCGGGTTAGTTAAGGGTTCGGGTTAGTTAAGGGTTAGGGTTTGGGTTAGTTAAGGTTTCGGGTTAGTTAAGGGTTTAAAAACTAACCTGTGTGACTTTGTCTGTCACGTTGTGCGTTCGATCTTTGACCTTCGGGGCGATGATAGTTTTCTCAGACGACGGAGGAGACGGACATTTTTTGTCGTTGGTCTCTGAGAAGTTGAGGGTGATGAGTGGAATCTTGTTGATGGTGCTGTACTTGTTCAGGTTAGAGTCTGAGGTGGAACCCAGAAGACTGGACCTGATGTGGCTGAGTGGACCTGGAGGACAAAAGACACAGAGGGACGTCAACATGTGATCCTGAGGACAGTGTTGGACTGTTGTGACATGAGCGTGAAGTGAACCTGTGGAAAAATGAAACATCATGAAAGAAAGAAAAGAATGATTTAATGCATAAACTAACACTAAGACCAACTGTCTGTCTGCCTGTCTGTCTGCCTGTCTGCCTGCCTGTCTGTCTGCCTGTCTGTCTGCCTGTCTGCCTGTCTGTCTGCCTACCTGTCTGTCTGTCTGCCTGTCTGTCTGTCTGCCTGCCTGCCTGCCTGCCTGTCTGTCTGCCTGCCTGCCTGTCTGCCTGTCTGTCTGCCTACCTGTCTGTCTGTCTGCCTGTCTGTCTGTCTGCCTGTCTGTCTGTCTGTCTGTCTGTCTGTCTGTCTGCCTGTCTGTCTGTCTGTCTGTCTGCCTGTCTGCCTGTCTGTCTGCCTGTCTGCCTGTCTGTCTGTCTGCCTGCCTGTCTGTCTGTCTGTCAGCCTGTCTGTCTGTCTGTCTGCCTACCTGTCTGTCTGCCTGTCTTCATGGACACATTTAATAATAAACGTCCAAAATGTAAGAACTTTTCATTTAATTTTCTAATAAATGTTTCCTCATTATGTAATAAGTTATTATGTTTTCAGAAGAATATTTTTTATTGTGTATTAAATGTAATAACATGGTTCATTTTGTAATAATAATAATTCTACATTATTTGTTTAATTATATTACTACTATATTACTAGTCAAAGCTAGTTCTATTATTAGTATCAGTGTATTATCCTAGTAGCAGTACTTAACTAGTACTATCACTACACTATTCTAAAGGTTGAATTACCAGAATATTCTGGAAATTCCAGTAGATTTTTTTTATTGGAACCAAAACCACATCAACAATATTTATAAACATCAACAACAATAAATGAACAAACACATGTAGGTTTGTGGACAATTTAAAGAATAATGAACCAGGAAATATTAATTATAAAATGGAATAAGTTATTATATCATAAAAAAAACATTTATTATAAAATGTGTCTCAACGTGTCTTATTGTGAAACTATTTGACAATAACAGTATTCAACTTCACTACAGTAACAGTACTACACTAATAGTACTACAGTAATAGTACTGCAGTACACACAGTGACATGTATCTAATGAAAGTGATAGAAAGTGTAAACACAGAACAGCTGACTGAAGCATCAGAGAAAGCTTTTATTTTTGTGACAGGACGGAGGCAGAGACAGGATGAGCCAATGAATGCGCAGCGTCAGGACATGAGACAGAACGGACACATGAGTGCAGGGGTTAAAAAGCGTACCCTCAACCATCCAGGAGCGAGACACTAGCAGGTCAGAAGAAACAACAACGTTTAAACAACAATGACTTCAATATTTACAAACACTTTAACAAATCATTCATTCAGTGGTTTTTCAAAATAAAACCAAAAATAAGACGACGAAACAACAACTTGTTTCTGATTTATTTTTTTCTAAAAAAAAATGAAAAAACAGATAATGTGTTTTTCACTTTTTCCTTTTTGTGTTTAAATGAATAATAGAAAAAAAGAACAGAAAACGTGAATGACCTTTGACCCTCAGTGACACAGATGTAAACCTACATCCTATTTTAGGAAAGTAAGACATGAAGATATGACAGAAAAAATATTACAAGTTTGATATGTTTTTGTTTAGGGTTAGGGTTAGGGTCACGTCAAAATAAAATAAAACAGGAAACGACTGTCATCTGTTTTATCATTATATACGCGTTGTTGCGGTGCGTTAAGCGCGTTGTTGCGTTGCATTGGACGTGTTGTTGCGGTGCGTTGGACGTGTTGTTGTGTTGCGTTAAACGCATTGTTGCGGTGCGTTGGATGTGCTGTTGCGGTGCGTTAAACGTGTTGCAGGCGTTGTTGCGGTGCGTTGAGCGCGGTGTTGCGGTGCGTTGGACGTGTTGTTGCGGTGCGTTGGACGTGTTGTTGTGTTGCGTTAAACGCATTGTTGCGGTGCGTTGGATGTGTTGTTGCGGTGCGTTAAACGCGTTGCAGGCGTTGTTGCGGTGCGTTGGACGTGTTGTTGTGGTGCGTTGGATGTGTTGTTGCGGTGCGTTGGACGTGTTGTTGCGGTGCGTTGGATGTGTTGTTGCGGTGCGTTGGATGTGTTGTTGCGGTGCGTTGGATGTGTTGTTGCGGTGCGTTGGACGTGTTGTTGCGGTGCGTTGGACGTGTTGTTGCGGTGCGTTGGATGTGTTGTTGCGGTGCGTTGGATGTGTTGTTGCGGTGCGTTAAACGCGTTGCAGGCGTTGTTGCGGTGCATTGGACGTGTTGTTGCGGTGCGTTAAACGCGTTGTTGCGGTGCGTTGGACGTGTTGTTGCGGTGCGTTAAACGCGTTGTTGCGGTGCGTTGGACGTGTTGTTGTGTTGCGTTAAACGCGTTGTTGCGGTGCGTTGGACGTGTTGTTGCGGTGCGTTAAACGCGTTGTTGCGGTGCGTTGGATGTGTTGTTGTGTTGCGTTAAACGCGTTGTTGCGGTGCGTTGGACGTGTTGTTGCGGTGCGTTAAACGCGTTGTTGCGGTGCGTTGGACGTGTTGTTGCGGTGCGTTAAACGCGTTGTTGCGGTGCGTTGGACGTGTTGTTGTGTTGCGTTAAACGCATTGTTGCGGTGCGTTGGATGTGTTGTTGCGGTGCGTTAAACGCGTTGCAGGCGTTGTTGCGGTGCGTTGAGCGCGGTGTTGCAGTGCGTTGGACGTGTTGTTGCGGTGCGTTGGACGTGTTTTTGTTTTGCGTTAAACGCATTGTTGCGGTGCGTTGGATATGTTGTTGCGGTGCGTTAAACGCGTTGCAGGCGTTGTTGCGGTGCGTTGGACGTGTTTTTGTTTTGCGTTAAACGCATTGTTGCGGTGCGTTGGATATGTTGTTGCGGTGCGTTAAACGCGTTGCAGGCGTTGTTGCGGTGCGTTGGACGTGTTTTTGTTTTGCGTTAAACGCATTGTTGCGGTGCGTTGGATATGTTGTTGCGGTGCGTTAAACGCGTTGCAGGCGTTGTTGCGGTGCGTTGGACGTGTTGTTGCGGTGCGTTGGATGTGTTGTTGCGGTGCGTTGGATGTGTTGTTGCGGTGCGTTAAACGCGTTGCAGGCGTTGTTGCGGTGCATTGGACGTGTTGTTGCGGTGCGTTAAACGCGTTGTTGCGGTGCGTTGGACGTGTTGTTGCGGTGCATTAAACGCGTTGTTGCGGTGCGTTGGACGTGTTGTTGCGGTGCGTTGGATGTGTTGTTGCGGTGCGTTAAACGCGTTGCAGGCGTTGTTGCGGTGCGTTGGACGTGTTGTTGCGGTGCGTTGCAGGCGTTGTTGCGGTGCATTGGACGTGTTGTTGCGGTGCGTTAAACGCGTTGTTGCGGTGCGTTGGACGTGTTGTTGCGTTGCGTTAAACGTGTTGTTGCGGTGCGTTGGACGTGTTGTTGCGGTGCATTAAACGCGTTGTTGCGGTGCGTTGGATGTGTTGTTGCGGTGCGTTAAACGCGTTGCAGGCGTTGTTGCGGTGCGTTGGACGTGTTGTTGCAGTGCGTTAAACGCGTTGTTGCGGTGCGTTAAACGCGTTGTTGCGGTGCGTTGGACGTGTTGTTGTGGTGCGTTAAACGCGTTGCAGGCGTTGTTGCTGTGCGTTGTTGCTGTGCGTTGTTGCTGTGCGTTGTTGCTGTGCGTTGTTGCTGTGCGTTGAAGGCGTTGTTGCGGTGCGTTGAACGCGATGTTGTGGTGCGTTGGACGTGTTGTTGCGGTGCGTTGGACATGTCCTTGCGGTGCGTTGGACGTGTTGTTGCGGAGTGTTAAACGCGTTGTTGCGGTGCGTTGGATGTGTTGTTGTGTTGCGTTAAACGCGTTGTTGCGGTGCGTTGGACGTGTTGTTGCGGTGCGTTAAACGCGTTGTTGCGGTGCGTTGGACGTGTTGTTGCGGTGCGTTAAACGCGTTGTTGCGGTGCGTTGGATGTGTTGTTGTGTTGCGTTAAACGTGTTGTTGCGGTGCGTTGGACGTGTTGTTGCGGTGCGTTGAACGTGTTGTTGCGGTGTGTTAAACGCGTTGTTGCGGTGCGTTGGACGTGTTGTTGCGGTGCGTTAAACGCGTTGTTGCGGTGCGTTAAACGCGTTGTTGCGGTGCGTTGGACGTGTTGTTGCGGTGCGTTAAACGCGTTGCAGGCGTTGTTGCTGTGCGTTGTTGCTGTGCGTTGTTGCTGTGCGTTGTTGCTGTGCGTTGAAGGCGTTGTTGCGGTGCGTTGAACGCGATGTTGTGGTGCGTTGGACGTGTTGTTGCGGTGCGTTGGACATGTCCTTGCGGTGCGTTGGACGTGTTGTTGCGGAGTGTTGAACGCGATGTTGCGGTGCCTTCAACGCGTTGTTGCTGTGCGTCGAACACGTTGTTTCAGTGCATTGGACGTGTTGTTGCGGTGCGTTGGACACGTTGTTTCAGTGCATTGGACGTGTTGTTGCGGTGCGTTGGACACGTTGTTTCAGTGCATTGGACGTGTTGTTGCGGTGCGTTGGACATGTTGTTGCATTGCATTGAACGCGATGTTGCGGTGCCTTCAACGCGTTGTTTCAGTGCGTTGGACGTGTTGTTGCGGTGCATTGGACATGTTGTTGCATTGCATTGAACGCGATGTTGCGGTGCCTTCAACGCGTTGTTGCGTTGCGTTGAACGCGTTGTTGCGGTGCGTTGAACGCGTTGTTGCGGTGCGTTGGACGTGTTGTTGCGTTGCGTTAAACGCGTTGTTGCGGTGCGTTGGACGCGTTGTTGCGGTGCGTTAAACGCGTTGTTGCGGTGCGTTGGACGTGTTGTTGCGGTGCGTTAAACGCGTTGCTGCGGTGCGTTGGATGTGTTGTTGTGTTGCGTTAAACGTGTTGTTGCGGTGCGTTGGACGTGTTGTTGCGGTGCGTTAAACGCGTTGTTGCGGTGCGTTGGAAGTGTTGCAGGCGTTGTTGCTGTGCGTTGAAGGCATTGTTGCGGTGCGTTGAACGCGATGTTGTGGTGCGTTCGACACCACAACAACATTAAGTCAGATCATTTTAAATGAGCTTCTCCACAACTACCTGACCTGGACACGCCCCCTTCAGGAAGTGACCACAGTTACTATGACAACATGACCCTTTTGTTTCGTGAATGTTCTTATTCTATGGCACCAACTCTAAGAGTGTTGATGCAGAAGGGAGTGGCCCCCCCTGTTGTCTGGGACGAACAATACTGAGATGTTTTTACTGCACATGTAAACACATCTGTCACAACCTCCACTTCAGTCCTTAGTTAAACATGCAGATAAACACACTGACATAATGTTGTAAATCCATGCACCATCTGAAAGTCAAAAAGACTGAGCACACAAACTTCAAATGGAAACAGATGGAATATGAGAAGCACAGGTTGAGTAGAAGGTGAAGGTCTGGGCGATTGATCCAATTGAGTTGGTTTGTCTCCTGTTCCCATGACACTCAGGAACCTCTGGAGTTCTACAGCTAATATAACTAGCCTAGCTTTAGCATCATTTCTTGTACTAGAGCTAATATAACTAGCCTAGCTTTAGCATCGTTTCTTTTACTAGAGCTAATATAACTAGCCTAGCTTTAGCATCATTTCTTGTACTAGAGCTAATATAAGTAGCCTAGCTTTAGCATCATTTCTTGTACTAGAGCTAATATAACTAGCCTAGCTTTAGCATCATTTCTTGTACTAGAGCTAATATAACTAGCCTATCTTTAGCATCATTTCTTGTACTAGAGCTAATATAACTAGCCTAACTTTAGCGTAATTTCTTGTACTAGAGCTAATATAACTAGCCTAGCTTTAGCATCATTTCTTGTACTAGAGCTAATATAACTAGCCTAGCTTTAGCTTCATTTCTTGTACTAGAGCTAATATAACTAACCTAGCTTTAGCTTCATTTCCTGTACTAGAGCTAATATAACTAGCCTAGCTTTAGCATCATTTCTTGTACTAGAGCTAATATAACTAGCCTAGCTTTAGCTTAATTTCTTGTACTAGAGCTAATATAACTAGCCTAGCTTTAGCATCATTTCTCGTACTAGAGCTAATATAACTAGCCTAGCTTTAGCTTCATTTCTTGTACTAGAGCTAATATAACTAGCCTATCTTTAGCATCATTTCTTGTACTAGAGCTAATATAACTAGCCTAACTTTAGCGTAATTTCTTGTACTAGAGCTAATATAACTAGCCTAGCTTTAGCATCATTTCTTGTACTAGAGCTAATATAACTAGCCTAGCTTTAGCTTCATTTCTTGTACTAGAGCTAATATAACTAACCTAGCTTTAGCTTCATTTCCTGTACTAGAGCTAATATAACTAGCCTAGCTTTAGCATCATTTCTTGTACTAGAGCTAATATAACTAGCCTAGCTTTAGCTTAATTTCTTGTACTAGAGCTAATATAACTAGCCTAGCTTTAGCATCATTTCTCGTACTAGAGCTAATATAACTAGCCTAGCTTTAGCTTCATTTCTTGTACTAGAGCTAATATAACTAACCTAGCTTTAGCTTCATTTCCTGTACTAGAGCTAATATAACTAGCCTAGCTTTAGCTTCATTTCCTGTACTAGAGCTCAGAATCTGAAAACACAGGATCCATGCAGGTGCATGTGTGTGTGTGTGTGTGTGTGTGTGTGTGTGGGGGGGGGTCATATCGCCCAGGACTTGGTGGAAGGGTTCAACTTTAAAAAAAAACTTCATTGATTTTCTTCAATGAGAAAATACAGGAGTGAGACATGCGAGTGCAGGTCATAGGTCAGTGCAGGTCATAGGTCAGTGCAGGTCATAGGTCAGTGCAGGTCATAGGTCAGTTCATCACCATTCAACATTGACCAGAACTATGTGATAAGGTCATGCAGCGAGCAGGTCTAGTGTGTTTATATAAGACAGAGTATTACGGCCACACGAAGAAAAAAATATTTATTATATGACGATAGATTAAAGTCGAGATTTTGGAAATGACCTGAGATGAATCTGAATCTGAATCTGAATCTGAATCTGAATCTGAGTCTGAATCTGAATCTGAATATGAGTCTGAATCTGAATCTGAATATGAGTCTGAATCTGAATCTGAATCTGAGTCTGAATCAGAATCTGAATCTGAGTCTGAATCTGAATCTGAATATGAGTCTGAATCTGAATCTGAGTCTGAATCTGAATCTGAGTCTGAATCTGAATCTGAATATGAGTCTGAATCTGAATCTGAGTCTGAATCTGAATCTGAGTCTGAATCAGAATCTGAATCAGAATCTGAATATGAGTCTGAATCAGAATCTGAATCAGAATCTGAATCTGAATCTGAGTCTGAGTCTGAATCTGAATCTGAATCTGAAATTTTGACTCAGAATGTCCAGAATAAAGTGTCAATCAAATGTGGACTTTAACGCGGCAATTTCGTCGACAGATCAACGGTTCTGTTGACACTTTATTCTCGACATTTCGACTTTATTCTCGTCCTAAATATTTTTTCTTCACACGTGGGCCTCATACTCGTGGTGTATTTGTACATGTGAGGATGCAGAAGGCTACTGTTACCTTTGATATTGCGACCATTGTCTATGAGCGCAGCAACACAGCGTTGAGGAGGGAAGAAGAAGAGGAGCGTTGGTACAATGACAAATGGGGACTGCTTTAAAGCCCCGCTGCCGTCCCTACGCAACATTCATTACTGTGAAGTAGACGTATGATAGTGTCAGCCACATGGAGCTATTTGAATGAAAATGGTAGATAAGGGGGGGGGGGGGCTGCCCCGCATGGAGGAATCCAGGCCAGTGTGGGACACTTCTACCTTTGGCCAAAAGAGGCCAAAAGGTTCAGGAGTGATTTATACTCTGGGGAAAATCAATAATCAATAATGTTGATTCAGTAAAATGGACGTCAAGGCTGACCTGTGTGTTTGTTATGAGTACACAGTAACACCACTAGTGTTAACACTTAAAGAGTTTATTTTAACACTAACCTCAGTGAACATATGGTCCTTATCTACAGAGTATAAGGTTTACACTGAACCTACAGTTACATTTACACTAGTCAGAGTTAATATGTGTCCGTCCATCATTAAAGCAGTGGTTCAGTCACAGCAGTTTTTTTTTACTTTAGCCTCACATACGTTATATGGGTCAAAATGATTGAAAGTTTATTAATAAAATCCCAGTAAAATGTCTCCTGAACACTTCTAACTATGAGTGTTTGTTAAATTCCTAGCGTAACTTCTTCAAATCATGTCTTTTAGGAAGAACAACAACTGACTCTGACAGTAATTAAGTCTAAAACTAAGACAAATCGACTCCAAACACGACTTTCCTTGGCGCTGGCGTTAGATATTTCCCCGTCATGTTTGGTACCGTTGGAAAGATGGGGATTCCCTCTAGACAACCCTTAAATAGAAATCTACAGAATTATAGATTTGAACCAATGGGAGGCCTCAGAACAAAGCCTTCTGCACTAAACTAAAGCCCTTGTTGCTATGGCGATGTTGAAAAACAGCCTCTGATTGGTTGAATTAGTGTCACACAAACATTGATGGTGACGTCCAGACGTTTGTTCAGAGTCATTTTAACACTTAAGGGTATCTTACTCTTATTGGTGTTGCATTTACTCTGACAGACACAGTGAAATCACAGTGTTAATAGAACACTTACAAAGATCACTCTGGGCTTTGGTTCCTACCTTCGCTGGCGTGTCGGTCCCTGAATATTATTTTACAGGAGTTGGATCCAAACCCTTCCATGTCGTGCACAGACGACGCTCTGCGGATGCTACACACACTCTCTCTAGAAGCGGTCGGGGTGAGGCCTGCGATAGACGGGGCGGCCATAAGTGTGTCCTCCTGGGTCTGGGCCACAGGCCGGTCTGGGTACATCCTGTCCCAGGGACCTTTTGGGGATGAGTGGTCCAACGGGCCAGACACAGGGGTGGAACAGTGGCTCGGCCCGATGAGGGCGCGGGTGTCGTTAGCATAGGACGGACTGCAGCTCTCACGTGTGGTGGGAAGTTGGTAGTCGCGCGTCGCCACCGAACCGTCGCTGTGGCGAGGGGAGTCCACCATGACCACATCTGGGTCCTCCTGGGGGAGGGACTGTTTGCTGATTCCCAGGAGCGGTAAGGCCGGGAAACGGAAGCGAAAGAACCTTCCTTTGCCTAAAAGAGAAGAAGAAAGTATTAAAGAAGTAGAATGCAACAAATACTTTTACAAAAGGTTTCTGTCCTACAAAGTATAAAGTACAACGACAGTAACTGCATGTTTAATGAAGATGAGTTCATGTGTTTTTAAACATTTAAATCATAGTTTATCATGTAATAAAATATTTCATCTCAAATGTCTGGACTATAAGGTGGACTGGACTATAAAGTGGACTGGACTATAAGGTGAACTGGACTATAAGGTGGACTGGACTATAAAGTGGACTGGACTATAAAGTGAACTGGACTATAAGGTGGACTGGACAATAAAGTGGACTGGACTATAAGGTGAACTGGACTATAAGGTGGACTGGACTATAAGGTGTACTGGACTATATGGTGGACTGGACTATAAGGTGGACTGGACTATAAAGTGAACTGGACTATAAGGTGGACTGGATTATAAGGTGGACTGGACTATAAGGTGGACTGGACTATAAAGTGAACTGGACTATAAGGTGAACTGGAATATAAAGTGAACTGGACTATAAGGTGAAGTGGACTATAAGGTGAACTGGACTATAAGGTGGACTGGACTATAAAGTGAACTGGACTATAAGGTGGACTGGACTATAAGGTGAACTGGACTATAAGGTGAACTGGACTATAAGGTGTACTGGACTATAAGGTGGACTGGACTATATGGTGGACTGGACTATAAGGTGGACTGGACTATAAGGTGGACTGGACTATAAGGTGGACTGGACTATAAAGTGAACTGGACTATAAGGTAGACTGGACAATAAAGTGGACTGGACTATAAGGTGGACTGGACTATAAGGTGGACTGGACAATAAAGTGGACTGGACTATAAGGTGGACTGGACTATAAGGTGGACTGGACTATAAAGTGAACTGGACTATAAGGTGGACTGGACTATAAAGTGAACTGGACTATAAGGTGGACTGGACAATTAAGTGGACTGGACTATAAGGTGGACTGGACTATAAAGTGAACTGGACTATAAGGTGGACTGGACTATAAGGTGGACTGGACTATAAAGTGAACTGGACTATAAGGTGGACTGGACTATAAGGTGAACTGGACTATAAGGTGAACTGGACTATAAAGTGAACTGGACTATAAGGTGGACTGGACTATAAGGTGGACTGGACTATAAAGTGAACTGGACTATAAGGTGGACTGGACTATAAGGTGAACTGGACTATAAGGTGAACTGGACTATAAGGTGAACTGGACTATAAAGTGGACTGGACTATAAGGTGGACTGGACTATAAGGTGGACTGGATTAATTTTCTGCATCAGTGTCCATTTGTTCCTAAAGAATAAAAGCATGTCTTCAGATACAAATCATAATAATATATTTTACACTATTAACCAAAAAAAAACAAAAACATTTGACTGCTGTTACCTCTGCTACGTTAATATCACAGTTGAATTTTCTCTACAAATAAAAGCAGAGGACAAAGTGGGGACGCAGCAGAATTCCTTTGATGAGTAACATGAGCTGAGGTTAACACTGGCTAAGGTGAAAGGACACCGATAGTGTGAATATGAAAGACTTTTCATTCTTTGAACATTTCCTCCATTTACATGATGTTCTTTAACCCTTTAATTACTGACACTTAAGCAAGTCCACTGAAAAAAAATAAAAAATAAAATGAGATCAAATAAGCAACAAAAACATTCAATAAAAATGAACAAAAATGAATATTAAAATAACAAAATAATGTTTGACATGAACAAAAAAAGACACTAACAGAACATGACTGAAGAAAAATAATGAAATAAATACAAATAAAAATAAACAACAACATCAACAGAAACTAATAAATATTCACAAAATAACACGAACAAATGTAAACACACAAAATGAAGTTTAAAAAAAGGAATAAATGACTAATGTTATCATTTGGTTCCAGTACTTTAAGTTTAGGTTTTTTCTTTTTACACGTCACTTCCTTTAACTAAATTGACACTAAAATAAGACAAAAAAAACTAGAATTATTCTGAATATTTAAAGTAAACCATCCATTCACAACGTGTCAGGAGTTAAAGGGTTAACTCTGTGTTATTTATTTGGAATAAAATCATTCTTTCATGTTTATATGTTAACGCTTTAACAGTCACACCTTCTAAATTTATTATTTATTTGAAATATTCAATCGTTCAATTCCAGTCGTTGTGATAAAATAAACCTTGTTCTTTTAATAAATCTTTCTTCATTATGACTTTTATTCTGATTTTAAATTCAATATTTACTTTTTCAGAATTCTGACTCTTTTATCAAACTGTATAATTACAGTTAAAATAACCCTTTATATGGACGCTCACAGTCTACTCCAGCTGTGTTTCTACTCCAGCTGTTTCTACTCCAGCTGTGTTTCTACTCCAGCTGTTTCTACTCCAGCTGTGTTTCTACTCCAGCTGTTTCTACTCCAGCTGTGTTTCTACTCCAGCTGTTTCTACTCCAGCTGTGTTTCTACTCCAGCTGTTTCTACTCCAGCTGTTTCTACTCCAGCTGTTTCTACTCCAGCTGTTTCTACTCCAGCTGTGTTTCTACTCCAGCTGTGTTTCTACTCCAGCTGTTTCTACTCCAGCTGTTTCTACTCCAGCTGTTTCTACTCCAGCTGTTTCTACTCCAGCTGATTCTACTCCAGCTGTGTTTCTACTCCAGCTGTTTCTACTCCAGCTGATTCTACTCCAGCTGTGTTTCTACTCCAGCTGTTTCTACTCCAGCTGTTTCTACTCCAGCTGTGTTTCTACTCCAGCTGTTTCTACTCCAGCTGTGTTTCTACTCCAGCTGTGTTTCTACTCCAGCTGTGTTTCTACTCCAGCTGTTTCTACTCCAGCTGTGTTTCTACTCCAGCTGTTTCTACTCCACCTGTTTCTACTCCAGCTGTTTCTACTCCAGCTGTTTCTACTCTAGCTGTGTTTCTACTCCAGCTGATTCTACTCCAGCTGTGTTTCTACTCCAGCTGTTTCTACTCCAGCTGATTCTACTCCAGCTGTGTTTCTACTCCAGCTGTTTCTACTCCAGCTGTTTCTACTCCAGCTGTGTTTCTACTCCAGCTGTTTCTACTCCAGTTGTTTCTACTCCAGCTGTTTCTATCCAGCTGTGTTTCTACTCCAGCTGTGTTTCTACTCCAGCTGTGTTTCTACTCCAGCTGTTTCTACTCCAGCTGTTTCTACTCCAGCTGTGTTTCTACTCCAGCTGTGTTTCTACTCCAGCTGTTTCTACTCCAGCTGTTTCTACTCCAGATGTTTCTACTCCAGCTGTGTTTCTACTCCAGCTGTTTCTACTCCAGCTGTGTTTCTACTCCAGCTGTTTCTACTCCAGCTGTTTCTACTCCAGCTGTTTATACTCCAGCTGTGTTTCTACTCCAGCTGTTTCTACTCCAGCTGTTTCTACTCCAGCTGTTTCTACTCCAGCTGTTTCTACTCCAGCTGATTCTACTCCAGCTGTGTTTCTACTCCAGCTGTTTCTACTCCAGCTGTTTCTACTCCAGCTGTGTTTCTACTCCAGCTGTTTCTACTCCAGCTGTGTTTCTACTCCAGCTGATTCTACTCCAGCTGTGTTTCTACTCCAGCTGTTTCTACTCCAGCTGTTTCTACTCCAGCTGTTTCTACTCCAGCTGTGTTTCTACTCCAGCTGTTTCTACTCCAGCTGTTTCTACTCCAGCTGTGTTTCTACTCCAGCTGTTTCTACTCCAGCTGTTTCTACTCCAGCTGTTTCTACTCCAGCTGTGTTTCTACTCCAGCTGTTTCTACTCCAGCTGTGTTTCTACTCCTCCTGATTCTACTCCAGCTGTGTTTCTACTCCAGCTGTTTCTACTCCAGCTGTTTCTACTCCAGCTGTGTTTCTACTCCAGCTGTGTTTCTACTCCAGCTGTGTTTCTACTCCAGCTGTGTTTCTACTCCAGCTGATTCTACTCCAGCTGTGTTTCTACTCCAGCTGTTTCTACTCCAGCTGTGTTTCTACTCCAGCTGTGTTTCTACTCCAGCTGATTCTACTCCAGCTGTGTTTCTACTCCAGCTGTTTCTACTCCAGCTGTGTTTCTACTCCAGCTGATTCTACTCCAGCTGTGTTTCTACTCCAGCTGTTTCTACTCCAGCTGTTTCTACTCCAGCTGTGTTTCTACTCCAGCTGTTTCTACTCCAGCTGTTTCTACTCCAGCTGTTTCTACTCCAGCTGTTTCTACTCCAGCTGTGTTTCTACTCCAGCTGTGTTTCTACTCCAGCTGTTTCTACTCCAGCTGTTTCTACTCCAGCTGTTTCTACTCCAGCTGTGTTTCTACTCCAGCTGTTTCTACTCCAGCTGTTTCTATCCAGCTGTGTTTCTACTCCAGCTGTGTTTCTACTCCAGCTGTTTCTACTCCAGCTGTTTCTACTCCAGCTGTGTTTCTACTCCAGCTGTGTTTCTACTCCAGCTGTTTCTACTCCAGCTGATTCTACTCCAGCTGTGTTTCTACTCCAGCTGTTTCTACTCCAGCTGTTTCTACTCCAGCTGTGTTTCTACTCCAGCTGTTTCTACTCCAGCTGTGTTTCTACTCCAGCTGATTCTACTCCAGCTGTGTTTCTACTCCAGCTGTTTCTACTCCAGCTGTGTTTCTACTCCAGCTGTTTCTACTCCAGCTGTTTCTACTCCAGCTGTTTCTACTCCAGCTGATTCTACTCCAGCTGTGTTTCTACTCCAGCTGTTTCTACTCCAGCTGTTTCTACTCCAGCTGTGTTTCTACTCCAGCTGTTTCTACTCCAGCTGTGTTTCTACTCCAGCTGTTTCTACTCCAGCTGTGTTTCTACTCCAGCTGATTCTACTCCAGCTGTGTTTCTACTCCAGCTGTTTCTACTCCAGATGTTTCTACTCCAGCTGTGTTTCTACTCCAGCTGTTTCTACTCCAGCTGTGTTTCTACTCCAGCTGTTTCTACTCCAGCTGTTTCTACTCCAGCTGTTTATACTCCAGCTGTGTTTCTACTCCAGCTGATTCTACTCCAGCTGTGTTTCTACCCCAGCTGTTTCTACTCCAGCTGTGTTTCTACTCCAGCTGTTTCTACTCCAGCTGTTTCTATTCCAGCTGTTTCTACTCCAGCTGTTTCTACTCCAGCTGTGTTTCTACTCCAGCTGTGTTTCTACTCCAGCTGTTTCTACTCCAGCTGATTTTCTACTCCAGCTGTTTCTACTCCGGCTGTTTCTACTCCAGCTGTGTTTCTACTCCAGCTGTTTCTACTCCAGCTGTTTCTACTCCAGCTGTGTTTCTACTCCAGCTGATTTTCTACTCCAGCTGTTTCTACTCCAGCTGTTTCTACTCCAGCTGTGTTTCTACTCCAGCTGTTTCTACTCCAGCTGTGTTTCTACTCCAGCTGTGTTTCTACTCCAGCTGATTCTACTCCAGCTGTGTTTCTACTCCAGCTGTGTTTCTACTCCAGCTGTTTCTACTCCAGCTGTGTTTCTACTCCAGCTGATTCTACTCCAGCTGTGTTTCTACTCCAGCTGTGTTTCTACTCCAGCTGTTTCTACTCCAGCTGTGTTTCTACTCCAGCTGTGTTTCTACTCCAGCTGATTCTACTCCAGCTGTGTTTCTACTCCAGCTGTTTCTACTCCAGGACAATAAGGAACAAAACCTTTCATCAGCTGATCATTCACTCTTTATGGTGTTAGGGTCAGGGGTCACAGCACAGGTATTTTTAATGTTCCTACTGAAGGACTTAACCCATGCAGGGACGTCCTGTCTTAAGAAGACTCCCAGTATTAGTGTCTTTTCTTTCCTTCTGTCCTCTCGTCATCCTCTGTACAAACTCACGAGCATCTTTTCACCAGCCAATGGACGCCCAGTGGCCCTTGTTGCTATGATACCACATTGTAATATTTGCACAGAATATTAATTGGGCTTCAGATCCTGATGTTGTTGATGAAATGCCTTCCTGAAATATGTGCCAAATTTAAACATCAAGGAGAAAATACAGCCTTTGTTTTTCCAGCAGGACGTTGACATTCTGTCTGCTGTTGAATGAAAATGAATGGAAATGAATGGAAGTGAATTTAATGTTTATGTGTGTGTGTATGTGTGTCCCCACAGAGACATATCATCTATAACTCAGTGAATATTGTAAATATCACCAGTAAATTACATGTTCATATACATATAGCTAATGACCATTAGATGCAATGAGTCATTTGCGTAAAGGTCAAAGGTCAAGGTCACAATTACTAAAAGGTCAAAATGACATTATGGGTTCTAACTCCAGAACACAGGGTCAAAGAACTTTCAGATTGGTACCAAACGATGCAGAATGAATATTTATACATATCTAATACTTGATGTTATCATCTACGGCCAATAGTTTTTGAGATCTCTGGAGGTCAAAGGTGACATGTGTAACACTGTGTGTGTCAAACATAGACATATCACGCTATAATACTGGATATATTATTATATTACACACACTGACACATATATACACATATTGACATGATCATTATTGCATAAGGTCAAAGGTCAAGGTAGCATCAAGCAGAAAGGTCAAAAATCACATTATTGTCTCTAATTCAAAAGATTGGAACAAAATAAGGATTCGATTAAATATTGTCTGTATACTAATTGTTACAGGTCATTTGTACATGTAAATATTTTCATAATTTAACCCTTAGGGTCAGGGGTTAGGTTTAGGGTACCCGTGTGCTACTGTTGCCACTACCTTTGTGTTCATGTCCTCTGGAGTTTTATCCTTCTGTCGTTACCGTCCTGCTGATGATCTGTTCTGGCCTCTTGTATTCTGGGCTCTACTACCATCAGAGTATTTCAACACACGTCCTCCTACATGAATAATTAAAGGCTATTGATGTTTGAACTAGTGCCTGGGGTGGAACAGCTTTGTTTTGATCTGCTACGGTCTTTTTACAGTCGCTGCATTGGCAGGATTTTCATTATTATTGACAAACAACTCTGAAATATCAGCAGGGACGTTGAAGAGTGTACGTCAGTGTCAGTGAGGGTTCTATGGATCCAACTGGACCATTCAACTCCTCTGGATGCATCAATGATCAACACTCCAATGGTCAAACATAAGGCCCTGGGGCAAAATACTGCCCACCAAAGGGCCCAGTGTGGCCCAAGGGATGAATAACAATGAAGATGTTGAAAAACAAATAATAATAATAATAACACTAGGCCAACACTAGGTTAACACTAGGCCAACACTAGGTTAACACTAGGCCAACACTAGAACAACACTAGGACAACACTAGAACAACACTAGGACAACACTAGGCCAACACTAGGCCAACACTAGAACAACACTAGAACAACACTAGGACAACACTAGAACAACACTAGGACAACACTAGGTTAACACTAGGCCAACACTAGGTTAACACTAGGCCAACACTAGAACAACACTAGGACAACGCTAGGCCAACACTAGGCCAACACTAGAACAACACTAGGACAACACTAGAACAACACTAGGACAACACTAGGCCAACACTAGGCCAACACTAGAACAACACTAGAACAACACTAGGACAACACTAGAACAACACTAGGACAACACTAGGTTAACACTAGGCCAACACTAGGTTAACACTAGGCCAACACTAGAACAACACTAGGACAACGCTAGGCCAACACTAGGCCAACACTAGAACAACACTAGGACAACACTAGAACAACACTAGGACAACACTAGGCCAACACTAGGCCAACACTAGGCCAACACTAGAACAACACTAGAACAACACTAGAACAACACTAGGACAACACTAGAACAACACTAGGACAACACTAGGTTAACACTAGGCCAACACTAGGTTAACACTAGGCCAACACTAGAACAACACTAGGACAACGCTAGGCCAACACTAGGCCAACACTAGAACAACACTAGGACAACACTAGGCCAACACTAGGCCAACACTAGGCCAACACTATGCCAACACTAGAACAACACTTGGCCAACACTAGGCTAACACTAGGCCAACACTAGGTAACACCCGTCTTTCCTTTTAGTGTTATTCCTGCTCTGTCAGTCTGCCTGTTACCAGACCGTTTTTGTCCCCACAGACCTTCCTGCTTTCGTGGTTTTTTTCTTGCTCCTGCTGTTTTCACCTGTTCCTGCTTGCTCCCGACTTCAACCTGTTTTGACTTCATCTTCTGTCT
>CM035784.1:28985198-28992698 GCA_020466265.1 Siphamia tubifer
ACTAAACTACTAACTACTAATACTACTAAACTACTAACTATTAATACTACTAAACTACTAACTACTAATACTACTAAACTACACACTTATAATACTACTAAACTACTAACTACTAATACTACTAAACTACTAACTAATAATACTACTAAACTACTAACTACTAATACTACTAAACTACTAATACTACTAAACTACACACTACTAATACTACTAAACTACTAACTACTAATACTACTAAACTACTAACTACTAATACTACTAAACTACTAACTACTAATACTACTAAACTACACACTACTAATGCTACTAAACTACTAACTACTAATACTACTAAACTACTAACTACTAATACTACTAAACTACACACTACTAATACTACTAAACTACACACTACTAATACTACTAAACTACTAACTACTAATACTACTAAACTACTAACTACTAATACTACTAAACTACTAACTACTAATACTACTAAACTACTAACTATTAATACTACTAAACTACTAACTACTAATACTACTAAACTACTAACTACTAATACTACTAAACTACACACTACTAATACTACTAAACTACACACTACTAATACTACTAAACTACTAACTACTAATACTACTAAACTACACATTACTAATACTACTAAACTACTAACTATTAATACTACTAAACTACTAACTACTAATACTACTAAACTACTAACTAATAATACTACTAAACTACTAACTACTAATACTACTAAACTACTAACTACTAATACTACTAAACAACTAACTATTAATACTACTAAACTACTAGCTACTAATACTACTAAACTACTAACTACTAATACTACTAAACTACACACTACTAATACTACTAAACTACACACTACTAATACTACTAAACTACACACTACTAATACTACTAAACTACTAACTATTAATACTACTAAACTACTAACTACTAATACTACTAAACTACTAACTACTAATACTACTAAACTACTAACTACTAACTACTAATACTACTAAACTACAAACTATAAACACCACTAAACTACAAACTATAAACACCACTAAACTACAAACTATAAACACCAATAAACTACAAACATCACCAAAATACAAACTACAAACATCATTAAAGTACAAACTTCAACACCACAAAACTACAAACACCGCAAAACTACAAACTACAACGTCACAAAACTACAAAGTACAAACTACAACACTACAAAACCAGACTACAAACTACAACACCACAAACGTGCAAACTACAACACAACAAAACTACAAAACTACAAACACCACACAACTACAAACTACAAAACTATACACCACACCACTATATACCACACTGTTACCTTTAAACTAACCCATCTGCCAGTGGATTGGGCCAATCCCTTAAAACACAGGTGTCAAACATGTGGCCTGGGGACCAAATCTGGCCAAACTAAATTCTAATTTATTCCTCTGGAACCAGATGAAATTGTTCTTCTCTAGGGGGCGCTAACGAGATGCACAGTCTAGGGTTAGAAACATGTCGTCTATTGAAGCAAAGATTTAGATGAAGTTACTGTGGAGGAAAAAACTGACCAGAAAGAGACGAAGAAGACAATGGAGTCTGAGTCCACTGAATACAAGGAGGACAGAGGATGGTGTGTCCCCTCTACTGTCTGTGTGGTGTGTCCCCTCTACTGTCTGTGTGGAGTGTCCCCTCTACTGTCTGTGTGGAGTGTCCCCTCTACTGTCTGTGTGGTGTGTCCCCTCCACTGTCTGTGTGGTGTGTCCCCTCCACTGTCTGTGTGGTGTGTCCCCTCTACTGTCTGTGTGGTGTGTCCCCTCTACTGTCTGTGTGGTGTGTCCCCTCCACTGTCTGTGTGGTGTGTCCCCTCCACTGTCTGTGTGGTGTGTCCCCTCCACTGTCTGTGTGGTATGTCCCCTCCACTGTCTGTGTGGTATGTCCCCTCCAATGTCTGTGTGGTGTGTCCCCTCTACTGTCTGTGTGGTGTGTCCCCTCTACTGTCTGTGTGGGGTGTCCCCTCCACTGTCTGTGTGGTGTGTCCCCAGTAGGACTGACAAAAAAAAACCTTAGAAACCTACTGGTGTATGAGTGTGTGTGTGAATGGGTGAATGTGAAGGTAATGTAAAGCACTTTGAGCACCACGAAGGTGGAAAAGAACTACTGTATATAAGTGAAGACCATTTACTGTCTGTGTGGGGTGTCCCCTCCACTGGATGTGTGGTGTGTCCCCTCTACTGTCTGTGTAGGGTGTCCCCTCCACTGGATGGATTTACCATCATTCATTGAAACCAGACACTCAGTAAATGTCTGTCCACTACACGTCACCAGGACATTGGCCCCACCCACCTGGGGTTAAGCCCCTCCCTCATTGCAGCCAATCTGAAGTAGCATTAGCATTAGCATCTACAAGAGCAGATGGCACCACAGTAGCTGCTGCACAAACTGTAAAAAACTGTTGGACCAAACTGGTTCATGTGTCTCTGTGGAAATAAAGAGTGTTTTTTTACTGCACGTTTTCAAAACAAGTGATGCCTCGCCCAGCCTCTCCACTTTTAATGCACCACATGACACTCAGGGTTACAGTATCACGGTGCAGGGATAATGTCTCCAGTCAGGGATCTGGAGACATATTAATAGGGAGTAATGGGGGGGGGGGGGGTTTCACTAATATGGCCTCGCTGGTGGGACCCGGCCCCCTCGTGGCTATGGGGTAGCGGGGGTGGACTACCATCCGTGTTGCTGTGGCTGGGGGTCCCCGGGACCTGGGGGCTGTGGTCGGGGGAGGTTCTCCTGCTTCCCCATCGGGTCCAAGCTGGTGCGATGGCTCTTGGGGGGCTGCTGGGGCTGGATTGGCCGTTCTGGAGGCCGCTGTGGCTGTACTGTGGGCTGGTGGCATGTGGTGGCTCTGTCTTGGTGGGGTGTTCGGGCGCATTGTGGGGGAGTGGGGGCCCTGGGTGTACTGCGCTCGCCTGGGGCTGGTGCGGGGGGTGTGCGGGGTGCCTCCCTTTTGGTGTCACCAGGCCCTACCACACTGTCCATTTTTACCCTCTGGGCTCGCATCGGTTCCCGGCCCCATTGTCCTCTGACCGGCTCCCAGTGGCAGCCTGCCTTGTGATGGGCTGGGTGCCGCCCCTTCGGTGGGCCGCTTGGCCCCTGTGTCTGGCTTCCTGGCTGCATGGGGCCGTTGGCCCCCTCGGGGGAGGCTGTGGGGGTTGGGTTGGGCAGGTCGGGTGGGAAGTTGGGGGGTTTGGTGGAGGCTGGGGTGGGCGGGGTTGGGGTTTGGGTGGCGGGTGGGTCTTCGTGCCCCGGGCTGCCTGGGTCGTTCTTGGTGTGCTGGGGGGGTCTGTAGCTGCTCCCTCTTGTTCTCCGGGTTTGCGTCGTTCACGGTGGCCCCGGTGGCTCTCTGGGGGCGGCGCCCTGTAGCTCCTACGGCCCGGGATGGGGGTACCCTGTTGGCTTGGCCCTGCCTTGCCGTGATTACTGTTCTGGGCTTGGGGGTCCTTCACACTTGCATGTTTGATCGGGTCTCGCCAGCTACTGCTGAGTCCCATTTCAGTGAATGATGGGACCCCCCAGAATGTGCTGAGAATGTGTCGAGAATCTCTACCCTAAACTCATTCTCTTTTTGCACTAGTGTCCCCTTCTATTCTATTCTATTCTATTCTATTCTATTCTATTCTATTCTATTCTATTCTATTCTATTCTATTCTATTTTACACTATCAAGTCATCCACAATTATGGTGCTCACTAACGTTTGTTTAATTATTTATTTATTGAATCTCTTTTGCTTTTGTGCTGGTTTGGTTTTCTTCTCTTTTTTCAATTTATTTATTTTTATTGATGGACAGTTAATAGTTGGAATAACACACCACCTTACAATCTTTAACTGCAATAGTTAATTTCTGTCCCCGTTCGTCCTGTCCAGTCTTTGTTTCCCCCACACATCACTGAGGTGTAGCACTGCCCTCCCTGGCTTATAATAGAGAGTTCTAATAAAGGATGTCTGCTCAGCTTTCAGGGAGGACCGCTGATGGTCACACACATGCACTAAATATTTAAATATTTGGCTGCAAGACTAAAAAATGCATTGATCTCAAACAATGTTGACTCCCTCTGTGTGGAGTTAAACAATGACAACAAATGCAAACAAAAAACAAAATAAGTGATGTCACCAAACCTAGCTGGATGTTACTCTGGGATGGTAAACACACACACAGAGCCCGAGAGGAGGGGGGTATTAATGAAATAACCATAGAATGACTCCTTTAAAAGGAATGATCCCCATCCCTAGGGTCCAACCCAGTACTACTAATATGTACCTAATACAGTGGCTGTAGAATTTATATATATATATATATATATATATATATATATATATATATATATATATATATATATATATATATATATATATATATATATATATAAATCAGTACATAAACTACAGCAGCATGAAGAGGATAAAGGCTGTGAGGGTCAGGGTCAGGGTCAGGATCAGGGTCAGGGTCAGGGTCAGGGTCAGGGTGAGGGTCAGGGTTAGGGTCAGGGTGAGGGTCAGGGTCAGGGTCAGGGTCAGGGTCAGGGTCAGGGTCAGGGTGAGGGTCAGGATCAGGGTCAGGGTCAGGGTGAGGGTCAGGGTTAGGGTCAGGGTGAGGGTCAGGGTCAGGGTCAGGGTGAGGGTCAGGGTGAGGGTCAGGGTCAGGGTGAGGGTCAGGGTGAGGGTGAGGGTCAGGGTGAGGGTGAGGGTCAGGGTGAGGGTCAGGGTTAGGGTCAGGGTGAGGGTCAGGGTCAGGGTCAGGGTCAGGGTGAGGCTCAGGATCAGGGTCAGGGTCAGGGTGAGGGTCAGGGTTAGGGTCAGGGTGAGGGTCAGGGTCAGGGTGAGGGTCAGGGTGAGGGTCAGGGTCAGGGTGAGGGTCAGGGTGAGGGTCAGGGTCAGGATCAGGGTCAGGGTCAGGGTGAGGGTCAGGGTCAGGGTGAGGGTCAGGGTGAGGGTCAGGTTCAGGGTGAGGGTCAGGGTCAGGGTCAGGGTGAGGGTCAGGGTGAGGGTCAGGTTCAGGGTGAGGGTCAGGTTCAGGGTGAGGGTCAGGGTCAGTGTGAGGGTCAGGGTCAGGGTGAGGATGAGGGTCAGGGTGAGGGTCAGGGTCAGGGTCAGTAGTTTGACTTGTACTCACGTTGCTCATCTTTCGAGGGTGTGGTGTGCTTGAGTCTCTCCAGTGAATCGCTGCTTCCATCCTCTAGGATGTAGTCAAAGTTTAGAATGAACATCATGACGACACCTTCCTCGTTCTTCACAGGGATGATATGTGTGGCACAGCGGAAGTTTGACCCTGTCCAAAAACAACATTTCATGCAGGTTAGAGAGTGGCTAATCCAAATATGTTTAATGTGTGACAGAGCTGCTCATGTCCCTTAAAACCTACTGTTGCAAATGTGCAACAAACCAACAAATCTCTATTGGTGATCACTAAAGGGAGATCGATTGACCTCAGAATGTACATGGGCGGGGCAGCAGTGGGAGGAGCCCAGGTATATGAGGAAGTGTTTGTACTCGTGTAGTAGAGACTCACACACTCCGTCTGTTTCCACAATATATTGATTAAGATACAGATATATTGTATCAAATTAATTAACTCCATTTAAATTAGCATTTGTTTTTTCCTTTTTTTTAAGCTGATATTTAAATTACGAATTTAAAGGTTTAATTCAGGATCCACGCATATAATATTTGTGTTTACATTAACAATAAAAGCAAATAAAACCTATTTTATTAACATTGACACACAAACGTTTTATTTAAGATAAAGTTTTGCGACCAGAAGGGACAGGAAATTAAAGGTCAAGAGGTCAAGAGGTCGACTGAGAGAAAACTACAGGGAATGATTTGACACATAAAGACATGAAGTGGGTCATGCAGGACCCACTCTGTAGGACAGACGATAATATAGTACCCACCAGTATTAACCCTTAAAACCTACTGGTGCAAATATGCAACATACCAAAAATATATGTATTGTTAAAGTCAAAATAATTACCTCCATTTAATTTAACATTTACCTACTTTAACTTGTATGTAAATTCAGCTGTGAAGGATTAAAATTCACTAAAATTCACAAAATAAACTAAGAAAGAACAAAATGAGTATTTTTTAAAAGCTCTTGTACAAATACACTGAAAAAGTCAAACATTGAATCAACTTCAAATTTCTTTAACTTTGAGTTTTAATGATCACACATAAAAAAATATGAGTGAGCCAAATGAAATTGCATAAGCTTAGAATTAATTTAATTTAATTTAATGTCTTATTGTTTTTATGTGTGACCTTTTGAAAAACAATTTTTAAGTTGATTCAATGTTAAACTTTTTCAGGGTAGAACAGGTCGTCCAATGACTGAAGAGTTGGCTGTCCACATGTCCAAATGTCCAGTGTCCACATGTCTAAGTGTCTGCATGTCCCAGTAACCACGTGTCCAGTGTCCACATGTCTAAGTGTCTGCATGTCCCAGTGTCCACATGTCCAGTTGTCCACATGTCCAGTGTCCACATGTCTAAGTGTCTGCATGTCCCAGTGTCCACATGTCTAAGTGTCTGCATGTCCCAGTGTCCACATGTCCAGTGTCCACATGTCTAAGTGTCTGCATGTCCCAGTGTCCACATGTCCAGTTGTCCACATGTCCAGTGTCCACATGTCTAAGTGTCTGCATGTCCCAGTGTCCACATGTCCAGTGTCCACATGTCCCAGTGTCCACATGTCCAGTGTCCACATGTCCCAGTGTCCACATGTCCAGTTGTCCACATGTCCAGTGTCCACATGTCTAAGTGTCTGCATGTCCCAGTGTCCACATGTCCAGTGTCCACATGTCCCAGTGTCCACATGTCCAGTGTCCACATGTCCCAGTGTCCACATGTCCAGTGTCCACATGTCCCAGTGTCCACATGTCCAGTTGTCCACATGTCCCAGTGTCCTTGGACAAAGACATTGAACCCATTCTTATTGTCCCAGTAGGACAGACAGAACCTTTAATAAGTTAATAAATAATGTTTTATTTTAATTATACTTTAATAAACGTCTACATTTGAAATTCTGGAAACTTTTATTTTTTCAGTTTCATCAACTTAAAATAATTGAAGGAATCAATCGGATAGTTTTAGTTCAGCTTTAGTTATATGTGTTTACAGTGTATGATGGTGAACATGGAATAATGTTATTTTTAATTAGAAACTATGATAGTGTAATAGTTTAAAGCTTTTAAAGTTAGAGCGGCTGAACATGAAATAATGTTATATCTTCATGTTTAATGAATTCAAGTAAATGTACATAAATGTACATGAAATAAACTGTATTCACAATAAATACACAACATTATTAATAGTTAAAGGACAAAACTGTCCTTCAAAATAAAAGTCACTAAGTGATAAAATAACCTTACAGTTGTTGTTCAGTCCCAGTAGTTGTAGATTATTGGACAGTTATTGTTACTGTATATTAACTATTA
>CM035784.1:29000198-29005198 GCA_020466265.1 Siphamia tubifer
ACACATTCACTCTAACATTAACCCATTCACTCTAACATTAACCCATTCACATTAACATTAACCCATTCACTCTAATACTAACCCATTCACTCTAATATTAAACCATTCACATTAACATTAACCCATTCACTCTAACATTAACCCATTAACATTAACCCATTCACTCTAACATTAACCCATTCACATTAACATTAACCCATTCACTCTAACATTAACCCATTCACATTAACATTAACCCATTCACATTAACCTTAACCCATTCACTCTAATACTAACCCATTAACATTAACCCATTCACTCTAACATTAACCCATTCACATTAACATTAACCCATTCACTCTAATACTAACCCATTAACATTAACCCATTCAGTCTAACATTAACCCATTCAGTCTAACACTAACCCATTCACTCTAACATTAACCCATTCACTCTAACATTAACCCATTTACTCTAATACTAACCCATTAACATTAACCCATTCACTCTAACATTAACCCATTCACTCTAACATTAACCCATTCACTCTTACATTAACCCATTCACTCTAACATTAACCCATTCACTCTAAAATTAACCCATTCACATTAACATTAACCCATTCACATTAACATTAACCCATTCACTCTAACATTAACCCATTCACTCTAACATTAACCCATTCACTCTAACATTAACCCATTCACTCTAACATTAACCCGTTCACTCTAACATTAACACATTCACCCAAACATTAACCCATTCACATTAACATTAACCCATTCACCCTAACATTAACCCATTCACATTAACATTAACCCATTCACATTAACATTAACCCATTCACATTAACCCATTCACTCTAACATTAACCCATTCACCCTAACATTAACCCATTCACTCTTACATTAACCCATTCACCCTAACATTAACCCCGTTCACTCTAACATTAACCCATTCACTCTTACATTAACCCATTCACTCTTACATTAACCTATTCACTCTAACATTAACCCGTTCACTCTAACATTAACCCATTCACTCTTACATTAACCTATTCACTCTAACATTAACCCGTTCACTCTAACATTAACACATTCACTCTTGCATTAACCCATTCACCCTAACATTAACCCGTTCACTCTAACATTAACCCGTTCACTCTAACATTAACCCGTTCACTCTAACATTAACTCATTCACTCTTACATTAATCCATTCACTCTTACATTAACCTATTCACTCTAACATTAACCCGTTCACTCTAACATTAACCCATTCACTCTAACATTAACCCATTCACCCTAACATTAGCCTATTCACTCTAACATTAACCCGTTCACTCTAACATTAACCCATTCACTCTAACATTAACCCGTTCACTCTAACATTAGCCTATTCACTCTAACATTAACCCATTATCTCTAACATTAACCCGTTCAGTCTAACATTAACCCATTCACTCTAACATTAACACATTCACTCTAACATTAACCCATTATCTCTAACATTAACCCGTTCACTCTAACATTAACCTATTCACTCTAACATTAACCCATTATCTCTAACATTAACCCGTTCACTCTAACATTAACCTATTCACCCTAACATTAACACATTCACCACTGATCCTCTGTTGTTCACTAATGTTACTGTGTTATCAGGTGAATGAATGCTACAGGTGAAAGGCTGCTGGGTTTTTTTGGGTCATGTGATCATGTGGTCATGTGATCATGTGATCATGTGGTCATGTGATCATGTGGTCATGTGGTCATGTGATCGTGTGGGTACTGTCAGGATGGACATGGAAATAACACCACGTCCAGATCGTCCCACTCTGGGACCAGTTTTTAGGGCATCCTAGGGCCAGGTCTTATTTTGACAAAAGGAACCCGGGTTCCACTGTGTGTGTGTTTATGTGTGTGTGTGTGTGTGTGTGTGTGTGTGTGTGTGTGTGTGTATGTGTGTATGCGTGATTATGTGTGTGTGTTTATGTGTGTGTGTGTGTGCGTGTGTGTGTGTGTGTGCGTAAGTGTGTGTGTGTGTGTGTGCGTGTGTGTGTGTGTGTGTGTGCGTGTGTGTGTGTGTGTGTGTGTGTGCGTGTGTGTGTGTGTGTGTGTGTGCATGCGTGTTTATGTGTATGTTTATGTGTGTGTGTGTGTGTGTTTGTGTGTGCGTGTGTGTGCGTGTGTGTGTGTGTGTGTGTGTGCGTGCGTGCGTGTTTATGTGTGTGTTTATGTGTGTGTGTGTGTGTGTGCGTGCGTGCGTGTGTGTGTGCGTGCATGTGTGTGTTTATGTGTGTGTGTGTGCGTGTGTGTGTGTGTTTATGTGTGTGTGTGTGCGTGCGTGTTTATGTGTGTGTGTGTGTGTGCGTGCATGTGTGTGTTTATGTGTGTGTGTGCGCGTGCGCGTGCGTGCATGTGTGTGTGTGTATATATATATATATATAAAACATACAACAAAAAACCTTAGGACAGGTGTAGACATGTGGACATGTAGACATTTGGACATGTGGACACGTGGACATGTGGACATGTAGACATGTGGACATGTGGACATGAGGACATGTGGACATGTAGACATGTGGACATGAGGACATGTGGACATGTAGACATGTGGACATGTAGACATGTGGACATGTGGACATGTAGACATGTGGACATGTGGACATGTGGACATGTAGACATGTGGACATGAGGACATGTGGACATGAGGACATGTGGACATGTAGACATGTGGACATGTGGACATGTAGACATGTGGACATGTAGACATGTAGACATGTGGACATGAGGACATGTGGACATGTAGACATGTGGACATGTAGACATGTAGACATGTGGACATGTAGACATGTGGACATGTGGACATGTAGACATGTGGACATGTGGACATGTGGACATGTGGACATGAGGACATGTGGACATGTAGACATGTGGACATGTGGACATGTGGACATGTAGACATGTGGACATGTAGACATGTAGACATGTGGACATGTGGACATGTAGACATGTAGACATGTGGACATGTGGACATGTGGACATGTGGACATGTAGACATGTGGACATGTGGACATGTAGACATGTAGACATGTGGACATGTAGACATGTAGACATGTGGACATGTGGACATGTAGACATGTAGACATGTGGACATGTGGACATGTGGACATGTGGACATGTGGACATGTAGACATGTGGACATGTGGACATGTAGACATGTGGACATGTGGACATGTGGAGTCAACACATCACATTTCTCTGAAAGTCTCTGCCTCACCTTCTGAATCCATGATTCATTCGTTCATTGTTTTTTCAAAATAAAACTAAAAATAAGACAATGAAACAACATGTTGTTTCTTCATCATTTGTTTCCAAACATAAAATAAAAAAATTGATAACATGTAGTTTTTCACTTTTCCTGTTTGTGTTTAAATAAATAAATAGAAAAACACATAACAGCCGTTTGTCATTTAATCTCATTTTAAACCAGAAATGACCTTTGACCCCCAGTGATGCACATGTAAACCTACGTCCTATTTCAGGAAACTAACAACATACGACCACGACAACATATTCCAGGTTTGTTTGTTTTTTTGTTTCAAACAAAGTAACTTAATGTAAATATTATTTATTGACATGATTTTACTTCAGGTCAAAATTAGATAAAATGAAAAACATCCGTTATCTGTTTTTTTCTATTATTTATATAAACACAAACAGTAAAACTACAAAACTACATGTTATCAATTTTTTCATTTTGGTTTTGGAAACAAATAGTTGTTGTTTCATTAAGTTATTTTTGGTTTTATTTTGAAAAACCAATGAAACACAGATTGAGCTGCATCTTATTTTGAATAAATATTTCAGAATAAAAAACATCATGTAAATATAGTTGTTCACAGTATCAACACCAGTGTCATTAAATGAACACGAACATGAACGTTTGTAAACACAAACATTCGACACCTGCTCTAGTTCATATTTAAAAAAACTTTATTTACATCAAGTCATTGATGCACGAGCAAATATAATGATTAAAAATAAGAACAAAAGGAAACATTTATATAAAAGAAGAATAATTCAGAATATAATACTCATGTTTATATAAATGTAAAGAGTATAAAGTACAAATATTTATATAAATGTAAATAGTATAAAGTACAAATATTTATATAAATGTAAAGAGTATAAAGTACAAATATTTATATAAATGTAAAGAGTATAAAGTACATATATTTATATAAATGTAAAGAGTATAATGTACAAATATTTATATAAATGTAAAGAGTATAAAGTACATATATTTATATAAATGTAAAGAGTATAAAGTACAAATATTTATATAAATGTAAATAGTATAAAGTACAAATATTTATATAAATGTAAAGAGTATAAAGTACATACATTTATATAAATGTAAAGAGTATAAAGTAAAAATATTTATATAAATGTAAAGTGTATAAAGTACAAATATTTATATAAATGTAAAGAGTATAAAGTAAAAATATTTATATAAATGTAAAGAGTATAAAATACAAATATTTATATAAATGTAAAGAGTATGAAGTAAAAATATTTATATAAATGTAAAGAGTATAAAGTACATATATTTATATAAATGTAAAGAGTATAAAGTACATATATTTATATAAATGTAAAGAGTATAAAGTACAAATATTTATATAAATGTAAAGAGTATAAAGTACAAATATTTATATAAATGTAAAGAGTATAAAGTAAAAATATTTATATAAATGTAAAGAGTATAAAGTACATATATTTATATAAATGTAAAGAGTATAAAGTACAAATATTTATATAAATGTAAAGTGTATAAAGTACAAATATTTATATAAATGTAAAGAGTATAAAGTAAAAATATTTATATAAATGTAAAGAGTATAAAGTAAAAATATTTATATAAATGTAAAGAGTATAAAGTACAAATATTTATATAAATGTAGAGTATAAAGTACATATATTTATATAAATGTAAAGAGTATAAAGTACATATATT
>CM035784.1:29010198-29020198 GCA_020466265.1 Siphamia tubifer
GAGAGCAGTGAGAGAGAAGTGAGAGAGAAGTGAGAGAGAAGTGAGAGAGAAGTGAGAGAGCAGTGAGAGAGAAGTGAGAGAGAAGTGAGAGAGAAGTGAGAGACCAGTGAGAGAGAAGTGAGAGAGAAGTGAGAGAGCTGCGAGAAAGAAGTGAGAGAGCAGTGAGAGAGAAGTGAGAGAGAAGTGAGAGAGAAGTGAGAGACCAGTCAGAGAGAAGTGAGAGAGCAGTGAGAGAGAAGTGAGAGAGCAGTGAGAGAGAAGAGAGAGAGCAGTGAGAGAGAAGAGAAACGCAGTGAGAGAGAAGAGAGAGAGCAGTGAGAGAGCAGTGAGAGAGAGCAGTGAGAGAGAAGTGAGAGAGCAGTGAGTGAGAAGAGAGAGAGCAGTGAGAGAGAAGTGAGAGAGAGCAGTGAGAGAGAAGTGAGAGAGAAGTGAGAAAGAAGTGAGAGAGCAGTGAGAGAGAAGTGAGAGAGAAGTGAGAGAGAAGTGAGAGAGAAGTGAGAGAGCAGTGAGAGAGAAGTGAGAGAGAAGTGAGAGAGAAGTGAGAGACCAGTGAGAGAGAAGTGAGAGAGAAGTGAGAGAGCTGCGAGAAAGAAGTGAGAGAGCAGTGAGAGAGAAGTGAGAGAGAAGTGAGAGAGAAGTGAGAGACCAGTCAGAGAGAAGTGAGAGAGCAGTGAGAGAGAAGTGAGAGAGCAGTGAGAGAGAAGAGAGAGAGCAGTGAGAGAGAAGAGAAACGCAGTGAGAGAGAAGAGAGAGAGCAGTGAGAGAGCAGTGAGAGAGAGCAGTGAGAGAGAAGTGAGAGAGCAGTGAGTGAGAAGAGAGAGAGCAGTGAGAGAGAAGTGAGAGAGAGCAGTGAGAGAGAAGTGAGAGAGAAGTGAGAGACCAGTCAGAGAGAAGTGAGAGAGCAGTCAGAGAGAAGTGAGAGAGCAGCGAGAAAGAAGTGAGAGAGCAGTGAGAGAGAAGTGAGAGAGAAGTGAGAGAGAAGTGAGAGACCAGTCAGAGAGAAGTGAGAGAGCAGTGAGAGAGAAGTGAGAGAGCAGTGAGAGAGAAGAGAGAGAGCAGTGAGAGAGAAGTGAGAGAGAGCAGTGAGAGAGAAGTGAGAGAGAAGTGAGAGACCAGTCAGAGAGAAGTGAGAGAGCAGTCAGAGAGAAGTGAGAGAGCAGCGAGAAAGAAGTGAGAGAGCAGTGAGAGAGAAGTGAGAGAGAAGTGAGAGAGAAGTGAGAGACCAGTCAGAGAGAAGTGAGAGAGCAGTGAGAGAGAAGTGAGAGAGCAGTGAGAGAGAAGAGAGAGAGCAGTGAGAGAGAAGTGAGAGAGAGCAGTGAGAGAGAAGTGAGAGAGAAGTGAGAGACCAGTCAGAGAGAAGTGAGAGAGCAGTCAGAGAGAAGTGAGAGAGCAGCGAGAAAGAAGTGAGAGAGCAGTGAGAGAGAAGTGAGAGAGAAGTGAGAGAGAAGTGAGAGACCAGTCAGAGAGAAGTGAGAGAGCAGTGAGAGAGAAGTGAGAGAGCAGTGAGAGAGAAGAGAGAGAGCAGTGAGAGAGAAGAGAAACGCAGTGAGAGAGAAGAGAGAGAGCAGTGAGAGAGCAGTGAGAGAGAGCAGTGAGACAGAAGTGAGAGAGCAGTGAGTGAGAAGTGAGAGAGCAGTGAGAGAGAAGTGAGTGAGAAGAGAGAGAGCAGTGAGAGAGAAGTGAGAGAGCAGTCAGAGAGAAGTGAGAGAGCAGTGAGAAAGAAGTGAGAGAGCAGTGAGAGAGAAGAGAGAGAGCAGTGAGAGAGCAGTCAGTGAGAAGTGAGAGAGCAGTGAGTGAGAAGAGAGAGAGCAGTGAGAGAGAAGTGAGAGAGAAGAGAGAGAGCAGTGAGAGAGAAGTGAGAGAGCAGTCAGAGAGAAGAGAGAGAGCAGTGAGAAAGAAGTGAGAGAGCAGTGAGAGAGAAGAGAGAGAGCAGTGAGAGAGCAGTCAGAGAGAAGTGAGAGAGCAGTGAGTGAGAAGAGAGAGAGCAGTGAGAGAGAAGTGAGAGAGTAGTCAGAGAGAAGTGAGAGAGAAGTGAGAGACCAGTCAGAGAGAAGTGAGAGAGCAGTCAGAGAGAAGTGAGAGAGCAGCGAGAAAGAAGTGAGAGAGCAGTGAGAGAGAAGTGAGAGAGAAGTGAGAGACCAGTCAGAGAGAAGTGAGAGAGCAGTGAGAGAGAAGTGAGAGAGCAGTGAGAGAGAAGAGAGAGAGCAGTGAGAGAGAAGAGAGAGAGCAGTGAGAGAGAAGAGAAACGCAGTGAGAGAGAAGAGAGAGAGCAGTGAGAGAGCAGTGAGAAAGAGCAGTGAGACAGAAGTGAGAGAGCAGTGAGTGAGAAGTGAGAGAGCAGTGAGAGAGAAGTGAGTGAGAAGAGAGAGAGCAGTGAGAGAGAAGTGAGAGAGCAGTCAGAGAGAAGTGAGAGAGCAGTGAGAAAGAAGTGAGAGAGCAGTGAGAGAGAAGAGAGAGAGCAGTGAGAGAGCAGTCAGTGAGAAGTGAGAGAGCAGTGAGTGAGAAGAGAGAGAGCAGTGAGAGAGAAGTGAGAGAGAAGAGAGAGAGCAGTGAGAGAGAAGTGAGAGAGCAGTCAGAGAGAAGAGAGAGAGCAGTGAGAAAGAAGTGAGAGAGCAGTGAGAGAGAAGAGAGAGAGCAGTGAGAGAGCAGTCAGAGAGAAGTGAGAGAGCAGTGAGTGAGAAGAGAGAGAGCAGTGAGAGAGAAGTGAGAGAGTAGTCAGAGAGAAGTGAGAGAGAAGTGAGAGACCAGTCAGAGAGAAGTGAGAGAGCAGTCAGAGAGAAGTGAGAGAGCAGCGAGAAAGAAGTGAGAGAGCAGTGAGAGAGAAGTGAGAGAGAAGTGAGAGACCAGTCAGAGAGAAGTGAGAGAGCAGTGAGAGAGAAGTGAGAGAGCAGTGAGAGAGAAGAGAGAGAGCAGTGAGAGAGAAGAGAGAGAGCAGTGAGAGAGAAGAGAAACGCAGTGAGAGAGCAGTGAGAGAGCAGTGAGAGAGAGCAGTGAGAGAGAGCAGTGAGAGAGAAGAGAGAGAGCAGTGAGTGAGAAGTGAGAGAGCAGTGAGAGAGAAGTGAGTGAGAAGAGAGAGAGCAGTGAGAGAGAAGTGAGAGAGCAGTCAGAGAGAAGTGAGAGAGCAGTGAGAAAGAAGTGAGAGAGCAGTGAGAGAGAAGAGAGAGAGCAGTGAGAGAGCAGTCAGAGAGAAGTGAGAGAGCAGTGAGTGAGAAGAGAGAGAGCAGTGAGAGAGAAGTGAGAGAGAAGAGAGAGAGCAGTGAGAGAGAAGTGAGAGAGCAGTCAGAGAGAAGTGAGAGAGCAGTGAGAAAGAAGTGAGAGAGAAGAGAGAGAGCAGTGAGAGAGCAGTCAGAGAGAAGTGAGAGAGCAGTGAGTGAGAAGAGAGAGGGCAGTGAGAGAGAAGTGAGAGAGCAGTCAGAGAGAAGTAACAGAGAGAAGTGAGAGAGAAGAGAGAGAGAGCAGTGAGAGAGAAGTGAGAGAGCAGTGAGAGAGAAGAGAGAGAGCAGTCAGAGAGAAGTGAGAGAGCAGTCAGAGAGAAGTGAGAGAGCAGTGAGAAAGAAGTGAGAGAGCAGTGAGAGAGAAGAGAGAGAGCAGTGAGAGAGAAGAGAGAGAGCAGTGAGAAAGAAGAGAAACGCAGTGAGAGAGAAGAGAGAGAGCAGTGAGAGAGAAGTGAGAGAGAGCAGTGAGAGAGAAGTGAGAGAGCAGTGAGTGAGAAGTGAGAGAGCAGTGAGAGAGAAGTGAGTGAGAAGAGAGAGAGCAGTGAGAGAGAAGTGAGAGAGCAGTCAGAGAGAAGTGAGAGAGCAGTCAGAGAGAAGTGAGAGAGCAGTGAGAGTGAAGTGAGAGAGCAGTGAGAGAGAAGAGAGAGAGCAGTGAGAGAGAAGTGAGAGAGCAGTGAGAGAGAAGAGAAACGCAGTGAGAGAGAAGTGAGAGCAGTGAGAGAGAAGTGAGAGAGAGCAGTGAGAGAGAAGTGAGAGAGAAGAGAAACGCAGTGAGAGAGAAGAGAGAGAGCAGTGAGAGAGCAGTGAGAGAGAGCAGTGAGAGAGAAGTGAGAGAGCAGTGAGTGAGAAGAGAGAGAGCAGTGAGAGAGAAGTGAGAGAGAGCAGTGAGAGAGAAGTGAGAGAGAAGTGAGAGACCAGTCAGAGAGAAGTGAGAGAGCAGTCAGAGAGAAGTGAGAGAGCAGCGAGAAAGAAGTGAGAGAGCAGTGAGAGAGAAGTGAGAGAGAAGTGAGAGAGAAGTGAGAGAGCAGTGAGAGAGAAGAGAGAGAGCAGTGAGAGAGAAGAGAAACGCAGTGAGAGAGAAGAGAGAGAGCAGTGAGAGAGCAGTGAGAGAGAGCAGTGAGAGAGAAGTGAGAGAGCAGTGAGTGAGAAGAGAGAGAGCAGTGAGAGAGAAGTGAGAGAGAGCAGTGAGAGAGAAGTGAGAGAGAAGTGAGAGACCAGTCAGAGAGAAGTGAGAGAGCAGTGAGAAAGAAGTGAGAGAGCAGTGAGAGAGAAGAGAGAGAGCAGTGAGAGAGCAGTCAGAGAGAAGTGAGAGAGCAGTGAGTGAGAAGAGAGAGAGCAGTGAGAGAGCAGTGAGTGAGAAGAGAGAGAGCAGTGAGAGAGAAGTGAGAGAGCAGTCAGAGAGAAGTAACAGAGAGAAGTGAGAGAGAAGAGAGAGAGAGCAGTGAGAGAGAAGTGAGAGAGCAGTGAGAGAGAAGAGAGAGAGCAGTCAGAGAGAAGTGAGAGAGCAGTCAGAGAGAAGTGAGAGAGCAGTGAGAAAGAATTGAGAGAGCAGTGAGAGAGAAGTGAGAGAGCAGTGAGAGAGAAGAGAGAGAGCAGTGAGAAAGAAGAGAAATGCAGTGAGAGAGAAGAGAGAGAGCAGTGAGAGAGAAGTGAGAGAGAGCAGTGAGAGAGAAGTGAGAGAGCAGTGAGTGAGAAGTGAGAGAGCAGTGAGAGAGAAGTGAGTGAGAAGAGAGAGAGCAGTGAGAGAGAAGTGAGAGAGCAGTCAGAGAGAAGTGAGAGAGCAGTCAGAGAGAAGTGAGAGAGCAGTGAGAGAGAAGTGAGAGAGCAGTGAGAGAGAAGAGAGAGCAGTGAGAGAGAAGAGAAACGCAGTGAGAGAGAAGTGAGAGCAGTGAGAGAGAAGTGAGAGAGAGCAGTGAGAGAGAAGTGAGAGAGCAGTGAGAGAGAAGAGAAACGCAGTGAGAGAGAAGAGAGAGAGCAGTGAGAGAGCAGTGAGAGAGAGCAGTGAGAGAGAAGTGAGAGAGCAGTGAGTGAGAAGAGAGAGAGCAGTGAGAGAGAAGTGAGAGAGAGCAGTGAGAGAGAAGTGAGAGAGAAGTGAGAGACCAGTCAGAGAGAAGTGAGAGAGCAGCGAGAAAGAAGTGAGAGAGCAGTGAGAGAGAAGTGAGAGAGAAGTGAGAGAGAAGTGAGAGACCAGTCAGAGAGAAGTGAGAGAGCAGTGAGAGAGAAGTGAGAGAGCAGTGAGAGAGAAGAGAGAGAGCAGTGAGAGAGAAGTGAGAGAGAGCAGTGAGAGAGAAGTGAGAGAGAAGTGAGAGACCAGTCAGAGAGAAGTGAGAGAGCAGTCAGAGAGAAGTGAGAGAGCAGCGAGAAAGAAGTGAGAGAGCAGTGAGAGAGAAGTGAGAGAGAAGTGAGAGACCAGTCAGAGAGAAGTGAGAGAGCAGTGAGAGAGAAGTGAGAGAGCAGTGAGAGAGAAGAGAGAGAGCAGTGAGAGAGAAGAGAAACGCAGTGAGAGAGAAGAGAGGGAGCAGTGAGAGAGCAGTGAGAGAGAGCAGTGAGAGAGAAGTGAGAGAGCAGTGAGTGAGAAGTGAGAGAGCAGTGAGAGAGAAGTGAGTGAGAAGAGAGAGAGCAGTGAGAGAGAAGTGAGAGAGCAGTCAGAGAGAAGTGAGAGAGCAGTGAGAAAGAAGTGAGAGAGCAGTGAGAGAGAAGAGAGAGAGCAGTGAGAGAGCAGTCAGAGAGAAGTGAGAGAGCAGTGAGTGAGAAGAGAGAGAGCAGTGAGAGAGAAGTGAGAGAGAAGAGAGAGAGAAGAGAGAGAGAGCAGTGAGAGAGAAGTGAGAGAGCAGTGAGAGAGAAGAGAGAGAGCAGTCAGAGAGAAGTGAGAGAGCAGTCAGAGAGAAGTGAGAGAGCAGTGAGAAAGAAGTGAGAGAGCAGTGAGAGAGAAGTGAGAGAGCAGTGAGAGAGAAGAGAGAGAGCAGTGAGAAAGAAGAGAAACGCAGTGAGAGAGAAGAGAGAGAGCAGTGAGAGAGAAGTGAGAGAGAGCAGTGAGAGAGAAGTGAGAGAGCAGTGAGTGAGAAGTGAGAGAGCAGTGAGAGAGAAGTGAGTGAGAAGAGAGAGAGCAGTGAGAGAGAAGTGAGAGAGCAGTCAGAGAGAAGTGAGAGAGCAGTCAGAGAGAAGTGAGAGAGCAGTGAGAGAGAAGTGAGAGAGCAGTGAGAGAGAAGAGAGAGAGCAGTGAGAGAGAAGTGAGAGAGCAGTGAGAGAGAAGAGAAACGCAGTGAGAAAGAAGTGAGAGAGAGCATTGAGAGAGAAGTGAGAGAGCAGTGAGAGAGAAGAGAGAGAGCAGTCAGAGAGAAGTGAGAGAGCAGTCAGAGAGAAGTGAGAGAGCAGTGAGAAAGAAGTGAGAGAGCAGTGAGAGAGAAGTGAGAGAGCAGTGAGTGAGAAGTGAGAGACCAGTCAGAGAGAAGTGAGAGAGCAGTCAGAGAGAAGTGAGAGAGCAGTGAGTGAGAAGTGAGAGACCAGTCAGAGAGAAGTGAGAGAGCAGTCAGAGAGAAGTGAGAGAGCAGTCAGAGAGAAGTGACAGAGCAGTCAGAGAGAAGTGAGAGAGCAGTGAGCGAGAAGTGAGAGGGCAGTGAGAGAGAAGTGAGAGAGCAGTCAGAGAGAAGTGAGAGAGCAGTGAGAAAGAAGTGAGAGAGCAGTCAGAGAGAAGTGAGAGAGCAGTGAGAAAGAAGTGAGAGAGCAGTGAGAGAGAAGTGAGAGAGCAGTGAGAGAGAAGAGAGAGAGCAGTGAGAAAGAAGAGAAACGCAGTGAGAGAGAAGAGAGAGAGCAGTCAGAGAGAAGTGAGAGAGCAGTGAGAGAGCAGTGAGAGAGAAGTGAGAGAGCAGTGAGAGAGAAGAGAGAGAGCAGTGAGAGAGAAGAGAAACGCAGTGAGAGAGAAGAGAGAGAGTAGTGAGAGAGAAGTGAGAGAGAGCAGTGAGAGAGAAGTGAGAGAGCAGTGAGTGAGAAGTGAGAGATCAGTGAGAGAGAAGTGAGTGAGAAGAGAGAGAGCAGTGAGAGAGAAGTGAGAGAGCAGTCAGAGAGAAGTGAGAGAGCAGTCAGAGAGAAGTGAGAGAGCAGTGAGAAAGAAGTGAGAGAGCAGTGAGAGAGAAGAGAGAGAGCAGTGAGAGAGCAGTCAGAGAGAAGTGAGAGAGCAGTGAGTGAGAAGAGAGAGAGCAGTGAGAGAGAAGAGAGAGAGCAGTGAGAGAGCAGTCAGAGAGAAGTGAGAGAACAGTGAGTGAGAAGAGAGAGAGCAGTGAGAGAGATTTGAGAGAGCAGTCAGAGAGAAGTGAGAGAGCAGTCAGAGAGAAGTGAGAGAGCAGTGAGAAAGAAGTGAGAAAGCAGTGAGAGAGAAGAGAGAGAGCAGTGAGAGAGAATTGAGAGAGCAGTGAGAGAGAAGAGAAACGCAGTGAGAGAGAAGTGAGAGAGAGCAGTGAGAGAGAAGTGAGAGAGAGCAGTGAGAGAGAAGTGAGAGAGCAGTGAGAGAGAAGAGAGAGAGCAGTCAGAGAGAAGTGAGAGAGCAGTCAGAGAGAAGTGAGAGAGCAGTGAGTGAGAAGTGAGAGACCAGTCAGAGAGAAGTGAGAGAGCAGTCAGAGAGAAGTGAGAGAGCAGTGAGAAAGAAGTGAGAGAGCAGTGAGAGAGAAGTGAGGGAGCAGTGAGAGAGAAGTGAGAGAGCAGTCAGAGAGAAGTGAGAGAGCAGTGAGAAAGAAGTGAGAGAGCAGTGAGAGAGAAGTGAGAGATCAGTGAGTGAGAAGTGAGAGACCAGTCAGAGAGAAGTGAGAGAGCAGTCAGAGAGAAGTGAGAGAGCAGTGAGAAAGAAGTGAGAGAGCAGTGAGAGAGAAGTGAGAGAGCAGTGAGAGAGAAGAGAGAGAGCAGTCAGAGAGAAGTGAGAGGGCAGTGAGAGAGAAGAGAGAGAGCAGTGAGAGAGAAGTGAGAGAGCAGTGTGGGAGAAGATAGAGAGCAGTGAGAAAGAAGTGAGAGAGCAGTGAGAGAGAAGTGAGACAGCAGTGAGAGAGAAGAGAGAGAGCAGTGAGAGAGAAGTGAGAGAGCAGTGAGAGAGCAGTGTGGGAGAAGATAGAGAGCAGTGAGTGAGAAGTTGGAGAGCAGTGAGAGAGAAGTGAGAGAGCAGTCAGAGAGAAGTGAGAGAGCAGTGAGAAAGAAGTGAGAGAGAAGTGAGAGAGCAGTGAGAGAGAAGAGAGAGAGCAGTCAGAGAGAAGAGAGAGAGCAGTGAGAGAGAAGTGAGAGAGCAGTCAGAGAGAAGTGAGAGAGCAGTGAGAAAGAAGTGAGAGACCAGTCAGAGAGAAGTGAGAGAGCAGTCAGAGAGAAGTGAGAGAGCAGTCAGAGAGAAGTGAGAGAGCAGTCAGAGAGAAGTGAGAGAGCAGTGAGAAAGAAGTGAGAGAGCAGTGAGAGAGAAGTGAGAGAGCAGTGAGAGAGAAGAGAGAGAGCAGTCAGAGAGAAGTGAGAGGGCAGTGAGAGAGAAGAGAGAGAGCAGTGAGAGAGAAGTGAGAGAGCAGTGTGGGAGAAGATAGAGAGCAGTGAGAAAGAAGTGAGAGAGCAGTGAGAGAGAAGTGAGACAGCAGTGAGAGAGAAGAGAGAGAGCAGTGAGAGAGAAGTGAGAGAGCAGTGAGAGAGCAGTGTGGGAGAAGATAGAGAGCAGTGAGTGAGAAGTTGGAGAGCAGTGAGAGAGAAGTGAGAGAGCAGTCAGAGAGAAGTGAGAGAGCAGTGAGAAAGAAGTGAGAGAGAAGTGAGAGAGCAGTGAGAGAGAAGAGAGAGAGCAGTCAGAGAGAAGAGAGAGAGCAGTGAGAGAGAAGTGAGAGAGCAGTCAGAGAGAAGTGAGAGAGCAGTGAGAAAGAAGTGAGAGACCAGTCAGAGAGAAGTGAGAGAGCAGTCAGAGAGAAGTGAGAGACCAGTCAGAGAGAAGTGAGAGAGCTGTCAGAGAGAAGTGAGAGAGCAGTCAGAGAGAAGTGAGAGAGAAGTGAGAGAGCAGTGAGAGAGCAGTGCCTGTAACCCCTGGAGGATTTTAGCTCCAACCAACAACTCCCTGATGTGACTGTTTATACAAACACTGTCCATTAACCCTGTAACGTCTGAATTGAAATAGAAGTATATTTACATATATACATATACATACGTATATGTACATACACATACAAATATATATATATATATACATATATACACATATTTTATACAGCACTAAGTATGATGGTGAATGAGTTTGTCACATGATGTAATGTTTGAATGTTTCCACAGAGTCCTCATCGATAATTGTTCATGAATAATTGCCTTTTTATTCAAGTGTGTCCAAATGTTTTTGGGGTGTGACATATCTGGACAACACCTGGACATATGGTCTCATAAATATGTGTTTAAAACTCATTTGTAGTATTTGTGTAAAATGATGATGTGATCTAGATCAGACCTGCTGCTGTGGTCCTATAGTTGTCCTATAGTTGTCCTATAGTTGTCCTATAGTTGGCCTATGGTTGGCCTATAGTTGTCCTATAGTTGTCCTATAGTTGGCCTATGGTTGGCCTATAGTTGTCCTATAGTTGTCCTATAGTTGTCCTATAGTTGGCCTATGGTTGGCCTATAGTTGTCCTATAGTTGTCCTATAGTTGTCCTATAGTTGGCCTATGGTTGTCCTATAGTTGTCCTATAGTTGGCCTATGGTTGTCCTATAGTTGTCCTATAGTTGTCCTATAGTTGTCCTATAGTTGGCCTATAGTTGGCCTATGGTTGGCCTATGGTTGGCCTATAGTTGT
>CM035784.1:29025198-29027698 GCA_020466265.1 Siphamia tubifer
ATTACTTTATTATAATTATCAGTTCATTTTAGGTAAAGAACATATATTATTATTTCACTCATTAATTAATTAATTAATTAATTCAAGGTGTTACAATAGATCATTTATTTATTTCATCCATCATTCATCCAACAGTGGGCGGGTCTTAACAGCTGATTTGATCTAAATAAAGAATTTGATGCAGAGTTTATGAACACATTCACATACACTGGGTGACCTTTAACCTCTATGTTTGTTTGGATACTTTAGGAAAATAAACTTTATTGACAACTGATATAAATCTAGACGGTCTGTCCTAATGGGGTTGATTTGACTGGATTAGCATTAGCCCCGCCCACTAACTTTGATGGTTGGTGAGGTCACAATCATTTTACAATTTATAGACAAGACAAATAGTAAGTATATATATATATATATATATATATATATATATATATATATATATATATATATATATGGTGCCAGCCTGTAGAACCACCTCTGACTGAAACTCAAGGACGATAAAATAATTAATTAGTGAAATATTAAGAGGTTTTTCTTTTTTTGTTTTAGCTCATACATTTAATAAGATAATTAACTATTTAATTCTAATTGTAATAAATAAATGACCTTTATTTATAGATTATTGTTGGCTCTTTAACTGGAGGCACTTTTCATTCTTATCAAAGTTTATTTTCTTCGTCAAATCCACGTCAGCACTTTTTGCTGCAGTATCGTCAGAGGATTAAAGAGAAGAACAGATTGTGTTTCTGTTTCAGTTCATCCATCCATGACTGTAAATATGAAGAAAAGACGACGCTGACTCATTTTCTGTCATTCTTTGATTTTTCTCCAGAGGTGGAGATGGAACCTGATATATCAGATAAAGATGCTTAGCTCCGCTGAGCTCCCTATAAATATTCAGGTCACACAGAGGAGGTAAAAGTACTCACATTCTGTACCTACTGGAAGTACAAGTACACCTACTGGTGTGAAAAAATACTCTGGTAAAAGTAGAAGTACAGACTCAACTGCTTTACTAATTCTACTTCAATTTGTGTTTATAAAATGATGGTATACATGTACTAGTAGTATATGTACATGTAGTAGACTGTGTATCTGTAGTAGTATATGTTGTAGTATATATGTATTTGTAGTAGTATATGTACATGTACTAGTATACATGTATATGTAGTAGTATATGTATATGTAGTACTATATTCATATGTAGTAGTAGTATATGTAGTAGTATATATGTATCTGTGGTAGTATATGTAGTAGTAGTATATGCATATGTAGTTGTATATATGTATCTGTAGTAGTATATGTAGTAGTAGTATATGTATAGGTAGTAATATATATGTTGTAGTATACTCTAGTATGAAAACAAAATGCAGAACATTATCTGAATAAATGATAATTATAATGTAGAAAAATGTGTGAAATAATAAATAAAGAAATTAAACATTAATTAACTAGACTAGTAGTAGGACTGTAGTCTAGACTACACTACTGCAGTATTTACTCTATAGTTTACTCTATAGACTACACTACTGCAGTATCTACTCTATAGTTTACTCTATAGACTACACTACTGCAGTATCTACTCTATAGTTTACTCTATAGACTAGACTACTGCAGTATCTACTCTATAGTTTACTCTACAGACTAGACTACTGCAGTATTTACTCTATAGTTTACTCTATAGACTAGACTACTGCAGTATTTACTCTATAGTTTACTCTATAGACTAGACCACTGCAGTATTTACTCTATAGTTTACTCTATAGACTAGACTACTGCAGTATCTACTCTATAGTTTACTCTACAGACTAGACTACTGCAGTATCTACTCTATAGTTTACTCTACAGACTAGACTACTGCAGTATTTACTCTATAGTTTACTCTATAGACTAGACTACTGCAGTATCTACTCTATAGTTTACTCTACAGACTAGACTACTGCAGTATTTACTCTATAGTTTACTCTATAGACTAGACCACTGCAGTATTTACTCTATAGTTTACTCTATAGACTAGACTACTGCAGTATCTACTCTATAGTTTACTCTATAGACTAGACTACTGCAGTATTTACTCTATAGTTTACTCTATAGACTAGACTACTGCAGTATTTACTCTATAGTTTACTCTACAGACTAGACTACTGCGGTATCTACTCTATAGTTTACTCTACAGACTAGACTACTGCAGTATTTACTCTATAGTTTACTCTATAGACTACACTACTGCAGTATTTACTCTATAGTTTACTCTATAGACTACACTACTGCAGTATCTACTCTATAGTTTACTCTACAGACTAGACTACTGCAGTACTTACTCTATAGTTTACTCTATAGACTAGACCACTGCAGTATTTACTCTATAGTTTACTCTATAGACTAGACTACTGCAGTATCTACTCTATAGTTTACTCTATAGACTAGACTACTGCAGTATTTACTCTATAGTTTACTCTATAGACTAGACTACTGCAGTATTTACTCTATAGTTTAC
>CM035784.1:29032698-29040198 GCA_020466265.1 Siphamia tubifer
CACACATCAGTCCATGTCACTACACACATCTGTTTATGTCACTACACACATCAGTCCATGTCACTACACACATCAGTCCATGTCACTACACACATCAGTCCATGTCACTACACACATCTGTCCCACACATCAGTCCATGTCACTACAGACATCTGTTTATGTCACTACACACATCTGTTCATGTCACTACACACATCTGTTCATGTCACTACACACTTTGTCCATGTCACTACACACATCAGTCCATTTCACTACACACATCTGTCCCACACATCTGTTCATGTCACTACACACATCTGTTCATGTCACTACACACATCTGTTCATGTCACTACACATCAGTCCATGTCACTACACACATCAGTCCATGTCACTACACACATCTGTCCCACACATCAGTCCATGTCACTACACACATCTGTCCCACACATCAGTCCATGTCACTACACACATCAGTCCATGTCACTACACACATCTGTTTATGTCACTACACACATCTGTTCATGTCACTACACACATCTGTCCCACACATCAGTCCATGTCACAACAGACATCTGTTTATGTCACTACACACATCTGTTCATGTCACTACACACATCTGTTCATGTCACTACACACTTTGTCCATGTCACTACACACATCAGTCCATTTCACTACACACATCTGTCCCACACATCTGTTCATGTCACTACACACATCTGTTCATGTCACTACACACATCTGTTCATGTCACTACACATCAGTCCATGTCACTACACACATCTGTCCCACACATCAGTCCATGTCACTACACACATCAGTCCATGTCACTACACACATCTGTTTATGTCACTACACACATCTGTTCATGTCACTACACACATCTGTTCATGTCACTACACACATCTGTTCATGTCACTACACATCAGTCCATGTCACTACACACATCTGTCCCACACATCAGTCCATGTCACTACACACATCAGTCCATGTCACTACACACATCTGTTTATGTCACTACACACATCAGTCCATGTCACTACACACATCTGTCCATGTCACTACACACATCAGTCCATGTCACTACACACATCAGTCCATGTCACTACACACATCTGTCCCACACATCAGTCCATGTCACTACACACATCTGTTTATGTCACTACACACATCTGTTCATGTCACTACACATCAGTCCATGTCACTACACACATCTGTCCCACACATCAGTCCATGTCACTACACACATCAGTCCATGTCACTACACACATCTGTTTATGTCACTACACACATCAGTCCATGTCACTACACACATCTGTCCATGTCACTACACACATCTGTCCATGTCACTACACACATCAGTCCATGTCACTACACACATCAGTCCATGTCACTACACACATCTGTCCCACACATCAGTCCATGTCACTACACACATCTGTTTATGTCACTACACACATCTGTTCATGTCACTACACATCAGTCCATGTCACTACACACATCTGTCCCACACATCAGTCCATGTCACTACACACATCAGTCCATGTCACTACACACATCAGTCCATGTCACTACACACATCAGTCCACAAGTGAAGGTGTCGGTATATTTAAAGGGAAGGTGTCAGTATATTTAAAGGGAAGGTGTCAGTATATTTAAAGGGAAGGTGTCAGTATATTTAAAGGGAAGGTGTCGTATATTTAAAGGGAAGGTGTCGTATATTTAAAGGGAAGGTGTCGTATATTTAAAGGGAAGGTGTCTGTATATTTAAAGGGAAGGTGTCAGTATATTTAAAGGGAAGGTGTCAGTATATTTAAAGGGAAGGTGTCGGTATATTTAAAGGGAAGGTGTCGTATATTTAAAGGGAAGGTGTCAGTATATTTAAAGGGAAGGTGTCAGTATATTTAAAGGGAAGGTGTCAGTATATTTAAAGGGAAGGTGTCAGTATATTTAAAGGGAAGGTGTCGGTATATTTAAAGGGAAGGTGTCAGTATATTTAAAGGGAAGGTGTCAGTATATTTAAAGGGAAGATGTCGTATATTTAAAGGGAAGATGTCAGTATATTTAAAGGGAAGGTGTCAGTATATTTAAAGGGAAGGTGTCGGTATATTTAAAGGGAAGGTGTCGGTATATTTAAAGGGAAGGTGTCAGTATATTTAAAGGGAAGGTGTCGGTATATTTAAAGGGAAGGTGTCAGTATATTTAAAGGGAAGGTGTCAGTATATTTAAAGGGAAGATGTCGTATATTTAAAGGGAAGATGTCGTATATTTAAAGGGAAGGTGTCAGTATATTTAAAGGGAAGGTGTCGGTATATTTAAAGGGAAGGTGTCGGTATATTTAAAGGGAAGGTGTCGGTATATTTAAAGGGAAGGTGTCAGTATATTTAAAGGGAAGGTGTCAGTATATTTAAAGGGAAGGTGTCGGTATATTTAAAGTGAAGGTGTCGGTATATTTAAAGGGAAGGTGTCAGTATATTTAAAGGGAAGGTGTCAGTATATTTAAAGGGAAGGTGCCGTATATTTAAAGGGAAGGTGTCGGTATATTTAAAGTGAAGGTGTCGGTATATTTAAAGGGAAGGTGTCAGTATATTTAAAGGGAAGGTGCCGTATATTTAAAGGGAAGGTGTCAGTATATTTAAAGGGAAGGTGTCGGTATATTTAAAGTGAAGGTGTCGGTATATTTAAAGTGAAGGTGCCGTATATTTAAAGGGAAGGTGTCAGTATATTTAAAGGGAAGGTGTCAGTATATTTAAAGGGAAGGTGTCGGTATATTTAAAGTGAAGGTGTCGGTATATTTAAAGTGAAGGTGCCGTATATTTAAAGGGAAGGTGCCGTATATTTAAAGGGAAGGTGTCAGTATATTTAAAGGGAAGGTGTCAGTATATTTAAAGGGAAGGTGTCAGTATATTTAAAGGGAAGGTGTCGGTATATTTAAAGGGAAGGTGTCAGTATATTTAAAGGGAAGGTGTCGGTATATTTAAAGGGAAGGTGTCGTATATTTAAAGGGAAGGTGTCAGTATATTTAAAGGGAAGGTGTCAGTATATTTAAAGGGAAGGTGTCGGTATATTTAAAGGGAAGGTGTTTGGAGCAGAACCAGGTTCATTTATTATTCAAACTCTTCTCAAACTACTGGACTAGATTCAAAGTCGATCCCTAAATAGATGAAGTCATATGATATGGAGCTGCACCTGATTTCTTTCTCTGACAGTTTTATTTATTTACAGTTTACTCACCTCATCATACGACAGTAAAACTGACTTTGGCTTCTTTTCTTCTCTTACATTGTGTTGTTGTTTTTTTCTCGCTCACCTTCACATCCTCTCATTTCATCACATACGTCTTCGTGCACTAACGACTTTCCTGGACTTTCCCACAGTTTGTGCAGAAGTGTGAATTAATGTTCCCCTCCCAGACACTAGGGGGTGCTGTTAGCTAAAGGGTAAAGGGTAGAGGTACCACTGTCCAAATGTCCAAATGTCCAAATGTCATTTCTGCCACAGATCCAGAATGTTCTCAAACTATAGAAGCTAATTAACCATTAGCCGTTAGTGTTTAATATTCCATCTGTGATGTTACTGTGGATGTGATTTAATCTGTGGTTAGTATGACTCACACATGTTTACATTTAGTCAGAAACACAAACTAGAACTTCTATAACAGCTACAGACTGAGACAGGAAGTTGTTACCATGACAACCTGACAGTATCATCTGAAAGACAGACTGACAATGACATGACAGATGGACGATGACAAAAACACTTTATGCAGAAGTGACACAGACTGGTGGTAAATGGAAATGTAATTTACACCATTTTATTATTACTTATTATTATTATTATTATTTACACCATTTTATTATTATTATTATTATTATTATTATTATTATTATTATTATTATTATTATTATTATTATTATTATTATTATTATTATTTACACCATTTTATTATTATTATTATTTACACCATTTTATTATTATTATTATTATTATTATTATTATTATTATTATTATTATTATTATTATTATTATTATTATTATTATTATTATTATTATTATTATTATTATTTACACCATATTTAACAGAAGAATTCACTGGAATATTCAATATTTTCTCTACGATTTTAAATAAGCTTGAACATAACGCTCGATGTCACAGTGTGAATGGTGGGTGGGTCTATCACAGGACATGTGGGCGGGTCTATCACAGGACATGTGTGCGGGTCTATCACAGGACATGTGTGCGGGTCTATCACAGGATATGTGGGCGGGTCTATCACAGGATATGTGGGCGGGTCTATCACAGGACATGTGGGCGGGTCTATCACAGGACATGTGGGCGGGTCTATCACAGGACATGTGGGCGGGTCTATCACAGGACATGTGGGCGGGTCTATCACAGGACATGTGGGCGGGTCTATCACAGGATATGTGGGCGGGTCTATCACAGGACATGTGGGCGGGTCTATCACAGGATATGTGGGCGGGTCTAAGACAGGACATGTGGGCGGGTCTATGACAGGACATGTGGGCGGGTCTATCACAGGACATGTGGGTGGGTCTATATCACAGGACATGTGGGTGGGTCTATCACAGGACATGTGGGTGGGTCTATCACAGGACATGTGGGCGGGTCTATCACAGGACATGTGGGCGGGTCTATGACAGGACATGTGGGTGGGTCTATCACAGGACATGTGGGTGGGTCTATCACAGGATATGTGGGCGGGTCTATCACAGGGCATGTGGGCGGGTCTATCACAGGATATGTGGGCGGGTCTATCACAGGATATGTGGGTGGGTCTATCACAGGACATGTGGGCGGGTCTATCACAGGACATGTGGGTGGGTCTATCACAGGACATGTGGGCGGGTCTATCACAAGACATGTGGGTGGGTCTATCACAGGACATGTGGGCGGGTCTATCACAGGACATGTGGGCGGGTCTATCACAGGACATGTGGGCGGGTCTATCACAGGACATGTGGGCGGGTCTATCACAGGATATGTGGGCGGGTCTATCACAGGACATGTGGGCGGGTCTATCACAGGATATGTGGGCGGGTCTAAGACAGGACATGTGGGCGGGTCTATGACAGGACATGTGGGCGGGTCTATGACAGGACATGTGGGCGGGTCTATGACAGGACATGTGGGCGGGTCTATGACAGGACATGTGGGCGGGTCTTCAGGTTCATGGTCTATAAATAGAGTCAAACATTAGTGTTTCTTGGTGAAGCAAAGCGGGGATGGTGGTGTGTGTGTGTATGTGTATGTGTGTGTGTGTGTATGTATGTGTGTGTGTGTGTGTGTGTGTGTGTATATGTGTGTGTGTGTGTGTATATGTGTGTGTGTGTGTGTGTGTGTGTGTGTGTGTGTGTATGTGTATGTGTGTGTGTGTATGTGTGTGTATATGTGTGTGTGTGTGTGTGTGTGTGTGTGTGTGTACGTGTGTGTGTGTATGTGTGTGTATATGTGTGTGTGTGTGTGTGTGTGTGTACGTGTGTGTGTGTGTGAGAGACTAGACTAGACGTAATGACAGTAACTATAATTAAATATAAAATGCAATTAAAAAAGGTGAAATGTGGCTTAAGAAATAAAAACTTTACTTAAAACAATTATTTATTAATTTTATTTATTGTTGTTGTCTCTAACGATATAGTCATTAAATAACAGCCTTGGTAAATATGTTATAGTCATATTAATTATCATTTATTTTTGATACTTGTCTTTAAATGAAGCCATTAAAGGGTTAACTGTTGTTTCCTCTGGATTATATAAAACTTTATTAATGTGACATTTATTATTATTATTATTATTATTATTATTATTATTATTATTATTATTATTATTATTATTATTATTATTATTATTTATTTATGTGTTATTAGTGTGACAGTGTTAGTGACTACACACACACACACACACACACACACACACACACACTGACAACAGTCTTTATCCACCTTTGTTTCACACATGTGATGACAATAGATGATCTCTTTAAATCAAACTAACATTTAGGTTGTTATTAATTCAATTCAATTCAATTTTATTTATAAAGCCCTAAATCACAACAAAGTCGTCTCAGAGGGCTTTACAAAAATATAATCAACTACAGAGATATATGAAAAGTCCCAGGCATCCCCTGTCCTTAGACCCTCCCCCTGTCCTTAGCTCCTCCCCCTGTCCTTAGACCCTCCCCCTGTCCTTAGACCCTCCCCCTGTCCCTAGACCCTCCCCCTGTCTTTAGACCCTCCCCCTGTCCTTAGACCCTCCCCCTGTCCTTAGACCCTCCCCCTGTCCTTAGACCCTCCTTCTGTCCTTAGACCCTCCCCCTGTCCTTAGACCCTCCCCCTGTCCTTAGACCCTCCTTCTCAGCAGAAAAAACTTCCAAACCCAGTGGGAAAAAGAAGAAATGTTGAGGAGAACCACATTGAAGGACAGATCCACTCCCATGGACGGACAGACTATAGATGAACGTCCTAACGTCCTTCATATTACACCATGAAGAATTTAAATAATGTGGGTCTACTTTATGGGTTCTTTCTAGAAGGAAATGAACCTTAACAGTTATGTCAACACTTACACTTAAAGGGTTAGTTAGTTAGTTAGTTAGTTAGTTAGTTAGTTAGTTAGTTAGATAGATAGACAGATAGATAGATAGATAGATAGATAGATAGATAGATAGATAGATAGATAGATAGATAGATAGATAGATAGATAGATAGATAGATAGATAGATAGATAGATAGATAGATAGATAGATAGATAGATAGATAGATAGATAGATACTTTATTGATCTCCAAGGAGAAATTTACAGCACCATCAGCTCAAAAAGTTGAAACATAAGGGCATACAAGTCGAATAAAATACAATTAGCAGAAATTAGTTAAGGTTAGGGTTAGAGGTCAGGGTTAGGGTCAGAGGTCAGGAGGAGGTCTCTGTCGTTATTTACTTTATATTTGGTTTTATTTCTTGCAGGATAAACAGTAAGTGACGTAATAAACACATGAGACAGCTGCAGATAAAGACACCACACTTCACATTCGCCTAGTTTGCCTATATGAACAAACAGGCCTGTATAAAGTACGTCAACATTATCTTCAAGACTGATTCATTTCCTACTGGTTCATTTCAAAGAAAGTGAAGATTCAAAAATGTAACCATGCAGTGTTAGGCATAGGCAGAGTAGGCGGTCGCCTAGGCAACCACATGTCCCACAGAATTATAATATTAAGATAGTTTATTTACTGGACTATAAGGTGAACTGAAAACTGATGTATGGATTAAATCTGTTAGTGTTTAATGACTGAGAATTTAGACGTTTATCTGATTATTTTGGTTTGTTATTTCATAATATTTATTTATTTATTTCATAATATTTTTATTTATTGGTTTGTTTGTTATTTATTTGGTTTGTTATGTCATAATATTGACATTTTATCCAATAATCCTGACTTTTTATTGCATAATTTTGCCTTTTTATCACAAAATTTAGACATTTTATCCAATCATTTTCA
>CM035784.1:29047698-29067698 GCA_020466265.1 Siphamia tubifer
TCATTTTGACTTTTTATCTCATCATTTTGACTTTTTATCTCATCATTTTGACTTTTTTTATCTCATTATTTTGACTTTTTATCTCATTATTTTGACTTTTTATCTCATTATTTTGACTTTTTATCTCATTATTTTGACTTTTTATCTCATTATTTTGACTTTTTATCTCATTATTTTGACTTTTTATCTCATCATTTTGACTTTTTATCTCATTATTTTGACTTTTTATCTCATCATTTTGACTTTTTATCTCATTATTTTGACTTTTTATCTCATCATTTTGACTTTTTATCTCATCATTTTGACTTTTTATCTCATCATTTTGACTTTTTATCTCATCATTTTGACTTTTAATTGTCACATCTGGTACAGTGAACCAAATCAAATTATTTTAATGTAATTTAATTTATTTCTCTCAACTAGATGTTTGTATGTGTGACGTATGACTTTTTTCAGAGGTGAACAGTGTGACCATCTTCATATTTCAGTAGCTCATCCTTCCTTCACCACCGTATCCTCCACACACTCATGAATATGTTTCCCAGTCACACAGTCAGTGCATCATCACTTCAAAAGTGGACCTGACAACAAATGAAAGCTTCCCATCTGCTGCTGTTGTTTCCCTCAGGGTTCTAAACGGATACTCTCAATAATCTGCTGCTGTAGAATGTTCCAGATAGAACTGACGGAACCAACTGTTCCAGGTGTTCACTGTTGGACAAGTGACCTTTGACATATGTATCTAATGTCTACACTTCCTATATATGAATCACTTTTATATCTGGATCAGTTTTATATATGGATCAGTTTTACATATGGATCACTTTTACATATGGATCAGTTTTATATCTGGATCAGTTTTATATCTGGATCAGTTTTATATCTGGATCAGTTTTATATCTGGATCAGTTTTATATCTGGATCAGTTTTCTATCTGGATCAGTTTTATATATGGATCAGTTTTATATATGGATCAGTTTTATATCTGGATCAGTTTTATATATGGATCAGTTTTACATATGGATCAGTTTTATATATGGATCAGTTTTATATATGGATCACTTTTACATATGGATCACTTTTACATATGGATCACTTTTACATATGGATCAGTTTTATATCTGGATCAGTTTTATATCTGGATCAGTTTTATATCTGGATCAGTTTTATATCTGGATCAGTTTTATATATGGATCAGTTTTATATATGGATCAGTTTTACATATGGATCAGTTTTATATATGGATCAGTTTTATATATGGATCAGTTTTATATATGGATCACTTTTACATATGGATCACTTTTACATATGGATCAGTTTTATATCTGGATCAGTTTTATATCTGGATCAGTTTTATATCTGGATCAGTTTTATATATGGATCAGTTTTATATATGGATCAGTTTTATATATGGATCAGTTTTACATATGGATCAGTTTTATATATGGATCAGTTTTATATATGGATCACTTTTACATATGGATCACTTTTACATATGGATCAGTTTTATATATGGATCAGTTTTACATATGGATCAGTTTTATATCTGGATCAGTTTTATATATGGATCAGTTTTACATATGGATCAGTTTTATATCTGGATCAGTTTTACATATGGATCAGTTTTATATATGGATCAGTTTTATATATGGATCAGTTTTATATATGGATCACTTTTACATATGGATCACTTTTACATATGGATCACTTTTACATATGGATCAGTTTTATAACTGGATCAATAATATGGAATCAATACGTCGATCGTCTCCTTCATAAACACAATGAACACAAATCTGTGGATTTTCTGACTTATTCAGAGGTCAAAGGTCACACCTATAACTGTTCACAGCTAAAGTAGGCGGAGCTTGAGTGGCTCTTCAGAAAAAGCTAAAGCACATGGGGGCGGGGCCATCAGGGGGCGGGGCCATCACAGGTGCTCATGTCAGTATTTTCTATTTTCCACATTTTTAAAAGTTCTTTTTATTTTTCTGCAGTAAAACTCTACTGTTTACAAACTTCCAAAGTCTATATATATATTTATGCTGTGTTTGTCTTACATTCACTCTGCTTCCATATTGTTTTTTGTTTGGCATTTCAGAATAAAAGCATGTGTGACACTTTTATTTTTACACGTCAGGTTGTTGAAAACGTTCTGTGAAAGGTTTTGGACTAAAGGATGTTTTTAAGGACGTTATCATTTGAAATATTCTACGTGTAGCATCACAGGCTTTGACAGATGCTTTTATTTTGTTAACTTTATTCACCGTAAGAGTTGGAAGTGAATACAAACAAAACTAAACATTACTGTCACCTTTTAAACCAATGATCTTTTTGAAACATTTGGATCTTTTTTACAAAGTAAAATCATTTTTAGCGTCTATAATCATTTGTAAACAGAACCGACTGCGTAGATGGGCTAACGTTTATGCTAGCAAAACACAACATGCTAATATCAACTTCAAAACTATAAAAGGCAACATAATTCAAAGTTGGTGTTAAATCTTACATTGAATTAAATAATTAGGAACCTTGTCCCATGTTCATCTACACACACTCTTATCAACCCTGTTTATTCTGATATGGGAGGTGCTTTCAAAATAAAAGTGGTGTCAAACATAAGTAGTGAAAAAACAGAACTTTAAGGAAATAAAACGTGTGTACTTTAACACATTAAATGTCATTTACACTAGTTTGTTTTTATTTTTTTTAAACTCATATTAGTTCCAGTCTGATAATTATCATCATCATCAGTATCATCATCAGTATCGGTATCATCATCAGTATCAGTATCATCATCAGTATCGGTATCATCATCAGTATCATCATCAGTATCAGTATCATCATCAGTATCGGTATCATCATCAGTATCAGTATCATCATCAGTATCGGTATCATCATCAGTATCAGTATCATCATCAGTATCGGTATCATCATTAGTATCAGTATCATCATCAGTATCGGTATCATCATCAGTATCAGTATCATCATCAGTATCGGTATCATCATCAGTATCATCATCAGTATCAGTATCATCATCAGTATCATCATCAGTATCAGTATCATCATCAGTATCAGTATCATCATCAGTATCATCATCAGTATCGGTATCATCATCAGTATCATCATCAGTATCGGTATCATCATCAGTATCATCATCAGTATCGGTGTCATCATCAGTATCATCATCATCATCAGTATCATCATCAGTATCAGTATCATCATCATCAGTATCATCATCAGTATCATCATCAGTATCGGTATCATCATCAGTATCATCATCAGTATCAGTATCATCATCATCAGTATCATCATCAGTATCATCATCAGTATCGGTATCATCATCAGTATCATCATCAGTATCGGTATCATCATCAGTATCAGTATCATCATCAGTATCAGTATCATCATCAGTATCGGTATCATCATCAGTATCATCATCATCATCAGTATCATCATCATCATCAGTATCATCAACACCCGCCCCTCCTGGACCCCAGCAGTGTTCTGCCCAGTACTCACCATCCTTACGGTGGTAAATGATCTCCACCTTGCGCTCCTCGGACCCCAGCAGGGCCTGGGCCACCTGGGCCACAGCGTGACGGCTGGTCAGCTGACCGTGCAGGAAGTCACATGTGCAAGGTTTCTGCATGACGTCCGGTCTGGAAAAGCCCGTCATCTCACAGAAGGCGTCATTACAGTAGATAATCGCACAGTTCTGAACCCGCGCGTTGGCGATGAGGAACTTTTTATCTGGAACAAAGTGAAGGAAGGAAAAGTGGGTTTTAACATCAACATGTTTTTATAGAAACAGATGTTTTCATTTGTTTGACTGTTAGTGTCACCACCAACAAATGATTAAATGTTGATCCGGAACAGATCCTGGATCAGTTTGAAATGTTACAACGTAGTAAATGCAGAATATGGGTCAGTTTTAACCCTGATACTAAACCCTCTTAACTAAGTCTTCAGGTCTATGTGATGGGACACCCCTTAAATGTTGTCCCTTACATTAACCAGGGCCCTGGTTGTCTCTGTAGTCCCTAAAATAAAAGTAACTTTATTATGTTTTTAATATTTACACTGTTATTTACACTGTTTAATCATAAACACAAACACAGCTATCATCCACTGCTCCATGGTTTGAAATGATTGTTATCTGGATAAAACAATTACATTAACACCACCAAAAATGACCGTTTTTTTAACGTTAGCTAATTTCAACGATAGCCAACGTGTCCGCACAAGCCACTATTGACAAAAGATCGTAAAATAAAAAATACATGTTATGCAACAATGAGGAACAATCCATAAAATGGGCCTAAACTAAGATAATACAATGATTTTACTATTTTTATATCTACATTAACAAAGAAAATACTGCATTCTGGGTAACTCTTGGTCCCAAACGTTCTTAGAATTGAGATCACACTTATACTTTGTGGTAGCGAACATTTAGAGATTGAGGTTTGAGGAGAGACATGAAAAGTTAAAATAATGAGATAAAAAGTTAAAATAATGAGATAAAAAGTTAAAATAATGAGATAAAAAGTTAAAATAATGAGATAAAAAGTTAAAATAATGAGATAAAAAGTTAAAATAATGAGATAAAAAGTTAAAATAATGAGATAAAAAGTTAAAATAATGAGATAAAAAGTTAAAATAATGAGATAAAAGTAAAAATAATGAGATAAAAGTAAAAAATAATGAGATAAAAAGTTAAAATAATGAGATAAAAAGTTAAAATAATGAGATAAAAGTAAAAAATAATGAGATAAAACTTAAAATAATGAAATAAAATTAAAATAATGAGATAAAAGTTAAAATAATGAGATAAAAAGTTAAAATAATACGATAAAAAGTTAAAATAATGAGATAAAAATTAAAATAATGAGATAAAAGTTAAAATAATGAGATAAAAATTAAAATAATGAGATAAAAAGTTAAAATAATGAGATAAAAGTTAAAATAATGAGATAAAAAGTTAAAATAATACGATAAAAAGTTAAAATAATGAGATAAAAATTAAAATAATGAGATAAAAGTTAAAATAATGAGATAAAAATTAAAATAATGAGATAAAAAGTTAAAATAATAAGATAAAAAGTTAAAATAATGAGATAAAAGTTAAAATAATAAGATAAAAGTTAAAATAATGAGATAAAAGTTAAAATAATGAGATAAAAATTAAAATAATGAGATAAAAAGTTAAAATAATGAGATAAAAGTTAAAATAATAAGATAAAAAGTTAAAATAATAAGATAAAAAGTTAAAATAATGAGATAAAAGTTAAAATAATAAGATAAAAGTTAAAATAATGAGATAAAAAGTTAAAATTCGCAGTCACGCATTAATGTAAAATTTGACTTACTTTAAATATTCAGAAAATTTTTGCCGTTTTTTTGTTTTTACTGTTTTATTGATTTTTTAGAGAACTGATGTATTTAAAAACAGAAAAACTAAAAATACTTGTCATTAACTTCATTTTTATTTATTTATTTATTATTGTTGACTTTTGTTTATTTTATTTAATCACTTCATTCATTCTGTTGCTTATTTTATTCATTTTTTTATATTTTACTGTAAAACTGATAAAGTGACAGAATTTAATGGTTAACGTTGAATTCCAGGATAAATGCACTTTCTATCTTTTAAAAAACATTTTTTCTCATTATTTATTATTTTCCAAGTATTTATTCAGGTTTTTTTTTGGTAATTTTGTTGGTTATTTTGTGTGTTTTTCTGTATTTAGTTTTTTTATGTCATTATTTTTTTCATTTTTGTTCCATTTGTGATTTTATTGGTTGATTATGTGTTGGTTTTATTGATAAATTTCACAGTTTTTCTTTATTTTCTTGCTTATTTTATTTTACTGCAGAACTGCTAAAGTCATAGAAAACATGCACTTTTTTCAGGATATTCTCTTTTCTTTTTTTTTTCATTTTGGTTCTGGTTTTTTTTTCCAAATATTGTCAAGTTATTTATTCATTAATTTTTCATTTTTGTCCATTTTGTTGATTATTTTGTATCTTTTTTCTACATTTTGTTTTTATTTCATTATTTTTCTTCACTTTTGTTCCATTTATATCTTACTTTGTTCACGCTACTTATATATATATATATTTTTTTACTTTATTAATCATTTTTATTCTTTTTATTGACCAATTTGTCAGTTTTTCTTCATTTTTCTTCTCATTTTTTCTTTGTATTTTACTGCAGAGCTTAGAGTTGACTGACAGAATGCATGCACTTTTAGCCATAATATTATTCTCTTTTGCTTTTCCCATTTTTCCAGTAGTACCTGCACTCGGAACACAAAAGGATGGCAGTAAAACACAAACGCCCCCCCCCCACCACACACCACACACACACGCAGACGCGCGCGCGCACACACGCACACACACCGGGTACAGAGGTACTCACTTTGTCCTTCGAATTTCCGAATAATTATTCCCAAAAATGTATTTTGTGGCGCAACATGACCCCTCCGCACAGGCATGGTTCCCTTCCAAAAAAAAAAAAATCAAATGAATGTAAAAATAAAAACACTAATAATTCTCGGGCTGTTCCGTTCCTCCCGTTAATGCCTTCCGTTAAGTTGTGACACCAGAGGCTTTTTCTTTGTCACCACTCAGTCATCCTCGGAAGAAGAAGAACAAATACAAATCTGCCTCTCTGCTTTTCCTTTTCTCGACACCTCCGTGTTTTTTCTCCCTCCTTATTTCAACTCCGACGCGCGTGAGTCTGAGCGCATCGCAGACGCTTCCGCGCGCTTCGAGCGGAAAAGAAGGGAGTCGTTAAAGCGCAGCGGCAGAAACATTTCACCGTCCGCTCCTCGAAAGCAGCAGCAGTCACACTTGTGCCGTCGGTAACAGTACGTGTATGCGCGTGCGTCTGTGTGAGTGTGTGCGCGCGTGGGGGTCTATTGTTGTGAAAGGGAAGACTGATGGTCCGCGAGGCCAATGGCTGTGAGGCTGCGCGAGCGCAGACACCGCGAAAGGGAAAACCCACATGGATGCGCAGACAAAAGCTGCACGAGGAGAAATAGTGAGAGGAAGATTACTGACTGGATTACTGACTGGATCACTGACTGGATTACTGACTGGATTACTGACTGGATTACTGACTGGATTACTGACTGGATTACTGACTGGATCACTGACTGGATTACTGACTGGATTACTGACTGGATTACTGACTGGATTACTGACTGGGTTACTGACTGGATTACTGACTGGATCACTGACTGGATTACTGACTGGATTACTGACTGGATTACTGACTGGATTACTGACTGGATCACTGACTGGATTACTGACTGGGTTACTGACTGGGTTACTGACTGGATTACTGACTGGATTACTGACTGGGTTACTGACTGGATTACTGACTGGGTTACTGACTGGATTACTGACTGGATTACTGACTAGGTTACTGACTGGGTTACTGACTGGATTACTGACTGGATTACTGACTGGATTACTGACTGGGTTACTGACTGGATTACTGACTGGATCACTGACTGGATTACTGACTGGATTACTGACTGGATCACTGACTGGATTACTGACTGGGTTACTGACTGGATTACTGACTGGATTACTGACTGGGTTACTGACTGGGTTACTGACTGGATTACTGACTGGATTGCTGACTGGGTTACTGACTGGATTACTGACTGGGTTACTGACTGGATTACTGACTGGGTTACTGACTGGATTACTGACTGGATTACTGACTAGGTTACTGACTGGGTTACTGACTGGATTACTGACTGGATTACTGACTGGGTTACTGACTGGGTTACTGACTGGATCACTGACTGGGTTACTGACTGGGTTACTGACTGGGTTACTGACTGGATTACTGACTGGATTACTGACTGGATTACTGACTGGGTTACTGACTGGATTACTGACTAGGTTACTGACTGGATTACTGACTATGTTACTGACTGGGTCACTGACTGGGTTACTGACTGGATTACTGACTGGATTACTGACTGGGTTACTGACTGGGTTACTGACTGGATTACTGACTGGATTACTGACTGGGTTACTGACTGGATTACTGACTGGATTACTGACTAGGTTACTGACTGGATTACTGACTGGGTTACTGACTGGATTACTGACTGGATTACTGACTAGATTACTGACTGGATTACTGACTGGATTACTGACTGGGTTACTGACTGGATTACTGACTGGATTATTGACTGGATTACTGACTGGGTTACTGACTGGATTACTGACTAGATTACTGACTGGATTACTGACTGGATTACTGACTGGATTACTGACTAGATTACTGACTGGATTACTGACTGGATTACTGACTGGGTTACTGACTGGGTTACTGACTGGATTACTGACTAGATTACTGACTGGGTTACTGACTGGGTTACTGACTGGATTACTGACTGGATTACTGACTAGATTACTGACTGGGTTACTGACTGGGTTACTGACTGGATTACTGACTGGATTACTGACTGGGTTACTGACTGGATTACTGACTGGATTACTGACTGGGTTACTGACTGGATTACTGACTGGGTCACTGACTGGGTTACTGACTGGGTTACTGACTGGATTACTGACTGGATTACTGACTGGATTACTGACTGGGTTACTGACTGGATTACTGACTGGGTTACTGACTGGATTACTGACTGGATTACTGACTGGATTACTGACTGGGTTACTGACTGGGTTACTGACTGGATTACTGACTAGATTACTGACTGGATTACTGACTGGATTACTGACTGGATTACTGACTGGGTTACTGACTGGATTACTGACTGGGTTACTGACTGGATTACTGACTGGGTTACTGACTGGATTACTGACTGGATTACTGACTGGGTTACTGACTGGATTACTGACTGGATTACTGACTGGATTACTGACTGGGTTACTGACTGGGTTACTGACTGGATTACTGACTAGATTACTGACTGGATTACTGACTGGGTTACTGACTGGGTTACTGACTGGATTACTGACAGTAACATATTACTATAGTAACACGTTACAGTGTAGTATTAATTCATTAGTTTACTAAAGTTCACTACTAAATTATTGTTATTACTCCACCTTTAATGCTTGGATGTAATAATAATAATAATAATAATAATAATAATAATAATAATAATAATAATAATAATAATAATAATAATAATAATAATAATAATAATAATAATAATAAGATAGTGTATTTTCTATAAGGTGAACTGAAAAGACTTTAATTTCATGACAGTGAAACTGATATATGGATTAAATCTGTTAATATTTAATGACTGGAATTTAGACATTTATGTAATAATTTATACATTTATCTAATAATTTATACATTTATCTAATAATTTATACATTTATCTAATAATTTATACATTTATGTAATAATTTATACATTTATCTAATAATTTATACATTTATCTAATAATTTATACATTTATCTAATAATTTATACATTTATCTAATAATTTATACATTTATCTAATAATTTATACATTTATCTAATAATTTATACATTTATCTAATAATTTAGACATTTATCTAATAATTTAGACATTTATCTAATAATTTAGACATTTTAATTACATAATTTGGACTTATCTCAATTTACACTTTTTTAAAGTTTGATTTACTAGAATCAGAGTGTTTTGTCCCGTGTTCCAACTCACCAATGTTTATAGTTATTGTTAGTGTTTATCTTCACTTAATGTTCCTTATAATCCAGTTCACCTTATAGTGTGAAAATATAGTAAATAAATCATTAAAGTTAACATTGACACTGATTATTCATGGACACTCAGTACGTACTCCATCACATGTAGGACACTATGTTTACACATGATCATTTACAATTACACTAAAAGGAAAGAGGGGTGTTGGCCTAGTGTTGGCCTAGTGTTGGCCTAGTGTTGGCCTAGTGTTGGCCTAGTGTTGGCCTAGTGTTGGTCTCATGTTGGTCTACTGTTGACCTAGTGTTGGCCTAGTGTTGGCCTAGTGTTGGTCTCATGTTGGTCTAGTGTTGACCTAGTGTTGGCCTAGTGTTGGCCTAGTGTTGATTTAGTGTTGACCTAGTGTTGACCTCGTGTTGACCTAGTGTTGACCTAGTGTTGGTCTAGTGTTGACCTAGTGTTGGTCTCATGTTGGTCTAGTGTTGACCTAGTGTTGGCCTAGTGTTGATTTAGTGTTGGCCTAGTGTTGGTCTAGTGTTGACCTAGTGTTGGTCTCATGTTGGTCTAGTGTTGACCTAGTGTTGGCCTAGTGTTGATTTAGTGTTGGCCTAGTGTTGGTCTAGTGTTGGTCTAGTGTTGGTCTAGTGTTGATTTAGTGTTGGCCTAGTGTTGGTCTAGTGTTGGTCTAGTGTTGGCCTAGTGTTGATTTAGTGTTGGCCTAGTGTTGGTCTAGTGTTGGTCTAGTGTTGGTCTAGTGTTGACCTAGTGTTGGCCTAGTGTTGGCCTAGTGTTGGTCTAGTGTTGGTCTAGTGTTGGTCTAGTGTTGACCTAGTGTTGGTCTAGTGTTGATTTAGTGTTGGCCTAGTGTTGGTCTAGTGTTGGTCTAGTGTTGGCCTAGTGTTGATTTAGTGTTGGCCTAGTGTTGGTCTAGTGTTGGTCTAGTGTTGGTCTAGTGTTGACCTAGTGTTGGCCTAGTGTTGGCCTAGTGTTGGTCTAGTGTTGGTCTAGTGTTGGTCTAGTGTTGACCTAGTGTTGGTCTAGTGTTGGCCTAGTGTTGGTCTCATGTTGTCCTGACCAGTACCAGGAAACTGGACCACATCACACCCGTCCTCAAATCCTTACATGTTCTTCCTGTGGGTCAAAGGATAGAATTCTAAATCTTACTCCTGGTCTATAAAGAACTAAACGGCCTTGGACCCAAATCCATCCTAGACCTAGTGGTTCCATATGAAGCATCCAGAACCCTGAGGTCATAGGTCATCAGGAACAGGTTTACTGTGTGTTCCAAAGATAAGAACGAAACAAAGTGAAGCATCATTCTGTTACTCTGCTCCTAAACTGTGGAACAAACTACCTGGATACCTGAGGTCTGACAACAACTGTTAACTAGTGTTAACTACTGTTAACTACTGTTAATACCTGAGGTCTGACAACAACTGTTAACTACTGTTAACTACTGTTAACTAGTGTTAATACCTGAGGTCTGAGAACAACTGTTAACTACTGTTAACTAGTGTTAACTACTATTAACTAGTGTTAATACCTGAGGTCTGAGAACAACTGTTAACTACTGTTAACTAGTGTTAACTACTGTTAACTAGTGTTAATACCTGAGGTCTGAGAACAACTGTTAACTACTGTTAACTAGTGTTAACTAGTGTTAATACCTGAGGTCTGAGAACAACTGTTAACTACTGTTAACTAGTGTTAACTACTGTTAACTAGTGTTAATACCTGAGGTCTGAGAACAACTGTTAACTACTGTTAACTACTGTTAACTACTGTTAACTAGTGTTAATACCTGAGGTCTGAGAACAACTGTTAACTACTGTTAACTACTGTTAACTACTGTTAACTAGTGTTAATACCTGAGGTCTGAGAACAACTGTTAACTACTGTTAACTACTGTTAACTACTGTTAACTAGTGTTAATACCTGAGGTCTGAGAACAACTGTTAACTACTGTTAACTACTGTTAACTACTGTTAACTAGTGTTAATACCTGAGGTCTGACAACAACTGTTAACTACTGTTAACTACTGTTAACTAGTGTTAATACCTGAGGTCTGACAACAACTGTTAACTACTGTTAACTACTGTTAACTAGTGTTAATACCTGAGGTCTGACAACAACTGTTAACTACTGTTAACTACTGTTAACTAGTGTTAATACCTGAGGTCTGAGAACAACTGTTAACTACTGTTAACTAGTGTTAACTACTGTTAACTAGTGTTAATACCTGAGGTCTGAGAACAACTATTAACTAGTGTTAACTAGTGTTAACTAGTGTTAATACCTGAGGTCTGAGAACAACTGTTAACTACTGTTAATACCTGAGGTCTGAGAACAACTGTTAACTAGTGTTAACTAGTGTTAACTAGTGTTAATACCTGAGGTCTGAGAACAACTGTTAACTACTGTTAACTAGTGTTAACTAGTGTTAACTAGTGTTAATATCTGAGGTCTGACAACAACTCTCAGTTCATTTAAATCAGATGAAAACATTATTGTTCACTGGAGCTTTTACTTAGATTATTATTTGCTTTAAAATGTTTTTATGTCTTGATTTTAATTGTATTTTAATGAATCTTTATCATTTTAATTTTCTTCTGTTTCTATTTTTGTATAAAGAACTTTCAGTTGTCCTGTACATGAAATGTGATATACAAATACCTTTGCCTTGCCTAGTGTTGGCTTGTTTATTTGTTTGGATGTTTGTGTAGCGTATGTGTGTGGTTGTTGTTGCTCAGAACCCCCCCCACACACACACAGACCCTAGCTCCGCCCCCCAGAGACCCTAGCTCCGCCCTTGTACCAGTGACAGTTCCTCAGGTGTAACGTCATGGTTTAATCACAACAAGTGGATCATGTCTGTTTAATGGAGCCTTTGGCCACAATTACTACTGGACACTAGTGTTATAATGACACTAGTGTTATAATGACACTGGTGTTTTAATGACACTAGTGTTATAATGACACTAGTGTTATAATGACACTGGTGTTTTAATGACACTAGTGTTATAATGACACTAGTGTTATAATGACACTGGTGTTTTAATGACACTAGTGTTATAATGACACTAGTGTTATAATGACACTAGTGTTATAATGACACTAGTGTTATAATTACACTAGTGTTATAATGACACTGGTGTTTTAATGACACTAGTGTTATAATGACACTAGTGTTATAATGACACTGGTGTTTTAATGACACTAGTGTTATAATGACACTAGTGTTATAATGACACTAGTGTTATAATAACACTGGTGTTTTAATGACACTAGTGTTATAATGACACTAGTGTTATAATGACACTAGTGTTATAATAACACTGGTGTTTTAATGACACTAGTGTTATAATGACACTAGTGTTATAATGACACTGGTGTTTTAATGACACTAGTGTTATAATGACACTAGTGTTATAATGACACTGGTGTTTTAATGACACTAGTGTTATAATGACACTAGTGTTATAATGACACTGGTGTTTTAATGACACTAGTGTTATAATGACACTAGTGTTATAATGACACTGGTGTTATAATGACACTAGTGTTATAATGACACTGGTGTTATAATAACACTGGTGTTATAATGACACTGGTGTTATAATGACACGGGTGTGTTAATTACACTGGTGTTATAATGACACTAGTGTTTTAATGACACTGGTGTTATAATGACACTGGTGTGTTAATGACACTGTTCCTGGAGTTTCTTTTTTCTTTCCACAGTGTTGACTTTAACTCAGCAGACAGAGGAGCTGACCGTGGTTCTGATCCGATACTGTCTTTATTAAAGGTGAATAAACACATTAATATTAATACATGAGGAAAAGCAGCCAATGGTTCAATTCAATCATGTGGATTTTTATGGTCACATAAAAATATAGTATAGTGAACCAAATTAAATGACAGTGTTAGGGTTATTTTAATTTAATTTAATTTAATTTAATTCACTCAACTAGATGTTTTTATATGTGAACGATTTCAAAGTCAACGAAAAAGACAAAAGATCAAGTCTAATATTTTTAAATTCATTCAAGATTTAGGGATTTAAGGGATTTAAAGGAGACCCTCCCCCTGTCCTTAGAACCTCCCCCTGTCCTTAGAACCTCCCCCTGTCCTTAGACCCTCCTTCTGTCCTTAGACCCTCCCTCTGTCCTTAGACCCTCCCCCTGTCCTTAGACCCTCCCTCTGTCCTTAGACCCTCCCTCTGTCCTTAGACCCTCCCCCTGTCCTTAGACCCTCCCTCTGTCCTTAGACCCTCCCTCTGTCCTTAGACCCTCCCTCTGTCCTTAGACCCTCCCCCTGTCCTTAGACCCTCCCTCTGTCCTTAGACCCTCCTTCTGTCCTTAGACCCTCCCTCTGTCCTTAGACCCTCCCTCTGTCCTTAGACCCTCCCTCTGTCCTTAGACCCTCCCTCTGTCCTTAGACCCTCCCCCTGTCCTTAGACCCTCCCCCTGTCCTTAGACCCTCCCTCTGTCCTTAGACCCTCCCTCCGTCCAAACCCCAGTGGTAAAAACCAGACTTTGTCATTTGATTGTAGATTGCTGGGACATGGACACAGTGGTTGGATGTTTATGAAACTGTTTCAATGTTTAAACTTCACTAAAGCATTTAACACTGACATCAGCTGGTCTGCAGGAGCCATTTGGACTTTTTATCTCATAATCTGGACTGAACCTTATATATGAAAAACTTTCATTGACAGTTCACCTTATAGTCCAGTCCACCTTATAGTCCAGTCCACCTTATAGTCCAGTTCACTTTATAGTCCAGTTCACCTTATAGTCCAGTCCACCTTATAGTCCAGTTCACTTTATAGTCCAGTTCACCTTATAGTCCAGTCCACCTTATAGTCCAGTTCACTTTATAGTCCAGTTCACCTGATAGTCCAGTCCACCTTATAGTCCAGTTCACTTTATAGTCCAGTTCACCTTATAGTCCAGTCTACCTTATAGTCCAGTCCACCTTATAGTCCAGTTCACCTTATAGTCCAGTTCACCTTATAGTCCAGTCCACCTTATAGTCCAGTTCACCTTATAGTCCAGTCCACCTTATAGTCCAGTTCACCTTATAGTCCAGTTCACCTTATAGTCCAGTCCACCTTATAGTGTTTTCCACCTTATAGTCCAGTCCACCTTATAGTCCAGTCTACCTTATAGTCCAGTCCACCTTATAGTCCAGTCCACCTTATACTCCAGTTCACCTTATAGTCCAGTCCACCTTATAGTCCAGTTCACCTTATAGTCCAGTCCACCTTATAGTCCAGTTCACCTTATAGTCCAGTCCACCTTATATTCCAGTCCACTTTATAGTCCAGTTCACCTTATAATCCAGTCCACCTTATAGTGTTTTCCACCTTATAGTCCAGTCCACCTTATAGTCCAGTTCACCTTATAGTCCAGTCCACCTTATAGTGTTTTCCACCTTATAGTCCAGTTCACCTTATAGTCCAGTCTACCTTATAGTCCAGTCCACCTTATAGTCCAGTCCACCTTATAGTCCAGTTCACCTTATAGTCCAGTCCACCTTATAGTCCAGTTCACCTTATAGTCCAGTCCACCTTATAGTCCAGTTCACCTTATAGTCCAGTTCACCTTATAGTCCAGTCCACCTTATAGTGTTTTCCACCTTATAGTCCAGTTCACCTTATAGTCCAGTCTACCTTATAGTCCAGTCCACCTTATAGTCCAGTCCACCTTATAGTCCAGTCCACCTTATACTCCAGTTCACCTTATAGTCCAGTTCACCTTATAGTCCAGTCCACCTTATACTCCAGTCCACCTTATAGTGTTTTCCACCTTATAGTCCAGTCCACCTCATAGTCCAGTCCACCTCATAGTCCAGTTCACCTTATAGTCCAGTCCACCTTATAGTCCAGTTCACCTTATAGTCCAGTCCACTTTATAGTCCAGTTCACCTTATAGTCCAGTCCACTTTATAGTCCAGTCCACCTCGTAGTCCAGTCCACCTTATAGTCCAGTCCACTTTATAGTCCAGTTCACCTTATAGTCCAGTCTACCTTATAGTCCAGTCCACCTTATAGTCCAGTTCACCTTATAGTCCAGTTCACCTTATAGTCCAGTCCACCTTATAGTCCAGTTCACCTTATAGTCCAGTCCACCTTATAGTCCAGTTCACCTTATAGTCCAGTTCACCTTATAGTCCAGTCCACCTTATAGTGTTTTCCACCTTATAGTCCAGTCCACCTTATAGTCCAGTCTACCTTATAGTCCAGTCCACCTTATAGTCCAGTCCACCTTATACTCCAGTTCACCTTATAGTCCAGTCCACCTTATAGTCCAGTTCACCTTATAGTCCAGTCCACCTTATAGTCCAGTTCACCTTATAGTCCAGTCCACCTTATATTCCAGTCCACTTTATAGTCCAGTTCACCTTATAATCCAGTCCACCTTATAGTGTTTTCCACCTTATAGTCCAGTCCACCTTATAGTCCAGTTCACCTTATAGTCCAGTCCACCTTATAGTGTTTTCCACCTTATAGTCCAGTTCACCTTATAGTCCAGTCTACCTTATAGTCCAGTCCACCTTATAGTCCAGTCCACCTTATAGTCCAGTTCACCTTATAGTCCAGTCCACCTTATAGTCCAGTTCACCTTATAGTCCAGTCCACCTTATAGTCCAGTTCACCTTATAGTCCAGTTCACCTTATAGTCCAGTCCACCTTATAGTGTTTTCCACCTTATAGTCCAGTTCACCTTATAGTCCAGTCTACCTTATAGTCCAGTCCACCTTATAGTCCAGTCCACCTTATAGTCCAGTCCACCTTATACTCCAGTTCACCTTATAGTCCAGTTCACCTTATAGTCCAGTCCACCTTATACTCCAGTCCACCTTATAGTGTTTTCCACCTTATAGTCCAGTCCACCTCATAGTCCAGTCCACCTCATAGTCCAGTTCACCTTATAGTCCAGTCCACCTTATAGTCCAGTTCACCTTATAGTCCAGTCCACTTTATAGTCCAGTTCACCTTATAGTCCAGTCCACTTTATAGTCCAGTCCACCTCGTAGTCCAGTCCACCTTATAGTCCAGTCCACCTTATAGTGTTTTCCACCTTATAGTCCAGTCCACCTTATAGTCCAGTCCACCTCATAGTCCAGTCCACCTCATAGTCCAGTTCACCTTATAGTCCAGTCCACCTTATAGTCCAGTCCACCTTATAGTCCAGACATTTGAGATTAAATATTTTATTACATAATAAAGAATGATTTAAATGTTGCAAAAACACAATAACTCATCTTCACTAAAGTTACTGTGTTTATAATTTGTAGGACAGAATGTTGTACAGACTAGGAGGGGTCATGTGGGTCATGTGTGGATTCCACTATAGACAGAAGGGAAATCAAACAGCATAGACTTTACCTTTCACACCAGCAGCTGCTCCTCAGCTCAGGGACATTCCAGATCAATCTTCTTCTTCTTCAGTGGTGTTTGTTAAACCATCTATAGGTTCATTACTGCCACCAACTGGACCAGAGACGAGACACAACTAACAACAACCTTAACTTTAACCCAACTGGACCAGAGATGAGACACAACTAACAACAACCTTAACTTTAACCCAACTGGACCAGAGATGAGACACAACTAACAACAACCTTAACCTTAACCCAACTGGACCAGAGACGAGACACAACTAACAACAACCTTAACCTTAACCCAACTGGACCAGAGACGAGACACAACTAACAACAACCTTAACCTTAACCCAACTGGACCAGAGACGAGACACAACTAACAACAACCTTAACCTTAACCCAACTGGACCAGAGACGAGACACAACTAACAACAACCTTAACCCAACTGGACCAGAGATGAGACACAACTAACAACAACCTTAACCCAACTGGACCAGAGATGAGACACAACTAACAACAACCTTAACCCAACTGGACCAGAGATGAGACACAACTAACAACAACCTTAACCCAACTGGACCAGAGATGAGACACAACTAACAACAACCTTAACCCAACTGGACCAGAGATGAGACACAACTAACAACAACCTTAACTTTAACCCAACTGGACCAGAGATGAGACACAACTACCAACAACCTTAACCTTAACCCAACTGGACCAGAGACAAGACACAACTAACAACAACCTGAACCCAACTGGATCAGAGATGAGACACAACTAACAACAACCTTAACCTTAACCCAACTGGACCAGAGATGAGACACAACTACCAACAACCTTAACCTTAACCCAACTGGACCAGAGACAAGACACAACTAACAACAACCTGAACCCAACTGGATCAGAGATGAGACACAACTAACAACAACCTTAACCTTAACCCAACTGGATCAGAGATGAGACACAACTAACAACAACCTTAACCCAACTGGACCAGAGACGAGACACAACTAACAACAACCTTAACCTTAACCCAACTGGATCAGAGACGAGACACAACTAACAACAACCTTAACCCAACTGGACCAGAGATGAGACACAACTAACAACAACCTTAACCCAACTGGACCAGAGATGAGACACAACTAACAACAACCTTAACCTTAACCCAACTGGACCAGAGACGAGACACAACTAACAACAACCTTAACTTTAACCCAACTGGACCAGAGACGAGACACAACTAACAACAACCTTAACCTTAACCCAACTGGATCAGAGACGAGACACAACTAACAACAACCTTAACCCAACTGGATCAGAGATGAGACACAACTAACAACAACCTTAACCCAACTGGACCAGAGATGAGACACAACTAACAACAACCTTAACCCAACTGGACCAGAGATGAGACACAACTAACAACAACCTTAACCCAACTGGACCAGAGATGAGACACAACTAACAACAACCTTAACCCAACTGGACCAGAGATGAGACACAACTAACAACAACCTTAACCCAACTGGACCAGAGATGAGACACAACTAACAACAACCTTAACTTTAACCCAACTGGACCAGAGATGAGACACAACTACCAACAACCTTAACCTTAACCCAACTGGACCAGAGACAAGACACAACTAACAACAACCTGAACCCAACTGGATCAGAGATGAGACACAACTAACAACAACCTTAACCTTAACCCAACTGGACCAGAGACGAGACACAACTACCAACAACCTTAACCTTAACCCAACTGGACCAGAGACAAGACACAACTAACAACAACCTGAACCCAACTGGATCAGAGATGAGACACAACTAACAAACACCTTAACCTTAACCCAACTGGATCAGAGATGAGACACAACTAACAACAACCTTAACCCAACTGGACCAGAGACGAGACACAACTAACAACAACCTTAACCCAACTGGACCAGAGATGAGACACAACTAACAACAACCTTAACCCAACTGGACCAGAGATGAGACACAACTAACAACAACCTTAACCTTAACCCAACTGGACCAGAGACGAGACACAACTAACAACAACCTTAACTTTAACCCAACTGGACCAGAGACGAGACACAACTAACAACAACCTTAACCTTAACCCAACTGGATCAGAGACGAGACACAACTAACAACAACCTTAACCCAACTGGATCAGAGATGAGACACAACTAACAACAACCTTAACCCAACTGGACCAGAGATGAGACACAACTAACAACAACCTTAACCCAACTGGACCAGAGACGAGACACAACTAACAACAACCTTAACCCATGTCATCATTTAATGATGTAATATTATGTGGAGCAGACTGACCTAACGTCCTTTCCTTCTTTAGTTTCTTCTTCTAATTTATCCACATGTTCCACTGGTTCTAATGAGAACAAAAAAAGTCAATGTTCTGTTTTAAAATACAGGCTCCACCCACCCAAAATAAACCTTTATTATAAGTTTATTTTATTTGAAATGCTCTTCTCCACCTGCAGGTTTGAACAATCAGCAGTAACCTTTGACCTTTGACCTCCTAGAACAGTCAGACCAGACTGAGCAGTAGAGTTTTAACCCTTGTATTATGTTTAAAATGTTTATATTGATTATGTTGTGGGTCATTTTGACCCTCACTGTACGAATCCATTCAAAGCAGTAAAAAAAAAAGTTTATTTTTAACTATTTAAAAACACAACATCACTTTATTCCTGAACAGATTCTGCTGGAATGAAAACAAAAAAAACTAAAGCAAGAGTTTATTTAGAAAAACTTACTCCAGTTTTATAAAGTTCAACTTCTCCCTCAGTTTGAGTGCAGATGTTGGTGGGCGGGGCTTTTCAGAGTCATTATGTTTTAACACTGAACTGTATTTGACTCTTATCAGTGTTGAA
>CM035784.1:29075198-29085198 GCA_020466265.1 Siphamia tubifer
AATAAACCTGTTAATAATACTGTAATAAACCTGTTAATAATACTGTAATAAACCTGTTAATAATACTGTAATAAACCTGTTAATAATACTGTAATAAACCTGTTAATAATACTGTAATAAACCTGTTAATAATACTGTAATAAACCTGTTAATAATACTGTAATAAACCTGTTAATAATACTGTAATAAACCTGTTAATAATACTGTAATAAACCTGTTAATAATACTGTAATAAACCTGTTAATAATACTGTAATAAACCTGTTAATAATACTGTAATAAACCTGTTAATAATACTGTAATAAACCTGTTAATAATACTATAATAAACCTGTTAATAATACTGTAATAAACCTGTTAATAATACTGTAATAAACCTGTTAATAATACTGTAATAAACCTGTTAATAATACTGTAATAAACCTGTTAATAATACTGTAATAAACCTGTTAATAATACTGTAATAAACCTGTTAATAATACTGTAATAAACCTGTTAATAATACTGTAATAAACCTGTTAATAATACTGTAATAAACCTGTTAATAATACTGTAATAAACCTGTTAATAATACTGTAATAAACCTGTTAATAATACTGTAATAAACCTGTTAATAATACTGTAATAAACCTGTTAATAATACTGTAATAAACCTGTTAATAATACTATAATAAACCTGTTAATAATACTGTAATAAACCTGTTAATAATACTGTAATAAACCTTAGACTTAGACTTCCTTTATTGTCATTGCACAAGAATAAACACAACAGTGGAATTTTTGGCAACGAGACGTCGTTGCTTGGCTTCTGGAGCACACATACTGAATAAATAAGTAAAAGTAAAAAACAGCTAAGGAACAGAGTAAAACAGAATGAATGGTGCAAAAACAGAGTAATTAGTGCAAATAAAAAAAAATTTTAGCAGCTGGGGGGTGGGGGTTGTTTCACAACCAGGAGGTAGATTTCTGTCCATTTTATGGATAAGTGCACTGAGAGTATATTGTCCATGAGGTAGATGAATGTGTGTGTGGCAGAGTCCTGCACGGGTTCGGGTACCCGCGGGTGACCCGTGGGTGAACCGCAGATTTTCACGAAACGGGTGAAAAATGGTGTGCTGTGTCGGATACGGGTTCGGTTCGTGTCGGACGTGGGTGATCGCGGGTCTAATTTGCGGTTCATAGGCTAAAAACTGCTCTTTCGTTTGGACTTGTATAGATGCCTCCTGTCGGCTTCCTTCCTGATGCGTTTTTCAAGCGTGTGTGTGTGTGTGTGTGTGTGTGTGCGCGCGCGCGCGAGCTCACGGATAAATATAGTTTTTGAATTTATTATTTGTCTGCTCCTGTTTAACAACATTTTTATTTGGCTCTGCCTTGGCTACGTCACTGTTCAGTATATTCGTGGCAATACATTTTGTATTTAAGTTTGACATTTTGTATTTAAGCTGACATTTTCTTCCGGGTTCGGGTCGCATATCGGGTTCATTTATAGCGGGTCGGTTCGGGTGCGGATTTGTAATTTTTTTTTGGTCGGAAAACGGGTCGGATACGGGTTTGAACATGACGGGTACGGGCGGTTGCGGTATGTCAAAATCAGAACCGTGCAGGACTCTGGTGTGTGGGTGGTTGTTATTTGTCATTCAGCAGTCTGGTGGCCAGGGGGAAGTAACTATTCCTGAATCTGGCCGTTCTGCAGCGGATGCTGCGGAATCTTCTGCCAGATGCCATGCAAGTGAACAGTCTGTGCTGGGGATGAGTGGGGTCAGAGAGGATCCGGTGGGCTCTGGATATGCAGCGGCTCTCTGCTATGTCTTGGATTGTGGGGAGCGGGGCCCCGATGATCTTCTCCGCCGTCCTCACCACCCTCCGCAGAGACTTCCAGTCTGAGGCCCTGCAGCTCCCGGACCCCGACGGAGATGCAGCTGGTCAGCAGGGTCTCTATTGTCCCTCTGTAGAAGGTGGTTAGGAAGGGGGGGGGGGCTCTTCTCAGCCGTCGCAGGAAGTGCAGGCGCTGCTGTGCCTTCTTCGCCAGGGAGGAAGTGTGGAGTGACCAACTGAGGTCATCTGTGATCTGCACCCCCAGGTACTTGGTTGTGCTCACGATTTCCACCGCTGTGTCATTGATGTGGAGGGGTGTGTGGCTGGGTCTGGATCTCCTGAAGTCTACGATGATCTCCTTCGTTTTGTCGACATTCAGGACCAGGTTGTTCACCTTACACCAGTCTACAAGATGTTGCACTTCCTCCCTGTAAGCCAGTTCCTTATCGTCCTGAATGAGACCCACAACTGTTGTGTCGTCCGCGTACTTCAGGATGTGGTTGCTGCTGTACCTGGGGCGACAGTCGTGGGTCATCAGAGTGAATAGCAGGGGGCTCAGAACGCATCCCTGGGGGGAGCCGGTGCTCAGGGAGATGACACTGGATGTATTCTTGCCCACTCGGACAGACTGGGTTCTGTCAGTGAGGGAGTCCAGCAACCAGTTGCAGAGGGATGTTCTGAGACCCAGGGGCTCCAACTTGTCAATCAGGTCCTGGGGGATGATTGTATTAAAAGCGCTGCTGAAGTCCAAGAACAGCATCCGTACATGGGTGTTCCTCTCCTCCAGGTGCTCCAGGCTCAGGTGGAGAGCAGCGGAGATGGCATCCTCAGTGGAGCGGTTTTGCTGGTATGCATATTGGTGGGGGTCAAATGATGGGGGGAGTATGGAGATGATGTGGTCTTTCACAACCCTCTCGAAGCACTTCATGATGATGGGTGTGAGTGCAACGGGGCGAAGGTCGTTAAGGCATGTGACGGCTGGTTTCTTGGGCACTGGGATTATTGTGGCTGACTTGAAACATGGGGGGACGACAGCCTGGTTCAGCGAGATGTTGAAAATGTCCGTGAGCACATGGGCCAGCTGGTCTGCACATTCCTTTATCAGCCGTCCTGGAATGTTGTCCGGGCCTGCAGCTTTCCGTACATTAACCTTCCTCAGGGCTCTCCGCACTGCAGTGGTTTCGAGCCTGAGTGCCTGCTCGTCGGGGTGGAGGGTGGCTTTCCTTGCTGGTCTATTGTTCAGAGCCTCAAACCTTCCAAAGAAGCTGTTCAGCTCATTTAGGAAGCCAATGTCGTCCTGACAGGGTGTGGCTGTGGCTTTGTGGTCCGTGACAGTCTGGATGCCCTGCCACAGTTGTCGGGTGTTTTTGGGGTCTAGGAAGAAGCCTTGTATCTTCTGACTGTAGGCGCGCTTTGCTCCTCTGATGGCCCGGTTCAGGTTCGCCCTCGCTGATCTGAGTGCCGTCGCATCACCAGTTTTGAATGCAGCATTACGCTCCTTCAGTCTATCCCGCATCTCCTTGGTCATCCAAGGCTTCTGGTTGGCCCGGGTGACAATAGTCCTGGTGACTGTAACCCTCTCCATGCACCATTCTATGTAGCTGAGCACAGATGCAGCGTACTCACCCACGCCGGTATTCTGGTTGTCTGTTGTGGCCTCCTTGAATATGCTCCATTCAGTGCACTCAAAGCAGTCCTTCACTGCAGACATGGCTCCCTCAGGCCACCCTCTCACCTTCTTTACTGCAGGCTTTTCTCTGATGAGCAAGGGCTGGTATGCAGGAATTAGCATAACAGAGAGGTGGTCTGAGGAACCAAGGTGGGGGCGGGGTGCTGCTCTGAATGCATTCTTGATGTTAGTGTTTACCCGATCCAGTATATTATCCCCTCTCGTGGCAAAATCCACATGCTGGTGAAAGTTTGGTAGTACTGTCTTCATGTTGGCCTGGTTAAAGTCCCCAGCAACAATGAAAACTCCCTCCAGGTGTGCGGATTGCATGCCGCTGATGGCACGGTTGAGGACCTTGAGGGCCTGTTTACAGTTAGCACTGGGTGGTATGTACACAGCTACCGTGATGACACCGGTAAATTCACGGGGCAGGTAGAAGGGTCTGCATCTCACAATCATAAATTCTATGTCTGTACAGCAGTGACTGGAGACCAGAGTAGTGTTGTTACACCAGCTATTGTTAGTGTAGATGCAAACACCCCCCCCCCGGGTTTTACCTGTGAGAGCTTGGCTTCTGTCCGACCTGAATGTTGTTAGCCCCTCCAGGCTAATAGCAGTGTCCGGGATAGAAGGGGTGAGCCACGTCTCCGTGAAAATCAGAATGCAGCAGTTTTTTGTCTCCTGTTTTGAATTAATCCAGTTTATTCTCCAGGGAGCGTACATTTACAAATAGGATTGATGGAAGCGGCGATCGGAACGGGTTAGCTCTTAGCTTAGCTGTGCATCCGCCCCAGCAGCTGCGCTTCTGCCTCCTCTCACACCGCCTCCGACGTCTTCGAGGGCGGACTCTTCTGGGCGGGGGCTTCGCTGCTTTGTAGGCCTCTGGATCCGATCGGCATAGCAGATCGAGTTTATGTAGAACGGTCTGCGTATCCGGGCGTACAAAATCTACGTCCGTAACAATTTGCCTCAAACTGTTTATATCCTTCCAGTCATACACTATTCTTGCACCTTTTCGCTGGGTTGCTGGTGCTAAAAGCGCTGGTCTAGATGGCGAAATTACTGATAAAGTAGTTGTTTTTCCGGGAGCCGAAGAAGCCGCAGCCGAACAGGGCGCCGCCATTTTGTATATAAACCTGTTAATAATACTGTAATAAACCTGTTAATAATACTGTAATAAACCTGTTAATAATACTGTAATAAACCTGTTAATAATACTATAATAAACCTGTTAATAATACTGTAATAAACCTGTTAATAATACTGTAATAAACCTGTTAATAATACTGTAATAAACCTGTTAATAATACTGTAATAAACCTGTTAATAATACTGTAATAAACCTGTTAATAATACTGTAATAAACCTGTTAATAATACTGTAATAAACCTGTTAATAATACTGTAATAAACCTGTTAATAATACTATAATAAACCTGTTAATAATACTGTAATAAACCTGTTAATAATACTGTAATAAATTAAACCTGTCATGTAAACAGGAAGTGAAACGTGTCCTGTAAAAAGGAAGTTAAAACTGTAATGTAAACAGGAAGTTAAACCTGTCCTGTAAACAGGAAGTTAAAACTGTAATGTAAACAGGAAGTTAAACCTGTCCTGTAAACAGGAAGTTAAAACTGTCATGTAAACAGGAAGTTAAACCTGTCCTGTAAACAGGAAGTTAAATCTGTCCTGTAAACAGGAAGTTGAATCTGTCATGTAAACAGGAAGTTAAACCTGTCATGTAAACAGGAAGTTAAACCTGTCATGTAAACAAGAAGTTAAACCTGTCATGTAAACAGGAAGTTAAACCTGTCCTGTAAACAGGAAGTTAAACCTGTCATGTAAACAGGAAGTTAAAACTGTAATATAAACAGGACATTAAAACTGTAATGTAAACAGGACATTAAACCTGTCATGTAAACAGGAAGTTAAACCTGTCATGTAAACAGGAAGTTAAACCTGTCATGTAAACAGGAAGTTAAAACTGTAATATAAACAGGACGTTAAAACTGTAATGTAAACAGGACATTAAACCTGTCATGTAAACAGGAAGTTAAACCTGTCATGTAAACAGGAAGTTAAACCTGTCATGTAAACAGGAAGTTAAAACTGTCATCTAAACAGGAAGTTAAACCTGTCATGTAAACAGGAAGTTAAACCTGTCATGTAAACAGGAAGTTAAACTTGTCATGTAAACAGGAAGTTAAACCTGTCATGTAAACAGGAAGTTAAACCTGTCATGTAAACAGGAAGTTAAACCTGTCCTGTAAACAGGAAGTTAAATCTGTCATGTAAACAGGAAGTTAAACCTGTCATGTAAACAGGAAGTTAAAACTGTCATGTAAACAGGAAGTTAAACCTGTCATGTAAACAGGAAGTTAAACCTGTCCTGTAAACAGGAAGTTAAATCTGTCCTGTAAACAGGAAGTTAAATCTGTCATGTAAACAGGAAGTTAAACCTGTCATGTAAACAGGAAGTTAAAACTGTCATGTAAACAAGAAGTTAAACCTGTCATGTAAACAGGAAGTTAAACCTGTCATGTAAACAGGAAGTTAAACCTGTCCTGTAAACAGGAAGTTAAACCTGTCCTGTAAACAGGAAGTTAAATCTGTCCTGTAAACAGGAAGTTAAATCTGTCATGTAAACAGGAAGTTAAACCTGTCATGTAAACAGGAAGTTAAAACTGTCATGTAAACAAGAAGTTAAACCTGTCATGTAAACAGGAAGTTAAACCTGTCCTGTAAACAGGAAGTTAAACCTGTCCTGTAAACAGGAAGTTAAATCTGTCATGTAAACAGGAAGTTAAACCTGTCATGTAAACAGGAAGTTAAACCTGTCATGTAAACAGGAAGTTAAACCTGTCCTGTAAACAGGAAGTTAAACCTGTCATGTAAACAGGAAGTTAAACCTGTCATGTAAACAAGAAGTTAAACCTGTCATGTAAACAGGAAGTTAAACCTGTCCTGTAAACAAGAAGTTAAACCTGTCATGTAAACAGGAAGTTAAACCTGTCATGTAAACAGGAAGTTAAAACTGTCATGTAAACAAGAAGTTAAACCTGTCATGTAAACAAGAAGTTAAACCTGTCGTGTAAACAGGAAGTTAAAACTGTCATGTAAACAAGAAGTTAAACCTGTCATGTAAACAGGAAGTTAAACCTGTCCTGTAAACAGGAAGTTAAACCTGTCCTGTAAACAGGAAGTTAAACCTGTCCTGTAAACAGGAAGTTAAACCTGTCATGTAAACAGGAAGTTAAAACTGTAATATAAACAGGACATTAAAACTGTAATGTAAACAGGACATTAAACCTGTCATGTAAACAGGAAGTTAAACCTGTCATGTAAACAGGAAGTTAAACCTGTCATGTAAACAGGAAGTTAAAACTGTAATATAAACAGGACGTTAAAACTGTAATGTAAACAGGACATTAAACCTGTCATGTAAACAGGAAGTTAAACCTGTCATGTAAACAGGAAGTTAAACCTGTCATGTAAACAGGAAGTTAAAACTGTCATCTAAACAGGAAGTTAAACCTGTCATGTAAACAGGAAGTTAAACCTGTCATGTAAACAGGAAGTTAAACTTGTCATGTAAACAGGAAGTTAAACCTGTCATGTAAACAGGAAGTTAAACCTGTCATGTAAACAGGAAGTTAAACCTGTCCTGTAAACAGGAAGTTAAATCTGTCATGTAAACAGGAAGTTAAACCTGTCATGTAAACAGGAAGTTAAAACTGTCATGTAAACAAGAAGTTAAACCTGTCATGTAAACAGGAAGTTAAACCTGTCATGTAAACAGGAAGTTAAACCTGTCCTGTAAACAGGAAGTTAAACCTGTCCTGTAAACAGGAAGTTAAATCTGTCCTGTAAACAGGAAGTTAAATCTGTCATGTAAACAGGAAGTTAAACCTGTCATGTAAACAGGAAGTTAAAACTGTCATGTAAACAAGAAGTTAAACCTGTCATGTAAACAGGAAGTTAAACCTGTCCTGTAAACAGGAAGTTAAACCTGTCCTGTAAACAGGAAGTTAAACCTGTCCTGTAAACAGGAAGTTAAACCTGTCATGTAAACAGGAAGTTAAAACTGTCATGTAAACAGGAAGTTAAACCTGTCCTGTAAACAGGAAGTTAAACCTGTCATGTAAACAGGAAGTTAAAACTGTCATGTAAACAGGAAGTTAAACCTGTCATGTAAACAGGAAGTTAAACCTGTCCTGTAAACAGGAAGTTAAATCTGTCCTGTAAACAGGAAGTTAAATCTGTCATGTAAACAGGAAGTTAAACCTGTCATGTAAACAGGAAGTTAAACCTGTCCTGTAAACAAGAAGTTAAACCTGTCATGTAAACAGGAAGTTAAACCTGTCATGTAAACAGGAAGTTAAAACTGTCATGTAAACAAGAAGTTAAACCTGTCATGTAAACAAGAAGTTAAACCTGTCATGTAAACAGGAAGTTAAAACTGTCATGTAAACAAGAAGTTAAACCTGTCATGTAAACAGGAAGTTAAACCTGTCCTGTAAACAGGAAGTTAAACCTGTCCTGTAAACAGGAAGTTAAACCTGTCCTGTAAACAGGAAGTTAAACCTGTCATGTAAACAGGAAGTTAAAACTGTAATATAAACAGGACATTAAAACTGTAATGTAAACAGGACATTAAACCTGTCATGTAAACAGGAAGTTAAACCTGTCATGTAAACAGGAAGTTAAACCTGTCATGTAAACAGGAAGTTAAAACTGTAATATAAACAGGACGTTAAAACTGTAATGTAAACAGGACATTAAACCTGTCATGTAAACAGGAAGTTAAACCTGTCATGTAAACAGGAAGTTAAACCTGTCATGTAAACAGGAAGTTAAAACTGTCATCTAAACAGGAAGTTAAATCTGTCATGTAAACAGGAAGTTAAACCTGTCATGTAAACAGGAAGTTAAACTTGTCATGTAAACAGGAAGTTAAATCTGTCATGTAAACAGGAAGTTAAACCTGTCATGTAAACAGGAAGTTAAAACTGTCATGTAAACAGGAAGTTAAACCTGTCATGTAAACAGGAAGTTAAACCTGTCCTGTAAACAGGAAGTTAAATCTGTCCTGTAAACAGGAAGTTAAATCTGTCATGTAAACAGGAAGTTAAACCTGTCATGTAAACAGGAAGTTAAAACTGTCATGTAAACAAGAAGTTAAACCTGTCATGTAAACAGGAAGTTAAACCTGTCATGTAAACAGGAAGTTAAACCTGTCCTGTAAACAGGAAGTTAAACCTGTCCTGTAAACAGGAAGTTAAATCTGTCCTGTAAACAGGAAGTTAAATCTGTCATGTAAACAGGAAGTTAAACCTGTCATGTAAACAGGAAGTTAAAACTGTCATGTAAACAAGAAGTTAAACCTGTCATGTAAACAGGAAGTTAAACCTGTCCTGTAAACAGGAAGTTAAACCTGTCCTGTAAACAGGAAGTTAAACCTGTCCTGTAAACAGGAAGTTAAACCTGTCATGTAAACAGGAAGTTAAAACTGTCATGTAAACAGGAAGTTAAACCTGTCCTGTAAACAGGAAGTTAAATCTGTCATGTAAACAGGAAGTTAAACCTGTCATGTAAACAGGAAGTTAAACCTGTCATGTAAACAGGAAGTTAAACCTGTCCTGTAAACAGGAAGTTAAACCTGTCATGTAAACAGGAAGTTAAACCTGTCATGTAAACAAGAAGTTAAACCTGTCATGTAAACAGGAAGTTAAACCTGTCCTGTAAACAAGAAGTTAAACCTGTCATGTAAACAGGAAGTTAAACCTGTCATGTAAACAGGAAGTTAAAACTGTCATGTAAACAAGAAGTTAAACCTGTCATGTAAACAAGAAGTTAAACCTGTCATGTAAACAGGAAGTTAAAACTGTCATGTAAACAAGAAGTTAAACCTGTCATGTAAACAGGAAGTTAAACCTGTCCTGTAAACAGGAAGTTAAACCTGTCCTGTAAACAGGAAGTTAAACCTGTCCTGTAAACAGGAAGTTAAACCTGTCATGTAAACAGGAAGTTAAAACTGTCATGTAAACAGGAAGTTAAACCTGTCCTGTAAACAGGAAGTTAAATCTGTCATGTAAACAGGAAGTTAAACCTGTCATGTAAACAGGAAGTTAAACCTGTCATGTAAACAGGAAGTTAAACCTGTCCTGTAAACAGGAAGTTAAACCTGTCATGTAAACAGGAAGTTAAACCTGTCATGTAAACAAGAAGTTAAACCTGTCATGTAAACAGGAAGTTAAACCTGTCCTGTAAACAAGAAGTTAAACCTGTCATGTAAACAGGAAGTTAAACCTGTCATGTAAACAGGAAGTTAAAACTGTCATGTAAACAAGAAGTTAAACCTGTCATGTAAACAAGAAGTTAAACCTGTCATGTAAACAGGAAGTTAAAACTGTCATGTAAACAAGAAGTTAAACCTGTCATGTAAACAGGAAGTTAAACCTGTCATGTAAACAGGAAGTTAAACCTGTCCTGTAAACAGGAAGTTAAACCTGTCCT
>CM035784.1:29092698-29107428 GCA_020466265.1 Siphamia tubifer
TTGGATAAAGGAAAATCCGCATAAAACCCCAAATAAATCACCACTTCAAATAAGTGCATCTGAGCAACGAAAGGAAATGAAACACGTGGAACAAGTTCCTGATGAAGAGGGTGAAGATTTGTCTGTTTGCCCTCGACTATCTGTTCCAGATCCTCAGAATGAACTACAGCCCAGTGACAGTGTCTCAAATGCAACCAAAAGATCACACTCACATTTATCATTGTCCTCAGCCTCACGTTCATCTGCTTGCTTAAAAATGGAAGCAAACCTTGCAATGTTGGCAGTAAAACAAAAAACATTAAAGGAAAAGCATGCATTGGATGAAGAGGAGTTAAAGCTACGCAAAAGAAGAGAGAAGCTTTTATTGGAAACTGAAATTGCTGAGGAAATGGCAAAACTAAGTGTTATAAAATCAAAGGGCAGCATTGTCAGTAAATCAAGGTCAAAGGCTTCAGATGGGATGAACTCGTATTGTGAAAAGACACATTTAAAACAAGAACTTAATGTCAACGCCACAGAATTTGCCCCATCAATTCCAGTTGAACCAAAATCCAAGGCAAATGAAACCTCACAAATGGCTGTGAGGCCAAAGGTCACTCACTTTCCTGATAAAGAAAATATCCCAGGTCCGTCATATATGCTCCAACGTTACCTAATAGCTCCTGAAGATCCTGCGACTGTTATACAAACTGACTCATCACAGAATGACAGTATGCTTGACATAATGAGAAAACAAAATGAAATTACAACAATGTTAATGCAACAACAATGCCTCTCAGCCCTCCCAAAAAGAGAAATTCCCATTTTCGATGGCAATCCACTCAAATACCATTCATTCATGAAAGCATTTGAAAATGGAGTTGAGCGAAACACTCATAACAACTGTGATAGACTTTATTTCCTGGAACAGTACACCAAAGGCCATGCAAAGGAGCTGGTGAGGAGCTGCCAGCACATCGAGTCAACCAGAGGATACCAGAGGGCGAAGGCTCTACTGAAAGAACATTATGGTAATGAACACAAAGTGGCAGCAGCATACATGGAAAGAGCATTGGCATGGCCTCCTATCAGAGCTGAGGATAGGAAGGCCCTACAGGAGTACAGCCTCTTTCTACGTGGATGCTGCAATGCTATGGAGGACGTGCAGTATTTAACTGATCTGGACACCCCAACGAACATGGTAGAAATCATCAGAAAAGTGCCGTACAAATTCCGAGAGGGTTGGAGGAGACATGCATGTGAACTACAAGAAAACCACAATAGGAGAGCACGGTTTGTAGACATTGCCAATTATATTGAAAAAGAAGCAAAAATCTTAACAGACCCCGTGTTTGGCAATATTCAGGACACCACTGGATTCACCCAACAAATCAAACACAAACCTCATCATCGCTCCAGCATCAGGGGAGCCAGCTTCGCTACCACAGTGGATTCTGTTGAGAGAACAGTTCAATCTGTGACTAAAGCTATGGACACAAAACCATCAGCCAAACGACTCTGTCCTTGCTGCACTGCAGAACACACATTGGATGTGTGTGCACGGTTGGGAAAAATGACGCACAAAGAGAAGATTAACTTCCTGAAGGAGAACGGCGCTTGTTTTCGCTGTTTGTGTATAGGGCACATTAGCAAATATTGCCAAAGGAAGATCTCTTGCGCAAGGTGTGGGCAAAGACACCCGACTGTGCTCCATAGGGATAGTGCATCAACTACAGAGAGAAGCGTTCAAGTTACAGTGGACGGCACTCTAGTTTCCAGTGGACTTACAGGGGCTGGTGAGATGGAATGCAAGCTTCCTATTGTGCCAGTCCAAGTGAAAGCTAAGAAGGGAAATAAAATCATCCTTACGTATGCCTTTCTGGATCCAGGAAGCACAGCAGTCTTCTGTACTGAGAGCCTGAAGCAGAAGCTCAATTTGTCAGGAAAGAGAGCTAACATTCTTCTCAGGACCATGGGGCAGGAAAAGATGGTCAGTAGCCACATCATGCCAAAGCTGGAGGTGGCAGCGCTTGAAGACGACCATTTTATTGAATTACCAAAGGCATACACTCAACTGTCTATGCCGGTACACAAAACAAACATACCCACAAATAAGGATCTGACAAGGTGGCCATATTTAAAACACATCTCATTACCACAGATTGAGGCTGGAATTGATTTGCTGATTGGAACAAATGTCCCACAAGCCATGGAACCACTGGAAGTCATCCGCAGTGAGCACAATGGACCTTATGCTGTAAGGACGGCGTTGGGCTGGACAGTAAATGGACCACTAACAGGAAATGGTGGACAGGCCAATTACTGTGAGCAGGCAGTGACTGTGAATCGTGTGTCCATTGTAAATTTGGATGAACTATGGCATCAGCAATTTAAGATGGATTTTCCAGAATCTGCTGTAGAGGAACAAGTGGGTCCATCCAGAGAAGACCTGAGGTTCATGGACATGGTGACTAACTCAGCCAGAAACATCAATGGTCATTATCAGGTAGCCCTGCCTTTGAAAAATCTGAACCTCAGCATGCCAAATAACAGGAAAGCAGTTGAACAACGTCAAAGCCATTTGAAAAGAAGGCTCCACAGGGATCCAGTGTTTTATAAAGAGTATAATACCTTTATTAATGATCTGCTGGACAAAGGTTATGCTGAAAGAGTTCCTGACGCGGAGCTTGACAGAAGTGATGGCAAGGTTTGGTACATACCACATCATGGTGTTTACCACCCAACAAAGAAAAAACTCAGAGTTGTGTTTGATTGTGGTGCCAGTTATAGAGGACAATCTCTGAATGACGAGTTGTTGCAAGGGCCTGACCTGACCAGCTCACTGATTGGGGTAGTGACCAGGTTCCCCAGAAGAAGAAGGCGCTGGACGAGCAGCTGGCCCAGGTTCCCCAGGAGAAGAAGGCTCTGCACGAGCAGCTGGCCCAGGTTCCCCAGGAGAAAAAGGCTCTGGACAAGCAGCTGGCCCAGGTTCCCCAGGAGAAGAAGGCGCTGGACGAGCAGCTGGCCCAGGTTCCCCAGGAGAAGAAGGCGCTGGACGAGCAGCTGGCCCAGGTTCCCCAGGAGAAGAAGGCGCTGGCCCTTTCTTGAATAAAACTCACTCCTACTTGGAAAAAAAAAAAAAAAAAAAGACAAAGACTAGTTGCTTGGACAGACCCATATCCAAGGTGTGTTTGTTGCTGGAAGAGGTGGCATGAGGACATTGTTGACCTCTACAGGGACTTAATTTTTTATTTTTATTTTTTTTTGGACTTATCTGAACTGTCCTCTATTGGTCGTGTAGATGACCAGAAGAAGGAATACTTTTCTACTTTTGCCGGACATTTTTTTGCATTGTTGAAATTGAAATGATTTGTCTCTCCCTTGGTATCATGTTTTGAAATGTGAATTATTATGTAAGACCTAATAATTAGGGGCTGGTGTGTAGAAGCTAGGAATCACAAAGTTTGTAAACAGGTGGTTTATGGGTGGTGCCCACGGAAGTAGGTGTGTACACATTAGTGTATAAAGGTGAGCCTTCAGCAGGGGGTCCGGTAAGGAGAGAATGAGGGTTGGCGGCCGCAATTTTTGTTGACCGCTTTACAGCTTTAACGCTTTGCCGCTTTGCAGCCTTTTTTCACTTTGTCTTTTCTTTATTTAATGCAATCAGCACTTTTATTACAGTCAAGTCTCCTGGTTATCCATTCCGTCATATATGCCCTGTAATTGCTCTGATCATGTTCAACAAAATAAAACCAAAGAAGCATCAAGAATCTCAGCCTTTGTTTCATCCACTAAAGCATTACAGCGCGTCACAAATAGCCACAGAAAGAAACCAACCTCATACTCTCAGGCGGCAATAGGAACAAGTTGGAAGCCGCAATAACATGAATTATTTAATATTAAGTAGATTATTCTTAAAATTGTAATGATTTGTCTTCAAAACTTCAGCTTCTTCATATTTATTCACAGATTATTCAAATATTATGTAAAATTATATTTTGAGTGTAAATATGTGAAAATATTTACATTTACAAAAAGAAGAAATTGAAGTTGATTATTGATAGATTATTATGATCGTCTTTTACTGGTCTGAATATCAAACATGAACTAAAGTGATTATTAATTATTATCTTAATATCTATTTTTTTATATTTCATAAATTCATCCCAAGGACCAGACTGGAGCCTTAGGCGGCCAGATTTGGCCCCCGGGCCTCATGTTTGACAGCTTTAACCCCTGGTGTGTCAGCGGTGACACATTCTAAATGTAGGATTTATTTTAAATATTCATAAAAATGTCAATATTTGCTCAACACTTTCACTTCCAGGTTAGAATAAAGATTGTTCTTTAATAAACATTTTTTTTCTGACTTTTCTCAGAATTCTGATTTTAATTCTGATTTTAAAATCAGAAATCATTGATCTGAAGGGAACAGAATGGAAGAGCGTCACCTCCACCTGCAGGGTTAGGGTCTGATCTAAAGTCAGGTGACCTGTCATGTGACACGTTAAAGTGACTTAAAAAAAACAAAACAAAACAAAAAAACGTTATTCAAAGGTCATTAAGAAAATATTAATCAAATATTTTTTCATTTTTTTCTCATGATTTGTACTTTTTTTGGTCACACATAAATAAATCGAGCTGAATGAACCAAATTAAATTGCAGAGGGTTCTGATTATTTTCATTTCAATTAATTTAATTCACTTAACTAAATGTTTTTATGTTCGAACTGTTAAAGAATAATTTTTAAGTTGATTCAATGTTTGACTTTTTTCAGTGTATTTGTTAGAAATAGTCACAACATTCATCTGTAGTTTTAGCATCAGTTGAGTTTTTGGGACAAACAGATCATTGACCTGTTTAATAATGTGACACAATCAGCTGCCTATTGATCCAACTCTGCCATTGATTAATGACTAATGACATTGATTAATGACTAATGACATTGAGAGACGACTCAAAAAAGCTCCTACATTTAATTTATTGACACCATGTATGGAGTGACGACAGCTGACGACGTCTGGAAGACTGAGCTTCACCAACAAATGGACATAAACATAAACATAAACATAGACATAGACATAGACATAAACATAAACATAAACATAGACATAGACATAAACATAAACATTAACATAGACATAGACATAGTCATAAACATAAACATAAACATAGACATAGACATAAACATAAACATTAACATAGACATAGACATAAACATAAACATAAACACAGACATAAACATAAACATAAACATAAACGTAGACATGAACATAGACATAAACATAAACACAGACATAGACATAAACATAAACATAAACATAAACATAGACATAAACATAAACACAGACATAAACATAAACATAGACATAAACATAAACATAAACATGAACATAAACATAGACATGAACATAAACATAAACATAGACATAAACATAAACATAAACATAGACATAAACATAAACACAGACATAAACATAAACATAAACATAGAATGGACTCAAATGTAAAGGACGTGTGTTTGTGACGTCATATGATCCAGGGCTGAAACGTTCTATTATATTATTATTAAATATAAGTAAACATGTAAAGGCTGCAGTGGGACAGTGGATAAAGGTGAGTGCTAAAGGTCAGTAAATGTCCTTCTGGGTCACATGTGCAAACCTTCAATGTCATCAAATAAAACCATTGTTTTGTTATTTATAATGTTTTTGGATTTTTACATTAATATGTCACTGAGAAAAGTCAAACATTAAATCAACTTAAAAATGGTCATATATTTAACATCATCTAATATAATACACTGTATATTATATTTATATTACCCCCCCCCCCCCCCTCAGTCTTCTGCCCTGGTGTTTACACTGTTTACTGTGTGTCTGTCCACAACCATAGTCCACCCTGGAACCAAAGACTAGTTATAATGATGTCATTAAACACAATTAATTAGAGTCGTCTGCAGCTGAAGCTGTGACGCCATCACTGAACCTCACATGGCCTCAGTGTAACTGGAGCCTGTTGGTGATAAGGACAAAGAAACTATAGAAGTGTCCATTAAACTTAAACAAAGACGACAGCAGCAGGATTCAGTTTCTCTTATAGGACACTGACAGCAGCAGCAGCAGCAGCAGCAGCAGCAGCTTCAGCAGCAGCAGCAGCTTCAGCAGCAGCAGCAGCTGCAGCAGCAGCAGCAGCTTCAGCAGCAGCAGCAGCAGCAGCAGCTTCAGCAGCAGCAGCAGCAGCAGCAGCAGCAGCAGCAGCAGCAGCTTCAGCAGCAGCAGCAGCTTCAGCAGCAGCAGCAGCAGCAGCAGCTTCAGCAGCAGCAGCAGCTGCAGCAGCAGCAGCAGCTTCAGCAGCAGCAGCAGCAGCTTCAGCAGCAGCAGCAGCAGCAGCAGCAGCAGCAGCTTCAGCAGCAGCTTCAGCAGCAGCAGCAGCAGCAGCAGCTTCAGCAGCAGCAGCAGCTTCAGCAGCAGCAGCAGCTTCAGCAGCAGCAGCAGCTGCAGCAGCAGCAGCAGCTTCAGCAGCAGCAGCAGCTGCAGCAGCAGCAGCAGCTTCAGCAGCAGCAGCAGCAGCAGCAGCAGCTTCAGCAGCAGCAGCAGCTTCAGCAGCAGCAGCAGCTTCAGCAGCAGCAGCCTCATTACTAACATCTACAGAAACAGATGATTCACCTGCACGACTATCTGGAAAAAAGAACAGCCTTTCACACTCCCCTAAAATACTATATATACGTATTTATATATATATATATATATATATATATATATATATATATATATATATATATATATATATATATATATATATATATATATATTAGATAAAAACAAAAAAATGTAACATATAAGTCTTATTTATATAAAGTCACAATAAAGTCATAATAAAGTTATATATATATATATATATATATATATATATATTTATGTAAATATAGAGTATAAAGTACAAATATTTATATAAATGTAAAGAGTATAAAGTACACATATTTATATAAATTTAAAGAGTATAAAGTACACATATTTATATAAATGTAAAGAGTATAAAGTACATATATTTATATAAATGTAAAGAGTATAAAGTACACATATTTATATAAATTTAAAGAGTATAAAGTACACATATTTATATAAATGTAAAGAGTATAAAGTACATATATTTATATAAATGTAAAGAGTATAAAGTACACATATTTATATAAATTTAAAGAGTATAAAGTACACATATTTATATAAATGTAAAGAGTATAAAGTACATATATTTATATAAATGTAAAGAGTGTAAAGTATAAATATTTATATAAATGTAAAGAGTATAAAGTACAAATATTTATATAAATGTTAAGAGTATAAAGTACAAATATTTTTGAACAAATGTAGGGAGTAAAAGTCAAAAGTTGGCAGAAAAATAAATACTTCAGTAAAGTACTGATACTGTACCTACAAACACAGTAGTAAAGTACTTGTACTTGAATGAAGTGAACCTGTGTCAGTTGAACATGTATTAAATATTGAATGTTCTTCTGACGTTTGTATTTTATCTGTTTGTAAAAACATGACTGAGACACAAAGTATTTTCATGGAATAAACTAAAGTACAAGGTTGATCTGTTCTGTCATATTATACAGAAGCATGTGCTGCCCTCTGTTGGAAATATTCTAGAACAACACCAACATAACTCTAGTGTCCAGAGGTGTGAAGGACGTCCACCATCAATAGAAGTGTCACAAATATAGAAAAGGATTAATATTTGTTTGTGAAATATTGACTAATACTGATACAACTGTGATGAGTCACAGTCATCTGGACCTTTAGTAACACTGGACTGGTCTACTGGGGGGAGGGTCAAAGGTTAAAGGTTAAAGGTGTGGTTCAGCTGGTACAGCAGGTCAGTAAGGTGAAAGGTTAAAGGTCAAAGCTGTGGTTCAGCTGGTAGAGCAGGTAGTTAGGGTTAGGGTAGCTGCCCAACTCAGTCCAGTTGTGCAGTTATCCAGTCATCCAGTTTTTCAGTCGTCCAGTTGTCCAGCCCTCCAGTCATCCAGTTTTCCAGTCATCCAGTCCTCTAGTCGTCCAGTTGTCCACTTATCCAGTCGTCCAGTTATGTAGTTATTCAGTCATCCAGTTATCCAGACCTCCGGTCGTCCAGTTGTCCAGTTATCCAGTCATACAGTTGTCCAGTTGTCCAGTTGTCCAGTTATCCAGTCATTCAGTTGTCCAGTTATCCAGTCATCCAGTTGTCCAGTTGTCCAGTCCTTTACCTCACCCCTCTCCTCCCCCTCATGCCCCTCCCTGATTGTCGTCTCACAGTTACAGCAGCAGTCTGATGTAGAGGGTGAAGGGGAGGGGCCACAACACTGTGCCCTGGGGTGCTCCAGTGCTGCAGGTACATACAACCCCCCACCCCAACAAACTGTGGCCTGTTGGTCAGCTAACTCACAATCCAGATGGGGGTCCAGAGATGGGGGTCCACAGCCATGCTGTTGGAGAAGGCTGGACTGGATTGAAGAAGTCCAAAACCAGTGCCCTCACCATGTACCCCCACCCCCATCCCTCTCGTTAACAGGTAGAAGACATACGGGCCATGTTCAGAGGGGGTACTGGGGGTGGAGGTGGTGGGAGGCAGGTTGGGACTGTTGGCCAAACACTAACCCCCCCAGGGGGAGGAGCCTGCACTCAGGTCTGGCTGTGAACGTCACAACCCCTGTTCTGGTTCATCTGTCAATCAAAGATCACATGACCCTGATGATGATGATGAACAAAACCAGAGGGAGGAAGAGGATAAAATACATGTTTGTGAACAAATGTAGGAAGGAAAAGCAGTAAATTAAATACTTAGGTCTACTGAAGTAAAGTAACAAAGTACTTGTACTGAAGTAAAGTAACAAAGTACTTGTACTTCATTACTTCCTACCTGTGTAAATGAGTCAGTGTAAAAACTCAACATGATCTGACAGACGTTACTGCTGTGGTTTATATTGTCTGTTAAGTTGTGCTCTGTGTGTGTGTGTGTGTGTCCACACACACACACACACACACACACACACACACACACACACACACACACACACACACACACACACACACACACAATAAGGTATTATTTAACCCGTCTGAAAGCAGAGCCATGACTTTCCCGTAGTCTGAAAAGACAGATAACATAAATAACATAAATACACAATCACAGGCGTCAGTTGACCTGAGGGTTTAAAGGTCACCACTTGATTTGTTGATATGACTCGTGTCTGGATCAATCATTAAAAACGTCTCGTCAATTTAAATATGGTGTCAGCGTCAGCCTTCCATCAACACAGCGGAGTATCACTGGACCAAAGAAACTAAGAGCAGGATGAAACTGGAGGAGTGACCTGCAGCCAACTGCATCCTTTACTTACCTGGAAGTAGTCTGTGTGGAAATACACAAATACACAACACACTGACACAAATACACAACACACTGACACAAATACACAACACACTGACGCAAATACACAACACACTGACGCAAATACACAACACACTGACGCAAATACACAACACACTGACGCAAATACACAACACACTGACGCAAATACACAACACACTGACGCAAATACACAACACACTGACGCAAATACACAACACACTGACGCAAATACACAACACACTGACGCAAATACACAACACACTGACGCAAATACACAACACACTGACGCAAATACACAACACACTGACGCAAATACACAACACACTGACGCAAATACACAACACACTGACGCAAATACACAACACACTGACGCAAATACACAACACACTGACGCAAATACACAACACACTGACGCAAATACACAACACACTGACGCAAATACACAACACACTGACGCAAATACACAACACACTGACGCAAATACACAACACACTGACGCAAATACACAACACACTGACGCAAATACACAACACACTGACGTAAATACACAACACACTGACGCAAATACACAACACACTGACGCAAATACACAACACACTGACGCAAATACACAACACACTGACGCAAATACACAACACACTGACGCAAATATGCGACACAAATACACGACACACTGATGCAAATAAACGACACACTGACGCAAATACACAACACACTGACACAAATAAACAATAGACCACTTAATTATTTCCACTTAATTTAATGAAATTCATAGATAAAAAGACCAAATTATTAGATAAACGGCTCTAGTTTCCCAGCGTGGCGTCGGCTGGTGGACACCGCTCAGTGCTACCGTAGTTTGGTACTTTAGCAGAACATGGTGCATTATGGGAGTTGAACAGTCACTTTATTGACTTAATAATAATAATAATAATAATGGATTAGATTTCTATAGTTCTTTTCAAGGCACCCAAAGCGCTTCACATTAGTGATCCATTATTCATTCACTCTCACATGCTCCCTCTGGTGGTGGTAAACTACATATGTAGTCACAGTTGCCCTGGGGCAGACTGACAGAAGCATGGCTGCCATTTCGCGCCTACAGCCCCTCTGACCACCACCAAACATTCATACTCATTCATACACCAGTGTGAGTGACACTGGAGGTAAGGAGGGTAAAGTGTCTTTGCCCAAGGGCACAACAGACCAGTGTTAACATCGAACCTCTATGTTATTGTGTGGTTCTTTCAGACAGGAAAAACTAAAGTCTGTAATTCACACAAGTTACAGACAAGTTCATGACATCCTGTTTGGTCTGAAAACATGAATGAGGTGGAAGGAAAAGTAAGGATGGATAAGAACGAAGGGGGAAAATAGGTGAAAAAGGAAGAAAAAACAACAGAGAAAAGGTGGGAAAAAAAGAATAAAAATGGGAAAAATAGGGAAAATGGGGGAAAAGAAAGAAAAAAGAAAAGGTGGAAAAAACTAAACTGAAAAAAATAATTATGAGAGATTATGAGCATTTCCTGTTGACACTTCCTGTGGACACTTCCTGTTGACACTTCCTGTTGACATTTACTAAAAACAAATATTTGTTTATTACTGTCTGCTTGGAAAGTTGACAGAATATACTTTACTAGTCTGCTGCAACATATCAACAGTTATACATCAGTAACAACAGCCAGTTGGACATACTTAAATAATAAATACTATATATATATATATATATATATATATATATATATATATATATATATATATATATATATATATATATATATATATATATATATATATTTGTCAAGGGCTCATTTGACTTCAGTGGTTTTTATTTTATTTTCACCCAAATACAAAACCAGCAGTGATGAGGAGTGACAGTTTTTACAGTGAAAAAAACCCAAAAAAACCCAGCAAAAATAAAAAAAATAGTTACGACAGATCTGAAAACACAATAAAATAAAGTTGGTCTCTTTTACCATTCAGCATAAAAAAACTGTTCAGCCACACTCTTACTTTAACTTCAAATCTGTTTAAATCTACAGAATTTATCTTCAACTACACCCCCCCCCCCGACTCTACTGGGAAACACTCCCTTTTATATATATATATATATATATATATATATATATATATAAATATATATAAATATATATATATATATATATATATATATATATATATATATATATATATATATATATATATATATATATATATATATATATATATATAAACCCAAAACAATAAATGAATGTGTGTGTCCTGTAGTCAATGGTCCACAACATTGTTATCACCGTGGACCGGTCCACGTTTGACAATTTTCCCACGGACCGGGGGTGGATCCATAGATTGTTTATATGGGTCAAAGTGGGTGTGGTCTGTGGGAATCACCTGTCAGCATTAATCCATATTTCAGTCTAACTCCTGGTATTGTCTGTTCAAACTTTCCTTTTCTCTACAGTTGGAGGTTCTTCTTCCTTTTACTCTTTGAAAACAAACTTTCTAAACACATGTGTGTTTTTACTTCCTTTACTAACATGTGGGTTATATTTATGACATTCAACTGACACATGGAACCCACAGAATCTGGTCACTTTTCAAAATAAAAGATTCTTCAGACTCGGATAATAAATACAAGAGAATTAATTAATTAATTAATTATTAGGCGGCCCTGGTACCAAGTGATCCACGAACCGACCCGGGGTTGAGGACCACTGCTGAAGTGGTTTGATCATGTGATCAATGAAGCCTGTGAATTATGAGGATATAACAGTGTGTGTGTGTGTGTGTGTGTGTGTGTATGTGTGTCTCTGTGTGTGTGTCTGTGTGTCTGTGTATGTGTATGTGTGTGTGTGTGTGTGTATGTGTGTATGTGTATGTGTATGTGTGTGTGTGTGTGTATGTGTGTATGTATGTGTATGTGTGTCTGTGAGTGTGTCTGTGTGTGTGTGTGTGTCTCTGTGTGTGTGTGTGTGTCTGTGTGTGTATGTGTGTGTGTGTCTCTGTGTGTGTGTGTGTCTCTGTGTGTGTGTGTGTGTCTGTGTGTGTATGTGTGTGTGTGTCTCTGTGTGTGTGTGTGTCTCTGTGTGTGTGTCTGTGTGTGTGTGTGTGTGTGTGTGTGTCTCTGTGTGTGTGTGTGTGTCTGTGTGTGTATGTGTGTGTGTGTCTCTGTGTGTGTGTATGTGTGTCTGTGTGTGTGTGTGTGTCTCTGTGTGTGTGTGTGTGTCTGTGTGTGTATGTGTGTGTGTGTCTCTGTGTGTGTGTGTGTCTCTGTGTGTGTGTCTGTGTCTGTGTGTCTGTGTATGTGTGTGTGTGTGTCTCTGTGTGTGTGTGTGTCTGTGTGTGTGTATGTGTGTGTGTGTCTTTGTGTGTGTGTGTGTGTGTGTGTGTCTGTGTGTGTGTGTGTGTGTCTTTATTTTTTCTTTCCTCAGTAGTTGTACTACACTTGTCCAGTTGTCCAGTTGTCCACTTGTCCAGTTGTTCAGTTGTTCTAGAACAGTCCATTACTGATCCACTTTTTTCTTCCAGTACTTTTCCTTCAGACTGTCTTCATGTCACTGTTTCCTTCTTCTATCACTGTATACGACCTATAGGTTTACACTCACTAATACGTCCAGGGGACCAGGGTTAAACATGTCAATCACAGTGTTTGACTGAACCACACTTTGGTCCAGATCGATTTTCAGGACGTGTTCAGTTCTAACACGACTGTAGAGACGATAAATATTCAGTCTGTGCTCACGCTCATAATTAATACTAATTACCTCCAGGTAATTAAACAACAACTAAACATTTTCCAGCTGTAATAGATAATAAAGATAGAATAAAATAGAATAGAATAAAATAGAATAAAATAGCATAAAATAGAATAGAATAAAATAGAATAGTATAGAATGAAATAGAATAAAATAGAATAGAATAGAATAGAATTAAATAGAATACAATAGAATAGAATAAAATAGAATAAAATAAAATAGCATAAAATAGAATAGAATTAAATAGAATAAAATAGAATAGTATAGAATAGAATAGGATAGAATAAAATAGAATAGAATAAAATAGAATAAAATAGCATACAATAGAATAGAATAAAAAAGAAAGTAAATAAACTTTATATTATATATATTCTCAGTGTATGTTTGGACATAATGGTTTTTATTGTGCATATATTTATGTATACATTTATATTTATATTTTTATGTGTTTATTTATTATTATATGGTGTTCTCTCTCTCTCTCTTTCTCTCTCATCTGTACTTTTAATTCATTTTTAATTCACTTTTAATTCACTTTTAATTCACTTTTAATTCACTTGTTCCACTACAAATTAAAATTTAAATAGAATGTTAGAAAAGTTCAAATAAAATAAATACAATTATATATTTCTCTTTTTTTCAAAATCAAATCTGACACTTGACTGTGGACGTTCACGTCCAAATGTCCCCCTGGTTAAAAGAATTGGGTCCTCATTCAGACCCAGGGTCCAGCTCCAGCCTTTCCAGAACCCTCCGCCCAGACTTGTCCACTTCCTGGACCTGCTGCCCCCTCTCCCCCCACACAGGGCAGGGACGGACCCACATACAATAGGTACCAGGGGTCAGCTGTGATGTGGGACACCCACTGACCCATCTGGAACCACAGGAGTCTAATGCACAGAGGGTGCCCTACAAACCCGTTAAGGTGGGATTCTGGCCCAATGGGGCCTGGACGCATGTGGGCAGCACAATTGGTGGACAATGATGAAGCTGATGTCCAAAACCAGAGGGGGGTCTCGTGAGATTTTAACACAACAAGAAATCTTGCCAAACAGAAGCGACAGATTGTCCATAACTTTTATATTGTCCATAACTTTTATATTGTCCATAACTTTTAGATTGTCCATAACTTTCAGATTGTCCATAACTTTTAGATTGTCCATAACTTTCAGATTGTCCATAACTTTTAGATTGTCCATAACTTTCAGATTGTCCATAACTTTCTTGTCTATTTTGATAGAGTCCATGAATTCCGTTCAAACCTTGCTGTTTGTTATGTCCGCATTGTCTTATCGTTCTCCAGGTCTGCACTAAATCCGGGTGGGGACAATAACTCCATCTCCAGGACATGTTCAGGACATTATAGTTCATGAAAAGTTAGCGATCGAAGTCTGTTTACGTTGACAAACACTAACAAACTTTAACTTTAAATGCATATGTGGACGGTAACAGCGACGCCCAGGGTTTGTTTCGCAAACTCGTCTAAACGCAGATGAAAAACTGAAGACATTTTAGCGTCTTCTGTTTTCGTCATCTGAGTCTCGTCTCCGTTAAAGACTCGTCTCCGTTTTTCTCTACCAGCTGTTCGCGCCAATGTGA
>CM035784.1:29112528-29120028 GCA_020466265.1 Siphamia tubifer
GAATAAATAAGTAAAAGTAAAAAACAGCTAAGGAACAGAGTAAAACAGAATGAATGGTGCAAAAACAGAGTAATTAGTGCAAATAAAAAAAAATTTTAGCAGCTGGGGGGTGGGGGTTGTTTCACAACCAGGAGGTAGATTTCTGTCCATTTTATGGATAAGTGCACTGAGAGTATATTGTCCATGAGGTAGATGAATGTGTGTGTGGCAGAGTCCTGCACGGGTTCGGGTACCCGCGGGTGACCCGTGGGTGAACCGCAGATTTTCACGAAACGGGTGAAAAATGTTGTGCTGTGTCGGATACGGGTTCGGTTCGGGTCGGACGTGGGTGATCGCGGGTCTAATTTGCGGTTCATAGGCTAAAAACTGCTCTTTAGTTTGGACTTGTATAGATGCCTCCTGTCGGCTTCCTTCCTGATGCGTTTTTCAAGCGTGTGTGTGTGTGTGTGTGTGTGTGTGCGCGCGCGCGCGAGCTCACGGATAAATATAGTTTTTGAATTTATTATTTGTCTGCTCCTGTTTAACAACATTTTTATTTGGCTCTGCCTTGGCTACGTCACTGTTCAGTATATTCGTGGCAATACATTTTGTATTTAAGTTTGACATTTTGTATTTAAGCTGACATTTTCTTCCGGGTTCGGGGTCGCATATCGGGTTCATTTATAGCGGGTCGGTTCGGGTGCGGATTTGTAATTTTTTTTTTGGTCGGAAAACGGGTCGGATACGGGTTTGAACATGACGGGTACGGGCGGTTGCGGTATGTCAAAATCAGAACCGTGCAGGACTCTGGTGTGTGGGTGGTTGTTATTTGTCATTCAGCAGTCTGGTGGCCAGGGGAAAGTAACTATTCCTGAATCTGGCCGTTCTGCAGCGGATGCTGCGGAATCTTCTGCCAGATGCCATGCGAGTGAACAGTCTGTGCTGGGGATGAGTGGGGTCAGAGAGGATCCGGTGGGCTCTGGATATGCAGCGGCTCTCTGCTATGTCTTGGATTGTGGGGAGCGGGGCCCCGATGATCTTCTCCGCCGTCCTCACCACCCTCCGCAGAGACTTCCAGTCTGAGGCCCTGCAGCTCCCGGACCCCGACGGAGATGCAGCTGGTCAGCAGGGTCTCTATTGTCCCTCTGTAGAAGGTGGTTAGGAAGGGGGGGGGGGCTCTTCTCAGCCGTCGCAGGAAGTGCAGGCGCTGCTGTGCCTTCTTCGCCAGGGAGGAAGTGTGGAGTGACCAACTGAGGTCATCTGTGATCTGCACCCCAGGTACTTGGTTGTGCTCACGATTTCCACCGCTGTGTCATTGATGTGGAGGGGTGTGTGGCTGGGTCTGGATCTCCTGAAGTCTACGATGATCTCCTTCGTTTTGTCGACATTCAGGACCAGGTTGTTCACCTTACACCAGTCTACAAGATGTTGCACTTCCTCCCTGTAAGCCAGTTCCTTATCGTCCTGAATGAGACCCACAACTGTTGTGTCGTCCGCGTACTTCAGGATGTGGTTGCTGCTGTACCTGGGGCGACAGTCGTGGGTCATCAGAGTGAATAGCAGGGGGCTCAGAACGCATCCCTGGGGGGAGCCGGTGCTCAGGGAGATGACACTGGATGTATTCTTGCCCACTCGGACAGACTGGGTTCTGTCAGTGAGGGAGTCCAGCAACCAGTTGCAGAGGGATGTTCTGAGACCCAGGGGCTCCAACTTGTCAATCAGGTCCTGGGGGATGATTGTATTAAAAGCGCTGCTGAAGTCCAAGAACAGCATCCGTACATGGGTGTTCCTCTCCTCCAGGTGCTCCAGGCTCAGGTGGAGAGCAGCGGAGATGGCATCCTCAGTGGAGCGGTTTTGCTGGTATGCATATTGGTGGGGGTCAAATGATGGGGGGAGTATGGAGATGATGTGGTCTTTCACAACCCTCTCGAAGCACTTCATGATGATGGGTGTGAGTGCAACGGGGCGAAGGTCGTTAAGGCATGTGACGGCTGGTTTCTTGGGCACTGGGATTATTGTGGCTGACTTGAAACATGGGGGGACGACAGCCTGGTTCAGCGAGATGTTGAAAATGTCCGTGAGCACATGGGCCAGCTGGTCTGCACATTCCTTTATCAGCCGTCCTGGAATGTTGTCCGGGCCTGCAGCTTTCCATACATTAACCTTCCTCAGGGCTCTCCGCACTGCAGTGGTTTCGAGCCTGAGTGCCTGCTCGTCGGGGTGGAGGGTGGCTTTCCTTGCTGGTCTATTGTTCAGAGCCTCAAACCTTCCAAAGAAGCTGTTCAGCTCATTTAGGAAGCCAATGTCGTCCTGACAGGGTGTGGCTGTGGCTTTGTGGTCCGTGACAGTCTGGATGCCCTGCCACAGTTGTCGGGTGTTTTTGGGGTCTAGGAAGAAGCCTTGTATCTTCTGACTGTAGGCGCGCTTTGCTCCTCTGATGGCCCGGTTCAGGTTCGCCCTCGCTGATCTGAGTGCCGTCGCATCACCAGTTTTGAATGCAGCATTACGCTCCTTCAGTCTATCCCGCATCTCCTTGGTCATCCAAGGCTTCTGGTTGGCCCGGGTGACAATAGTCCTGGTGACTGTAACCCTCTCCATGCACCATTCTATGTAGCTGAGCACAGATGCAGCGTACTCACCCACGCCGGTATTCTGGTTGTCTGTTGTGGCCTCCTTGAATATGCTCCATTCAGTGCACTCAAAGCAGTCCTTCACTGCAGACATGGCTCCCTCAGGCCACCCTCTCACCTTCTTTACTGCAGGCTTTTCTCTGATGAGCAAGGGCTGGTATGCAGGAATTAGCATAACAGAGAGGTGGTCTGAGGAACCAAGGTGGGGGCGGGGTGCTGCTCTGAATGCATTCTTGATGTTAGTGTTTACCCGATCCAGTATATTATCCCCTCTCGTGGCAAAATCCACATGCTGGTGAAAGTTTGGTAGTACTGTCTTCATGTTGGCCTGGTTAAAGTCCCCAGCAACAATGAAAACTCCCTCCAGGTGTGCGGATTGCATGCCGCTGATGGCACGGTTGAGGACCTTGAGGGCCTGTTTACAGTTAGCACTGGGTGGTATGTACACAGCTACCGTGATGACACCGGTAAATTCACGGGGCAGGTAGAAGGGTCTGCATCTCACAATCATAAATTCTATGTCTGTACAGCAGTGACTGGAGACCAGAGTAGTGTTGTTACACCAGCTATTGTTAGTGTAGATGCAAACACCCCCCCCCCGGGTTTTACCTGTGAGAGCTTGGCTTCTGTCCGACCTGAATGTTGTTAGCCCCTCCAGGCTAATAGCAGTGTCCGGGATAGAAGGGGTGAGCCACGTCTCCGTGAAAATCAGAATGCAGCAGTTTTTTGTCTCCTGTTTTGAATTAATCCAGTTTATTCTCCAGGGAGCGTACATTTACAAATAGGATTGATGGAAGCGGCGATCGGAACGGGTTAGCTCTTAGCTTAGCTGTGCATCCGCCCCAGCAGCTGCGCTTCTGCCTCCTCTCACACCGCCTCCGACGTCTTCGAGGGCGGACTCTTCTGGGCGGGGGCTTCGCTGCTTTGTAGGCCTCTGGATCCGATCGGCATAGCAGATCGAGTTTATGTAGAACGGTCTGCGTATCCGGGCGTACAAAATCTACGTCCGTAACAATTTGCCTCAAACTGTTTATATCCTTCCAGTCATACACTATTCTTGCACCTTTTCGCTGGGTTGCTGGTGCTAAAAGCGCTGGTCTAGATGGCGAAATTACTGATAAAGTAGTTGTTTTTCCGGGAGCCGAAGAAGCCGCAGCCGAACAGGGCGCCGCCATTTTGTATATAAACCTGTTAATAATACTGTAATAAACCTGTTAATAATACTGTAATAAACCTGTTAATAATACTGTAATAAACCTGTTAATAATACTGTAATAAACCTGTTAATAATACTGTAATAAACCTGTTAATAATACTGTAATAAACCTGTTAATAATACTGTAATAAACCTGTTAATAATACTGTAATAAACCTGTTAATAATACTATAATAAACCTGTTAATAATACTGTAATAAACCTGTTAATAATACTGTAATAAACCTGTTAATAATACTGTAATAAACCTGTTAATAATACTGTAATAAACCTGTTAATAATACTGTAATAAACCTGTTAATAATACTGTAATAAACCTGTTAATAATACTGTAATAAACCTGTTAATAATACTATAATAAACCTGTTAATAATACTGTAATAAACCTGTTAATAATACTGTAATAAACCTGTTAATAATACTGTAATAAACCTGTTAATAATACTATAATAAACCTGTTAATAATACTGTAATAAACCTGTTAATACTGTAATAAACCTGTTAATAATACTGTAATAAACCTGTTAATAATACTGTAATAAACCTGTTAATAATACTGTAATAAACCTGTTAATAATACTGTAATAAACCTGTTAATAATACTATAATAAACCTGTTAATAATACTGTAATAAACCTGTTAATAATACTGTAATAAACCTGTTAATAATACTGTAATAAACCTGTTAATAATACTGTAATAAACCTGTTAATAATACTGTAATAAACCTGTTAATAATACTGTAATAAACCTGTTAATAATACTGTAATAAACCTGTTAATAATACTATAATAAACCTGTTAATAATACTGTAATAAACCTGTTAATAATACTGTAATAAACCTGTTAATAATACTGTAATAAACCTGTTAATAATACTGTAATAAACCTGTTAATAATACTGTAATAAACCTGTTAATAATACTGTAATAAACCTGTTAATAATACTGTAATAAACCTGTTAATAATACTGTAATAAACCTGTTAATAATACTATAATAAACCTGTTAATAATACTATAATAAACCTGTTAATAATACTGTAATAAACCTGTTAATAATACTGTAATAAACCTGTTAATAATACTGTAATAAACCTGTTAATAATACTATAATAAACCTGTTAATAATACTGTAATAAACCTGTTAATAATACTGTAATAAACCTGTTAATAATACTATAATAAACCTGTTAATAATACTGTAATAAACCTGTTAATAATACTGTAATAAACCTGTTAATAATACTGTAATAAACCTGTTAATAATACTGTAATAAACCTGTTAATAATACTGTAATAAACCTGTTAATAATACTGTAATAAACCTGTTAATAATACTGTAATAAACCTGTTAATAATACTATAATAAACCTGTTAATAATACTATAATAAACCTGTTAATAATACTGTAATAAACCTGTTAATAATACTGTAATAAACCTGTTAATAATACTGTAATAAACCTGTTAATAATACTATAATAAACCTGTTAATAATACTGTAATAAACCTGTTAATAATACTGTAATAAACCTGTTAATAATACTGTAATAAACCTGTTAATAATACTGTAATAAACCTGTTAATAATACTGTAATAAACCTGTTAATAATACTGTAATAAATTAAACCTGTCATGTAAACAGGAAGTGAAACGTGTCCTGTAAAAAGGAAGTTAAAACTGTAATGTAAACAGGAAGTTAAACCTGTCCTGTAAACAGGAAGTTAAAACTGTAATGTAAACAGGAAGTTAAACCTGTCCTGTAAACAGGAAGTTAAAACTGTCATGTAAACAGGAAGTTAAACCTGTCCTGTAAACAGGAAGTTAAATCTGTCCTGTAAACAGGAAGTTGAATCTGTCATGTAAACAGGAAGTTAAACCTGTCATGTAAACAGGAAGTTAAACCTGTCATGTAAACAAGAAGTTAAACCTGTCATGTAAACAGGAAGTTAAACCTGTCCTGTAAACAGGAAGTTAAACCTGTCATGTAAACAGGAAGTTAAAACTGTAATATAAACAGGACATTAAAACTGTAATGTAAACAGGACATTAAACCTGTCATGTAAACAGGAAGTTAAACCTGTCATGTAAACAGGAAGTTAAACCTGTCATGTAAACAGGAAGTTAAAACTGTAATATAAACAGGACGTTAAAACTGTAATGTAAACAGGACATTAAACCTGTCATGTAAACAGGAAGTTAAACCTGTCATGTAAACAGGAAGTTAAACCTGTCATGTAAACAGGAAGTTAAACCTGTCCTGTAAACAGGAAGTTAAACCTGTCCTGTAAACAGGAAGTTAAATCTGTCCTGTAAACAGGAAGTTAAATCTGTCATGTAAACAGGAAGTTAAACCTGTCATGTAAACAGGAAGTTAAAACTGTCATGTAAACAAGAAGTTAAACCTGTCATGTAAACAGGAAGTTAAACCTGTCCTGTAAACAGGAAGTTAAACCTGTCCTGTAAACAGGAAGTTAAACCTGTCCTGTAAACAGGAAGTTAAACCTGTCATGTAAACAGGAAGTTAAAACTGTCATGTAAACAGGAAGTTAAACCTGTCCTGTAAACAGGAAGTTAAATCTGTCATGTAAACAGGAAGTTAAACCTGTCATGTAAACAGGAAGTTAAACCTGTCATGTAAACAGGAAGTTAAACCTGTCCTGTAAACAGGAAGTTAAACCTGTCATGTAAACAGGAAGTTAAACCTGTCATGTAAACAAGAAGTTAAACCTGTCATGTAAACAGGAAGTTAAACCTGTCCTGTAAACAAGAAGTTAAACCTGTCATGTAAACAGGAAGTTAAACCTGTCATGTAAACAGGAAGTTAAAACTGTCATGTAAACAAGAAGTTAAACCTGTCATGTAAACAAGAAGTTAAACCTGTCATGTAAACAGGAAGTTAAAACTGTCATGTAAACAAGAAGTTAAACCTGTCATGTAAACAGGAAGTTAAACCTGTCCTGTAAACAGGAAGTTAAACCTGTCCTGTAAACAGGAAGTTAAACCTGTCCTGTAAACAGGAAGTTAAACCTGTCATGTAAACAGGAAGTTAAAACTGTCATGTAAACAGGAAGTTAAACCTGTCCTGTAAACAGGAAGTTAAATCTGTCCTGTAAACAGGAAGTTAAATCTGTCATGTAAACAGGACACTTTCCACAGTTAAACTCTTCCACTGATTAAACCTTCACTCCTCCTCCTCCTCGGTCATCTTTTTATCTCCCAGGAGTTCGACGGTTCGTGGGAAATCTGTACAGAGGACGTGTTGTTGGCGTGACAACGATAACCCAGGTGTCAGTGGAAGATATGTGCGCCTGTGTGTCTTTGTCTTGTGTCAGCGTCACCATCACAGTTAAAGGTGTCAGTGAACGCATCATCACACTGAGGCTCTTTAACACTGATACTCTGGACAAACTGTTCTATGAACATGTGGGGACATTCACTCTGATGGGTTTTACTTCAATGTTCAAGGGTCAAGGGTCAAAGGTCAAGGTTACTTTATTTGCAGAGGTGGAAGTACCTCAGTAAAAGTATTTTATTATTGTACCTAAGTAGTTTTTTTTTTAGGTATCTGTACTTTACTGGAGGATTTATTTTTCTGAAAACCTTTTACTTTTACTCACTACATTTTTACATGTGAATATTTGTACTTTATACTCTTTACATTTATATAAATAT
>CM035784.1:29125028-29147528 GCA_020466265.1 Siphamia tubifer
GACTATGTATTAATGGATGTTGCTGAACGTAATTGCGCATTGAGAGTGGCGCAACGTTTTCTGTGCTTTATTGGATGGTGATGTCGGGACTTTGTGGCATAAATAATCAGCAGCTGATGTTGTCAAAAGCCTTGTTGAAATGTTTGGAAAGCATTTGCTCTGTCAATGAATAAAATGCAATGTCGATGGATGAATTTTAAATATGTTCGCTCTTGAATGAAATGTGATCGTGTTGCCTCATAAAATACAACCTAAAGGAAATGAGTCAAAGAAACGTTGTTGATGAATGTCCAAATATGGAAAAGGAAAAAAGACAAATAAAACTGACGGCCAAAGCACTGGAAAATAAAATCGAACGATTGCAACATGAGCGTAAAAGTGCCGTTAATAAAATCAAAGCGCTTATTCCACAAATGAAAGCGCATATGAAATCAAAGGAAAACGCAAACGAAATTTCCTCACAACTGAATAACTTAAATACTCTGAGTAAAAGGTGTACTGAACTGCACAATGAATTAATGCCACTACTTCCTGATGATGAAGGTAAAAAACAAAACGAATGGTATTGTAGCATTATGGATTATAGTGATGCGTTCAAGGAACAAGTGGAAACTTGGATAAAGGAAAATCCGCATAAAACCCCAAATAAATCACCACTTCAAATAAGTGCATCTGAGCAACGAAAGGAAATGAAACACGTGGAACAAGTTCCTGATGAAGAGGGTGAAGATTTGTCTGTTTGCCCTCGACTATCTGTTCCAGATCCTCAGAATGAACTACAGCCCAGTGACAGTGTCTCAAATGCAACCAAAAGATCACACTCACATTTATCATTGTCCTCAGCCTCACGTTCATCTGCTTGCTTAAAAATGGAAGCAAACCTTGCAATGTTGGCAGTAAAACAAAAAACATTAAAGGAAAAGCATGCATTGGATGAAGAGGAGTTAAAGCTACGCAAAAGAAGAGAGAAGCTTTTATTGGAAACTGAAATTGCTGAGGAAATGGCAAAACTAAGTGTTATAAAATCAAAGGGCAGCATTGTCAGTAAATCAAGGTCAAAGGCTTCAGATGGGATGAACTCGTATTGTGAAAAGACACATTTAAAACAAGAACTTAATGTCAACGCCACAGAATTTGCCCCATCAATTCCAGTTGAACCAAAATCCAAGGCAAATGAAACCTCACAAATGGCTGTGAGGCCAAAGGTCACTCACTTTCCTGATAAAGAAAATATCCCAGGTCCATCATATATGCTCCAACGTTACCTAATAGCTCCTGAAGATCCTGCGACTGTTATACAAACTGACTCATCACAGAATGACAGTATGCTTGACATAATGAGAAAACAAAATGAAATTACAACAATGTTAATGCAACAACAATGCCTCTCAGCCCTCCCAAAAAGAGAAATTCCCATTTTCGATGGCAATCCACTCAAATACCATTCATTCATGAAAGCATTTGAAAATGGAGTTGAGCGAAACACTCATAACAACTGTGATAGACTTTATTTCCTGGAACAGTACACCAAAGGCCATGCAAAGGAGCTGGTGAGGAGCTGCCAGCACATCGAGTCAACCAGAGGATACCAGAGGGCGAAGGCTCTACTGAAAGAACATTATGGTAATGAACACAAAGTGGCAGCAGCATACATGGAAAGAGCATTGGCATGGCCTCCTATCAGAGCTGAGGATGGGAAGGCCCTACAGGAGTACAGCCTCTTTCTACGTGGATGCTGCAATGCTATGGAGGACGTGCAGTATTTAACTGATCTGGACACCCCAACGAACATGGTAGAAATCATCAGAAAACTGCCGTACAAATTCCGAGAGGGTTGGAGGAGACATGCATGTGAACTACAAGAAAACCACAATAGGAGAGCACGGTTTGTAGACATTGCCAATTATATTGAAAAAGAAGCAAAAATCTTAACAGACCCCGTGTTTGGCAATATTCAGGACACCACTGGATTCACCCAACAAATCAAACACAAACCTCATCATCGCTCCAGCATCAGGGGAGCCAGCTTCGCTACCACAGTGGATTCTGTTGAGAGAACAGTTCAATCTGTGACTAAAGCTATGGACACAAAACCATCAGCCAAACGACTCTGTCCTTGCTGCACTGCAGAACACACATTGGATGTGTGTGCACGGTTGGGAAAAATGACGCACAAAGAGAAGATTAACTTCCTGAAGGAGAACGGCGCTTGTTTTCGCTGTTTGTGTATAGGGCACATTAGCAAATATTGCCAAAGGAAGATCTCTTGCGCAAGGTGTGGGCAAAGACACCCGACTGTGCTCCATAGGGATAGTGCATCAACTACAGAGAGAAGCGTTCAAGTTACAGTGGACGGCACTCTAGTTTCCAGTGGACTTACAGGGGCTGGTGAGATGGAATGCAAGCTTCCTATTGTGCCAGTCCAAGTGAAAGCTAAGAAGGGAAATAAAATCATCCTTACGTATGCCTTTCTGGATCCAGGAAGCACAGCAGTCTTCTGTACTGAGAGCCTGAAGCAGAAGCTCAATTTGTCAGGAAAGAGAGCTAACATTCTTCTCAGGACCATGGGGCAGGAAAAGATGGTCAGTAGCCACATCATGCCAAAGCTGGAGGTGGCAGCGCTTGAAGACGACCATTTTATTGAATTACCAAAGGCATACACTCAACTGTCTATGCCGGTACACAAAACAAACATACCCACAAATAAGGATCTGACAAGGTGGCCATATTTAAAACACATCTCATTACCACAGATTGAGGCTGGAATTGATTTGCTGATTGGAACAAATGTCCCACAAGCCATGGAACCACTGGAAGTCATCCGCAGTGAGCACAATGGACCTTATGCTGTAAGGACGGCGTTGGGCTGGACAGTAAATGGACCACTAACAGGAAATGGTGGACAGGCCAATTACTGTGAGCAGGCAGTGACTGTGAATCGTGTGTCCATTGTAAATTTGGATGAACTATGGCATCAGCAATTTAAGATGGATTTTCCAGAATCTGCTGTAGAGGAACAAGTGGGTCCATCCAGAGAAGACCTGAGGTTCATGGACATGGTGACTAACTCAGCCAGAAACATCAATGGTCATTATCAGGTAGCCCTGCCTTTGAAAAATCCGAACCTCAGCATGCCAAATAACAGGAAAGCAGTTGAACAACGTCAAAGCCATTTGAAAAGGAGGCTCCACAGGGATCCAGTGTTTTATAAAGAGTATAATACCTTTATTAATGATCTGCTGGACAAAGGTTATGCTGAAAGAGTTCCTGACGCGGAGCTTGACAGAAGTGATGGCAAGGTTTGGTACATACCACATCATGGTGTTTACCACCCAACAAAGAAAAAACTCAGAGTTGTGTTTGATTGTGGTGCCAGTTATAGAGGACAATCTCTGAATGACGAGTTGTTGCAAGGGCCTGACCTGACCAGCTCACTGATTGGGGTAGTGACCAGGTTCCCCAGAAGAAGAAGGCGCTGGACGAGCAGCTGGCCCAGGTTCCCCAGGAGAAGAAGGCGCTGGACGAGCAGCTGGCCCAGGTTCCCCAGGAGAAGAAGGCGCTGGACAAGCAGCTGGCCCAGGTTCCCCAGGAGAAAAAGGTTCTGGACAAGCAGCTGGCCCAGGTTCCCCAGGAGAAGAAGGCGCTGGACGAGCAGCTGGCCCAGGTTCCCCAGGAGAAGAAGGCACTGGACGAGCAGCTGGCCCAGGTTCCCCAGGAGAAGAAGGCGCTGGCCCTTTCTTGAATAAAACTCACTCCTACTTGGAAAAAAAAAAAAAAAAAAAGACAAAGACTAGTTGCTTGGACAGACCCATATCCAAGGTGTGTTTGTTGCTGGAAGAGGTGGCATGAGGACATTGTTGACCTCTACAGGGACTTAATTTTTTATTTTTATTTTTTTTTGGACTTATCTGAACTGTCCTCTATTGGTCGTGTAGATGACCAGAAGAAGGAATACTTTTCTACTTTTGCCGGACATTTTTTTGCATTGTTGAAATTGAAATGATTTGTCTCTCCCTTGGTATCATGTTTTGAAATGTGAATTATTATGTAAGACCTAATAATTAGGGGCTGGTGTGTAGAAGCTAGGAATCACAAAGTTTGTAAACAGGTGGTTTATGGGTGGTGCCCACGGAAGTAGGTGTGTACACATTAGTGTATAAAGGTGAGCCTTCAGCAGGGGGTCCGGTAAGGAGAGAATGAGGGTTGGCGGCCGCAATTTTTGTTGACCGCTTTACAGCTTTAACGCTTTGCCGCTTTGCAGCCTTTTTTCACTTTGTCTTTTCTTTATTTAATGCAATCAGCACTTTTATTACAGTCAAGTCTCCTGGTTATCCATTCCGTCATATATGCCCTGTAATTGCTCTGATCATGTTCAACAAAATAAAACCAAAGAAGCATCAAGAATCTCAGCCTTTGTTTCATCCACTAAAGCATTACAGCGCGTCACAAATAGCCACAGAAAGAAACCAACCTCATACTCTCAGGCGGCAATAGGAACAAGTTGGAAGCCGCAATAACATGAATTATTTAATATTAAGTAGATTATTCTTAAAATTGTAATGATTTGTCTTCAAAACTTCAGCTTCTTCATATTTATTCACAGATTATTCAAATATTATGTAAAATTATATTTTGAGTGTAAATATGTGAAAATATTTACATTTACAAAAAGAAGAAATTGAAGTTGATTATTGATAGATTATTATGATCGTCTTTTACTGGTCTGAATATCAAACATGAACTAAAGTGATTATTAATTATTATCTTAATATCTATTTTTTTATATTTCATAAATTCATCCCAAGGACCAGACTGGAGCCTTAGGCGGCCAGATTTGGCCCCCGGGCCTCATGTTTGACAGCTTTAACCCCTGGTGTGTCAGCGGTGACACATTCTAAATGTAGGATTTATTTTAAATATTCATAAAAATGTCAATATTTGCTCAACACTTTCACTTCCAGGTTAGAATAAAGATTGTTCTTTAATAAACATTTTTTTTCTGACTTTTCTCAGAATTCTGATTTTAATTCTGATTTTAAAATCAGAAATCATTGATCTGAAGGGAACAGAATGGAAGAGCGTCACCTCCACCTGCAGGGTTAGGGTCTGATCTAAAGTCAGGTGACCTGTCATGTGACACGTTAAAGTGACTTAAAAAAAACAAAACAAAAAAAAAAAACGTTATTCAAAGGTCATTAAGAAAATATTAATCAAATATTTTTTCATTTTTTTCTCATGATTTGTACTTTTTTTGGTCACACATAAATAAATCGAGCTGAATGAACCAAATTAAATTGCAGAGGGTTCTGATTATTTTCATTTCAATTAATTTAATTCACTTAACTAAATGTTTTTATGTTCGAACTGTTAAAGAATAATTTTTAAGTTGATTCAATGTTTGACTTTTTTCAGTGTATTTGTTAGAAATAGTCACAACATTCATCTGTAGTTTTAGCATCAGTTGAGTTTTTGGGACAAACAGATCATTGACCTGTTTAATAATGTGACACAATCAGCTGCCTATTGATCCAACTCTGCCATTGATTAATGACTAATGACATTGATTAATGACTAATGACATTGATTAATGACTAATGACATTGATTAATGACTAATGACATTGATTAATGACTAATGACATTGAGAGACGACTCAAAAAAGCTCCTACATTTAATTTATTGACACCATGTATGGAGTGACGACAGCTGACGACGTCTGGAAGACTGAGCTTCACCAACAAATGGACATAAACATAAACATAAACATAGACATAGACATAAACATAAACATTAACATAGACATAGACATAAACATAAACATTAACATAGACATAGACATAAACATAAACATTAACATAGACATAGACATAGTCATAAACATAAACATAAACATAGACATAGACATAAACATAAACATTAACATAGACATAGACATAGACATAAACATAAACATAAACACAGACATAAACATAAACATAAACATAAACGTAGACATGAACATAGACATAAACATAAACACAGACATAGACATAAACATAAACATAAACATAGACATAAACATAAACACAGACATAAACATAAACATAAACATAGACATAAACATAAACATAAACATGAACATAAACATAGACATGAACATAAACATAAACATAGACATAAACATAAACATAAACATAGACATAAACATAAACATAGACATAAACATAAACATAAACATGAACATAAACATAGACATGAACATAAACATAAACATAGACATAAACATAAACATAAACATAGACATAAACATAAACATAAACACAGACATAAACATAAACATAAACATAGAATGGACTCAAATGTAAAGGACGTGTGTTTGTGACGTCATATGATCCAGGGCTGAAACGTTCTATTATATTATTATTAAATATAAGTAAACATGTAAAGGCTGCAGTGGGACAGTGGATAAAGGTGAGTGCTAAAGGTCAGTAAATGTCCTTCTGGGTCACATGTGCAAACCTTCAATGTCATCAAATAAAACCATTGTTTTGTTATTTATAATGTTTTTGGATTTTTACATTAATATGTCACTGAGAAAAGTCAAACATTAAATCAACTTAAAAATGGTCATATATTTAACATCATCTAATATAATACACTGTATATTATATTTATATTACCCCCCCCCCCCCCCCCCTCAGTCTTCTGCCCTGGTGTTTACACTGTTTACTGTGTGTCTGTCCACAACCATAGTCCACCCTGGAACCAAAGACTAGTTATAATGATGTCATTAAACACAATTAATTAGAGTCGTCTGCAGCTGAAGCTGTGACGCCATCACTGAACCTCACATGGCCTCAGTGTAACTGGAGCCTGTTGGTGATAAGGACAAAGAAACTATAGAAGTGTCCATTAAACTTAAACAAAGACGACAGCAGCAGGATTCAGTTTCTCTTATAGGACACTGACAGCAGCAGCAGCAGCAGCAGCAGCAGCAGCAGCTTCAGCAGCAGCAGCAGCTTCAGCAGCAGCAGCAGCTGCAGCAGCAGCAGCAGCTTCAGCAGCAGCAGCAGCAGCAGCAGCTTCAGCAGCAGCAGCAGCAGCAGCAGCAGCAGCTTCAGCAGCAGCAGCAGCTTCAGCAGCAGCAGCAGCAGCAGCAGCTTCAGCAGCAGCAGCAGCTGCAGCAGCAGCAGCAGCTTCAGCAGCAGCAGCAGCAGCAGCAGCTTCAGCAGCAGCAGCAGCAGCAGCAGCAGCAGCAGCTTCAGCAGCAGCTTCAGCAGCAGCAGCAGCAGCAGCAGCTTCAGCAGCAGCAGCAGCTTCAGCAGCAGCAGCAGCTTCAGCAGCAGCAGCAGCTGCAGCAGCAGCAGCAGCTTCAGCAGCAGCAGCAGCTGCAGCAGCAGCAGCAGCTTCAGCAGCAGCAGCAGCAGCAGCAGCAGCTTCAGCAGCAGCAGCAGCTTCAGCAGCAGCAGCCTCATTACTAACATCTACAGAAACAGATGATTCACCTGCACGACTATCTGGAAAAAAGAACAGCCTTTCACACTCCCCTAAAATACTATATATACGTATTTATATATATATATATATATATATATATATATATATATATATATATATATATATATATATATTATATATATATATATATATTAGATAAAAACAAAAAAATGTAACATATAAGTCTTATTTATATAAAGTCACAATAAAGTCATAATAAAGTTATATATATATATATATATATATATATATATATATATTTATGTAAATATAGAGTATAAAGTACAAATATTTATATAAATGTAAAGAGTATAAAGTACACATATTTATATAAATTTAAAGAGTATAAAGTACACATATTTATATAAATGTAAAGAGTATAAAGTACATATATTTATATAAATGTAAAGAGTATAAAGTACATATATTTATATAAATGTAAAGAGTATAAAGTACACATATTTATATAAATGTAAAGAGTATAAAGTACACATATTTATATAAATTTAAAGAGTATAAAGTACACATATTTATATAAATGTAAAGAGTATAAAGTACATATATTTATATAAATGTAAAGAGTATAAAGTACACATATTTATATAAATTTAAAGAGTATAAAGTACACATATTTATATAAATGTAAAGAGTATAAAGTACATATATTTATATAAATGTAAAGAGTGTAAAGTATAAATATTTATATAAATGTAAAGAGTATAAAGTACAAATATTTATATAAATGTTAAGAGTATAAAGTACAAATATTTTTGAACAAATGTAGGGAGTAAAAGTCAAAAGTTGGCAGAAAAATAAATACTTCAGTAAAGTACTGATACTGTACCTACAAACACAGTAGTAAAGTACTTGTACTTGAATGAAGTGAACCTGTGTCAGTTGAACATGTATTAAATATTGAATGTTCTTCTGACGTTTGTATTTTATCTGTTTGTAAAAACATGACTGAGACACAAAGTATTTTCATGGAATAAACTAAAGTACAAGGTTGATCTGTTCTGTCATATTATACAGAAGCATGTGCTGCCCTCTGTTGGAAATATTCTAGAACAACACCAACATAACTCTAGTGTCCAGAGGTGTGAAGGACGTCCACCATCAATAGAAGTGTCACAAATATAGAAAAGGATTAATATTTGTTTGTGAAATATTGACTAATACTGATACAACTGTGATGAGTCACAGTCATCTGGACCTTTAGTAACACTGGACTGGTCTACTGGGGGGAGGGTCAAAGGTTAAAGGTTAAAGGTGTGGTTCAGCTGGTACAGCAGGTCAGTAAGGTGAAAGGTTAAAGGTCAAAGCTGTGGTTCAGCTGGTAGAGCAGGTAGTTAGGGTTAGGGTAGCTGCCCAACTCAGTCCAGTTGTGCAGTCGTCTAGTTGTGCAGTTATCCAGTCATCCAGTTTTTCAGTCGTCCAGTTGTCCAGCCCTCCAGTCATCCAGTTTTCCAGTCATCCAGTCCTCTAGTCGTCCAGTTGTCCACTTATCCAGTCGTCCAGTTATGTAGTTATTCAGTCATCCAGTTATCCAGACCTCCGGTCGTCCAGTTGTCCAGTTATCCAGTCATACAGTTGTCCAGTTGTCCAGTTGTCCAGTTATCCAGTCATTCAGTTGTCCAGTTATCCAGTCATCCAGTTGTCCAGTTGTCCAGTCCTTTACCTCACCCCTCTCCTCCCCCTCATGCCCCTCCCTGATTGTCGTCTCACAGTTACAGCAGCAGTCTGATGTAGAGGGTGAAGGGGAGGGGCCACAACACTGTGCCCTGGGGTGCTCCAGTGCTGCAGGTACATACAACCCCCCACCCCAACAAACTGTGGCCTGTTGGTCAGCTAACTCACAATCCAGATGGGGGTCCAGAGATGGGGGTCCACAGCCATGCTGTTGGAGAAGGCTGGACTGGATTGAAGAAGTCCAAAACCAGTGCCCTCACCATGTACCCCCACCCCCATCCCTCTCGTTAACAGGTAGAAGACATACGGGCCATGTTCAGAGGGGGTACTGGGGGTGGAGGTGGTGGGAGGCAGGTTGGGACTGTTGGCCAAACACTAACCCCCCCAGGGGGAGGAGCCTGCACTCAGGTCTGGCTGTGAACGTCACAACCCCTGTTCTGGTTCATCTGTCAATCAAAGATCACATGACCCTGATGATGATGATGAACAAAACCAGAGGGAGGAAGAGGATAAAATACATGTTTGTGAACAAATGTAGGAAGGAAAAGCAGTAAATTAAATACTTAGGTCTACTGAAGTAAAGTAACAAAGTACTTGTACTGAAGTAAAGTAACAAAGTACTTGTACTTCATTACTTCCTACCTGTGTAAATGAGTCAGTGTAAAAACTCAACATGATCTGACAGACGTTACTGCTGTGGTTTATATTGTCTGTTAAGTTGTGCTCTGTGTGTGTGTGTGTGTGTCCACACACACACACACACACACACACACACACACACACACACACACAATAAGGTATTATTTAACCCGTCTGAAAGCAGAGCCATGACTTTCCCGTAGTCTGAAAAGACAGATAACATAAATAACATAAATACACAATCACAGGCGTCAGTTGACCTGAGGGTTTAAAGGTCACCACTTGATTTGTTGATATGACTCGTGTCTGGATCAATCATTAAAAACGTCTCGTCAATTTAAATATGGTGTCAGCGTCAGCCTTCCATCAACACAGCGGAGTATCACTGGACCTAAGAAACTAAGAGCAGGATGAAACTGGAGGAGTGACCTGCAGCCAACTGCATCCTTTACTTACCTGGAAGTAGTCTGTGTGGAAATACACAAATACACAACACACTGACGCAAATACACAACACACTGACACAAATACACAACACACTGACGCAAATACACAACACACTGACGCAAATACACAACACACTGACGCAAATACACAACACACTGACGCAAATACACAACACACTGACGCAAATACACAACACACTGACGCAAATACACAACACACTGACGCAAATACACAACACACTGACGCAAATACACAACACACTGACGCAAATACACAACACACTGACGCAAATACACAACACACTGACGCAAATACACAACACACTGACGCAAATACACAACACACTGACGCAAATACACAACACACTGACGCAAATACACAACACACTGACGCAAATACACAACACACTGACGCAAATACACAACACACTGACGCAAATACATAACACACTGACGCAAATACACAACACACTGACGCAAATACACAACACACTGACGCAAATACACAACACACTGACGCAAATACACAACACACTGACGCAAATACACAACACACTGACGCAAATACACAACACACTGACGCAAATACACAACACACTGACGTAAATACACAACACACTGACGCAAATACACAACACACTGACGCAAATACACAACACACTGACGTAAATACACAACACACTGACGCAAATACACAACACACTGACGCAAATACACAACACACTGACGCAAATACACAACACACTGACGCAAATACACAACACACTGACGCAAATATGCGACACAAATACACGACACACTGATGCAAATAAACGACACACTGACGCAAATACACAACACACTGACACAAATAAACAATAGACCACTTAATTATTTCCACTTAATTTAACGAAATTCGTAGATAAAAAGACCAAATTATTAGATAAATGGCTCTAGTTTCCCAGCGTGGCGTCGGCTGGTGGACACCGCTCAGTGCTACCGTAGTTTGGTACTTTAGCAGAACATGGTGCATTATGGGAGTTGAACAGTCACTTTATTGACTTAATAATAATAATAATAATAATGGATTAGATTTCTATAGTTCTTTTCAAGGCACCCAAAGCGCTTCACATTAGTGATCCATTATTCATTCACTCTCACATGCTCCCTCTGGTGGTGGTAAACTACATATGTAGTCACAGTTGCCCTGGGGCAGACTGACAGAAGCGTGGCTACGGCCCCTCTGACCACCACCAAACATTCATACTCATTCATACACCAGTGTGAGTGACACTGGAGGTAAGGAGGGTAAAGTGTCTTTGCCCAAGGGCACAACAGACCAGTGTTAACATCGAACCTCTATGTTATTGTGTGGTTCTTTCAGACAGGAAAAACTAAAGTCTGTAATTCACACAAGTTACAGACAAGTTCATGACATCCTGTTTGGTCTGAAAACATGAATGAGGTGGAAGGAAAAGTAAGGATGGATAAGAACGAAGGGGGAAAATAGGTGAAAAAGGAAGAAAAAAACAACAGAGAAAAGGTGGGAAAAAAAGAATAAAAATGGGAAAAATAGGGAAAATGGGGGAAAAGAAAGAAAAAAGAAAAGGTGGAAAAAACTAAACTGAAAAAAATAATTATGAGAGATTATGAGCATTTCCTGTTGACACTTCCTGTGGACACTTCCTGTTGACACTTCCTGTTGACATTTACTAAAAAACAAATATTTGTTTATTACTGTCTGCTTGGAAAGTTGACAGAATATACTTTACTAGTCTGCTGCAACATATCAACAGTTATACATCAGTAACAACAGCCAGTTGGACATACTTAAATAATAAATACTATATATATATATATATATATATATATATATATATATATATATATATATATATATATATATATATATATATATTTGTCAAGGGCTCATTTGACTTCAGTGGTTTTTATTTTATTTTCACCCAAATACAAAACCAGCAGTGATGAGGAGTGACAGTTTTTACAGTGAAAAAAACCCAAAAAAACCCAGCAAAAATAAAAAAAATAGTTACGACAGATCTGAAAACACAATAAAATAAAGTTGGTCTCTTTTACCATTCAGCATAAAAAAACTGTTCAGCCACACTCTTACTTTAACTTCAAATCTGTTTAAATCTACAGAATTTATCTTCAACTACACCCCCCCCCCGACTCTACTGGGAAACACTCCCTTTTATATATATATATATATATATATATATATATATATATATATATATATATATATATATATATATATATATATATATATATATATATATATATATAAACCCAAAACAATAAATGAATGTGTGTGTCCTGTAGTCAATGGTCCACAACCTTTTTATCACTGTGGACCGGTCCACGTTTGACAATTTTCCCACGGACCGGGGGTGGATCCATAGATTGTTTATATGGGTCAAAGTGGGTGTGGTCTGTGGGAATCACCTGTCAGCATTAATCCATATTTCAGTCTAACTCCTGGTATTGTCTGTTCAAACTTTCCTTTTCTCTACAGTTGGAACACATGTGTTTTTTTACTTCCTTTACTAACATGTGGGTTATATTTATGACATTCAACTGACACATGGAACCCACAGAATCTGGTCACTTTTCAAAATAAAAGATTCTTCAGACTCGGATAATAAATACAAGAGAATTAATTAATTAATTAATTATTAGGCGGCCCGGGGTACCAAGTGATCCACGAACCGACCCGGGGTTGAGGACCACTGCTGAAGTGGTTTGATCATGTGATCAATGAAGCCTGTGAATTATGAGGATATAACAGTGTGTGTGTGTGTGTGTGTGTGTGTGTATGTGTGTCTCTGTGTGTGTGTCTGTGTGTCTGTGTATGTGTATGTGTGTGTGTGTGTGTGTGTGTGTATGTGTGTATGTGTATGTGTATGTGTGGTGTGTGTGTGTATGTGTGTATGTATGTGTATGTGTGTCTGTGAGTGTGTCTGTGTGTGTGTGTGTGTCTCTGTGTGTGTGTGTGTGTCTGTGTGTGTATGTGTGTGTGTGTCTCTGTGTGTGTGTGTGTCTCTGTGTGTGTGGTGTGTGTCTGTGTGTGTATGTGTGTGTGTGTCTCTGTGTGTGTGTGTGTCTCTGTGTGTGTGTCTGTGTGTGTGTGTGTGTGTGTGTGTGTCTCTGTGTGTGTGTGTGTGTCTGTGTGTGTATGTGTGTGTGGTCTCTGTGTGTGTGTATGTGTGTCTGTGTGTGTGTGTGTGTCTCTGTGTGTGTGTGTGTGTCTGTGTGTGTATGTGTTGTGTGTGTCTCTGTGTGTGTGTGTGTCTCTGTGTGTGTGTCTGTGTCTGTGTGTCTGTGTATGTGTGTGTGTGTGTCTCTGTGTGTGTGTGTGTCTGTGTGTGTGTATGTGTGTGTGTGTCTTTGTGTGTGTGTGTGTGTGTGTGTCTGTGTGTATGTGTGTGTGTATGTGTGTGTGTGTGTGTGTCTTTATTTTTTCTTTCCTCAGTAGTTGTACTACACTTGTCCAGTTGTCCAGTTGTCCAGTTGGTCCAGTTGTCCAGTTGTCCAGTTGTTCTAGAACAGTCCATTACTGATCCACTTTTTTTCTTCCAGTACTTTTCCTTCAGACTGTCTTCATGTCACTGTTTCCTTCTTCTATCACTGTATACGACCTATAGGTTTACACTCACTAATACGTCCAGGGGACCAGGGTTAAACATGTCAATCACAGTGTTTGACTGAACCACACTTTGGTCCAGATCGATTTTCAGGACGTGTTCAGTTCTAACACGACTGTAGAGACGATAAATATTCAGTCTGTGCTCACGCTCATAATTAATACTAATTACCTCCAGGTAATTAAACAACAACTAAACATTTTCCAGCTGTAATAGATAATAAAGATAGAATAAAATAAAATAGAATAAAATTAAATAGAATAAAATAGCATAAAATAGAATAGAATAAAATAGAATAGTATAGAATGAAATAGAATAAAATAGAATAGAATAGAATAGAATTAAATAGAATACAATAGAATAGAATAAAATAGAATAAAATAAAATAGCATAAAATAGAATAGAATTAAATAGAATAAAAATAGAATAGTATAGAATAGAATAGGATAGAATAAAATAGAATAGAATAAAATAGAATAAAATAGCATACAATAGAATAGAATAAAAAAGAAAGTAAATAAACTTTATATTATATATATTCTCAGTGTATGTTTGGACATAATGGTTTTTATTGTGCATATATTTATGTATACATTTATATTTATATTTTTATGTGTTTATTTATTATTATATGGTGTTCTCTCTCTCTCTCTTCTCTCTCATCTGTACTTTTAATTCATTTTTAATTCACTTTTAATTCACTTTTAATTCACTTTTAATTCACTTGTTCCACTACAAATTAAAATTTAAATAGAATGTTAGAAAAGTTCAAATAAAATAAATACAATTATATATTTCTCTTTTTTTCAAAATCAAATCTGACACTTGACTGTGGACGTTCACGTCCAAATGTCCCCCTGGTTTAAAAGAATTGGGTCCTCATTCAGACCCAGGGTCCAGCTCCAGCCTTTCCAGAACCCTCCGCCCAGACTTGTCCACTTCCTGGACCTGCTGCCCCCTCTCCCCCCACACAGGGCAGGGACGGACCCACATACAATAGGTACAGGGGTCAGCTGTGATGTGGGACACCCACTGACCCATCTGGAACCACAGAGTCTAATGCACAGAGGGTGCCCTACAAACCCGTTAAGGTGGGATTCTGGCCCAATGGGGCCTGGACGCATGTGGGCAGCACAATTGGTGGACAATGATGAAGCTGATGTCCAAAACCAGAGGGGGGTCTCGTGAGATTTTAACACAACAAGAAATCTTGCCAAACAGAAGCGACAGATTGTCCATAACTTTTATATTGTCCATAACTTTTATATTGTCCATAACTTTTAGATTGTCCATAACTTTCAGATTGTCCATAACTTTTAGATTGTCCATAACTTTCAGATTGTCCATAACTTTTAGATTGTCCATAACTTTCAGATTGTCCATAACTTTCTTGTCTATTTTGATAGAGTCCATGAATTCCGTTCAAACCTTGCTGTTTGTTATGTCCGCATTGTCTTATCGTTCTCCAGGTCTGCAATAAATCCGGGTGGGGACAATAACTCCATCTCCAGGACATGTTCAGGACATTATAGTTCATGAAAAGTTAGCGATCGAAGTCTGTTTACGTTGACAAACACTAACAAACTTTAACTTTAAATGCATATGTGGACGTAACAGCGACGCCCAGGGTTTGTTTCGTAAACTCGTCTAAACGCAGATGAAAAACTGAAGACATTTTAGCGTCTTCTGTTTTTCGTCATCTGAGTCTCGTCTCCGTTAAAGACTCGTCTCCGTTTTTCTCTACCAGCTGTTCGCGCCAATGTGACCTCAAAGGTTTTAGATCTGAGGCGACATGTGCAACCAAACTGTTGTGAGTGTGGAGCTGGGACTGAAGGGGTTAAATTACCACAGAATTAACACTTATTAATGATTAATTAAGTCAAGTATCATGGTCTCTACTGTCAGTCCAGTCGAAGCTGGGAGGACTCACTTTCAGTCAGATGGAGACGGAGGTGAAAGGTAACGGGATCCTCTGTGAGTCTGGTCACATGGTGTTTGTTTGGTCACATGGTGTTTGTTTGGTCACATGGTGTTTGTTGGTCACATGGTGTTTGTTTGGTCACATGGTGTTTGTTTGTTTGGTCACATGGTGTTTGTTTGGTCACATGGTGTTTGTTTGTTTGGTCACATGGTGTTTGTTTGGTCACATGGTGTTTGTGTTTGTTTGGTCACATGGTGTTTGTTTGTTTGGTCACATGGTGTTTGTTGTTTGTTTGGTCACATGTGTTTGTTTTGTTTGGTCACATGGTTTTGTTTGTTTGGTCACATGGTGTTTGTTTGTTTGGTCACATGGTGTTTTGTTTGGTCACATGGTGTTTGTTGTTTGGTCACATGGTGTTTGTTTGGTCACATGGTGTTTTGTTTTGTTTGGTCACATGGTGTTTGTTTGTTTGGTCACATGGTGTTTGTTTGTTTGGTCACATGGTGTTTGTTTGTTTGGTCACATGGTGTTTGGTCACATGGTGTTTGCTTGTTTGGTCACATGGTGTTTGTTTGGTCACATGGTGTTTGTTTGTTTGGTCACATGGTGTTTGTTTGGTCACATGGTGTTTGTTTGTTTGGTCACATGGTGTTTGTTTGTTTGGTCACATGGTGTTTGTTTGTTTGGTCACATGGTGTTTGTTTGTTTGGTCACATGGTGTTTGTTTGTTTGGTCACATGGTGTTTGTTTGTTTGGTCACATGGTGTTTGTTTGTTTGTTTGGTCACATGGTGTTTGTGTTTCTACCGTCGTCTCCTAACGATCCTCGTTCACTGAGTGAAACTGTTTAAATATCGTCCATCTGCCTCATATTGTTTATAAACATTTCCTTCGTGGTGCGTTCAGGTGTCACACAGCAGTGGAAAACAGAGCATTGTCGACACTGTTCCACAGTTTCTGCTCCAGTGGTTTTTAAATATTCATGCTGCGTCTCTAGTTCTGCAGAAACTCTATCAGCTGCAAATGGACACGTTTCCCTTCGCTCTGACGTTATCAATAAAACACCAATATTCATCCAATTACAACCATTGATCCTTTAGCAGAACACAACAGTAGATAAATGTACAGGTTAGTGTTCAGAACCTGTTTTATTCTAGTTATTCAACATAAAATTAAGAAACATATTTGGTTTTACAGCTTATTAAAATGTTAACACATACATTAAATTAAAATTATTAATTTGGTTCACTCAACTAGATGTTTTATATGTGACCATAAAAAGTCAAAATCATCAGATAAAAAGTCAAAATTATTAGATAAAAAGTCAAAATTATTAGATAAAAGGTCAAAATTATTAGATAAAAAGTCAAAATCATCAGATAAAAAGTCAAAATTATTAGATAAAAAGTCAAAATCATCAGATAAAAAGTCAAAATCATCAGATAAAAAGTCAAAATTATTAGATAAAAAGTCAAAATTATTAGATAAAAAGTCAAAATTGATGAATAATTTTTAAGTTGTTCCAATGTTTTACTTTTTCAGCATAAATACATATTTTTTAAACATATTTTGTTTTTGTTTATTGATCACTTTGGCTGTTTTTCTTTATTTAGTTTCTTATTTTGTACATTTTTCTATAATATGTTTTTAATTCATTATTTTTATTAATTTTTTTCCGTTTGTGTCTTTATTTGTCCACATTCCTTATGATTTTGTTGATTATTATTCATTTTTGTTGGTTATTATTGATCACTTTGGCTGTTTTTCTTCATTTTGTTTCCTATTTAATTCGTTTTTTCTCTTTTTTATTATTTTTCTGTAAAAGCCTCAGGAGTTAAAGGTTAATAAATCAAATCTAATATATAAACAACACTAATATTAGCTTGTTTTTCATTCTTTGATGTATTTTATCTTTTGTTCTATTTTTACTTTATCAGTCTGATTCTAACCTCTTGTTATAATTCTTTTAATTATTAGCTTATTTATTATTTATGACACTTATTTTCTTACTTAATGTTCAGGGTGTAAATGTTAGAAAATAAAACCAAGAAGTGAAGAAAACGTCGTTAAAACTTCTGTCAAATCTATTTAAAGGTCAAATAATGAGGTGGACTTTAGGGGGGGACGACATTTGACCACTTTGTCATGCGAGAAAAAATAAACAAAACAAATAAAATAAAAACAAACAACAACAAAGTGCCCAAAAGAAATGAAAGAAAAAACATCTCATTTCATTTTGTTCAAACTAAAACATTTTAGTTCTTTATTTGTTTTTATTCATCTTATTTTTATTATATCAGAATCTTTTACACACTATAAAGAACATTAAAGTCAAGAAAAAGTCAAACTCATGAGATAAAAGTTTAAATGATCCGTCAGTTTAAGCAGAGTTTATCTATTAATCAGGTTTTCTGTAGTTTATGGAGAAACTTAAAGTCTTTTAAAATCTTTATATTTTAAAAAATATGATCATTATAGTTATTGTCAAAACACTAATATTTACATTTAGTTTCATCTCGTTTGTGTCACGTCGTAAAGGTTCGTTGGCGACAATATAGACCCCTTTATCATAACTATTCATTTATTATCTCATATTTAGGACTTTTTCTTATTATTTTGACTCTTTTTTGTTATAATTATTCATTTATTATCGTATATGTAGGATTTTTCCTCAAACTTTTGACATAAATCTTATAATTATTTCCTGTTAATCTGTGACCTGATCATTTACAAAGTGAGTCACTGTTAAAGACATTATTTTTGGGGCATTTTTGAATATTTTAATTTTTTTTCTGTTTATTTCAATCATGGTCAAAATAAATAAATAATAATTCACTTGTTAACTAAAGTAAAAAATACAAAAGACTTTATTACAATTGAGAAGTTGTACTTTTTTTAACTTTTACTTCAGTAAAGGAGTACTTTTACCAGAGTATTTGTATTTTCACAGCAGTAGCTGTACTTCTACTGTAGTACAGAATGTGTACTTTTACTGAAGTGTGGAAATGAAGCAAAGACACAACAGTCAATGTTTTTTAAATCCAGTAGATGTCAGTGTTTGGACATAAATGATAAAAAAGACAAAATAATGGATCAAACCTAAAAAAAAAAAAGTTTGATTCATTTGTCTGAGAATTAATTAAAATAAACATTTTAATAGATGATTGTGATGTTAATTTTTTACTTTTAATAAACATTAAATTAAATAAATATGAATATATTGAATATATGTGAACAAAAGACAGACAGGCAGACACACAGACAGAAGGACAGACAGACAGACAGGCAGATAGACAGACAGACAGACAGACAGACAGACAGACAGACAGACAGACAGACAGACAGACAGACAGACAGACAGACAGACAGACAGACAGACAGACAGACAGATAGACAGACAGACAGGCAGATAGAAAATAAGACAACATGTAAAGCAGTAAAATTTGAAATAGGGAAATGTTTAAAAATTAACACAAATAAACAAAGACATTTATATTAATGTCAGTTTATAGATAAATTATGTGTGTGTGTGTGTGTGTGTGGGGGGGGGGGGGGGGGGGGGTTAAAATGAGTAAAAGACAACAAAATAAGAGCTGCTAAATTCAAAGAAAGAAAAAGAAAAAAATAATCAGTATTTTTAGAAGCAAAGAAAAGAAACAATGATGTTTATTATTTATGACTCGATCTACAGACAATAACCATTTATTATTATGTATTAATATGTATTATTATGTATTATTATGTATTAATATGTATTATTATGTATTATTATGTATTAATATGTATTAATATGTATTAATATGTATTACTATGTATTATTATGTTATTATTATGTATTATATGTATTATTATGTATTATATGTATTATTATGTATTATTATGTATTATATGTATTATTATGTATTATTATGTATTAATATGTATTAATATGTATTACTATGTATTATTATGTATTATTATGTATTATATGTATTATTATGTATTATATGTATTAACATGTATTAATATGTATTAATATGTATTAATATGTATCATTATGTATCAACATGTATTATATGTATTACTATGTATCATTATGTATTAATATGTATCATTATGTATTAATATGTATTATGTATTAATATGTATTAACATGTATTAATATGTATTAATATGTATTAATATGTATCATTATGTATTAATATGTATTATTATGTATTATATGTATTATTATGTATTATTATGTATTAATATGTATTATGTATTAATATGTATTAACATGTATTAATATGTATTAATATGTATTAATATGTATCATTATGTATTAATATGTATTATTATGTATTATATGTATTATTATGTATTATTATGTATTAATATGTATTAATATGTATCATTATGTATTAATATGTATTATTATGTATTATATGTATTATTATGTATTATTATGTATTAATATGTATTATTATGTATTAATATGTATCATTATGTATTAATATGTATTATTATGTATTATATGTATTATTATGTATTATTATGTATTAATATGTATTAATATGTATTATTATGTATTATTATGTATTAATATGTATTAATATGTATTAACATGTATTAATATGTATTAATATGTATTAATATGTATCATTATGTATTAATATGTATTATTATGTATTATATGTATTATTATGTATTATTATGTATTAATATGTATTAATATGTATTATTATGTATTATTATGTATTAATATGTATTATTATGTATTAATAGTATTAATATGTATTAATATGTATTAATATGTATTACTATGTATTATTTATGTATTATTATGTATTAATATGTATTAATATGTATTACTATGTATTACTATGTATTATTATGTATTATTATGTATTAATATGTATTAATATGTATCATTATGTATTAATATGTATTAATATGTATTATGTATTAATATGTATTATTATGTATTATTATGTATTAATATGTATCATTATGTATTAATATGTATTAATATGTATTAATATGTATTATTATGTATTAATATGTATTAATATGTATTAATATGTATTATTATGTATTAATATGTATTAATATGTATCATTATGTATTAATATGTATTAATATGTATTATGTATTAATATGTATTATTATGTATTATTATGTATTAATATGTATCATTATGTATTAATATGTATTAATATGTATTAATATGTATATTATGTATTAATATGTATTACTATGTATTATTATGTATTATTATGTATTAATATGTATTAATATGTATTACTATGTATTACTATGTATTACTATGTATTATTATGTATTATTATGTATTAATATGTATTAATATGTATCATTATGTATTAATATGTATTAATATGTATTATGTATTAATATGTATTAATATGTATTAATATGTATTATTATGTTATTATGTATTATTATGTATTAATATGTATTAATATGTATTAATATGTATTATTATGTATTAATATGTATTAATATGTATTATTATGTATTAATATGTATCATTATGTATTATTATGTATTATTATGTATTAATATGTATCATTATGTATTAATATGTATCATTATGTATTAATATGTACTAATATGTATTAATATGTATTAATATGTATTATTTTATCTGTTTATTAATCATTATTGTTCTTTATCACAGACTCCTGTTAGAAAATAAACTCCTTTATTAAATGAATATTTTATCAGATAATATTTGATATTATATTAAACTATTTTTCTGACGTCATTAACAGTTTGTTCTTTATAATAATTACCCTCCTGTGGTATTTGTGCAGCAGCCAGGCCAGTGTTGTTACCCCTTTTACCCTCCAGGGGGTGAAAAAGATCAACAAACAACAACAACTGTTCCTCATTTTTACAAGAATCAAACCTCAGCTTTTTTTTCTTTTGTAATTAAATAAAAATACTCATTTGTTAATCCTTGAGGAAATGTTTGTGTTTTTAATTCTTAAAAAAAAAAACCTGGAAGTTTAACTGTAGAAGAATTAGAATAAAAACAAAGAAGAAGAGATGATTAATGTGTGAATTTAAATACAAGTTAAAATAATAATTTAACTAAAACATATATAATAGTTAGATTTATTTACATTTTACATATTTGCACCAGTGGTCATTAAGGGGTTAAAACCTCAAACACAAAACTCAGAAAATGGGAACATCTTTTTCTAACCATAATTAGTCAAATCAAAACAAATGGAAGTTTGAAATATATTGATTGTCATATTATTTGTCGATATAAAATGTTGATAATAACAAACACATGTACTTTTATAGAATATTCTCATTTTTGAGTTGTACTGTACATACATATTTAACTTTTAATTGACATTATCTGTACATATTAACCAAGTCTATATGAAAATATTTCATTTATATTTAGATAAATATGAATAAGTTTTGAATTATTTTACAGAACAGAAGGTTATTGAACCAAATGTAAGTATTTATTTTATAATAATGTGTAAATTATGGCCAAATCTATTTTTAAAATACTGCATTTATATTTTGATAATTATATTTACAGAAAACTGGGAAAATGAGAACATGGTTTATGTCATATATCAGTTTTATAAAACTGTAAAAGTCTTAATCAACAAAATAAAATAAAAAAGAGCTTGGAATATATTGATTCTCATTCTATTTGTCTTTATAATATGTACAGAA
>CM035784.1:29152528-29157528 GCA_020466265.1 Siphamia tubifer
GAACATGTGGTCCCCACATTGTCAAGTCAAATATTAAGTGTAAATAATAAATTATAAATGTAGAGTTTTTTACACAGTGTTGTTCCTGCTCAGAATGAATGGGAGTCTATGGGCCACGCCCACTCAGCGGGTCAGTTGGTAGAGTGGGTCAGTTGGAAGAGCGGGTCAGTTGGTAGAGCGGGTCAGTTGGAAGAGCGGGTTAGTTGGTAGAGCGGGTCAGTTGGTAGAGCGGGTCAGTTGGTAGAGGGGGTCAGTTGGTAGAGCGGGTCAGTTGGTAGAGGGGGTCAGTTGGTAGAGCGGGTCAGTTGGTAGGGCGGGTCAGTTGGTAGAGTGGGTCAGTTGGTAGAGTGGGTCAGTTGGTAGAGTGGGTCAGTTGGTAGAGCGGGTCAGTTGGTAGAGCGGGTCAGTTGGTAGAGGGGGTCAGTTGGTAGAGCGGGCCAGCTGGTAGAGCGGGTCAGTTGGTAGAGGGGGTCAGTTGGTAGAGGGGGTCAGTTGGTAGAGCGGGTCAGTTGGTAGAGGGGGTCAGTTGGTAGGGCGGGTCAGTTGGTAGAGCGGGTCAGTTGGTAGGGCGGGTCAGTTGGTAGAGCGGGTCAGTTGGTAGGGCGGGTCAGTTGGTAGAGCGGGTCAGTTGGTAGAGCGGGTCAGTTGGTAGAGGGGGTCAGTTGGTAGGGCGGGTCAGTTGGTAGAGGGGGTCAGTTGGTAGGGCGGGTCAGTTGGTAGAGTGGGTCAGTTGGTAGAGGGGGTCAGTTGGTAGAGCGGGTCAGTTGGTAGAGTGGGTCAGTTGGTAGAGTGGGTCAGTTGGTAGAGTGGGTCAGTTGGTAGAGTGGGTCAGTTGGTAGGGCGGGTCAGTTGGTAGGGCGGGTCAGTTGGTAGAGTGGGTCAGTTGGTAGAGTGGGTCAGTTGGTAGGGCGGGTCAGTTGGTAGAGCGGGTCAGTTGGTAGAGCGGGTCAGTTGGTAGAGCGGGTCAGTTGGTAGAGCGGGTCAGTTGGTAGAGCGGGTCAGTTGGTAGAGGGGGTCAGTTGGTAGGGTGGGTCAGTTGGTAGGGCGGGTCAATTGGTAGAGCGGGTCAGTTGGTAGAGCGGGTCAGTTGGTAGGGCGGGTCAGTTGGTAGAGCGGGTCAGTTGGTAGAGCGGGTCAGTTGGTAGAGCGGGTCAGTTGGTAGAGCGGGTCAGTTGGTAGAGCGGGTCAGTTGGTAGAGGGGGTCAGTTGGTAGAGGGGGTCAGTTGGTAGAGGGGGTCAGTTGGTAGAGCGGGCCAGCTGGTAGAGCGGGCCAGCTGGTAGAGCGGGTCAGTTGGTAGAGGGGGTCAGTTGGTAGAGCGGGTCAGTTGGTAGAGGGGGTCAGTTGGTAGGGCGGGTCAGTTGGTAGAGCGGGTCAGTTGGTAGGGCGGGTCAGTTGGTAGAGCGGGTCAGTTGGTAGAGCGGGTCAGTTGGTAGAGCGGGTCAGTTGGTAGAGCGGGTCAGTTGGTAGAGGGGGTCAGTTGGTAGGGCGGGTCAGTTGGTAGAGCGGGTCAGTTGGTAGAGTGGGTCAGTTGGTAGAGCGGGTCAGTTGGTAGAGCGGGTCAGTTGGTAGAGCGGGTCAGTTGGTAGAGCGGGTCAGTTGGTAGAGGGGGTCAGTTGGTAGAGCGGGTCAGTTGGTAGAGCGGGTCAGTTGGTAGAGTGGGTCAGTTGGTAGAGTGGGTCAGTTGGTAGAGGGGGTCAGTTGGTAGAGCGGGTCAGTTGGTAGAGCGGGTCAGTTGGTAGAGTGGGTCAGTTGGTAGAGGGGGTCAGTTGGTAGAGTGGGTCAGTTGGTAGAGTGGGTCAGTTGGTAGAGTGGGTCAGTTGGTAGAGGGGGTCAGTTGGTAGAGCGGGTCAGTTGGTAGAGCGGGTCAGTTGGTAGAGCGGGTCAGTTGGTAGAGTGGGTCAGTTGGTAGAGGGGGTCAGTTGGTAGAGCGGGTCAGTTGGTAGAGTGGGTCAGTTGGTAGAGTGGGTCAGTTGGTAGAGCGGGTCAGTTGGTAGAGCGGGTCAGTTGGTAGAGCGGGTCAGTTGGTAGAGCGGGTCAGTTGGTAGAGCGGGTCAGTTGGTAGAGCGGGTCAGTTGGTAGAGCGGGTCAGTTGGTAGAGCGGGTCAGTTGGTAGAGCGGGTCAGTTGGTAGAGCGGGTCAGTTGGTAGAGCGGGTCAGTTGGTAGAGGGGGTCAGTTGATAGGGTGGGTCAGTTGGTAGGGCGGGTCAATTGGTAGAGCGGGTCAGTTGGTAGAGCGGGTCAGTTGGTAGGGCGGGTCAGTTGGTAGAGCGGGTCAGTTGGTAGAGCGGGTCAGTTGGTAGAGCGGGTCAGTTGGTAGAGCGGGTCAGTTGGTAGAGGGGGTCAGTTGGTAGAGGGGGTCAGTTGGTAGAGGGGGTCAGTTGGTAGAGCGGGCCAGCTGGTAGAGCGGGTCAGTTGGTAGAGGGGGTCAGTTGGTAGAGCGGGTCAGTTGGTAGAGGGGGTCAGTTGGTAGGGCGGGTCAGTTGGTAGAGCGGGTCAGTTGGTAGGGCGGGTCAGTTGGTAGAGCGGGTCAGTTGGTAGAGCGGGTCAGTTGGTAGAGCGGGTCAGTTGGTAGAGCGGGTCAGTTGGTAGAGGGGGTCAGTTGGTAGAGCGGGTCAGTTGGTAGAGCGGGTCAGTTGGTAGAGCGGGTCAGTTGGTAGAGGGGGTCAGTTGGTAGAGCGGGTCAGTTGGTAGAGCGGGTCAGTTGGTAGAGTGGGTCAGTTGGTAGAGCGGGTCAGTTGGTAGAGCGGGTCAGTTGGTAGAGCGGGTCAGTTGGTAGAGTGGGTCAGTTGGTAGAGTGGGTCAGTTGGTAGAGGGGGTCAGTTGGTAGAGCGGGTCAGTTGGTAGAGTGGGTCAGTTGGTAGAGGGGGTCAGTTGGTAGAGCGGGTCAGTTGGTAGAGCGGGTCACTGCGACTTTTTTACTGTGTAAAATGTTTTGTTTATGTTTGTTGTTGTTGTTGTTGTTGTTGGTAGTTTTTATATTGGTGTTTGTTATTATTTATATACTTATACATTGTTCTAATGACCAGTACCATTATCATTATTATGAGTTCTGCTAAATATCAACACGTATAATGTGCATATTATATAATAATTACTTCTTTTTTTTAAAATCCTTATTATTAGAATTATTTACTTATTTTTCATAGCACTTTCTAAAGTACAATTGTCTGTTTTCACTACTACTTTAGAAGTATTACAATGACTTTTTTCTTTCCTTTTGTCATATAATATGTCTTATTTCCCTACATTTCTTCTTCTGCTGCTATTAGAAGTAGGGATGCTTGATATTGGAAAAAATCAATATCATGATTTTTTCAATATTTTTTTTTTTTAAATGATGTACACTACTGGTCACCCAAACAATGAAGTGTTTTCCATTCACAGTCACACTTATTCACCACCATATGTAGTTAAATGAATAGAAAAAAAGGTTAGAAATAATGATTTGTATTTGAAATAAGATTTTACATCAAACTTTACTTTGGTTAAAGAATCCTCCATTTGTATTAATTACATCATTACAAACCTTTGGCATTCTAGTTGTTCATTTGTTGTAACCCACACTTCCACCAGTTGGATTGGTTGGATGGGTTGGATGGGTTGGATGGGTTGGATGGGTCGGATGGGTTGGATGGGTCGGATGGGTCGGATGGGTCGGATGGGTTGGATGGGTCGGATGGGTTGGATGGGTTGGATGGGTTGGATGGGTCGGATGGGTTGGATGGGTCGGATGGGTTGGATGGGTCAGATGGGTTGGATGGGTTGGATGGGCACTTCTTGCGTACCATACAGTTAAGCTCCTCCCACAACAGCTCATTGGGTTCAGATCTCACTCCATCACCCATAAAATACCAACTTCCTGCTTGTGCTCTAAATAGTGGAGGTGTGTTTAAGGTCATTGTTCTGTTGGACGATGACATTGGCTACAATCACTTTGAAAGAAAAGCAAAATAAATCACTTAAAAATATTTTTTTACTACACTGTATACACCATACACTGTCACAAGAAATGAAATGTAGGGGGGGGGGCAGTTGTGACCACCTGCCTCCTCCTCATTGGCTGTTGCTGATCACCTGACAGGTTATTGAAACAGTCTGTAACTGATGGTCATCAACAGCTCTGTACATTTATTTATTTATTTATTCATTCATTTATTTTATTTTTTTATTCATTTATTTACTTATTTTTTTATTTTTTATTCATTTATTCATTTATTTATTTATTTATTTATTTTTTTTATTTATTCATTCATTTATTCATTCATTTATTTATTTATTTTTTATTCATTTTTATTTATTCATTCATTCATTCATTCATTCATTCATTTATTTATTTATTCATTTTTATTTATTCATTCATTCATTTATTTATTTATTATTTTTGATGGTTAAGTCTTTTGTTTGTCGGTGGATTTGCTTCAGTTTTTTTTTACAGAACATGGTTCATAAATGTGAATGTTAATGTTTAACTTTATTAAAATGAGAGACGGAGGATGAAGGAGGAGGAGGAGGATGATGAAGGATGATGAAGGAATGTGTTCAAGGCCGGAAGAAGAAAAAGATGAAACGTTTACGAAGGGAAGATAAAAGAGTGAGCAGGTAATGACATGGACCACCGCTGCTGAGCTACTACCACCACACACCAAACTCAACAGCACACCGCCGCCGCTGCACCGCTCCAACAAACACCTCTTCTTAGCCGTTTAAATGTGTGTATCATTCATTTTTCAAAATAAAACCAAAAATAAGACAATGAAAAAAAAAATCTGTATCATTCGTTCATTCGCTTTTCAAAATAAAACCAATTATGAGATAAAAGATTAAAACTGTTCTGGAAAAGCTAACAAATCTGTTTTTATTCTTTTATTGTCAACCTGTAGATCATTCATTCACTTGTTTTTCAAAATAAAAACAAAAATAAGACAACAAAAAAAATCCATGTATAATTTGTTAATTATTTTTTCAAAATTAAAACCGAGAATAAGACAACGAAAAAACA
>CM035784.1:29162528-29200028 GCA_020466265.1 Siphamia tubifer
CATTAGTGTTAGCGTTAGCCTACCCTAACAACATGTTAGAGCAGATTATACATGTGATGTTAGCATTAGTGTTAGCGTTAGCCTACCCTAACAACATGTTAGAGCAGATTATACATGTGATGTTAGCATTAGTGTTAACCTACCCTAACAACATGTTAGAGCAGATTATACATGTGATGTTAGCATTAGTGTTAGCGTTAGCCTACCCTAACAACATGTTAGAGCAGATTATACATGTGATGTTAGCATTAGTGTTAGCATTAGCCTACCCTAACAACATGTTCGAGCAGATTCTACATGTGATGTTAGCATTAGTGTTAGCCTACCCTAACCCAAACCATATCAACATGTTAGAGCAGATACTATATGTGATGTTAGCATTAGCATTAGCCTACCCTAACCCAAACCATATCAACATGTTAGAGCAGATACTATATGTGATGTTAGCATTAGCATTAGCCTACCCTAACCCAAACCATATCAACATGTCAGAGCAGATACTACATGTGATGTTAGCATTAGCCTACTCTAACCCAAACCATATCAACATGTTAGAGCAGATACTATATGTGATGTTAGCATTAGCATTAGCCTTTCCTAACCCAAACCATATCAACATGTTAGAGCAGATACTATATGTGATGTTAGCGATAGCATTAGCCTACCCTAACCCAAACATGTTAGAGCAGATACTACATGTGATGTTAGCATTAGCATTAGCCTACCCTAACCCAAACATGTTAGAGCAGATACTACATGTGCTGTTTGACTTTATTTTTGTGATAATTATGAAACAGCTCGACTGAATCAACCATAAGAATCAACAAACTAATGTTGAATATGTGCGTCATGGTAACAAGACCAGGAGCATGTGCAGAACGACAGGAATAATGTTAAAGAGGAAAGAACTGTTTACATGTCAGAGGAGTTGGAATTAAAAATAAATAAACCAGCGACTTTATTCAGAATTTAATTTAATTCTGAATGATCATTTTCAACTGGAACAAGTCAGAGAGAGCAGCCCTCCACCAAGGGTTAGGGTCAGGGGTCAAAGGTTAGGGTTATAGGTGTCTACCCATCTGATGTCTGAAGGTTAGGGGTCAAAGGTCAGACCATGTGAATGACAAACCTGAGATATTACCACTGATGTGTTTTAACTGTTGACCTTTGACCTTCATTGCTCCAAATTTAATGGGTTCTTCCTTGACCCTTTATCATTCCTGAAAGTTTCATCAAAATCATTTTTTGTGTAATCCTGCTGATCCTCTGAGGGACTCTTATTGATCCATGAAATAAAACCAGGACATAGTGAATCTAGTTAACTGGTTAATCTAGTTAACTGGTATGTAAGTAACACATATGTTTATACTGGGTTCAGTTTGTATTTTGTTATGTTATAAAAGTTTTATTAAACTGTCCCATATTTACACTTTATTTTGTATATAGATAAACTTTATTTATTGAAAAAAACATGGAAAATCCCATTTGAACAATGTTTTATCTGTGACCTTTGACCCCTGACCCTAAGCCTTGTCAGAGGTCCGTCTGTGACCTTTGACCCCTGACCCTAAGCCTTGTCAGAGGTCCATCTGTGACCTTTGACCCCTGACCCTAAGCCTTGGCAGAGGTCCATCTGTGACCTTTGACCCTAAGCCTTGGCAGAGGTCCGTCTGTGACCTTTAACCCTAAGCCTTGGCAGAGGTCCGTCTGTGACCTTTGACCCTAAGCCTTGGCAGATGTCTGTCATCTGTGACCTTTGACCCTAAGCCTTGGCAGAGGTCTGTCATCTGTGACCTTTGACCCTAAGCCTTGGCAGAGGTCTGTCATCTGTGACCTTTGACCCTAAGCCTTGGCAGATGTCTGTCATCTGTGACCTTTGACCCTAAGCCTTGGCAGAGATCTGTCATCTGTGACCTTTGACCCTAAGCCTTGGCAGAGGTCTGTCATCTGTGACTGGTTCAGAATTCAAATGGAAATAAACCAGTGATGTTATTTGTCATTTGTGACCCCCCACCACCAAACCAGGCATAAGTGGCGCTGAGCCGTTCAGAGCTACAGCCAAATTTAGGCTGGAAGGTGATTTGTTATTAGTGTTTACACCTTATCAAAAAACGGTACCTTAACACCTCTATGTTCACTTCCTGTGGTCATTACATTGAAATCCAATCAATAAAGGTGTTTATTGAGTCAATTATTTAAGCGGTGACAAAAGTTCAGGTATTGCTGAGCAAAGACAAAGACGACTTCCACCTCTTTTCGCCGAACAAAACGATCTCCGTTCCGTGGGTAAACACCCAAGTGTTTGGTACGAGGTAAAAGCTTATATTGAATGTTCTGTCCAATGGTGTAAGCCAAATGATTATAATACGTCACACTTCTGTCCTATTATTATAATATATAAAACTTCTGTGACATGTCCATCAGAGTGTCCTTTAACATCTGTCAACAATTTGTGTCAATCGGATACAAATTATTATGCGTTGCTAAGGACTTCCTACCCCAAAACAGTCCAAAACTTTAACGGACAATATCTAAAAATATGCAAATTGTAAAATATGTCCAAATGTGGATATTAAAATGACCATAACTTTGGTTCTACTTGTGATAGAAACATCATTTTTTCACCATCTTAAACCTTAGTTTCCACTCTACCAAGATACACACATAACTCTGTTTGGATTTACACACACTTATGCCTGGTTTACTGGTGGGGGGTCACATATACACACACACACATACACACACACACATACACACACACACACACACACACACACACACACACACACACACACACACACACATACACACACACGCCTGGTTTACTGGTGGGGGGTAACATTTAGTTTAATTGTGAATAATCATTTCCAGCTGTTATCAGATGTGTACATAGTTCATTTTAAAGCAGAATTAACCTTTATTCTGGAATAAAACAGGTGATATAAATACATAAAATGTTTTACAGCTGTGTTAAAGTCACAGTTGGATCATCTTTCATGACACAAACAGTTTTTTTTTTTTTTTTAAGTATTTTTGTTGAACTATATCTAAATAGTCGAGACGTTTTATTTTGTTCCCAGTGTCTCAAACAAAAGTGAAAACTATAAACGAACGGCCAATTCCAATTCCTGTTTAATCCTCAAACTGACAAATGTGTGGAAGTGGAACTTAAGGGGCACATTTGAGGAGCAAGGGTTACCCAGAATGCATTGCGTATGTTCAGCAACAGACATGGATCAGAGAAGTCGAGCTACAAATTAAAGTATTTTCTTTGTTAATGTAGAAAAAAAAAGTTAAATCATTGTATTATCTTAGTTTGATCCATTTTATGGATGATGTTTCCTCATTATTGCATAACATGTAGTTTTATTTACAACCTTTTGTCAACAGCTGCTGTGGATGATAACTGTGTCTGAGGGTTAAAGGTCACTGCATGCACATGTAGGGGTCAGGGTTAAAGGTTAAAGGTCAGGGTTACAGGGTTTTTGTGAAGTGATGAAATGGTACAAGATGGTGCAGTAGTTTGTAGAAGAAGAAGAAGAAGAAGAAGAAGAAGAAGAAGGTGAAAAACCTTTAAACAGAAAATTAGGTAACTTACTTTTTTCGTTATATAATCAATAATGATACGGTTTAAAAGTCCAAAATTAAAATTAGCAAAACAAGGGTAAGACCATAATAAAGCCAACTCTAAACTAACCAAACAATAGTGTAGCCATTGTTAAAACAGGAAAAGTATAATTCTACTTTAGATTTAGTCAATTTAAGTCAAATAAATAAACTACGACACTTACTTTGAATATTTATTATTTTAGGTTGGTATTTTTACTATTTCTCATGTCAAAACATTAACATAATTAAGATAATACATATATTAACACATTGATTAAATAACAACATGACAGAAAGCACAGCTTTTAATAAACACTCATAGTACCCACTGCACGTGAACGCAGCATCTTCTTACCGGTAGCCTTTCTTTTTTTTTTTTTTTTAGTCCTTCTTCTCCATGTGAACTTTGTTGACGTCACTTCCTGTTGCTGCTCTGCTGTCACAAACTGCCTTTTATTGTCTCAGCTGTAACTGGTTTCACCTGCTCAGTGAAGCACGAGCTAAACCCGGAAGAGACTGTCGATCATGTGACGCCCGTGCCTAAGCTCCTCCCATAGTAGATCACAAAGGTTAAAGGTCAGGGTCAGGCTTTTATTGTCATTCACATCCACACATGGTAAATATTGAACAGTTATATAATGTATAAAATATGCAAAATAAATATTAATATACAGAAATATAGTAATAGAAATAAAAAGACAACTATAATAAATAAATAAATACATGTGGATAACATTTTTTAAACTGCATATTTTATGATTTTTTTTCAGTATTTTTCTTTAATCCACAGTCATATTCTCTGAGGAAATAACCTTCAACACTGTGTCTTAAATGGTTCTATTTAAAATAAATTCACATTCTATTCATAGCAGAATCTTCACAGTTAATTAAGTTCTTTTAAACATTATAAATGAAGTTGAATATCAATAAACATGATGGAGAATCTATGAATCTATACTTCAGGACGATTGGAAGTGTTGATTATTTGCAAATGGACGACCTTCAGTTTTTGTTCCTATCAGTTTAATACCTGAACGTTAATATTTATATTAATAATATATGTTTTATAATAAGATGTTTTACAGACGTGGTGAATTTTAATGGTTTTTTTTACATGTTTTGTATATTTTATATTATTTTTTTTTTAATCTTTCTTTGTTGATTTTGTGGGAAATTTGATTAAATAAGAAAAAAGAAAATTAAACGTGAGAACAGTCGACCAACATGAAGTGTTTTGATGACAATTAAACTAAATTAATCCAAAGTAACTCTGATTAATATGATTAAAACATGTTAATGTAATTAAATGATCAGTGGTTTTATTGAAACTGTTGAAGGTGTTGAATAAACTTTTTAATTCCATATATATTCATGTTTTTTTTTTCCTGTATATTTGAATATGTCTTAGATTTTTCATCCTTTTTTATGTTAGTTTAATATTTTGATGAACTTTTGTGGATTTTAACGTATTTATATTTATTTTTTCTGGGTTTCTTTATATATATTTTTTCATATTTTGTGGGAAATATGATATAATATTGAAAAAACACTGCACTGACAGTGTTTTTTTAATCATAATGAATCAAAATTAATCCAAAGCAACCTGTGATTAATCTGATTATACATTTTACAGCCCTAAAAAAAATACATTTGTCTTTTTATCTGATAATTTAGACGTTTTATGGTCACACACAAAAATCTAGTATCGTGAACCAACTTAAATTCCACAGGGTTAGGGTTAGGGTATGAAATAAATAAATGTTTATTTTTTCAGTGTATATTAAATAAATAAATGTTTATTTTTTTCAGTGTATATTAAATAAATAAATGTTTATTTTTTCAGTGTATATTAAATAAATAAATGTTTATTTTTTCAGTGTATATTAAATAAATAAATGTTTATTTTTTTCAGTGTATACTAAATAAATAAATGTTTATTTTTTCAGTGTATATTAAATAAATAAATGTTTATTTTTTCAGTGTATATTAAATAAATAAATGTTTATTTTTTTCAGTGTATATTAAATAAATAAATGTTTATTTTTTCAGTGTATACTAAATAAATAAATGTTTATTTTTTCAGTGTATATTAAATAAATAAATGTTTATTTTTTCAGTGTATATTAAATAAATAAATGTTTATTTTTTTCAGTGTATATTAAATAAATAAATGTTTATTTTTTCAGTGTATATTAAATAAATAAATGTTTATTTTTTCAGTGTATACTAAATAAATAAATGTTTATTTTTTCAGTGTATATTAAATAAATAAATGTTTATTTTTTCAGTGTACTTCTACTCACTATTTTTCTGTGTATTATTTATTTGACATTAAATCCTGTCATGTTGTGTTTTTAAAAAGCTGCACATCTTAAGTTAACATGAACTTCTCATCCTGTGTCTCTTCTTCTGCTTTCATTGGAACGCCCCCCCCCCCCCCCCCCCCCCCCCCCTTATCCCGCTGTAAGGAGTCGTACTGCGGCGCCTCGGAGGAAGCCGCCGTTAACTTCCACCTCGACCGAGGATCCAATCTCCTCTGGGGTCAAAGTGCGTCAGGGTTTCCACCGCCGGTCCAATAGCACCACGCTCAGCTGAGTGCAGCCCACGCTGGGTCAGAGGGATAGTAGCAAAAACACGGGACGTGAGGCGGGATGAACAAACCACAGGGATCTGAGTGGATTTACCCACTGTTTGGACCTATTGTCCCGACTCCATATGGAAGAAGAAGACACACAAAGACACACAAAGACACACAAAGACACACAAAGACACACAAAGACAGAAAATAAAGACTGGTGCTTAGAGATGTGGACGAACAAGGTCAGGTTCTGATTAACCCCCTCTGACAGCCTGACAGACAGACAGGCTGACAGACAGACAGGCTGACAGACAGACAAACAGATAGACAGACAGACAAACACACAGACAGACAGACAGACAAACACACAGACAGACAGACAAAGAGACAGACAAACAGACAGACAGGCTGACAGACAGACAAACAAACACAGACAGACAGATAAACAGACAGACAGACAAACAAACACAGACAGACAGATAAACAGACAGACAGACAGACAAAAAAACACACAAACAGACAGACAGACAGACAGACAAACACACAGACAGACAGACAGGCTGACAGACAGACAGACAGGCTGACAGACAGACAAACAAACACAGACAGACAGACAGACAAACACAGACAGACAGACAGACAAACAAACACACACAGACAGACAGACAAAAAAACAAACACACAGACAGACAGACAGACAGACAGACAAAGAAAACAAACACACAGACAGACAGACAAACAAACACACAGACAGACAGACAAAAAAAACAAACACACAAACAAACAGACAGACAGACAGACAAACAGACAGACAGACAGGCTGACAGACAGACAGGCTGACAGACAGACAAAACAGACAGACAGACAAACAAACACACAGACAGACAGACAAAAAAACAAACACACAAACAAACAGACAGACAGACAGACAAACAGACAGACAGACAGGCTGACAGACAGACAGGCTGACAGACAGACAAAACAGACAGACAGACAAACAAACACACAGACAGACAGACAGACAGACAAACAAACAAACACATAGACAGGCAAACAAACACACAAACAGACAAACAAACAAACAAACAGACAGACAAACAAACAAACAAACAGACAGACAAACAAACACACAGACAGACAAAAAAACAAACACACAAACAGACAGACAGACAAACAAACAAACACACAAACAGACAGACAAACAAACAAACAAACAGACAGACAAACAAACACACAGACAGACAAAAAAACAAACACACAAACAGACAGACAGACAGACAAACAAACAAACACACAAACAGACAGACAAACAAACACACAGACAGACAAAAAACAAACACACAGACAGACAGACAAAAAAAACAAACACACAGACAGAGAGACAGACAAAGAAAACAAACACACAGACAGACAGACAAACAAACACACAGACAGACAGACAGACAAACAAAGACACAGACAGACAGACAAAAAAAACAAACACAGACAGACAGACAGACAGACAGACAAACAGACAGACAAACAAAGACACAGACAGACAGACAAAAAAACAAACACACAGACAGACAAAAAAAACAAACACACAGACAGACAGACAGACAAAAAAAAAACACACCTTTCCCCCAGTGCACTGTGCAGCAGTAAGACCTTCCTCATATGTGACTATAACAGCAGTGATGCTACAGTTGCCAGTGTTGGACCATTTTATATTGTCTCTATAACCTGGACCTTCATCATCATCACTCAGACCTTCATCATCATCACAGACTCTGGCCGTTCTAAGCCCAGGTTTTGGTTTGGTCTTGTCTTTATGTTGGGTTTTTGTTATTAAATTTGTTCACCCTTCAGCACTGTGCATCTGAGTCCTCATTCACCTCACACCTTACATGATGGTTAGTATTTATTACTTTATATAATCCTAGTATATATAATGTTAGTATTTATTACTTTATATAATCCTAGTATATATAATGTTAGTGTTTATTACTTTATATAATCCTAGTATATATAATGTTAGTATTTATTACTTTATATAATCCTAGTATATATAATGTTAGTGTTTATTACTTTATATAATCCTAGTATATATAATGTTAGTATTTATTACTTTATATAATCCTAGTATATATAATGTTAGTATTTATTACTTTATATAATCCTAGTATATATAATGTTAGTGTTTATTACTTTATATAATCCTAGTATATATAATGTTAGTGTTTATTACTTTATATAATCCTAGTATATATAATGTTAGTATTTATTACTTTATATAATCCTAGTATATATAATGTTAGTATTTATTACTTTATATAATCCTAGTATATATAATGTTAGTATTTATTACTTTATATAATCCTAGTATATATAATGTTAGTATTTATTACTTTATATAATCCTAGTATATATAATGTTAGTATTTATTACTTTATATAATCCTAGTATATATAATGTTAGTATTTATTACTTTATATAATCCTAGTATATATAATGTTAGTATTTATTACTTTATATAATCCTAGTATATATAATGTTAGTATTTATTACTTTATATAATCCTAGTATATATAATGTTAGTATTTATTACTTTATATAATCCTAGTATATATAATGTTAGTATTTATTACTTTATATAATCCTAGTATATATAATGTTAGTATTTATTACTTTATATAATCCTAGTATATATAATGTTAGTATTTATTACTTTATATAATCCTAGTATATATAATGTTAGTATTTATTACTTTAATATAATCCTAGTATATATAATGTTAGTATTTATTACTTTATATAATCCTAGTATATATAATGTTAGTATTTATTACTTTATATAATCCTAGTATATATAATGTTAGTATTTATTACTTTATATAATCCTAGTATATATAATGTTAGTATTTATTACTTTATATAATCCTAGTATATATAATGTTAGTATTTATTACTTTATATAATCCTAGTATATATAATGTTAGTATTTATTACTTTATATAATCCTAGTATATATAATGTTAGTATTTATTACTTTATATAATCCTAGTATATATAATGTTAGTATTTATTACTTTATATAATCCTAGTATATATAATGTTAGTATTTATTACTTTATATAATCCTAGTATATATAATGTTAGTATTTATTACTTTATATAATCCTAGTATATATAATGTTAGTGTTTATTACTTTATATAATCCTAGTATATATAATGTTAGTATTTATTACTTTATATAATCCTAGTATATATAATGTTAGTATTTATTACTTTATATAATCCTAGTATATATAATGTTAGTATTTATTACTTTATATAATCCTAGTATATATAATGTTAGTATTTATTACTTTATATAATCCTAGTATATATAATGTTAGTATTTATTACTTTATATAATCCTAGTATATATAATGTTAGTATTTATTACTTTATATAATCCTAGTATATATAATGTTAGTATTTATTACTTTATATAATCCTAGTATATATAATGTTAGTATTTATTACTTTATATAATCCTAGTATATATAATGTTAGTATTTATTACTTTATATAATCCTAGTATATATAATGTTAGTATTTATTACTTTATATAATCCTAGTATATATAATGTTAGTATTTATTACTTTATATAATCCTAGTATATATAATGTTAGTATTTATTACTTTATATAATCCTAGTATATATAATGTTAGTATTTATTACTTTATATAATCCTAGTATATATAATGTTAGTATTTATTACTTTATATAATCCTAGTATATATAATGTTAGTGTTTATTACTTTATATAATCCTAGTATATATAATGTTAGTGTTTATTACTTTATATAATCCTAGTATATATAATGTTAGTATTTATTACTTTATATAATCCTAGTATATATAATGTTAGTATTTATTACTTTATATAATCCTAGTATATATAATGTTAGTATTTATTACTTTATATAATCCTAGTATATATAATGTTAGTATTTATTACTTTATATAATCCTAGTATATATAATGTTAGTATTTATTACTTTATATAATCCTAGTATATATAATGTTAGTATTTATTACTTTATATAATCCTAGTATATATAATGTTAGTATTTATTACTTTATATAATCCTAGTATATATAATGTTAGTATTTATTACTTTATATAATCCTAGTATATATAATGTTAGTATTTATTACTTTATATAATCCTAGTATATATAATGTTAGTATTTATTACTTTATATAATCCTAGTATATATAATGTTAGTATTTATTACTTTATATAATCCTAGTATATATAATGTTAGTGTTTATTACTTTATATAATCCTAGTATATATAATGTTAGTATTTATTACTTTATATAATCCTAGTATATATAATGTTAGTGTTTATTACTTTATATAATCCTAGTATATATAATGTTAGTATTTATTACTTTATATAATCCTAGTATATATAATGTTAGTATTTATTACTTTATATAATCCTAGTATATATAATGTTAGTATTTATTACTTTATATAATCCTAGTATATATAATGTTAGTATTTATTACTTTATATAATCCTAGTATATATAATGTTAGTATTTATTACTTTATATAATCCTAGTATATATAATGTTAGTATTTATTACTTTATATAATCCTAGTATATATAATGTTAGTATTTATTACTTTATATAATCCTAGTATATATAATGTTAGTATTTATTACTTTATATAATCCTAGTATATATAATGTTAGTATTTATTACTTTATATAATCCTAGTATATATAATGTTAGTATTTATTACTTTATATAATCCTAGTATATATAATGTTAGTATTTATTACTTTATATAATCCTAGTATATATAATGTTAGTATTTATTACTTTATATAATCCTAGTATATATAATGTTAGTATTTATTACTTTATATAATCCTAGTATATATAATGTTAGTATTTATTACTTTATATAATCCTAGTATATATAATGTTAGTATTTATTACTTTATATAATCCTAGTATATATAATGTTAGTGTTTATTACTTTATATAATCCTAGTATATATAATGTTAGTGTTTATTACTTTATATAATCCTAGTATATATAATGTTAGTATTTATTACTTTATATAATCCTAGTATATATAATGTTAGTATTTATTACTTTATATAATCCTAGTATATATAATGTTAGTATTTATTACTTTATATAATCCTAGTATATATAATGTAGTATTTATTACTTTATATAATCCTAGTATATATAATGTTAGTATTTATTACTTTATATAATCCTAGTATATATAATGTTAGTATTTATTACTTTATATAATCCTAGTATATATAATGTTAGTATTTATTACTTTATATAATCCTAGTATATATAATGTTAGTATTTATTACTTTATATAATCCTAGTATATATAATGTTAGTATTTATTACTTTATATAATCCTAGTATATATAATGTTAGTATTTATTACTTTATATAATCCTAGTATATATAATGTTAGTATTTATTACTTTATATAATCCTAGTATATATAATGTTAGTGTTTATTACTTTATATAATCCTAGTATATATAATGTTAGTGTTTATTACTTTATATAATCCTAGTATATATAATGTTAGTATTTATTACTTTATATAATCCTAGTATATATAATGTTAGTATTTATTACTTTATATAATCCTAGTATATATAATGTTAGTATTTATTACTTTATATAATCCTAGTATATATAATGTTAGTGTTTATTACTTTATATAATCCTAGTATATATAATGTTAGTGTTTATTACTTTATATAATCCTAGTATATATAATGTTAGTATTTATTACTTTATATAATCCTAGTATATATAATGTTAGTATTTATTACTTTATATAATCCTAGTATATATAATGTTAGTATTTATTACTTTATATAATCCTAGTATATATAATGTTAGTATTTATTACTTTATATAATCCTAGTATATATAATGTTAGTGTTTATTACTTTATATAATCCTAGTATATATAATGTTAGTGTTTATTACTTTATATAATCCTAGTATATATAATGTTAGTGTTTATTACTTTATATAATCCTAGTATATATAATGTTAGTATTTATTACTTTATATAATCCTAGTATATATAATGTTAGTATTTATTACTTTATATAATCCTAGTATATATATAATGTTAGTATTTATTACTTTATATAATCCTAGTATATATAATGTTAGTATTTATTACTTTATATAATCCTAGTATATATAATGTTAGTATTTATTACTTTATATAATCCTAGTATATATAATGTTAGTATTTATTACTTTATATAATCCTAGTATATATAATGTTAGTGTTTATTACTTTATATAATCCTAGTATATATAATGTTAGTATTTATTACTTTATATAATCCTAGTATATATAATGTTAGTATTTATTACTTTATATAATCCTAGTATATATAATGTTAGTATTTATTACTTTATATAATCCTAGTATATATAATGTTAGTATTTATTACTTTATATAATCCTAGTATATATAATGTTAGTATTTATTACTTTATATAATCCTAGTATATATAATGTTAGTATTTATTACTTTATATAATCCCAGTATATATAATGTTAGTATTTATTACTTTATATAATCCTAGTATATATAATGTTAGTATTTATTACTTTATATAATCCTAGTATATATAATGTTAGTATTTATTACTTTATATAATCCTAGTATATATAATGTTAGTATTTATTACTTTATATAATCCTAGTATATATAATGTTAGTATTTATTACTTTATATAATCCTAGTATATATAATGTTAGTATTTATTACTTTATATAATCCTAGTATATATAATGTTAGTATTTATTACTTTATATAATCCTAGTATATATAATGTTAGTATTTATTACTTTATATAATCCTAGTATATATAATGTTCTATCTATCATATTTATCATATTCATCATATTTATCATATTTATCATATTCACCATATTCATCATATTTATCAAGTGTATCATATTTATCATATTTATCACATTTATCATATTGATCATATTTATCATATTTATCACATTTATCATACTTATCATATTTATCACATTTATCATATTTATCATATTCACCATATTTATCACATTTATCATATTTATCACATATTTATCATATTTATCATATTCACCATATTTATCATATGTATCACATTTATCATATGTATCACATTTATCACATTTATCATATTTATCATATTCACCATATTCACCATATTGATCATATTTATCATATGTATCACATTTATCATATTTATCATATTTATCATATTTATCATATTCACCATATTTATCATATTTATCATATTTATCATATTTATCATATTTATCACATTTATCATATTTATCATATTCACCATATTTATCATATTTATCATATTCACCATATTCATCATATTTATCATATTCACAATATTTATCATATTTATCAAGTGTATCATATTTATCATATTTATCACATTTATCATATTGATCATATTTATCATATTTATCACATTTATCATATTTATCATATTTATCACATTTATCATATTTATCATATTTATAATATTCACCATATTTATCACATTTATCATATTTATCACATATTTATCATATTTATCACATTCACCATATTTATCATATTTATCACATTTATCATATTTATCATATTCATCATATTTATCATATTTATCATATTCACCATATTTATCATATTTATCATATTCACCATATTTATCATATTTATCATATTCACCATATTTATCATATTTATCACATTTATCATATTTATCATATTCACCATATTGATCATATTTATCATATGTATCACATTTATAATATTTATCATATTTATCATATTCACCATATTTATCATATTTATCATATTTATCATATTTATCATATTCACCATATTCACCATATTGATCATATGTATCACATTTATCATATTTATCACATTTATCATATTTATCATATTCACCATATTTATCATATTTATCATATTTATCACATTTATCATATTTATCATATTCAGCATATTCACCATATTGATCATATTTATCATATGTATCACATTTATCATATTTATCACATTTATCATATTTATCATATTCACCATATTCACCATATTGATCATATTTATAATATGTATCACATTTATCATATTTATCATATTCACCATATTTATCATATTTATCACATTTATCATATTGATCACATTTATCATATTTATCATATTTATCACATTTATCATATTTATCATATTTATCACATTTATCATATTTATCATATTTATCATATTCACCATATTCACCATATTGATCATATTTATCACATTTATCATATTTATCATATTTATCACATTTATCATATTTATAATATGTATCACATTTATCACATTTATCACATTTATCATATTTATCACATTTATCGTATTTATAATATGTATCATATTTATCATATTCACCATATTTATCATATTTATCATATTTATCATATTTATCATATTCACCATATTCACCATATTGATCATATGTATCACATTTATCATATTTATCACATTTATCACATTTATCATATTTATCATATTCACCATATTTATCATATTTATCATATTTATCACATTTATCATATTTATCATATTCAGCATATTCACCATATTGATCATATTTATCATATGTATCACATTTATCATATTTATCATATTTATCATATTCACCATATTTATCATATTTATCACATTTATCATATTTATCACATTTATCACATTTATCATATTTATAATATGTATCACATTTATCATATTTATCATATTTATCATATTCACCATATTCACCATATTGATCATATTTATCACATTTATCACATTTATCATATTTATCATATTTATCACATTTATCATATTTATCATATTTATCACATTTATCATATTTATCATATTTATCATATTTATCACATTTATCATATTTATAATATGTATCACATTTATCACATTTATCATATTTATCATATTTATAATATGTATCACATTTATCATATTTATCATATTTATCATATTCACCATATTCACCATATTGATCATATGTATCACATTTATCATATTTATCACATTTATCATATTTATCATATTCACCATATTCACCATATTGATCATATTTATAATATGTATCACATTTATCATATTTATCACATTTATCATATTTATCATATTCACCATATTCACCATATTCACCATATTGATCATATGTATCACATTTATCATATTTATCACATTTATCACATTTATCATATTTATCATATTCACCATATTTATCATATTTATCATATTTATCACATTTATCATATTTATCATATTCAGCATATTCACCATATTGATCATATTTATCATATGTATCACATTTATCATATTTATCATATTTATCACATTTATCATATTTATCATATTCACCATATTCACCATATTGATCATATTTATAATATGTATCACATTTATCATATTTATCATATTTATCATATTTATCATATTCACCATATTTATCATATTTATCACATTTATCATATTTATCACATTTATCACATTTATCATATTTATAATATGTATCACATTTATCATATTTATCATATTTATCATATTCACCATATTCACCATATTGATCATATTTATCACATTTATCATATTTATCACATTTATCATATTTATCACATTTATCACATTTATCATATTTATCATATTTATCACATTTATCATATTTATCATATTTATCATATTTATCACATTTATCATATTTATAATATGTATCACATTTATCACATTTATCATATTTATCATATTTATAATATGTATCACATTTATCATATTTATCATATTTATCATATTCACCATATTCACCATATTGATCATATGTATCACATTTATCATATTTATCACATTTATCATATTTATCATATTCACCATATTGATCATATTTATCACATTTATCATATTTATCACATTTATCATATTTATCACATTTATCACATTTATCATATTTATCATATTTATCACATTTATCATATTTATCATATTTATCATATTTATCACATTTATCATATTTATAATATGTATCACATTTATCACATTTATCATATTTATCATATTTATAATATGTATCACATTTATCATATTTATCATATTTATCATATTCACCATATTCACCATATTGATCATATGTATCACATTTATCATATTTATCACATTTATCATATTTATCATATTCACCATATTCACCATATTCACCATATTGATCATATTTATAATATGTATCACATTTATCATATTTATCACATTTATCATAATCACCATATTTATCATATTTATCATATTTATCATTCCAGTCATCATGTTGTCATTTTCATGCTGTTTTTACCAGAGGTCGTTGTCTCCACACACTTACTCCTTCAGTTCGACACAAAGAGCGTTTGTGAAGAATGTGATGAAAAGCATCGAACAGGAATTAAATCATGTTTTCCACACCATAGCTTCAGAAAATGGTGCTTGAGACACTAGAGAGCTCAGCTGCACATTCCAATCTGTCGGCTGAAATTGGAAATGAACAGCGGTGCCGTCTCCATTCTGACGGCCACGTGTCAATAAAAGTCCGTTTCCCTCCATTGGTTCCAGCGCCGACCACGAACGGACTTTAGTTCAACTGCACGTCAACAACTGCCATGAGAATATGTGTTTAATCACTAAACACACCAGTAAGAATGATTAGTGGGGACTTAGTTTGACCACTACTGCACAAGAGACAGCATAAATAAATAAACAAACAAACAAACAAATAAATAAATAAATAAATAAATTGATAAATAAATAAGTACACAGCTAAAAAAATAAAAAACAAAACAAATTTTCAACAAAAACTAAGACACATTTTAGGAATGTTTTTTATTTTTTAATCCACATTTAGTCTGTTTTTATTGTTGATCTATAACTACATTATATATTTAATTATATTTATCATCATTAGACCCACATTTACGTCTAGTTTAGTTTATGTCACATGATAAAGGTTCATTAATGATAATATTTAGTCACTATAAGACACACTGTTAATGAATGGATTATTTTATAGATTCTTTATATATAAGGTGAAATATTAAATATTTAATCATGATTCATCACAGTTTAATCACATTCTTCTGTCATTGAAATTTATTATAATACAGTCGTACCAGTGATGACTACACACACACACACACACACATATACATACACACACACACACATATACACACATACACACACACACACACACACACACACGTACACACACACATACACATACATACACACACACACACACACACACACACACACACACACACATACACACACACGTACACACACACGTACACACACACACATATACACACATACACACACATATACACACATATACACACACACATACACACACACACACACGTACACACACACATACACATACATACACACACACACACACACACATACACACACACACACACACACACACACGTACACACACACATACACATACATACACACACACACACACACACATACACACACACACGTACACACACACATACACATACATACACACACACACACACACACATACACACACACACACACACACACACACACGTACACACACACATACACATACATACACACACACACACACACACACACACACACACATACACACACACACACGTACACACACACGTACACACACACACATATACACACATACACACACATATACACACATATACACACACACATACACACACACACACACACATACACACACACACACGTACACACACACGTACACACACACACATATACACACATACACACACACACACACACACACACGTACACACACACATACACATACATACACACACACACACACACACACACACACATACACATACACACACACACACACACACACACACACACACACACATACACACCTATACACACACACACACACACATACACATACACATACACACACACACACACCTGCTGTCCGGCCATGGAAACAGAGTGCAGACCAGAGGACCAGCAGACTTTTATCCACTGTGTCTTCATACTAATCTATGTTAAACGGAATAAAAACAAGTTTCGTCATGTTCTACACATGTGTGGAAAATAAAGGTGTCATTTTATATCTACGACCGACCTTTGACCCTAAAACACCCAAGGTAAGAACCAACTCAGAGGTGTTGTGCAAAACTATTTTTGTTATAACAGTAAATATTTATCAGATTTTCAAACTGATTACATCATTAGAATCCTTAAAGTGTTGTTTTTGTTTATAGTACACACTATTGTATGTATTATGAAATAATATAATAATATAATGTGATACTAGAGTACTGATGTTTTTATATTACTAAGTGACTGTAGCATAAAGTCTTTATAATAATAAATAACATCTGAATATGAAACTACATTTAACACTGGCGTTAGAAAGAGCCAGGTGGGTCCCCCTGGTTGGGGACCCTGGGGGGGAAGAGTTAATGATTAATACAACGAAAAAACATTTACTTCAATATTTCGTCTTTGAATACGAAAGAAAATTATATTTACGAAAGGAAAGTAAAACATCCCAGACGTAAACACTGGCAATGAGGGAGCTACCCATGATGCTTTTGGTGACCTTTGACCCTCATTCATCACAGTTACTGTTGTTTGGTGAGTTTTTCCCAGTGTGTTCATTTAAACTTTATTACAGAACGTATTGATTATTGATCATGAATCAAAGAAAGTGATTCTGATGGAAATGAAAAGAAGAAGAAAGAGTTATTAATAGAAGAGAAACAAGGTTAGGGTAAAGGTTAAAGGTCAAGAAGAAGAAAGTTATTAATAGAAGAGAAACAAGGTTAGGGTAAAGGTTAAAGGTCAAGAAGAAGAAAGAGTTATTAATAGAAGAGAAACAAGGTTAGGGTAAAGGTTAAAGGTCAAGAAGAAGAAAGAGTTATTAATAGAAGAGAAACAGGGTTAGGGTAAAGGTTAAAGGTCAAGAAGAAGAAAGAGTTATTAATAGAAGAGAAACAGGGTTAGGGTAAAGGTTAAAGGTCAAGAAGAAGAAAGAGTTATTAATAGAAGAGAAACAAGGTTAGGGTAAAGGTTAAAGGTCAAGAAGAAGAAAGTTATTAATAGAAGAGAAACAAGGTTAGGGTAAAGGTTAAAGGTCAAGAAGAAGAAAGAGTTATTAATAGAAGAGAAACAAGGTTAGGGTAAAGGTTAAAGGTCAAGAAGATGTGACAGTTATGAATAGAAGTGACACAGTCGTGCTATCGCTAACGTTAACGCCGTACACCTTATCTAACACGTAACCAATTGTACTAATAAATATTTTCAGAATTATAAATAACAAATAAATAATAACTTATTGGATAGATTATTAACTGGTGTGTTCTGACTCAATGCTTTACTTTAAATATTCATAAAAATGCATTTTTTTTTTTACAGTTTTATTGACTTTTATTGAATAAGTGTCAAAATGTAACTAATGTAGAAAAAGTCTAAATTAAAACTGCTGGGACCACATTTAAATAATACTTTTTTTTTGCACATTTTTCATGTTATTTATAATTTTGCAAATATTTCTTCGCACTATTGGTTAATTTCGTTGCACATTTTGTTGAATTTTGTGATATTTTGTTTTTATTTAATGACTTTTCCTTTAATTTTGCTCCATTTGTTCATGTTACTAATTATTTGGTTCATTTTATTGATGACTTTTGTTCATTTGTTTTCTTACTTTATTTCTGTAAAGTGTTAAAGTGTTAAAGGCTTAACTCAGGGGGTGTCCAGTCCTGGGGGGTCAGTGTCCTGCTTGTTTTAAACATGTCCTTCTTCTATCACATGTGATCGACAGTCGAATAACGGAATAATAACCTAATAATAACCTAATAATAACCTAATAATAACCTAATAATAACCTAATAATAACCTAATAATAACCTAATAATAACGGAATAATAACTTAATAATAACCTAATAATAACGGAATAATAACCTAATAATAACCTAATAATAACGGAATAATAACCTAATAATAACGGAATAATAACCTAATAATAACGGAATAATAACCTAATAATAACCTAATAATAACGGAATAATAACCTAATAATAACGGAATAATAACCTAATAATAACGGAATAATAACCTAATAATAACGGAATAATAACCTAATAATAACGGAATAATAACCTAATAATAACCTAATAATAACGGAATAATAACCTAATAATAACCTAATAATAACGGAATAATAACCTAATAATAACCTAATAATAACGGAATAATAACCTAATAATAACGGAATAATAACCTAATAATAACGGAATAATAACCTAATAATAACGGAATAATAACCTAATAATAACGGAATAATAACCTAATAATAACCTAATAATAACTTAATAATAACCTAATAATAACCTAATAATAACCTAATAATAACGGAATAATAACTTAATAATAACCTAATAATAACCTAATAATAACCTAATAATAACCTAATAATAACGGAATAACCTAATAATAACCTAATAATAACTTAATAATAACCTAATAATAACCTAATAATAACGGAATAATAACTTAATAATAACCTAATAATAACTTAATAATAACCTAATAATAACTTAATAATAACCTAATAATAACCTAATAATAACCTAATAATAACGGAATAATAACCTAATAATAACTTAATAATAACCTAATAATAACCTAATAATAACGGAATAATAACTTAATAATAACGGAATAATAACTTAATAATAACCTAATAATAACCTAATAATAACCTAATAATAACGGAATAATAACCTAATAATAACGGAATAATAACCTAATAATAACGGAATAATAACCTAATAATAATAATAGACAGAAACATTTAAACCATGCAGGACCAGACTTTGAACCCCCCCCCTTCATCTAAAATCACTTCCACAGCTTTGACTGAAATGATTGTATTTTATAAACTCATCCCAGGGCCGCATTAGAACCTTTGGCGGGCCACGTTTGACCCCTGGGCCGCATGTTTGGCACCCCTGTTATTGTAAAATAACACATATTTGTAAAATGATCAATACTTGGAACTGTAATAATGATTAACTGCGATTAAAAAAAATTATAATTAATGAAAAAATAGTTAAGTAAGTAAGTAAGTAAAATGTTATTTATATAGTAGCCTTCACAGTACAAGTACACAGAGTACTTTATAAACATACACATAGAGGACAATTAAAGTTTAAATAAGTAGGTTTTAAGTTGAGTCGTAAAAATGTTTGTTGTCGTTGTCAGAATATTAATGATTATTAATGGTTATGACTAATGTATGAATTTAAATAAATAATACAAATACAGAAAACAGCTGTTTTTCTATTATTTATTTAAACACAAAGAATAAAACTGAAAAAATTATTTTGGTTTTAGAAACAAATAATAAAGAACGACTTGTTTTTTTGTTCTTTTATTTTTGGTTTTATTTTGAAAAACGAATGGATGATAAATGGATGATAATTTATTATAAAATAATTATATATTTATAGTTATAATAATTATAACAGCTCTTTTTTTTTTACATATTCTTATATTGAAATAGAGTGGTTAAAGGGTTAGTCTGAGTATTTTATTTTATTTTATTTTATTTTATTTTATTTTATTTTATTTTATTTTATTTTATTTTATTTTATTTTATTTTATTTTATTTTATTTGTAGTGATGTTTGTGTTTTCACTGTGACGCTGCGTCTGCACTCGATGGTTTAATATGATTTATGGTTGTGAAGTGAATTATGGAAACACTGACCTTCCCTTTACATCCTATCAAACTGATAACTGGCCAGTAAAGGGGGGGTGTGGGGGGGGGCACTGTCATGCCTGTTTACATGTTCTGCTGCAGCCGAATGTCAAACATAAGCAGATTCATATCAGACGAAACCTTTGATATATGAAGAAAAGTCACACATTTGACTGGAGTCAAAAAAACCATGAGTGGGTTTGTTTTTCTGCAGGAAATAGTTTTGGAGGAAAACCTTCACAATAAAAGCCTCAGGTTAAAACACATTTATGAGGAGTTTAGAGGAAAACCTTCACAATAAAAGCCTCAGGTTAAAACACATTTATGAGGAGTTTAGAGGAAAACCTTCACAATAAAAGCCTCAGGTTAAAACACATTTATGAGGAGTTTAGAGGAAAACCTTCACAATAAAAGCCTCAGGTTAAAACACATTTATGAGGAGTTTAGAGGAAAACCTTCACAATAAAAGCCTCAGGTTAAAACACATATATGAGGAGTTTAGAAGAAAACCTTCACAATAAAAGCCTCAGGTTAAAACACATATATGAGGAGTTTAGAAGAAAACCTTCACAATAAAAGCCTCAGGTTAAAACACATATATGAGGAGTTTAGAAGAAAACCTTCACAATAAAAGCCTCAGGTTAAAACACATATATGAGGAGTTTAGAGGAAAACCTTCACAATAAAAGCCTCAGGTTAAAACACATTTATGAGGAGTTGAGAGGAAAACCTTCACAATAAAAGCCTCAGGTTAAAACACATATATGAGGAGTTTAGAGGAAAACCTTCACAATAAAAGCCTCAGGTTAAAACACATATGAGGAGTTTAGAGGAAAACCTTCACAATAAAAGCCTCAGGTTAAAACACATTTATGAGGAGTTGAGAGGAAAACCTTCACAATAAAAGCCTCAGGTTAAAACACATTTATGAGGAGTTTAGAGGAAAACCTTCACAATAAAAGCCTCAGGTTAAAACACATTTATGAGGAGTTTAGAGGAAAACCTTCACAATAAAAGCCTCAGGTTAAAACACATTTATGAGGAGTTTAGAGGAAAACCTTCACAATAAAAGCCTCAGGTTAAAACACATTTATGAGGAGTTTAGAGGAAAACCTTCACAATAAAAGCCTCAGGTTAAAACACATATATGAGGAGTTTAGAAGAAAACCTTCACAATAAAAGCCTCAGGTTAAAACACATTTATGAGGAATTTAGAAGAAAACCTTCACAATAAAAGCCTCAGGTTAAAACACATTTATGAGGAATTTAGAAGAAAACCTTCACAATAAAAGCCTCAGGTTAAAACACATTTATGACAAGTTTAGTGAAAAACCTTCACAATAAACAAAACAATCTATTAATATAATAGACAAATATATAATTGACTATAAATCCATAGTCAAATTAATTATCTACATTTAATTTTAATTTCTTTTTTAAGTTATATTTCAATTATATATAAAATTATATTTAAATTCAGGGTTCAAAAGGTTCATTTTACCTCCTTAACGCCCACTGGTGCAAATATGTAACACACCAAAAACAAAACTATTAATTTTATAAATGAATGATTCATTTTTATTTCTTTTCTTTAAACTTATATTTAAATTCAGTCGTTAAAGGGTTAATATTAATGCCAGTATTTTACTTTTTTTTGTCATAATAATACAATCTCCCAGATGTATTTATTTTTTATTATTTTATTTCCCAAAAAAAAGCCTTCATCTCCCCCACCTTTGTTTGCACTTTCTAATTTACATATCAAAGAAATCCCAACGGGACCTACTTTGCATATTTACATCTGATTAGTAACTTTAAATGAACATGTCAAAAACGGTCGAGTTTTCTTTTTTGAATGTGGACGACTTACCTAGTTTGTATAATTAGTGGCAGCACATGTAACGACGGCCAAAAACAAAACAAGATGATTTCAAACAACACAAGAAGAAACCTTTTATATTTGCCTTTCATTAGTTGGACTCAAATAGTCCTGTCTGACCTTTGACCTCAGAGCTTTGCTAAAATGATAAAGACAAAATAAATGAAATAAAAAAAAACTAGCGTATGTTTGTGGTTAATGTTTCTGTGCGATGACATGAGGTCTTTGTAAAATTCTATCAGTTTTCCTCTGATGGGAATATTTTTAGATGTACGGAAAAACGAGAACAGCTGAGGTCAAAGGTCGTTTAGTTGTGTGACAAAAACAATCTGTCTGCGTAAGCGTCAACAGTTCAAAGTCACAATAGGGTAAAGTCTCATTCTGTCTTTATGTGACAGCACAGTACGGCTCAATGCTGACATGTTATTTCTGCTTTTACATCTCAAACCAAATTTATACATTTTTTTTTTTTTTTACTTTGTCTGTGGGTTTTTTTGTCACATGTGGGAGGGGTCCGGACTCGGGGCGCATGCCGTCATATTTCTTCTGACTTGAAATGTGACATATTTGACGTTTAGTTTTTTTTTTTTTGCATGTATGCATGTGTTAGCATGTGTTAGCATGTGTTAGCATGTGTTAGCATGTGTGTTGTTGTGTGTTACACTGAAAGTTTTCCCTAAAGAAACTTCTCCAAGAAGCAGCTCTCCTGCTGACAGGGCCGTTACTAACTTCGTGGGGGCCCTAAGGGTGGTGCTGCTTGGGGTGGGACTCCGTGTTTCATTCCTTCATTTGTTTTTCAAAATAAAACCAAAAATAAGACAATGAAACAACAACTTGTTTCTTCATTAGTCAGGGTTCTTACCAGATGATCGACGTCACGACTGAACCTGTCACTCACAAAAAGATCTGATTCATAAACATCAGAAAATGATTCAAACTGATTTAATTCAGTTTGATTTGGATCAATTACTGAAACATAAATATGCTTTTATTTTGACACTATCATGTCCGTGACCCACATGGATTAACTTTAACTGTAGCAACAACTGACATAATAAGACATGTAAATGAATGTTAACAACCATAGAAACATGTAAATGAATGTTAACAACCATAGAAACATGTAAATGAATGTTAACAACCATAGAAACATGTAAATGAATGTTAACAACCATAGAAACATGTAAATTAATGTTAACGACCATAGAAACATATAAATGAATGTTAACAACCATAGAAACATGTAAATGAATGTTAACAACCATAGAAACATGTAAATGAATGTTAACGACCATAGAAACATGTAAATGAATGTTAACAACCATAGAAACATGTAAATGAATGTTAACAACCATAGAAACATGTAAATGAATGTTAACAACCATAGAAACATGTAAATTAATGTTAACGACCATAGAAACATATAAATGAATGTTAACCATAGACACATGTAAATGAATGTTAACAACCATAGAAACATGTAAATGAATGTTAACAACCATAGAAACATGTAAATGAATGTTAACAACCATAGAAACATGTAAATGAATGTTAACAACCATAGAAACATGTAAATGAATGTTAACAACCATAGAAACATGTAAATGAATGTTAACAACCATAGAAACATGTAAATGAATGTTAACAACCATAGAAACACGTAAATGAATGTTAACAACCATAGAAACATGTAAATGAATGTTAACGACCATAGAAACACGTAAATGAATGTTAACAACCATAGAAACATGTAAATGAATGTTAACGACCATAGAAACACGTAAATGAATGTTAACAACCATAGAAACATGTAAATGAATGTTAACAACCATAGAAACATGTAAATGAATGTTAACGACCATAGAAACATGTAAATGAATGTTAACCATAGAAACATGTAAATGAATGTTAACAACCATAGAAACATGTAAATGAATGTTAACAACCATTGAAACATGTAAATGAATGTTAACAACCATAGAAACATGTAAATGAATGTTAACAACCATAGAAACATGTAAATGAATGTTAACAACCATAGAAACATGTAAATGAATGTTAACAACCATAGAAACATATAAATGAATGTTAACGACCATAGAAACATGTAAATGAATGTTAACAACCATAGAAACATGTAAATGAATGTTAACAACCATAGAAACATGTAAATGAATGTTAACAACCATAGAAACATGTAAATGAATGTTAACAACCATAGAAACATGTAAATGAATGTTAACAACCATAGAAACATGTAAATGAATGTTAACAACCATAGAAACATGTAAATGAATGTTAACAACCATAGAAACATGTAAATGAATGTTAACAACCATAGAAACATGTAAATGAATGTTAACGACCATAGAAACATGTAAATGAATGTTAACAACCATAGAAACATGTAAATGAATGTTAACGACCATAGAAACATGTAAATGAATGTTAACAACTATAGAAACATGTAAATGAATGTTAACAACCATAGAAACATGTAAATTAATGTTAACGACCATAGAAACATGTAAATGAATGTTAACAACCATTGAAACATGTAAATGAATGTTAACGACCATTGAAACATGTAAATGAATGTTAACAACCATTGAAACATGTAAATGAATGTTAACAACCATAGAAACATGTAAATGAATGTTAACAACCATAGAAACATGTAAATGAATGTTAACAACCATAGAAACATGTAAATGAATGTTAACCATAGAAACATGTAAATGAATGTTAACAACCATAGAAACATGTAAATGAATGTTAACAACCATTGAAACATGTAAATGAATGTTAACAACCATAGAAACATGTAAATGAATGTTAACAACCATAGAAACATGTAAATGAATGTTAACAACCATAGAAACATGTAAATGAATGTTAACCATAGAAACATGTAAATGAATGTTAACAACCATAGAAACATGTAAATGAATGTTAACAACCATTGAAACATGTAAATGAATGTTAACAACCATAGAAACATGTAAATGAATGTTAACAACCATAGAAACATGTAAATGAATGTTAACAACCATTGAAACATGTAAATGAATGTTAACGACCATAGAAACATGTAAATGAATGTTAACAACCATAGAAACATGTAAATGAATGTTAACAACCATTGAAACATGTAAATGAATGTTAACGACCATAGAAACATGTAAATGAATGTTAACAACCATAGAAACATGTAAATGAATGTTAACAACCATTGAAACATGTAAATGAATGTTAACGACCATAGAAACATGTAAATGAATGTTAACGACCATAGAAACATGTAAATGAATGTTAACAACCATAGAAACATGTAAATGAATGTTAACAACCATTGAAACATGTAAATGAATGTTAACGACCATAGAAACATGTAAATGAATGTTAACAACCATTGAAACATGTAAATGAATGTTAACGACCATAGAAACATGTAAATGAATGTTAACGACCATAGAAACATGTAAATGAATGTTAACGACCATAGAAACATGTAAATGAATGTTAACGACCATAGAAACATGTAAATGAATGTTAACAACCATAGAAACATGTAAATGAATGTTAACGACCATTGAAACATGTAAATGAATGTTAACAACCATAGAAACATGTAAATGAATGTTAACAACCATAGAAACATGTAAATGAATGTTAACCATAGAAACATGTAAATGAATGTTAACAACCATAGAAACATGTAAATGAATGTTAACAACCATTGAAACATGTAAATGAATGTTAACAACCATAGAAACATGTAAATGAATGTTAACAACCATAGAAACATGTAAATGAATGTTAACGACCATTGAAACATGTAAATGAATGTTAACGACCATAGAAACATGTAAATGAATGTTAACAACCATTGAAACATGTAAATGAATGTTAACAACCATAGAAACATGTAAATGAATGTTAACAACCATAGAAACATGTAAATGAATGTTAACCATAGAAACATGTAAATGAATGTTAACAACCATAGAAACATGTAAATGAATGTTAACAACCATTGAAACATGTAAATGAATGTTAACAACCATAGAAACATGTAAATGAATGTTAACAACCATTGAAACATGTAAATGAATGTTAACAACCATAGAAACATGTAAATGAATGTTAACGACCATAGAAACATGTAAATGAATGTTAACAACCATAGAAACATGTAAATGAATGTTAACAACCATTGAAACATGTAAATGAATGTTAACAACCATAGAAACATGTAAATGAATGTTAACAACCATAGAAACATGTAAATGAATGTTAACAACCATTGAAACATGTAAATGAATGTTAACGACCATAGAAACATGTAAATGAATGATAACGACCATAGAAACATGTAAATGAATGTTAACAACCATTGAAACATGTAAATGAATGTTAACGACCATAGAAACATGTAAATGAATGTTAACAACCATAGAAACATGTAAATGAATGTTAACGACCATTGAAACATGTAAATGAATGTTAACGACCATAGAAACATGTAAATGAATGTTAACAACCATAGAAACATGTAAATGAATGTTAACAACCATTGAAACATGTAAATGAATGTTAACGACCATAGAAACATGTAAATGAATGTTAACAACCATTGAAACATGTAAATGAATGTTAACGACCATAGAAACATGTAAATGAATGTTAACGACCATAGAAACATGTAAATGAATGTTAACGACCATAGAAACATGTAAATGAATGTTAACGACCATAGAAACATGTAAATGAATGTTAACAACCATAGAAACATGTAAATGAATGTTAACAACCATTGAAACATGTAAATGAATGTTAACAACCATAGAAACATGTAAATGAATGTTAACAACCATAGAAACATGTAAATGAATGTTAACCATAGAAACATGTAAATGAATGTTAACAACCATAGAAACATGTAAATGAATGTTAACAACCATTGAAACATGTAAATGAATGTTAACAACCATAGAAACATGTAAATGAATGTTAACAACCATTGAAACATGTAAATGAATGTTAACAACCATAGAAACATGTAAATGAATGTTAACGACCATAGAAACATGTAAATGAATGTTAACAACCATTGAAACATGTAAATGAATGTTAACAACCATAGAAACATGTAAATGAATGTTAACGACCATAGAAACATGTAAATGAATGTTAACAACCATAGAAACATGTAAATGAATGTTAACAACCATTGAAACATGTAAATGAATGTTAACGACCATAGAAACATGTAAATGAATGTTAACAACCATAGAAACATGTAAATGAATGTTAACAACCATTGAAACATGTAAATGAATGTTAACAACCATAGAAACATGTAAATGAATGTTAACAACCATTGAAACATGTAAATGAATGTTAACAACCATAGAAACATGTAAATGAATGTTAACGACCATAGAAACATGTAAATGAATGTTAACAACCATTGAAACATGTAAATGAATGTTAACAACCATAGAAACATGTAAATGAATGTTAACGACCATAGAAACATGTAAATGAATGTTAACAACCATAGAAACATGTAAATGAATGTTAACGACCATTGAAACATGTAAATGAATGTTAACGACCATAGAAACATGTAAATGAATGTTAACAACCATAGAAACATGTAAATGAATGTTAACAACCATTGAAACATGTAAATGAATGTTAACAACCATAGAAACATGTAAATGAATGTTAACAACCATTGAAACATGTAAATGAATGTTAACGACCATAGAAACATGTAAATGAATGTTAACGACCATAGAAACATGTAAATGAATGTTAACAACCATAGAAACATGTAAATGAATGTTAACGACCATAGAAACATGTAAATGAATGTTAACAACCATAGAAACATGTAAATGAATGTTAACAACCATTGAAACATGTAAATGAATGTTAACAACCATAGAAACATGTAAATGAATGTTAACAACCATAGAAACATGTAAATGAATGTTAACCATAGAAACATGTAAATGAATATGGTCTTCTTAGGGTGACCCTCTTAGTTTAAACTAATAGAACGTAGGTTTACATCTTTGTCACTGCGGGTCAAAGGTCATTTACACTTAACTATATTTGCTTCAAGTTTATGTTTGGAAACAAATAATGAACAAATGACTTGTTTTTTATTGTCTTATTTTTGGTTTTATTTTGAAAAATGAATAAATAATTGATCCATGGATTGTTGGAGCTAGTTTTTGGTTAATGAAGTGATAAGGTGTTAATTAACTAAGGTGTTAATTATTTAAAGTTTAACTGTCAGCACAATTCAACCAAAGGTTCTGAACAGATTTGAATAAAACTTTCAGGAATGTACTTTTCCACCTTCATGGTTCTAAGTTCTTTACATTAGCCTCACATTCACCCATTCACACACACTCATACACCGGTAGGTTTATAAGGTCAAAGGTCAGTTCTACTGGGGGCCTAAGTCAGGGTTCAGTGTCTTGCCCAAGGACACTTTGAGCCGGGACACGAACCGCCAACCTCTCGGTCATTGGGCGACCCACTCTACCAACTGACCCACTCTACCAACTGACCCACTCTACCAACTGACCCACTCTACTAACTGACCCACTCTACCAACTGACCCACTCTACCAACTGACCCACTCTACTAACTGACCCACTCTACCAACTGACCCACTCTACTAACTGACCCACTCTACCAACTGACCCACTCTACCAACTGACCCACTCTACTAACTGACCCACTCTACCAACTGACCCACTCTACTAACTGACCCACTCTACCAACTGACCCACTCTACTAACTGACCCACTCTACCAACTGACCCACTCTACTAACTGACCCACTCTACCAACTGACCCACTCTACCAACTGACCCACTCTACTAACTGACCCACTCTACCAACTGACCCACTCTACCAACTGACCCGCTCTACCAACTGACCCGCTCTACCAACTGACCCACTCTACTAACTGACCCACTCTACCAACTGACCCACTCTACCAACTGACCCACTCTACTAACTGACCCACTCTACCAACTGACCCACTCTACCAACTGACCCACTCTACTAACTGACCCACTCTACCAACTGACCCACTCTACTAACTGACCCACTCTACCAACTGACCCACTCTACTAACTGACCCACTCTACCAACTGACCCACTCTACTAACTGACCCACTCTACCAACTGACCCACTCTACTAACTGACCCACTCTACTAACTGACCCACTCTACCAACTGACCCACTCTACTAACTGACCCACCCCCAAATGATAGATAATGGATCAAGGAAGAATCATTAGATTTTTATCAATGAAGGTCAAAGGTCAAGGTCACAGTACAGGTCAACAGTTAAAACACATCAGTGATAATATCTCAGGTGTTTTTCATTTACATGGTCTGACCTTTGACCTCTGACCCTAACCCTTAGTGTTGTTCTATAATATATTTAATATCACTTCCTGTCACTAAAGCCTTTGTTTGTTTATATTTTTATATTTGTTTATATTTATATAGTGTCATAAACAGGAAATACCGACACATTAACACATGATGTTTGAACTTCCCTCAGATGAGGCTGAATATGCAGCCCCCCCCCCCTCTCCCCCTCCCCAAAGGTGGTGTGGAGTGCCTTAAGTATTTGTGTAGTTTGCGATACTGCCAGAAAACGTCCCCACCTGCCGAAAAACAACCAAAAAAAAACTAAGTATGTGATTATTAATTGGGGTCTATTTTTGATTCAGTATTCTGCGCTGCATATCGTCACGGGTCCTCAGTGGGATTGTGTCTGCGGTGGTGGGGGGGGGGGGGCAGTCTGGAAGGGCTGTGGCGTTGGGAGCACGGCTCGCTACCCGCATTTCGGCATACCAATGAGTGGGGTTAAGAAGGCACGGCTCCTCGTGGAGACGCCGCTCCTTCGGCAAGACCCCATCCACCAAGTCTCCACGGACCTATTTCCAAAAGCTGCTCCTAATGTGGGCCCGTGTCAATCACCCCCACAGACAGCTGCCCCCCCCCCCCCCCCCCTCTGTCCATATAAAATAGTCATACATTAGGAACCAGGGGAGAGCACCTCCTGTCGAGGAGTCCTCATGTATTCTAATGTCATTCAAAAAAAGGAGACGAGCAGTTAAAGTGGAAGATGAAGAAAGTCACTGAACAACTGGGAAATAAGACCCACAATAACACCCACATAAAAGTGTTGAAATAAAACAACTGTACAATTTCATTTGGTTCAGTGAAAAAGTTTACATTCCAGTCACTAAACTAATCCATATATTAGTGTGACTGAGGGTTATAGTCCAGAAAATACGGTAATTATTATTATCGTCACGAGAACAACATTTACCTTTAGTTTCATCTTGTTTTTTTATATCATTAAGTTTAGTAGACGACAATATTTAGATAAAAAAAGTCCAAATTATCATATAAAAGGTTACAATTATCAAATAAAAAGTCAAAATTATCAAAATAAAATGTCAAAATTAACAGATAAAATGTTAAAATTATCAGATAAAATGTTAAAATAATCAGATAAAATGTTAAAATTATCAGATAAAATGTTAAAATAATCAGATAAAAAGTCAAAATAATCAGATAAAAAGTCAAAATAATCAGATAAAATGTAAAAATAATCAGATAAAATGTAAAAATAATCAGATAAAATGTTAAAATAATCAGATAAAATGTAAAAATAATCAGATAAAATGTTAAAATAATCAGATAAAATGTTAAAATAATCAGATAAAATGTAAAAATAATCAGATAAAATGTAAAAATAATCAGATAAAATGTAAAAATAATCAGATAAAATGTAAAAATAATCAGATATTTTTGGGTTGATTCAATGCTTTATTTTTTTCAGTGCAGTTGTCGGTCGTTGCAGTTTTTTTTTTTCGTTCAAAGAGTCATATTTCAAACATGTAAGAATCCTCCTGCCTTTTGTCTGGTGTTTGTTTGTTTATGAAGAGTCCTACTGTGCAAAGGAGAGGATTTAAGGGAGGGAGTCGTCGCAGTGACAGGGACTGGACGGGGGTAGATATTAAATGTTGCACTGACATGTTTATATGACAACATCATTTGACAGCTTTGACACTCCATAGAAAAAAAAACACCTTCAAAAAGACTCGCTGTTCGACTCCAACAGCTACAAAAATAAAAATATAAGGCACCTGCTTCTGCTGCCAAATGTTTGTATTTATTTTTTATGAAAGGAAACATCAGGCTACGTTTGACAGATGACTTTAAACAATAATCCTCAACGACTGATGGTGAAAGAAGTCAAAGAAAAAGTCCAAGTCTTCATTTTCACAGACAGGAAGTAAAGGTTCACTTACGGACGCTTGATTTTATGACAACTTTTCCTGTTCTTCTCAACATTTAAACACAAACGTCTGTGATTTTTGCTTCTCAGAAGAATTTAAATAGAAATACTAAATAATAATAATAATAATAATAGTCTATGAATAAATGATAAATGAAGTGGAGATCATTTGACCGTACAGTAAAAAAAGTCCAAAACTGAATCAAATTAAAAATTATTCTTTAATAATTCACACATAAAAACATGTAGAATGAAATGACATTAAAATAACACTAACTCTATGCAATTTAATTTGGTTCATTCAACTAGATGTTTTATATTTGACCATAAAAAGTCAAACTATGAGACAAAATAGGACGTAGGTCAAAGGTCATTTCCTGTTTTTCATATATAAGGTGCACTGGACTAGAAGACACATTCAGTGAAGTCAATTATAAATAAATTATATATTATAAATTATTAGAAATTATTAGAAAAGGTTAAAATTATTAGATAAAATATGAAAATGATTGTATAAAACATCAAATTTATGAAATAAAATGTTATCAGATATTTTGAGTTGATTTCATCTTTTATTTCTCATATATCATAGATAATAGTTTTCTTCTTACAGTATTTTGTGTTTTTCGTTCCTTCTGTAACAAATATGCGACGTACTCGACCTATTGTATTAAAACTATAGTTAAATTAATTACCTCCACTTCATTTAACATTTAATTTTTTCATAACTTTTATTTAAAAACCTGAAGGTTGAGTTTAATATTTTATTTTAGGTTTAATGTAGTTTTTATTTGACATCTTTTTTAATATTAAATCTCATTAAATATTTCATTATTTTAAAACCTTTAAAAACTACTCCATTATATTCTCTCCTTATTTGACATTTTTAAACTTATTTATTGTCTGTTTTTTTTTTACATTTCATTTATTGTTTGTGAAAAGGTTCATGAATATTTACATTAAATTCAAAACTTCTTATGACAGAAAAGAAAAAAAGTGAAGAAAATGTGACTTTTTCATGAAACTAAAACCTGTAAATGAAACATTTATTAGTTTATTTAAGTAGAAAAGTTTTTATCTCTTTTAGTCTTTGAAGGTTCAGTGGTAAAAGTACTTAAGTTACAGCTACATGTGTGAAAAAATACTCTGATAAAAGTACTTTATTAAACTTTATAAAGTATAACTTCTCAATTATAAAAAAGTCAAAATGTTCAAAGTTAAACTGAATGAAATAATATTTATTTAACAATAAAAATGAGAAAAGTTTCCAAAGTATTAAAAAATAAACATGAGTTTAATGGATAAAAAATGATCATCATCATAATGAGATTTTAAAAAAGTTATTTGTAAAATAAAAAATGTGTAATTGTCAGATGAAAAAACAAAATAATGAAATAAAGTCATAAATATCAGCTAAAAAAACACAAATAAAAATAAATGTTAAATTAAGTCACAACAATGTGTTTTATATTTGTAACAATAGACACTTCTACAGTTAATGGAAATATATAATAATAATTATTATATATAATTATATATAATAATAATAATTATATATAATTATATATATTCTATATATAATAATAATTATATATAATTATATATATTATATATAATAATAATTATATATAATTATATATATTATATATAATAATGTATGTTCTCCTGGTTGCAGGTTATATTGACACAAAAAGTGATAAATAAAGTCATAAATAAAGTCATAAATAAAGTCATAAATAAAGTCATAAATAAAGTCATAAATAAAGTCATAAATAAAATGATAAATAAAGTCATAAATAAAGTCATAAATAAAGTCATAAATAAAGTGATAAATAAAGTGATAAATAAAGTGATAAATAAAGTCGTAAATAAAGTCATAAATAAAGTCATAAATAAAGTGATAAATAAAGTGATAAATAAAGTCATAAATAACGTCATAAATAAAGTGATAAATAAAGTCGTAAATAAAGTCGTAAATAAAGTCATGAATAAAGTCATAAATAAAGTCATACATAAAGTCATAAATAAAGTCATAAATAAAGTCATAAATAAAGTCGTAAATAAAGTCGTAAATAAAGTCATGAATAAAGTCATAAATAAAGTCATAAATAAAGTCATAAATAAAGTCGTAAATAAAGTCGTAAATAAAGTCATAAATAAAGTCATAAATAAAGTCATAAATAAAGTCATAAATAAAGTCGTAAATAAAGTCGTAAATAAAGTCATGAATAAAGTCATAAATAAAGTCATACATAAAGTCATAAATAAAGTCATAAATAAAGTCGTAAATAAAGTCGTAAATAAAGTCATGAATAAAGTCATAAATAAAGTCATAAATAAAGTCATAAATAAAGTCGTAAATAAAGTCGTAAATAAAGTCGTAAATAAAGTCATAAAGTCATAAATAAAGTCATAAATAAAGTCATAAATAAAGTCATAAATAAAGTCATGAATAAAGTCATAAATAAAGTCATACATAAAGTCATAAATAAAGTCGTAAATAAAGTCGTAAATAAAGTCGTAAATAAAGTCATGAATAAAGTCATAAATAAAGTCATACATAAAGTCATAAATAAAGTCATAAATAAAGTCGTAAATAAAGTCGTAAATAAAGTCATGAATAAAGTCATAAATAAAGTCATAAATAAAGTCATAAATAAAGTCGTAAATAAAGTCGTAAATAAAGTCATAAATAAAGTCGTAAATAAAGTCGTAAATAAAGTCATGAATAAAGTCATAAATAAAGTCATACATAAAGTCATAAATAAAGTCATAAATAAAGTCATAAATAAAGTCGTAAATAAAGTCGTAAATAAAGTCGTAAATAAAGTCATAAATAAAGTCGTAAATAAAGTCGTAAATAAAGTCATACATAAAGTCGTAAATAAAGTTGTAAATAAAGTCGTAAATAAAGTCATAAATAAAGTCGTAAATAAAGTCGTAAATAAAGTCATAAATAAAGTCATAAATAAAGTCATAAATAAAGTCGTAAATAAAGTCGTAAATAAAGTCGTAAATAAAGTCGAAAAAATAAAGTCGTAAATAAAGTCATGAATAAAGTCATAAATAAAGTCATAAATAAAGTCATAAATAAAGTCATAAATAAAGTCGGAAATAAAGTCGGAAATAAAGTCGGAAATAAAGTCGGAAATAAAGTCGGAAATAAAGTCGTAAATAAAGTCGGAAATAAAGTCATAAATAAAGTCATAAATATAGAATAAAAGTGAATCAATAATTAAAATGATCAGATAAACTCAGTTTGTTTGTTTTTTTCTAGGATGAAGACATTTGTTCCGGAAGCTTCCATCACACTGTTTTCCTACTTGTTGACAGACTATTGTGACACGGCCAGGACGTATGGAGGGAAAAGAGAGAAAAGGATTTATTATCCTGTATTGAAGTTCAGCCCAAAAGAGGTAACATTTCAGAGGAGCTGCAGGATGACCTTTGACCCTTAAAAATGTCATTGAAGGTTTAAGGCAAAGAAACGCAGTCGTATTTAACCAAGCCTCCAAATCTGTGACATTTCTTCTGATGTTGTTACAGGATGGCACCCTGAAGACTAAGGCTCTGCAGCAGAGCGCCGAGGAGCTGCACAAAGAAAAGAAGGACTGCACTGAGGTGGCGTCGCACAAGATGGAAGATAGGATTTATTTGATTTTTTATTTCACATGAATGACTTTGGAAATAATTAACGACGAGACAAAGAGACACGAAGTAACTGACGATTATTTTAAAAATATTGATTATTTTAAAAATATTATTTTAAAAATATTGATTATTTTAAAAATAGTATTTTAAAAATATTGATTATATTAAAAATATTATTTTAAAAATATTATTTTAAAAATATTATTTTAAAAATATTGATTATTTTAAAAATATTATTTTAAAAATATTGATTATTTTAAAAATATTATTTTAAAAATATTGATTATTTAAAAAATATTATTTTAAAAATATTATTTTAAAACTATTGATTATTTTAAAAAGTATTGATTATTTTAAAACACAGCTATTTATTACATTTAACCTCTTAATTCAACTGGATACATACATATATACATACATATATATATATATATATATATATATATATATATATATATATATATATATATATATATATATATATATATATATATATAGTATATATAAAATGGAAAGAAAAATATATATAT
>CM035784.1:29210758-29233201 GCA_020466265.1 Siphamia tubifer
GTAGTAGGGTGGGGTCGTGGTAGGAGGGGTGGGTCGTGGTAGGAGGGTGGGTCGTGGTAGGAGGGGTGGGTCGTGGTAGTAGGGTGGGGTCGTGGTAGGAGGGGTGGGTCGTGGTAGGAGGGTGGGTCGTGGTAGTAGGGTGGGGTCGTGGTAGGAGGGGTGGGTCGTGGTAGGAGGGTGGGGTCGTGGTAGGAGGGTCAAACTGGAACAAAAGAACTAAATTTTTAGTCAGGAGGTGAAGGTGGTTCATGGTTCTGGTTTTACAGCTTCTCAGTGTGGTGAGTACATATAGTACATGGAGTACATGGAGTACATGGAGTACATGGAGTATATGTAACACAGGTAGTACATGGAGTACATGTAGTACATGGAGAACATGTAGTACATGGAGTACATGTAGTACATGGAGTATATGTAGTACATGTAGTACATGTGGTATATGTAGTACATGTAGTACATACATGTACTACATGTACTACATGTAGTACATGTGGTACATGTAGTACATGTAGTACATGTAGTACATACATGTATCTCCACTCTCTTTCAACATCTTTTCATTGTTCATCAAAGCAGACGTAGAATGGACCAATCACAGCCTGTTTCTTCTGCTTCACTGTCACATGTTTTGGGAGATGAGCACAAGTATCTGTATGAAAATGTTTTCTGTTTGGCTTAAGAGCATGAATTCACCCTAATGGAAGAAAAAAATATATATATTTTTCTTTCCATTTTATATATACTATATATATATATATATATATATATATATGTATGTATATATGTATGTATCCAGTTGAATTAAGAGGTTAAATGTAATAAATAGCTGTGTTTTAAAATAATCAATACTTTTTAAAATAATCAATAGTTTTAAAATAATATTTTTAAAATAATATTTTTAAAATAATCAATATTTTTAAAATAATATTTTTAAAATAATCAATATTTTTAAAATAATATTTTTAAAATATTTTTAAAATAATATTTTTAAAATAATCAATATTTTTAAAATACTATTTTTAAAATAATCAATATTTTTAAAATAATATTTTTAAAATAATATTTTTAATATAATCAATATTTTTAAAATAATATTTTTAAAATAATCGTCAGTTACTTCGTGTCTCTTTGTCTCGTCGTTAATTATTTCCAAAGTCATTCATGTGAAATAAAAAATTAAATAAATCCTATCTTCCATCTCGTGCGACGCCACCTCAGTGCAGTCCTTCTTTTCTTTGTGCAGCTCCTCGGCGCTCTGCTGCAGAGCCTTAGTCTTCAGGGTGCCATCCTGTAACAACATCAGAAGAAATGTCACAGATTTGGAGGCTTGGTTAAATACGACTGCGTTTCTTTGCCTTAAACCTTCAATGACATTTTTAAGGGTCAAAGGTCATCCTGCAGCTCCTCTGAAATGTTACCTCTTTTGGGCTGAACTTCAATACAGGATAATAAATCCTTTTCTCTCTTTTCCCTCCATACGTCCTGGCCGTGTCACAATAGTCTGTCAACAAGTAGGAAAACAGTGTGATGGAAGCTTCCGGAACAAATGTCTTCATCCTAGAAAAAAACAAACAAACTGAGTTTATCTGATCATTTTAATTATTGATTCACTTTTATTCTATATTTATGACTTTATTTATGACTTTATTTATGACTTTATTTACGACTTTATTTCCGACTTTATTTACGACTTTATTTCCGACTTTATTTCCGACTTTATTTACGACTTTATTTACGACTTTATTTACGACTTTGTTTATGACTTTATTTATGACTTTATTTATGACTTTATTTATGACTTTATTCATGACTTTATTCATGACTTTATTTACGACTTTATTTACGACTTTATTTACGACTTTATTTACGACTTTATTTACGACTTTATTTATGACTTTATTTATGACTTTATTTATGACTTTATTTACGACTTTATTTACGACTTTATTTATGACTTTATTTATGACTTTATTTATGACTTTATTTATGACTTTATTCATGACTTTATTTATCACTTTATTTATGACTTTATTTACGACTTTATTTATGACTTTATTTATGACTTTATTCATGACTTTATTTATCACTTTATTTATGACTTTATTTACGACTTTATTTATGACTTTATTTATGACTTTATTTATGACTTTATTTATGACTTTATTCATGACTTTATTTACGACTTTATTTATGACTTTATTTATGACTTTATTCATGACTTTATTTATCACTTTATTTATGACTTTATTTACGACTTTATTTATGACTTTATTTATGACTTTATTTATGACTTTATTTCCGACTTTATTTCCGACTTTATTTCCGACTTTATTTCCGACTTTATTTACGACTTTATTTACGACTTTATTTACGACTTTATTTACGACTTTATTTATGACTTTATTTATGACTTTATTCATGACTTTATTCATGACTTTATTTACGACTTTATTTACGACTTTATTTACGACTTTATTTATGACTTTATTTATGACTTTATTTATGACTTTATTCATGACTTTATTTACGACTTTATTTACGACTTTATTTATGACTTTATTTATGACTTTATTTATGACTTTATTCATGACTTTATTTACGACTTTATTTACGACTTTATTTATGACTTTATTTATGACTTTATTTATGACTTTATTTATGACTTTATTTACGACTTTATTTACGACTTTATTTATGACTTTATTTATGACTTTATTCATGACTTTATTTACGACTTTATTTACGACTTTATTTATGACTTTATTTATGACTTTATGTATGACTTTATTTATGACTTTATTCATGACTTTATTTATGACTTTATTTACGACTTTATTTATGACTTTATTTATGACTTTATTTATGACTTTATGTATGACTTTATTTATGACTTTATTCATGACTTTATTTATGACTTTATTTACGACTTTATTTATGACTTTATTTATGACTTTATGTATGACTTTATTTATGACTTTATTCATGACTTTATTTACGACTTTATTTACGACTTTATTTATGACTTTATTTATGACTTTATTTATGACGTTATTTATGACTTTATTTATGACTTTATTTATGACTTTATTTATGACTTTATTTACGACTTTATTTATCACTTTATTTATCACTTTATTTATCACTTTATTTATGACTTTATTTATGACTTTATTTATGACTTTATTTATGACTTTATTTATGACTTTATTTATGACTTTATTTATCATTTTATTTATGACTTTATTTATGACTTTATTTATCACTTTATTTATCACTTTATTTATCACTTTTTGTGTCAATATAACCTGCAACCAGGAGAACATACATTATTATATAGAATATATATGATTATATATATTATATATAATTATTATTATATATAATATATATAATTATATATAATTATTATTATTATATATTTCCATTAACTGTAGAAGTGTCTATTGTTACAAATATAAAACACATTGTTGTGACTTAATTTAACATTTATTTTTATTTGTGTTTTTTTAGCTGATATTTATGACTTTATTTCATTATTTTGTTTTTTCATCTGACAATTACACATTTTTTATTTTACAAATAACTTTTTTAAAATCTCATTATGATGATGATCATTTTTTATCCATTAAACTCATGTTTATTTTTTAATACTTTGGAAACTTTTCTCATTTTTATTGTTAAATAAATATTATTTCATTCAGTTTAACTTTGAACATTTTGACTTTTTTATAATTGAGAAGTTATACTTTATAAAGTTTAATAAAGTACTTTTATCAGAGTATTTTTTCACACATGTAGCTGTAACTTAAGTACTTTTACCACTGAACCTTCAAAGACTAAAACAGATAAAAACTTTTCTACTTAAATAAACTAATAAATGTTTCATTTACAGGTTTTAGTTTCATGAAAAAGTCACATTTTCTTCACTTTTTTTCTTTTCTGTCATAAGAAGTTTTGAATTTAATGTAAATATTCATGAACCTTTTCACAAACAATAAATGAAATGTAAAAAAAAAACCAGACAATAAATAAGTTTAAAAATGTCAAATAAGGAGAGAATATAATGGAGTAGTTTTTAAAGGTTTTAAAATAATGAAATATTTAATGAGATTTAATATTAAAAAAGATGTCAAATAAAAACTACATTAAACCTAAAATAAAATATTAAACTCAACCTTATGTTGTTCAGGTTTTTAAATAAAAGTTATGAAAAAATTAAATGTTAAATGAAGTGGAGGTAATTAATTTAACTATAGTTTTAATACAATAGGTCGAGTACGTCGCATATTTGTTACAGAAGGAACGAAAAACACAAAATACTGTAAGAAGAAAACTATTATCTATGATATATGAGAAATAAAAGATGAAATCAACTCAACAAACATTTTATTTCATAAATTTGATGTTTTATACAATCATTTTCATATTTTATCTAATAATTTTAACCTTTTCTAATAATTTCTAATAATTTATAATATATAATTTATTTATAATTGACTTCACTGAATGTGTCTTCTAGTCCAGTGCACCTTATATATGAAAAACAGGAAATGACCTTTGACCTACGTCCTATTTTGTCTCATAGTTTGACTTTTTATGGTCAAATATAAAACATCTAGTTGAATGAACCAAATTAAATTGCATAGAGTTAGTGTTATTTTAATGTCATTTAATTCTACATGTTTTTATGTGTGAATTATTAAAGAATAATTTTTAATTTGATTCAGTTTTGGACTTTTTTTACTGTACGGTCAAATGATCTCCACTTCATTTATCATTTATTCATAGATTATTATTATTATTATTATTTAGTATTTCTATTTAAATTCTTCTGAGAAGCAAAAATCACAGACGTTTGTGTTTAAATGTTGAGAAGAACAGGAAAAGTTGTCATAAAATCAAGCGTCCGTAAGTGAACCTTTACTTCCTGTCTGTGAAAATGAAGACTTGGACTTTTTCTTTGACTTCTTTCACCATCAGTCGTTGAGGATTATTGTTTAAAGTCATCTGTCAAACGTAGCCTGATGTTTCCTTTCATAAAAAATAAATACAAACATTTGGCAGCAGAAGCAGGTGCCTTATATTTTTATTTTTGTAGCTGTTGGAGTCGAACAGCGAGTCTTTTTGAAGGTGTTTTTTTTTTCTATGGAGTGTCAAAGCTGTCAAATGATGTTGTCATATAAACATGTCAGTGCAACATTTAATATCTACCCCCGTCCAGTCCCTGTCACTGCGACGACTCCCTCCCTTAAATCCTCTCCTTTGCACAGTAGGACTCTTCATAAACAAACAAACACCAGACAAAAGGCAGGAGGATTCTTACATGTTTGAAATATGACTCTTTGAACGAAAAAAAAAAAAAAACTGCAACGACCGACAACTGCACTGAAAAAAATAAAGCATTGAATCAACCCAAAAATATCTGATTATTTTTACATTTTATCTGATTATTTTAACATTTATCTGATTATTTTTACATTTTATCTGATTATTTTTACATTTTATCTGATTATTTTTACATTTTATCTGATTATTTTAACATTTTATCTGATTATTTTTACATTTTATCTGATTATTTTTACATTTTATCTGATTATTTTAACATTTTATCTGATTATTTTAACATTTTATCTGATTATTTTAACATTTTATCTGATTATTTTGACATTTTATCTGATTATTTTTACATTTTATCTGATTATTTTTACATTTTATCTGATTATTTTTACATTTTATCTGATTATTTTTACATTTTATCTGATTATTTTTACATTTTATCTGATTATTTTTACATTTTATCTGATTATTTTAACATTTTATCTGATTATTTTTACATTTTATCTGATTATTTTTACATTTTATCTGATTATTTTTACATTTTATCTGATTATTTTTACATTTTATCTGATTATTTTTACATTTTATCTGATTATTTTTACATTTTATCTGATTATTTTAACATTTTATCTGATTATTTTTACATTTTATCTGATTATTTTAACATTTTATCTGATTATTTTTACATTTTATCTGATTATTTTTACATTTTATCTGATTATTTTTACATTTTATCTGATAATTTTTACATTTTATCTGATTATTTTTACATTTTATCTGATTATTTTTACATTTTATCTGATTATTTTAACATTTTATCTGATTATTTTAACATTTTATTTGATTATTTTTACATTTTATCTGATTATTTTAACATTTTATCTGATTATTTTTACATTTTATCTGATTATTTTAACATTTTATTTGATTATTTTAACATTTTATCTGATTATTTTTACATTTTATCTGATTATTTTAACATTTTATCTGATAATTTTAACATTTTATCTGTTAATTTTAACATTTTATCTGTTAATTTTGACTTTTTATTTGATAATTGTAACCTTTTATATGATAATTTGGACTTTTTTTATCTAAATATTGTCGTCTACTAAACTTAATGATATAAAAAAACAAGATGAAACTAAACGTAAATGTTGTTCTCGTGACGATAATAATAATTACCGTATTTTCTGGACTATAACCCTCAGTCACACTAATATATGGATTAGTTTAGTGACTGGAATGTAAACTTTTTAACTGAACCAAATGAAATTGTACAGTTGTTTTATTTCAACACTTTTATGTGGGTCTTATTGTGGGTCTTATTTCCCAGTTGTTCAGTGACTTTCTTCATCTTCCACTTTAACTGCTCGTCTCCTTTTTTTGAATGACATTAGAATACATGAGGACTCCTCGACAGGAGGTGCTCTCCCCTGGTTCCTAATGTATGACTATTTTATATGGACAGAGGGGGGGGGGGGGCAGCTGTCTGTGGGGGTGATTGACACGGGCCCACATTAGGAGCAGCTTTTGGAAATAGGTCCGTGGAGACTTGGTGGATGGGGTCTTGCCGAAGGAGCGGCGTCTCCACGAGGAGCCGTGCCTTCTTAACCCCACTCATTGGTATGCCGAAATGCGGGTAGCGAGCCGTGCTCCCAACGCCACAGCCCTTCCAGACTGCCCCCCCCCCCCCACCACCGCAGACACAATCCCACTGAGGACCCGTGACGATATGCAGCGCAGAATACTGAATCAAAAATAGACCCCAATTAATAATCACATACTTAGTTTTTTTTTGGTTGTTTTTCGGCAGGTGGGGACGTTTTCTGGCAGTATCGCAAACTACACAAATACTTAAGGCACTCCACACCACCTTTGGGGAGGGGGAGGGGGGGGCTGCATATTCAGCCTCATCTGAGGGAAGTTCAAACATCATGTGTTAATGTGTCGGTATTTCCTGTTTATGACACTATATAAATATAAACAAATATAAAAATATAAACAAACAAAGGCTTTAGTGACAGGAAGTGATATTAAATATATTATAGAACAACACTAAGGGTTAGGGTCAGAGGTCAAAGGTCAGACCATGTAAATGAAAAACACCTGAGATATTATCACTGATGTGTTTTAACTGTTGACCTGTACTGTGACCTTGACCTTTGACCTTCATTGATAAAAATCTAATGATTCTTCCTTGATCCATTATCTATCATTTGGGGGTGGGTCAGTTGGTAGAGTGGGTCAGTTAGTAGAGTGGGTCAGTTGGCAGAGTGGGTCAGTTGGTAGAGTGGGTCAGTTAGTAGAGTGGGTCAGTTGGTAGAGTGGGTCAGTTAGTAGAGTGGGTCAGTTGGTAGAGTGGGTCAGTTGGTAGAGTGGGTCAGTTAGTAGAGTGGGTCAGTTGGTAGAGTGGGTCAGTTAGTAGAGTGGGTCAGTTGGTACAGTGGGTCAGTTAGTAGAGTGGGTCAGTTGGTAGAGTGGGTCAGTTGGTAGAGTGGGTCAGTTAGTAGAGTGGGTCAGTTGGTAGAGTGGGTCAGTTGGTAGAGTGGGTCAGTTAGTAGAGTGGGTCAGTTGGTAGAGTGGGTCAGTTAGTAGAGTGGGTCAGTTGGTAGAGTGGGTCAGTTGGTAGAGTGGGTCAGTTAGTAGAGTGGGTCAGTTGGTAGAGTGGGTCAGTTAGTAGAGTGGGTCAGTTGGTAGAGTGGGTCAGTTAGTAGAGTGGGTCAGTTAGTAGAGTGGGTCAGTTGGTAGAGTGGGTCAGTTAGTAGAGTGGGTCAGTTGGTAGAGTGGGTCAGTTGGTAGAGTGGGTCAGTTAGTAGAGTGGGTCAGTTGGTAGAGTGGGTCAGTTGGTAGAGTGGGTCAGTTAGTAGAGTGGGTCAGTTGGTAGAGTGGGTCAGTTGGTAGAGTGGGTCAGTTAGTAGAGTGGGTCAGTTGGTAGAGTGGGTCAGTTAGTAGAGTGGGTCAGTTGGTAGAGTGGGTCAGTTGGTAGAGTGGGTCAGTTAGTAGAGTGGGTCAGTTGGTAGAGTGGGTCAGTTAGTAGAGTGGGTCAGTTGGTAGAGTGGGTCAGTTAGTAGAGTGGGTCAGTTAGTAGAGTGGGTCAGTTGGTAGAGTGGGTCAGTTAGTAGAGTGGGTCAGTTAGTAGAGTGGGTCAGTTGGTAGAGTGGGTCAGTTAGTAGAGTGGGTCAGTTGGTAGAGTGGGTCAGTTAGTAGAGTGGGTCAGTTGGTAGAGTGGGTCAGTTAGTAGAGTGGGTCAGTTGGTAGAGTGGGTCAGTTAGTAGAGTGGGTCAGTTGGTAGAGTGGGTCAGTTGGTAGAGTGGGTCAGTTAGTAGAGTGGGTCAGTTGGTAGAGTGGGTCAGTTGGTAGAGCGGGTCAGTTGGTAGAGTGGGTCAGTTAGTAGAGTGGGTCAGTTGGTAGAGTGGGTCAGTTAGTAGAGTGGGTCAGTTGGTAGAGTGGGTCAGTTAGTAGAGTGGGTCAGTTAGTAGAGTGGGTCAGTTGGTAGAGTGGGTCAGTTGGTAGAGTGGGTCAGTTAGTAGAGTGGGTCAGTTGGTAGAGTGGGTCAGTTAGTAGAGTGGGTCAGTTGGTAGAGTGGGTCAGTTAGTAGAGTGGGTCAGTTGGTAGAGTGGGTCAGTTAGTAGAGTGGGTCAGTTGGTAGAGTGGGTCAGTTAGTAGAGTGGGTCAGTTGGTAGAGTGGGTCAGTTAGTAGAGTGGGTCAGTTGGTAGAGTGGGTCAGTTGGTAGAGTGGGTCAGTTAGTAGAGTGGGTCAGTTGGTAGAGTGGGTCAGTTGGTAGAGTGGGTCAGTTAGTAGAGTGGGTCAGTTGGTAGAGTGGGTCAGTTAGTAGAGTGGGTCAGTTGGTAGAGTGGGTCAGTTGGTAGAGTGGGTCAGTTAGTAGAGTGGGTCAGTTGGTAGAGTGGGTCAGTTAGTAGAGTGGGTCAGTTGGTAGAGTGGGTCAGTTGGTAGAGTGGGTCAGTTAGTAGAGTGGGTCAGTTGGTAGAGTGGGTCAGTTGGTAGAGTGGGTCAGTTAGTAGAGTGGGTCAGTTGGTAGAGTGGGTCAGTTAGTAGAGTGGGTCAGTTGGTAGAGTGGGTCAGTTGGTAGAGTGGGTCAGTTAGTAGAGTGGGTCAGTTGGTAGAGTGGGTCAGTTGGTAGAGTGGGTCAGTTAGTAGAGTGGGTCAGTTGGTAGAGTGGGTCAGTTGGTAGAGTGGGTCGCCCAATGACCGAGAGGTTGGCGGTTCGTGTCCCGGCTCAAAGTGTCCTTGGGCAAGACACTGAACCCTGACTTAGGCCCCCAGTAGAACTGACCTTTGACCTTATAAACCTACCGGTGTATGAGTGTGTGTGAATGGGTGAATGTGAGGCTAATGTAAAGAACTTAGAACCATGAAGGTGGAAAAGAACATTCCTGAAAGTTTTATTCAAATCTGTTCAGAACCTTTGGTTGAATTGTGCTGACAGTTAAACTTTAGTTAATTAACCCCATTTGTTAATTAACACTTTATCACTTTATTAACCAAAAACTAGCTCCAACAATCCATGGATCAATTATTTATTCATTTTTCAAAATAAAACCAAAAATAAGACAATAAAAAACAAGTCATTTGTTCATTATTTGTTTCCAAACATAAACTTGAAGCAAATATAGTTAAGTGTAAATGACCTTTGACCCGCACTGACAAAGATGTAAACCTACGTTCTATTAGTTTAAACTAAGAGGGTCACCCTAAGAAGACCATATTCATTTACATGTTTCTATGGTTGTTAACATTCATTTACATGTTTCTATGGTTGTTAACATTCATTTACATGTTTCTATGGTTGTTAACATTCATTTACATGTTTCTATGGTTGTTAACATTCATTTACATGTTTCTATGGTCGTTAACATTCATTTACATGTTTCTATGGTTGTTAACATTCATTTACATGTTTCTATGGTTGTTAACATTCATTTACATGTTTCTATGGTTGTTAACATTCATTTACATGTTTCTATGGTTGTTAACATTCATTTACATGTTTCTATGGTTGTTAACATTCATTTACATGTTTCTATGGTTGTTAACATTCATTTACATGTTTCTATGGTCGTTAACATTCATTTACATGTTTCTATGGTCGTTAACATTCATTTACATGTTTCTATGGTCGTTAACATTCATTTACATGTTTCTATGGTTGTTAACATTCATTTACATGTTTCTATGGTCGTTAACATTCATTTACATGTTTCAATGGTTGTTAACATTCATTTACATGTTTCAATGGTTGTTAACATTCATTTACATGTTTCTATGGTTGTTAACATTCATTTACATGTTTCTATGGTCGTTAACATTCATTTACATGTTTCTATGGTTGTTAACATTCATTTACATGTTTCAATGGTTGTTAACATTCATTTACATGTTTCTATGGTTGTTAACATTCATTTACATGTTTCAATGGTTGTTAACATTCATTTACATGTTTCTATGGTTGTTAACATTCATTTACATGTTTCTATGGTCGTTAACATTCATTTACATGTTTCTATGGTTGTTAACATTCATTTACATGTTTCAATGGTTGTTAACATTCATTTACATGTTTCTATGGTTGTTAACATTCATTTACATGTTTCAATGGTTGTTAACATTCATTTACATGTTTCTATGGTTGTTAACATTCATTTACATGTTTCTATGGTTAACATTCATTTACATGTTTCTATGGTTGTTAACATTCATTTACATGTTTCTATGGTTGTTAACATTCATTTACATGTTTCTATGGTTGTTAACATTCATTTACATGTTTCTATGGTCGTTAACATTCATTTACATGTTTCTATGGTTGTTAACATTCATTTACATGTTTCTATGGTTGTTAACATTCATTTACATGTTTCTATGGTCGTTAACATTCATTTACATGTTTCTATGGTTGTTAACATTCATTTACATGTTTCTATGGTTGTTAACATTCATTTACATGTTTCTATGGTTGTTAACATTCATTTACATGTTTCTATGGTCGTTAACATTCATTTACATGTTTCTATGGTTGTTAACATTCATTTACATGTTTCTATGGTTGTTAACATTCATTTACATGTTTCAATGGTTGTTAACATTCATTTACATGTTTCTATGGTCGTTAACATTCATTTACATGTTTCTATGGTCGTTAACATTCATTTACATGTTTCAATGGTTGTTAACATTCATTTACATGTTTCTATGGTTGTTAACATTCATTTACATGTTTCTATGGTCGTTAACATTCATTTACATGTTTCAATGGTTGTTAACATTCATTTACATGTTTCTATGGTTGTTAACATTCATTTACATGTTTCTATGGTCGTTAACATTCATTTACATGTTTCAATGGTTGTTAACATTCATTTACATGTTTCTATGGTTGTTAACATTCATTTACATGTTTCTATGGTTGTTAACATTCATTTACATGTTTCAATGGTTGTTAACATTCATTTACATGTTTCTATGGTTGTTAACATTCATTTACATGTTTCTATGGTTAACATTCATTTACATGTTTCTATGGTTGTTAACATTCATTTACATGTTTCTATGGTTGTTAACATTCATTTACATGTTTCTATGGTTGTTAACATTCATTTACATGTTTCAATGGTTGTTAACATTCATTTACATGTTTCTATGGTTGTTAACATTCATTTACATGTTTCTATGGTTAACATTCATTTACATGTTTCTATGGTTGTTAACATTCATTTACATGTTTCTATGGTTGTTAACATTCATTTACATGTTTCTATGGTCGTTAACATTCATTTACATGTTTCTATGGTCGTTAACATTCATTTACATGTTTCAATGGTTGTTAACATTCATTTACATGTTTCTATGGTCGTTAACATTCATTTACATGTTTCAATGGTTGTTAACATTCATTTACATGTTTCTATGGTTGTTAACATTCATTTACATGTTTCTATGGTCGTTAACATTCATTTACATGTTTCTATGGTCGTTAACATTCATTTACATGTTTCAATGGTTGTTAACATTCATTTACATGTTTCTATGGTTGTTAACATTCATTTACATGTTTCTATGGTTGTTAACATTCATTTACATGTTTCAATGGTTGTTAACATTCATTTACATGTTTCTATGGTTGTTAACATTCATTTACATGTTTCTATGGTTGTTAACATTCATTTACATGTTTCAATGGTTGTTAACATTCATTTACATGTTTCTATGGTTGTTAACATTCATTTACATGTTTCTATGGTTAACATTCATTTACATGTTTCTATGGTTGTTAACATTCATTTACATGTTTCTATGGTTGTTAACATTCATTTACATGTTTCTATGGTTGTTAACATTCATTTACATGTTTCAATGGTTGTTAACATTCATTTACATGTTTCTATGGTTGTTAACATTCATTTACATGTTTCTATGGTTAACATTCATTTACATGTTTCTATGGTTGTTAACATTCATTTACATGTTTCTATGGTTGTTAACATTCATTTACATGTTTCTATGGTCGTTAACATTCATTTACATGTTTCTATGGTCGTTAACATTCATTTACATGTTTCAATGGTTGTTAACATTCATTTACATGTTTCTATGGTCGTTAACATTCATTTACATGTTTCAATGGTCGTTAACATTCATTTACATGTTTCTATGGTTGTTAACATTCATTTACATGTTTCTATGGTCGTTAACATTCATTTACATGTTTCTATGGTCGTTAACATTCATTTACATGTTTCAATGGTTGTTAACATTCATTTACATGTTTCTATGGTTGTTAACATTCATTTACATGTTTCTATGGTCGTTAACATTCATTTACATGTTTCAATGGTTGTTAACATTCATTTACATGTTTCTATGGTTGTTAACATTCATTTACATGTTTCTATGGTCGTTAACATTCATTTACATGTTTCAATGGTTGTTAACATTCATTTACATGTTTCTATGGTTGTTAACATTCATTTACATGTTTCTATGGTTGTTAACATTCATTTACATGTTTCAATGGTTGTTAACATTCATTTACATGTTTCTATGGTTGTTAACATTCATTTACATGTTTCTATGGTTAACATTCATTTACATGTTTCTATGGTTGTTAACATTCATTTACATGTTTCTATGGTTGTTAACATTCATTTACATGTTTCTATGGTTGTTAACATTCATTTACATGTTTCAATGGTTGTTAACATTCATTTACATGTTTCTATGGTTGTTAACATTCATTTACATGTTTCTATGGTTGTTAACATTCATTTAGATGTTTCTATGGTCGTTAACATTCATTTACATGTTTCTATGGTTGTTAACATTCATTTACATGTTTCTATGGTCGTTAACATTCATTTATATGTTTCTATGGTTGTTAACATTCATTTACATGTTTCTATGGTTGTTAACATTCATTTACATGTTTCTATGGTTGTTAACATTCATTTACATGTTTCTATGGTTGTTAACATTCATTTACATGTTTCAATGGTTGTTAACATTCATTTACATGTTTCTATGGTTGTTAACATTCATTTACATGTTTCTATGGTTAACATTCATTTACATGTTTCTATGGTCGTTAACATTCATTTACATGTTTCTATGGTCGTTAACATTCATTTACATGTTTCTATGGTTGTTAACATTCATTTACATGTTTCTATGGTCGTTAACATTCATTTACATGTTTCTATGGTCGTTAACATTCATTTACATGTTTCTATGGTCGTTAACATTCATTTACATGTTTCTATGGTTGTTAACATTCATTTACATGTTTCTATGGTTGTTAACATTCATTTACATGTTTCTATGGTTGTTAACATTCATTTACATGTTTCTATGGTTGTTAACATTCATTTACATGTTTCTATGGTCGTTAACATTCATTTACATGTTTCAATGGTTGTTAACATTCATTTACATGTTTCTATGGTTGTTAACATTCATTTACATGTTTCTATGGTCGTTAACATTCATTTACATGTTTCAATGGTTGTTAACATTCATTTACATGTTTCTATGGTTGTTAACATTCATTTACATGTTTCTATGGTTGTTAACATTCATTTACATGTTTCAATGGTTGTTAACATTCATTTACATGTTTCTATGGTTGTTAACATTCATTTACATGTTTCTATGGTTAACATTCATTTACATGTTTCTATGGTTGTTAACATTCATTTACATGTTTCTATGGTTGTTAACATTCATTTACATGTTTCTATGGTTGTTAACATTCATTTACATGTTTCAATGGTTGTTAACATTCATTTACATGTTTCTATGGTTGTTAACATTCATTTACATGTTTCTATGGTTGTTAACATTCATTTAGATGTTTCTATGGTCGTTAACATTCATTTACATGTTTCTATGGTTGTTAACATTCATTTACATGTTTCTATGGTCGTTAACATTCATTTATATGTTTCTATGGTTGTTAACATTCATTTACATGTTTCTATGGTTGTTAACATTCATTTACATGTTTCTATGGTTGTTAACATTCATTTACATGTTTCTATGGTTGTTAACATTCATTTACATGTTTCAATGGTTGTTAACATTCATTTACATGTTTCTATGGTTGTTAACATTCATTTACATGTTTCTATGGTTAACATTCATTTACATGTTTCTATGGTCGTTAACATTCATTTACATGTTTCTATGGTCGTTAACATTCATTTACATGTTTCTATGGTCGTTAACATTCATTTACATGTTTCTATGGTTGTTAACATTCATTTACATGTTTCTATGGTTGTTAACATTCATTTACATGTTTCTATGGTTGTTAACATTCATTTACATGTTTCTATGGTTGTTAACATTCATTTACATGTCTTATTGTGTCAGTTGTTGCTACAGTTAAAGTTAATCCATGTGGGTCACGGACATGATAGTGTCAAAATAAAAGCATATTTATGTTTCAGTAATTGATCCAAATCAAACTGAATTAAATCAGTTTGAATCATTTTCTGATGTTTATGAATCAGATCTTTTTGTGAGTGACAGGTTCAGTCGTGACGTCGATCATCTGGTAAGAACCCTGACTAATGAAGAAACAAGTTGTTGTTTCATTGTCTTATTTTTGGTTTTATTTTGAAAAACAATGAAGGAATGAAACACGGACTGAGTCCCACCCCAAGCAGCACCACCCTTAGGGCCCCCACGAAGTTAGTAACGGCCCTGTCAGCAGGAGAGCTGCTTCTTGGAGAAGTTTCTTTAGGGAAAACTTTCAGTGTAACACACAACAACACACATGCTAACACATGCTAACACATGCTAACACATGCTAACACATGCTAACACATGCATACATGCAAAAAAAAAAAACTAAACGTCAAATATGTCACATTTCAAGTCAGAAGAAATATGACGGCATGCGCCCCGAGTCCGGACCCCTCCCACATGTGACAAAAAAACCCACAGACAAAGTAAAAAAAAAAAAAATGTATAAATTTGGTTTGAGATGTAAAAGCAGAAATAACATGTCAGCATTGAGCCGTACTGTGCTGTCACATAAAGACAGAATGAGACTTTACCCTATTGTGACTTTGAACTGTTGACGCTTACGCAGACAGATTGTTTTTGTCACACAACTAAACGACCTTTGACCTCAGCTGTTCTCGTTTTTTCCGTACATCTAAAAATATTCCCATCAGAGGAAAAACTGATAGAATTTTACAAAGACCTCATGTCATCGCACAGAAACATTAACCACAAACATACGCTAGGTTTTTTTTATTTCATTTATTTTGTCTTTATCATTTTAGCAAAGCTCTGAGGTCAAAGGTCAGACAGGACTATTTGAGTCCAACTAATGAAAGGCAAATATAAAAGGTTTCTTCTTGTGTTGTTTGAAATCATCTTGTTTTGTTTTTGGCCGTCGTTACATGTGCTGCCACTAATTATACAAACTAGGTAAGTCGTCCACATTCAAAAAAGAAAACTCGACCGTTTTTGACATGTTCATTTAAAGTTACTAATCAGATGTAAATATGCAAAGTAGGTCCCGTTGGGATTTCTTTGATATGTAAATTAGAAAGTGCAAACAAAGGTGGGGGAGATGAAGGCTTTTTTTTTGGGAAATAAAATAATAAAAAATAAATACATCTGGGAGATTGTATTATTATGACAAAAAAAAGTAAAATACTGGCATTAATATTAACCCCTTTAACGACTGAATTTAAATATAAGTTTAAAGAAAAGAAATAAAAATGAATCATTCATTTATAAAATTAATAGTTTTGTTTTTGGTGTGTTACATATTTGCACCAGTGGGCGTTAAGGAGGTAAAATGAACCTTTTGAACCTGAATTTAAATATAATTTTATATATAATTGAAATATACTTAAAAAAGAAATTAAAATTAAATGTAGATAATTAATTTGACTATAGATTTATAGTCAATTATATATTTGTCTATTATATTAATAGATTGTTTTGTTTATTGTGAAGGTTTTTCACTAAACTTGTCATAAATGTGTTTTAACCTGAGGCTTTTATTGTGAAGGTTTTCTTCTAAATTCCTCATAAATGTGTTTTAACTGAGGCTTTTATTGTGAAGGTTTTCTTCTAAATTCCTCATAAATGTGTTTTAACCTGAGGCTTTTATTGTGAAGGTTTTCTTCTAAACTCCTCATAAATGTGTTTTAACCTGAGGCTTTTATTGTGAAGGTTTTCCTCTAAACTCCTCATATATGTGTTTTAACCTGAGGCTTTTATTGTGAAGGTTTTCCTCTAAACTCCTCATATATGTGTTTTAACCTGAGGCTTTTATTGAGAAGGTTTTTCCTCTAAACTCCTCATAAATGTGTTTTAACCTGAGGCTTTTATTGTGAAGGTTTTCCTCTAAACTCCTCATAAATGTGTTTTAACCTGAGGCTTTTATTGTGAAGGTTTTCCTCTAAACTCCTCATAATGTGTTTTAACCTGAGGCTTTTATTGTGAAGGTTTTCCTCTCAACTCCTCATAAATGTGTTTTAACCTGAGGCTTTTATTGTGAAGGTTTTCCTCTAAACTCCTCATATGTGTTTTAACCTGAGGCTTTTATTGTGAAGGTTTTCCTCTAAACTCCTCATATATGTGTTTTAACCTGAGGCTTTTATTGTGAAGGTTTTCCTCTAAACTCCTCATAAATGTGTTTTAACCTGAGGCTTTTATTGTGAAGGTTTTCCTCTAAACTCCTCATATATGTGTTTTAACCTGAGGCTTTTATTGTGAAGGTTTTCTTCTAAACTCCTCATATATGTGTTTTAACCTGAGGCTTTTATTGTGAAGGTTTTCTTCTAAACTCCTCATATATGTGTTTTAACCTGAGGCTTTTATTGTGAAGGTTTTCTTCTAAACTCCTCATATATGTGTTTTAACCTGAGGCTTTTATTGTGAAGGTTTTCTTCTAAACTCCTCATATATGTGTTTTAACCTGAGGCTTTTATTGTGAAGGTTTTCTTCTAAACTCCTCATATATGTGTTTTAACCTGAGGCTTTTATTGTGAAGGTTTTCCTCTAAACTCCTCATAAATGTGTTTTAACCTGAGGCTTTTATTGTGAAGGTTTTCCTCTAAACTCCTCATAAATGTGTTTTAACCTGAGGCTTTTATTGTGAAGGTTTTCCTCCAAAACTATTTCCTGCAGAAAAACAAACCCACTCATGGTTTTTTTGACTCCAGTCAAATGTGTGACTTTTCTTCATATATCAAAGGTTTCGTCTGATATGAATCTGCTTATGTTTGACATTCGGCTGCAGCAGAACATGTAAACAGGCATGACAGTGCCCCCCCCCACCCCCCTTTACTGGCCAGTTATCAGTTTGATAGGATGTAAAGGGAAGGTCAGTGTTTCCATAATTCACTTCACAACCATAAATCATATTAAACCATCGAGTGCAGACGCAGCGTCACAGTGAAAACACAAACATCACTACAAATAAAATAAAATAAAATAAAATAAAATAAAATAAAATAAAATACTCAGACTAACCCTTTAACCACTCTATTTCAATATAAGAATATGTAAAAAAAAAAAAGAGCTGTTATAATTATTATAACTATAAATATATAATTATTTTATAATAAATTATCATCCATTTATCATCCATTCGTTTTTCAAAATAAAACCAAAAATAAAAGAACAAAAAAACAAGTCGTTCTTTATTATTTGTTTCTAAAACCAAAATAATTTTTTCAGTTTTATTCTTTGTGTTTAAATAAATAATAGAAAAACAGCTGTTATCTGTATTTGTATTATTTATATTAGAGTCATAACCATTAATAATCATTAATATTCTGACAACGACAACAAACATTTTTACGACTCAACTTAAAACCTACTTATTTAAACTTTAATTGTCCTCTATGTGTATGTTTATAAAGTACTCTGTGTACTTGTACTGTGAAGGCTACTATATAAATAACATTTTACTTACTTACTTACTTAACTATTTTTTCATTAATTATAATTTTTTTTAATCGCAGTTAATCATTATTACAGTTCCAAGTATTGATCATTTTACAAATATGTGTTATTTTACAATAACAGGGGTGCCAAACATGCGGCCCAGGGGCCAAACGGTGGCCCGCCAAAGGTTCTAATGCGGCCCTGGGATGAGTTTATAAAATACAATCATTTCAGTCAAAGCTGTGGAAGTGATTTTAGATGAAGGGGGGGGGGGGTTCAAAGTCTGGTCCTGCATGGTTTAAATGTTTCTGTCTATTATTATTATTAGGTTATTATTCCGTTATTATTAGGTTATTATTCCGTTATTATTAGGTTATTATTCCGTTATTATTAGGTTATTATTAGGTTATTATTAGGTTATTATTAAGTTATTATTCCGTTATTATTAAGTTATTATTCCGTTATTATTAGGTTATTATTAGGTTATTATTAAGTTATTATTAGGTTATTATTCCGTTATTATTAGGTTATTATTAGGTTATTATTAGGTTATTATTAAGTTATTATTAGGTTATTATTAAGTTATTATTAGGTTATTATTAAGTTATTATTCCGTTATTATTAGGTTATTATTAGGTTATTATTAAGTTATTATTAGGTTATTATTAGGTTATTCCGTTATTATTAGGTTATTATTAGGTTATTATTAGGTTATTATTAAGTTATTATTCCGTTATTATTAGGTTATTATTAGGTTATTATTAGGTTATTATTAAGTTATTATTAGGTTATTATTAGGTTATTATTCCGTTATTATTAGGTTATTATTCCGTTATTATTAGGTTATTATTCCGTTATTATTAGGTTATTATTCCGTTATTATTAGGTTATTATTCCGTTATTATTAGGTTATTATTAGGTTATTATTCCGTTATTATTAGGTTATTATTAGGTTATTATTCCGTTATTATTAGGTTATTATTAGGTTATTATTCCGTTATTATTAGGTTATTATTCCGTTATTATTAGGTTATTATTCCGTTATTATTAGGTTATTATTCCGTTATTATTAGGTTATTATTAGGTTATTATTCCGTTATTATTAGGTTATTATTAAGTTATTATTCCGTTATTATTAGGTTATTATTAGGTTATTATTAGGTTATTATTAGGTTATTATTCCGTTATTATTAGGTTATTATTCCGTTATTATTAGGTTATTATTCCGTTATTATTAGGTTATTATTAGGTTATTATTCCGTTATTATTAGGTTATTATTAGGTTATTATTCCGTTATTATTAGGTTATTATTCCGTTATTATTAGGTTATTATTAAGTTATTATTAGGTTATTATTAGGTTATTATTCCGTTATTATTAGGTTATTATTCCGTTATTATTAGGTTATTATTCCGTTATTATTAGGTTATTATTCCGTTATTATTAGGTTATTATTCCGTTATTATTAGGTTATTATTAGGTTATTATTCCGTTATTATTAGGTTATTATTAGGTTATTATTCCGTTATTATTAGGTTATTATTAGGTTATTATTCCGTTATTATTAGGTTATTATTCCGTTATTATTAGGTTATTATTCCGTTATTATTAGGTTATTATTCCGTTATTATTAGGTTATTATTAGGTTATTATTCCGTTATTATTAGGTTATTATTAAGTTATTATTCCGTTATTATTAGGTTATTATTCCGTTATTATTAGGTTATTATTCCGTTATTATTAGGTTATTATTCCGTTATTATTAGGTTATTATTCCGTTATTATTAGGTTATTATTAGGTTATTATTCCGTTATTATTAGGTTATTATTAGGTTATTATTCCGTTATTCGACTGTCGATCACATGTGATAGAAGAAGGACATGTTTAAAACAAGCAGGACACTGACCCCCAGGACTGGACACCCCCTGAGTTAAGCCTTTAACACTTTAACACTTTACAGAAATAAACTAAGAAAACAAATGAACAAAAGTCATCAATAAAATGAACCAAATAATTAGTAACATGAACAAATGGAGCAAAATTAAGGAAAAGTCATTAAATAAAAACAAAATATCACAAAATTCAACAAAATGTGCAACGAAATTAACCAATAGTGCGAAGAAATATTTGCAAAATTATAAATAACATGAAAAATGTGCAAAAAAAAGAAGTATTATTTAAATGTGGTCCCAGCAGTTTTAATTTAGACTTTTTCTACATTAGTTACATTTTGACACTTATTCAATAAAAGTCAATAAAACTGTAAAAAAAAAATGCATTTTTATGAATATTTAAAGTAAAGCATTGAGTCAGAACACACCAGTTAATAATCTATCCAATAAGTTATTATTTATTTGTTATTTATAATTCTGAAAATATTTATTAGTACAATTGGTTACGTGTTAGATAAGGTGTACGGCGTTAACGTTAGCGATAGCACAACTGTGTCACTTCTATTCATAACTGTCACATCTTCTTGACCTTTAACCTTTACCCTAACCTTGTTTCTCTTCTATTAATAACTTTCTTCTTCTTGACCTTTAACCTTTACCCTAACCTTGTTTCTCTTCTATTAATAACTCTTTCTTCTTCTTGACCTTTAACCTTTACCCTAACCCTGTTTCTCTTCTATTAATAACTCTTTCTTCTTCTTGACCTTTAACCTTTACCCTAACCCTGTTTCTCTTCTATTAATAACTCTTTCTTCTTCTTGACCTTTAACCTTTACCCCTAACCTTGTTTCTCTTCTATTAATAACTCTTTCTTCTTCTTGACCTTTAACCTTTACCCTAACCTTGTTTCTCTTCTATTAATAACTCTTTCTTCTTCTTGACCTTTAACCTTTACCCTAACCTTGTTTCTCTTCTATTAATAACTTTCTTCTTCTTGACCTTTAACCTTTACCCTAACCTTGTTTCTCTTCTATTAATAACTTTCTTCTTCTTGACCTTTAACCTTTACCCTAACCTTGTTTCTCTTCTATTAATAACTTTCTTCTTCTTGACCTTTAACCTTTACCCTAACCTTGTTTCTCTTCTATTAATAACTCTTTCTTCTTCTTTTCATTTCCATCAGAATCACTTTCTTTGATTCATGATCAATAATCAATACGTTCTGTAATAAAGTTTAAATGAACACACTGGGAAAAACTCACCAAACAACAGTAACTGTGATGAATGAGGGTCAAAGGTCACCAAAAGCATCATGGGTAGCTCCCTCATTGCCAGTGTTTACGTCTGGGATGTTTTACTTTCCTTTCGTAAATATAATTTTCTTTCGTATTCAAAGACGAAATATTGAAGTAAATGTTTTTTCGTTGTATTAATCATTAACTCTTCCCCCCCAGGGTCCCCAACCAGGGGGACCCACCTGGCTCTTTCTAACGCCAGTGTTAAATGTAGTTTCATATTCAGATGTTATTTATTATTATAAAGACTTTATGCTACAGTCACTTAGTAATATAAAAACATCAGTACTCTAGTATCACATTATATTATTATATTATTTCATAATACATACAATAGTGTGTACTATAAACAAAAACAACACTTTAAGGATTCTAATGATGTAATCAGTTTGAAAATCTGATAAATATTTACTGTTATAACAAAAATAGTTTTGCACAACACCTCTGAGTTGGTTCTTACCTTGGGTGTTTTAGGGTCAAAGG